>CAWUFW010002171.1:928431-1649647 GCA_963921515.1 Calotriton arnoldi
TCTTTTGGCCTTTTCCTTGTTGGATTGTGACTCCCCACCAGATGCAGATTTTTGGGGCCCTTGTGAAGACTTATGGTCTGTTGACTTATCCCCACTTTTCTCAGAGCCCTTCTGATCCTGCTTCTTTGTGTCACCCCCTTGGTTCTGGGTTTTCTGCCTCACCCTGGTTCTGACCCACTTGCCTGCCTTCTTTCCCAATTCTTGGGGAGAGGTCAGATCTGAGTCTACCAGGTATTGATGCAACAACTGGTTCTGGCAATTATTAAGGATCTGTTCTCTCATCATTAGATTATACAATCCCTTGAAATCAGTAACCCTACTGCCAACCAGCCAACCCTCCAGAGCCTTGGTTGCACAATCTACAAAGTCAGTCCAGTCCTGAGTCTGTGCCTTCTGGGTGTCTCTGAACTTCAACCTGTACTGCTCAGTGGTTAAGCCAAACCCATCTATCAGTGCAGTCTTCAGGACTTCATAGTCATCAGCATCCTCTTCTCTAACAGTGAGGAGCTTGTATCTACCTTTATCTGAAAAGGAGAGCCACAAGATTGCTGCCCACTGCTTTTGGGGGACCTGTTGTACTCTACAGGCCCTTTCCATAGCAGTTATCCACTTGTGGATATCATCCTAACTCTGGTAGGGAGGAACAACCTTGCTCAGGTTCCTATGGTCTGGAGTATTTTCTCTGCCTCTAGGGACACTGTTGCTGCCACCAGGGGGTTCTAACCCCTCTCTTCTAGAAGCTCTCTGGAACTCAAAGGCTTCTTTGTCTAATGCCAACTGCTTGGTTTTGAGGGCAAATCTTGCTTCCTCATACTGCAGCAGTTTGTACATCCTTTCAGAGGAGGTCTCTCTTCTTGGGAAGAAGGAGTTCCTCTGGTAGACAGTTTCCCTGCCAGAGTGAAAGGAGTGCTCAGATTCCCTGGAAAGGGACCTGTGCCTGTCTTCCACTATGTCAGTTCTCTTAGGGAGAATTCCTCTGTCTGGTTCAGACCCCTTTGGGCCTGGCCCTACAATCACAGAGTCCTGGTCATCCTGATGTTCATCATCTGACCCAGACACTATAACTGACCCACCCACTGATCCAGACCCCTTAGCTCCTAGAGCTAATCTAAGGTCATCTGCTGTTAGCAGATCTATCAAGTGTAGTGTGGAGGGACTCTGTCCTATCTTCAGGTGCCTCTCAGCACACATGGCTTTCAAGTCAACGAAAGTCATGTCCTTATACTGAAGCTGGGTGGATCCACTGGGTCCATCCCTTGAGGACATTCTAGTGTTGTGCAGTGTTGTACTACCTACACTAGTTTGTGGCCTACTGATACTAGCTTGAGCTGTAGAAAGGGTGTGCTATCCCTTTCTCACACAGCTCTAAGTTCAGTAGAACTTATTGATACTAAGCTTGTCTTTATATGTACCTTGAGTACCTATAGTGGTTTTCAGTTAGTAATTCAAATAGAGATTTTCTGGTAAAACAATAGCAAGCTGGAATCCCACACGCTGCCACCAATGTGAGAAGTTGGCCTGGTATATGCTGTTTACTAATTAAAGTGGACACCTTGCACCAGAACAATTCGACTCTTATGGTTGGTAGGTTTAAGACAACCTTTATAGAAAGCTATCCTAGTGGTAGCTGTGGAGAGCAGCCTTCAGGCTAAGTCTTGGAGGAATGTAAAGCAGCTTGTTTTACCACACAATCTCTTGAATCACCAAATGAAAAGACACCACCAGGTATATATATCAAATATATATGTATTTATTAATAAACAACTCTCTACTAATCTCTTTATGAGATTAGAAGTCAGGAACATATGTACAAATCAAATGTTATCAAAATAAGTTAGCACAATCAAATATCACAATCTTAGTTTGGCTAGACCTAGGTCTAGGGCATCTAGAATCGAGGGACCCCCAAGAACCACCCCAGGTAGTTGTAGGAGACCCACAGGGGACGGACGCGGTGTTCAGGCACCGGTGCGAGTCCTGTCTGAGTCTATGCGAACAGACGCGATTGGGATTTCAATGTTAAAGGTCCCTTGCGTGTTCGAGGCGAACACACCGATCGGTCCTTGTACGAGTCGAAGGACGCGGTTACAGATAGAGTTGCAAGGGGATGGACGCGCTGTGTCTAACACAGACGCGAACCTTGTACGAGTCAGCGCAATTGAGAGTTCAATGTTACAGGCCCCTTGTGTGTTCGAGGTGAACCCACCGATCGGACTCAGTACGAGTCGAAGGACACGGTTACAGATAGAGTTACAAGGGAGATGGACGCGATGTGTCTAACACAGACGCGAACCCTGTACGAGTCAGCGCAATTGTCGCACTTAGAAAATAAGAGTTTTAGGGCACTTCTAGGGTAGCTACAAGCAAGCCACTTACAGGGTAAGTAGTTCTAGGGCCCACACCCACAGGAGCACCGTAATGCTAAAGTTACCTCACCCAGGGGAGCCGGGTGCATAGGTGTCCTTTGGTGTCGGGTCGCGGCGTCGTTTTCAATGGGAGCCAGTGAAGACTTGCTGCTTGCGGCGACTGAAGAAGTGTCCGTTGGAATCCAAGCCTGGATTCAGAAGGAGGAAGACCTGAAAGCAGAGGGGACAGTGTTCAAGGGCACTTGGCAGTGACCCGGGGCAAGGAAGATGAATGCCCACCGTCGTCGACAGATTCAGGTCGTTCACTGGTGTCTTGACTCTTCGACCACGAGGTCCAGGAGGCGTTGAGGACGGCCAGGAGCTGGATTCAGCGTGTCCCACGAAGTCTGCAGCTGACTGCGGTGTCGGCGACCCGATTGGAGCCAACAAGCCTTGGTAGCAGCAAGTCTCGTGGTGGAAAGAAAAAGTCAATGGTGCAGACCAGCAAGGTCTGAGGAACTTACCCAGCGAGGGTAGGTCAGGGCAGGCCTGGAGCAACCAGGGGAGCCCTTTGGTTTCTTTGGAAAGTCTTCTGGGGACCCACAAGCCGGCTGGCAAGGGATCGCGAAGACGCCTCGGGCGGATGCACTCAACAGGAGCCCACGGTCACTAGGGACGGTGTAGGCCTCTGATTTTGGGAGAGATCTCTGTTAGAGGCTGGGACCACACGTGGTCCAAAGCACAAGTTCGTAGAACGTCGTGAAGGGGTTGCACTCGACAATAGTGCACGGTACCCAGGGTCTGCGGTTCCTCGTTGCTCGTGGGGTCCACTTGCCTCAGCTTCACTGGGGACTCACGATGGCCTTGGAGAAGTCAGGAAATCCTCTTCCTGGGCTGCAGGGACTTCGGGCTCCGGCGGGAGCGGCGTAGTTTGCGACCGTCGTTGTCGTTTTTGGTGCCTGCCAAGCAGGGGAGTCACTCCTTGACTCCAAGGGAGATTCTTCAGTCTTCCAAAGGTAGTGGAACGTCGAAGGTCCGGGATTCTTCTTGTAGAGCGTCGTCCAGGGGTATCTGGGGTGCAATGCACAGGTTCCCCCTCTTATACTAAAGAGAAGGGAGGGACTAGCTCTATGACCCCACCTATGGGAGGGTCAGGGGAGTGGGTGGCTACACCCACTTCCCTTTGTCCAGTTTCGCGCCAGAGCAGGGGCAGGTAGCCCCTGAGCCGGTTTGAACTGGCATATGCACAGAGGAGCCTGTCTGCTCCCCCAGTGCAGGACTTCAAAGCACTCTAGGAGTGCACCCACCCAGCCCCAATACACTAAACCCTGTCTGGGAGGTGGTCACACCCCCTTGGGACAGGATATCTATTGTTGGGCCTCCTCCACTGCGAGTGTTGGTCATCAGCAGGAGGGCAGCCCAGTGTCTGTGACTGGTGGCATCCATTTTGTGATGCCAGGGCTCTTCAGGATTCTACCGCGTTTCCACAGTAGTTACATGTCTATCCCTCTAGAAGGGTGGGATCATACTCCCACACCAGTTACTGGTGTGGGGGTATGATTCCAAAGTGTTTGACACCAAACACGACATGTTTTGATGCAGCCATTCCATAGTTAGCATTTACCGCGAGGATATAATGCACTTAAGAGCATATGGTTTGACTGCATTCACAAACAGCCCCAGAGAATGGACTCTGAGAGCTGCAGAGGGGCCCTGCTCAGGCAGAGGCACCCCCTCACATGGAAGCCAAGCACCCTGCCCTCAGGATTGATAGGGCCTGCCTTAGAGGTGACTGATAAGTCTCAATGTGTGTGCAGGAGAGATATAGGGGACCTATATCTCAGTGAGGGGTGCTAGCACTTCCTCACTCAGGCTGCAGTAGCAGGCCTGTGGTGTCAGATTTAGTCTGCTTCCCAGGGGTGGCATAATACATGCTTCAGCCCCTGGTAGGCCTGTGAAGTACCTATGCCCTTGGTACCTAAGGTACCATATACTAGGGACTCATAAGGTACCACAGTATCCAATCACTAGTGCACCTAGAGTGCACTCCAAATCGTTTAGAGAGAACAGAGAGGCTGGGGCCCTGATTGGCAGGGTCCCAGCCAGACTATAGCCAGAAACCAGTGTAAACATCAGAAAAAAAGTGGGGGCAACATAAGAGGCAGATCCTACTCTCCTACACAACCCCCCCAAACGCAGGGACACTAAACTAACCTTGACCAGTTGAGTCTTCGTGTTCAAAGTGGAAATACCTTGAGAGTCCATCTGCATTGGCATGTTGGGTCCCAGGTCTATGTTCCACTGTATAGTCCATCCCCTGTAGGGAAATGGACCACCTCAAAAGTTTTGGGTTTTCTCCTTTCATTTGTTTAAGCCATAGGAGGGGCTTGTGGTCAGTCTGAACTATGAAGTGAGTGCCAAACAAGTATGGCCTCAGCTTCTTCAGGGCCCACACCACAGCAAAGGCCTCCCTCTCTATAGCTGACCAACGTTTCTCTCTAGGGGTCAGCCTTCTGCTAATGAAAGCTACTGGCTGGTCTTGACCTTCATCATTCAGTTGAGACAGTACAGCTCCCACACCCAGCTCAGAAGCATCTGTTTGGACAATGAACTTTTTGGTGTAGTCTGGACTCTGTAAGATGGGGCAGTGCACATGGCCTGCTTTAGGTCTTCAAATGCCTTCTGACAGCTAGCTGTCCACTGAACCTTTTTTGGCATTTTCTTTGAGGTTAGATCATTCAAGGGGGTCACTATAGATCCATATCCCTTCACAAACCTCCTATAGTACCCAGTCAGGCCTAAGAAGGCTCTCACCTGTGTCTGGGTGGTTGGAGCAACCCATTCCATGATGGTTTGGATTTTGCTCTGTAAAGGCTGAACCTGGCCTCCACCCACAAGGTGGCCCAGGTACACAACCTGACTCTGCCCTATCTGGCACTTAGTGGCCTTGATAGTGAGGCCTGCTTTCTGCAGAGCCTCTAAAACATTTCTGAGGTGGACCAGGTGAACCTGCCAGGAGGAACTAAAGACAGCAATATCATCTAGATAAGCTGAGCAATAAGTTTCCATCCCTGCCAGAACTTTATTCACCAACCTCTGAAAAGTGGCAGGTGCATTTTTCAATCCAAAGGGCATCACCACAAAGTGGTAGTGCCCACCAGGGGTCGAAAATGCTGTTTTGGCTTTTGCATCATCAGCTAACCTGATCTGCCAGTAGCCAGCTGTTAGGTCAAATGTACTTAGATACTTGGCTGAGGCCAAAGTATCAATCAGCTCATCTGCCCTTGGTATGGGATAGTGACTGCATTGAGGCCTCTGTAGTCTACACAAAACCTCATTTCTTTCTTACCACCCTGGGTATGAGGCTTGGGTACCAGGACTACTGGGCTAGCCCATGGGCTATCTGAAGGCTCAATCACACCTAACTCCAACATCTTCTGGACTTCAGTCCTGATACAGTCCCTGACATGGTCAGGTTGCCTGTAGATTTTACTCTTGACAGGCAGACTGTCTCCAGTGTCCACCTCATGGGTGCACCAGGAAGTCTGACTAGGGGTCAGGCTAAACATATGTCTGTACTGTTGCAGAACTTGTCTGCACTCAGTTTGCTGATGGTCAGTGAGGCTGCTTGCCAAAGCAACACCATCTACTGACCCATCATCAGGGTTCTGCGAGAGCAGGTCAGGGAGAGGGTCACTCTCCTCCTCCTGTTCCTCATCAGTTGCCATGAGCAAGCCCATGTCAGCCCTGTCAACATATGGTTTTAATCTGTTGACATGGAGCACCCTCAGGGGGCTCCTGGGAGTTCCAAGATTCACCAGATAGGTGACTTCTCCCTTCTGTTCAACTATTGTATGGGGGCCACTCCATTTGTCTTGGAGGGCTGCTGGGGCCACAGGCTCCAACACCCACACTCTCTGTCCTGGCTGGTATACAGTCAGTACAGCCTTTGGTCATGCCAAGCTTTTTGTAATTCTTGGCTGGCCTCCAGGTTTTTGGTTGCCTTTTTCATGTACTCAGCCATCCTGGAGCGGAGACCAAGTACATAGTCCATCACATCTTGTTTGGCGGGCTTGAGAGGTAACTCCCAGCCCTCTTTACCAAACACAGTGGACCTCTGACAGGATGCCCAAACAGAAGCTCAAATGGGCTGTAACCAACCCCCTTCTGTGGAACCTCTCTGTATGCAAACAACAGGCAGGGAAGAAGAAGGTCCCATTTCCGCCTAAGCTTCTCTGGGAGTCCTTTAATCATTCCCTTCAGGGTTTTGTTGAAGCGTTCAACTAAACCATTGCATTGTGGGTGATAGGGGTGGTGAACTTATAAGTTACCCCACACTCCTTCCACATTGCTTTCAAATATCCTGACATGAAGTTGGTACCTCTGTCAGAAATGACCTCCTTTGGGAAACCCACTCTGGAGAAGACTCCAATGAGGGCTCTTGCCACCACAGGGGCTGTGGTGGTCCTCAGGGGAATTGCCTCTGGGTACCTGGTGGCATGATCCACTACCACCAGGATAAATCTGTGCCCAGATGCAGTCTGAGGGTCAAGGGGACCAACAATGTCAATCCCTACCCTTTCAAAGGGTACCCCCACCACAGGTAGTGGTATCAGGGGGCCTTTGTTGTGCCACCTGCCTTGCCACTGGCTTGGCAGGTGACACAGGAGCGACAAATCTCCTTTGTGTCCTCTGACATATGTGGCCAATGAAAATGTGGAACAAGCCTGTCCCAGGTCTTGTTTTGGCCCAAGTGACCTGCCAAAGGGATGTCATGTGCTAGGGTCAAGAGGAACCCCTAAACTTCTGAGGTATTACCAACCTCCTGGTGGCTCCAGGGGCTGGATCTCTACCTTCAGAATATAGGAGTCCCTCATCCCAATAAACTTTATGGGACCCACTAGCACTCCCAGCAGCCTCAGCAGCAGCCTGCTGTCTGAGGGGTTCAAGAGAGGGGCAGCACTGTTGCTCCTTACTCAGATCTTCCCTAGAAGGGCCCCCTGCCCCCAAGAACTCAACCTGATCAGGCTCAAGTTCCTCTGGGGCAGTTCCTTCTTCAGGGTCTGCTTCTCCTCCCTCAAGAGGGGAAGCTGTGATCTGAGACAGAGGGGAAGGCACTGCCTTAACCCTACTGCTCCTCTTCTTGGGAAGCATCTGGTCCTTAGTTTCAGGATCCAGAGCTGGTTCAGTGTCATGCATTTTGGCTTGTGACCTGGTCACAGCAAATACCTCTGCAGGGATGCCCAACATCTCAGCATGAGTCCATAACTCTACTTCAGACCAGGCTGAAGTCTCTAGATCATTGCCCAATAGACATTCTACAGAGAGGTCTGCACTGTCTACAACCTTCTTGAGGCCAGTTACCCCTCCCCAGGAGAAATTCACAACTGCCAGACTATGGTTGGTCTTGGCATTGCTTGCATTGGTCACCTGGTACATTTCACCCAGGATGATCTGTCCAGGGTCCACAAGATCCTCTGCCACCATGGTGACACTAGCACCTGTGTCCCTAAATGCCAAAGCCTGTTTGCCATTGATTACAGGCTGCTGTTTGTATTTGCCCCGATTACTGGGACCTACGAGGAAGGACATGTCAATGTCTCCATCACAAATCATCATTGCCTGAGTCCACTTCAGAACCCAAGGTCAACCCTACTACACCCTTTTTCTGAGTACCACCTCCACCAGTAGCTGAACTAGGGGGAACAGTTGCCTTAGGGGCAGGAGTGGTGGTGGTTTGGTCTTTGGACTTGTTACAATCAGAAGTCCAGTGCCCCTTCTGTTTACAGAATTTGCACCAGGGCTTCTTTTGGCCTTTTCCCTTGTTGGATTGTGACTCCCCACCAGATGCAGATTTTTGGGGCCCTTGTGAAGACTTATGGTCTGTTGACTTATCCCCACTTTTCTCAGAGCCCTTCTGATCCTGCTTCTTTGTGTCACCCCCTTGGTTCTGGGTTTTCTGCCTCACCCTGGTTCTGACCCACTTGTCTGCCTTCTTTCCCAATTCTTGGGGAGAGGTCAGATCTGAGTCTACCAGGTATTGATGCAACAACTGGTTCTGGCAATTATTAAGGATCTGTTCTCTCATCATTAGATTATACAATCCCTTGAAATCAGTAACCCTACTGCCAACCAGCCAACCCTCCAGAGCCTTGGTTGCACAATCTACAAAGTCAGTCCAGTCCTGAGTCTGTGCCTTCTGGGTGTCTCTGAACTTCAACCTGTACTGCTCAGTGGTTAAGCCAAACCCATCTATCAGTGCAGTCTTCAGGACTTCATAGTCATCAGCATCCTCTTCTCTAACAGTGAGGAGCTTGTCTCTACCTTTATCTGAAAAGGAGAGCCACAAGATTGCTGCCCACTGCTTTTGGGGGACCTGTTGTACTCTACAGGCCCTTTCCATAGCAGTTATCCACTTGTGGATATCATCCCCACTCTGGTAGGGAGGAACAACCTTGCTCAGGTTCCTATGGTCTGGAGTATTTTCTCTGCCTCTAGGGACACTGTTGCTGCCACCAGGGGGTTCTAACCCCTCTCTTCTAGAAGCTCTCTGGAACTCAAAGGCTTCTTTGTCTAATGCCAACTGCTTGGTTTTGAGGGCAAATCTTGCTTCCTCATACTGCAGCAGTTTGTACATCCTTTCAGAGGAGGTCTCTCTTCTTGGGAAGAAGGAGTTCCTCTGGTAGACAGTTTCCCTGCCAGAGTGAAAGGAGTGCTCAGATTCCCTGGAAAGGGACCTGTGCCTGTCTTCCACTATGTCAGTTCTCTTAGGGAGAATTCCTCTGTCTGGTTCAGACCCCTTTGGGCCTGGCCCTACAATCACAGAGTCCTGGTCATCCTGATGTTCATCATCTGACCCAGACACTATAACTGACCCACCCACTGATCCAGACCCCTTAGCTCCTAGAGCTAATCTAAGGTCATCTGCTGTTAGCAGATCTATCAAGTGTAGTGTGGAGGGACTCTGTCCTATCTTCAGGTGCCTCTCAGCACACATGGCTTTCAAGTCACACGAAAGTCATGTCCTTATACTGAAGCTGGGTGGATCCACTGGGTCCATCCCTTGAGGACATTCTAGTGTTGTGCAGTGTTGTACTACCTACACTAGTTTGTGGCCTACTGATACTAGCTTGAGCTGTAGAAAGGGTGTGCTATCCCTTTTCACACAGCTCTAAGTTCAGTAGAACTTATTGATACTAAGCTTGTCTTTATATGTACCTTGAGTACCTATAGTGGTTTTCAGTTAGTAATTCAAATAGAGATTTTCTGGTAAAACAATAGCAAGCTGGAATCCCACACGCTGCCACCAATGTGAGAAGTTGGCCTGGTATATGCTGTTTACTAATTAAAGTGGACACCTTGCACCAGAACAATTCGACTCTTATGGTTGGTAGGTTTAAGACAACCTTTATAGAAAGCTATCCTAGTGGTAGCTGTGGAGAGCAGCCTTCAGGCTAAGTCTTGGAGGAATGTAAAGCAGCTTGTTTTACCACACAATCTCTTGAATCACCAAATGAAAAGACACCACCAGGTATATATATCAAATATATATGTATTTATTAATAAACAACTCTCTACTAATCTCTTTATGAGATTAGAAGTCAGGAACATATGTACAAATCAAATGTTATCAAAATAAGTTAGCACAATCAAATATCACAATCTTAGTTTGGCTAGACCTAGGTCTAGGGCATCTAGAATCGAGGGACCCCCAAGAACCACCCCAGGTAGTTGTAGGAGACCCACAGGGGACGGACACGGTGTTCAGGCACCGGTGCGAGTCCTGTCTGAGTCTATGCGAACAGACGCGATTGGGATTTCAATGTTAAAGGTCCCTTGCGTGTTCGAGGCGAACACACCGATCGGTCCTTGTACGAGTCGAAGGACGCGGTTACAGATAGAGTTGCAAGGGGATGGACGCGCTGTGTCTAACACAGACGCGAACCTTGTACGAGTCAGCGCAATTGAGAGTTCAATGTTACAGGCCCCTTGTGTGTTCGAGGTGAACCCACCGATCGGACTCAGTACGAGTCGAAGGACACGGTTACAGATAGAGTTACAAGGGAGATGGACGCGATGTGTCTAACACAGACGCGAACCCTGTACGAGTCAGCGCAATTGTCGCACTTAGAAAATAAGAGTTTTAGGGCACTTCTAGGGTAGCTACAAGCAAGCCACTTACAGGGTAAGTAGTTCTAGGGCCCACACCCACAGGAGCACCGTAATGCTAAAGTTACCTCACCCAGGGGAGCCGGGTGCATAGGTGTCCTTTGGTGTCGGGTCGCGGCGTCGTTTTCAATGGGAGCCAGTGAAGACTTGCTGCTTGCGGCGACTGAAGAAGTGTCCGTTGGAATCCAAGCCTGGATTCAGAAGGAGGAAGACCTGAAAGCAGAGGGGACAGTGTTCAAGGGCACTTGGCAGTGACCCGGGGCAAGGAAGATGAATGCCCACCGTCGTCGACAGATTCAGGTCGTTCACTGGTGACTTGACTCTTCGACCACGAGGTCCAGGAGGCGTTGAGGACGGCCGGGAGCTGGATTCAGCGTGTCCCACGAAGTCTGCAGCTGACTGCGGTGTCGGCGACCCGATTGGAGCCAACAAGCCTTGGTAGCAGCAAGTCTCGTGGTGGAAAGAAAAAGTCAATGGTGCAGACCAGCAAGGTCTGAGGAACTTACCCAGCGAGGGTAGGTCAGGGCAGGCCTGGAGCAACCAGGGGAGCCCTTTGGTTTCTTTGGAAAGTCTTCTGGGGACCCACAAGCCGGCTGGCAAGGGATCGCGAAGACGCCTCGGGCGGATGCACTCAACAGGAGCCCACGGTCACTCGGGACGGTGTAGGCCTCTGATTTTGGGAGGGATCTCTGTTAGAGGCTGGGACCACTCGTGGTCCAAAGCACAAGTTCGTAGAACGTCGTGAAGGGGTTGCACTCGACAATAGTGCACGGTACCCAGGGTCTGCGGTTCCTGGTTGCTAGTGGGGTCCACTTGCCTCAGCTTCGCTGGGGACTCACGATGGCCTTGGAGAGGTCAGGAAATCCTCTTCCTGGGCTGCAGGGACTTCGGGCTCCGGCGGGAGCGGCGTAGTTTGCGACCGTCGTTGTCGTTTTTGGTGCCTGCCAAGCAGGGGAGTCACTCCTTGACTCCAAGGGAGATTCTTCAGTCTTCCAAAGGTAGTGGAACGTCGAAGGTCCGGGATTCTTCTTGTAGAGCGTCGTCCAGGGGTATCTGGGGTGCAATGCACAGGTTCCCCCTCTTATACTAAAGAGAAGGGAGGGACTAGCTCTATGACCCCACCTATGGGAGGGTCAGGGGAGTGGGTGGCTACACCCACTTCCCTTTGTCCAGTTTCGCACCAGAGCAGGGGCAGGTAGCCCCTGAGCCGGTTTGAACTGGCATATGCACAGAGGAGCCTGTTGCCCCCCCAGTGCAGGACTTGAAAGCACTCTAGGAGTGCACCCACCCCCAATACACTAAACCCTGTCTGGGAGGTGGTCACACCCCCTTGGGACAGGATATCTATTGTTGGGCCTCCTCCACTGCGAGTGTTGGTCATCAGCAGGAGGGTAGCCCAGTGTCTGTGGCTGGTGGCATCCATTTTGTGATGCCAGGGCTCTTTAGGATTCTACCGCGTTTCCACAGTAGTTACATGTCTATCCCTCTAGAAGGATGGGATCATACTCCCACACCAGTTGCTGGTGTGGGGGTATGATTCCAAAGTGTTTGACACCAAACACGACATGTTTTGATGCAGCCATTCCATAGTTAGCATTTACCGCGAGGATATAATGCACTTAAGAGTATATGGTTTGACTGCATTCACAAACAGCCCCAGAGAATGGACTCTGAGGGCTGCAGAGGGGCCCTGCTCAGGCACCCTGCCCTCAGGATTGATAGGGCCTGCCTTAGAGGTGACTGATAAGTCTAAATGTGTGTGCAGGAGAGATATAGGGGACCTATATCTCAGTGAGGGGTGCTAGCACTTCCTCACTCAGGCTGCAGTAGCAGGCCTGTTGTGTCAGATTTAGTCTGCTTCCCAGGGGTGGCATAATACATGCTTCAGCCCCTGGTAGGCCTGTGAAGTACCTATGCCCTTGGTACCTAAGGTACCATATACTAGGACTCATAAGGTACCACAGTATCCAATCACTAGTGCACCTAGAGTGCACTCCAAATCATTTAGAGAGAACAGAGAGGCTGGGGCCCTGTTTGGCAGGGTCCCAGCCAGACTATAGCCAGAAACCAGTGTAAACATCAGAAAAAAAAAGTGGGGGCAACATAAGAGGCAGATCCTACTCTCCTACACACTCTTTCTAAAGTACTCATAAATCGTTCAGCGCCATTCGCCTGTGGCCAGGGAGCGGCTGAGCCTGTTTCCTCCATGATTGCGTTGTAATGATTTCTTTAAGCTTGAGCATGTCTTTGTCAGTATTAGTAGCTGTCAGAATCTGTTCAATAAAAAGAGCTGCAGGCGCACTTGACTTTACTATGAAATTAATGTAGGCTTTGGCCACTCTGGACGTTGTACTATGACACTGTAGCAGCACTTGTGATAAGTAGTTTGCGGGGTTTTGATTCTTCCCCGGTTTGTGCACGATAGTGTAATCAAACTCCTACAGATGCAACCCCTACCTCTTGATGCGATGGGGCATCTTGGCTTTCGGATTTCCGAAAATGGTGAGCAATGCCTGCTTTCCATACAGAAACACATGGAAGTGTTCACATGCCCATACTACAGCTAAGCTTTCTTTCTCAGGTTGAGAATAAGCATGTTCGGCATGATATAGACTCTGGCTAGCATAGGTCACAATGTGTCTCTGAGCAGCGGGCTGTCCATTGTGTTGAGCAAGGATCGAGCCCAGCCCCACTGGGCTTGCATCTACCATAATCTCTGTATGTAATTTCGGATCAAAGTAAGCCATTTCAGGTGCATTTTAGATTGCGTTTTGTTTTCTTGAAACTTCGGTCACATTCAGATGACCATTCATACGAAAAATCTAGCTTTGTTGTTAGTTCCCTTAGAAGACACTCACAGTGGCAAAATCACAAATGTACCTGGAGCAGCAGCTAGCCATGCCTAAGAAGGATCACAGCATGCCCACATCTTGTAGAGGGAAAGTAGACAACAATGCTTGTACCTTTTCGGGGTCAGGGTTCATTCCATTTTCAAAGAAAATATGCCCAAAGAACTTAAGTCTGTATTGTTAAACTTCTCTGCATTTAGTGTGAGACCTGCATCAGCAAGCAGACGGCATACTTGTGTGAGTGCTTTATCATGTTCCTTTTGTGTAGCCCCAAACACCAATATGTCATCACTGCAGTTAAAAGCATGTGTGACAGGCTGAATTATTCGACAAATGATATCTTGAAAGATTTCTGCAGCTGACGACACACCAAAACGGAGTCTCTTATAGCTGAACAACCCAACATGAGTTGAAAAAGTAGTAATGTACCTACTGTTTTCTTCCAGTTCAAGCTGATGGTAGCCTTTGTTCAAACCAAGACGGGATAAAACTTTAACGCTATTCAGGTGCATAATCATGTCAGCAAAGTGTGGACCTGAATGTCTTTCTCTTTCGAATGCTTTGTTGGCCTGTCGCATATCAACACACACCCGCACTGAACCTCCACTGTCCTTTTTTCGCACCGTCACAATGGGTGAAACCCACGGCGTGGCATCAGTAGAGCGCTCGATGATGTCATGCTTTAACAGTGTTTCTAGTTCTTTCTCCACAGCTTCCTGTAAGTGAAAAGCAATTCAATGGTGTGGCTGTGCAACAGGGTGAATGTCTTCATTAATGTGAAGCTGCACTTTTATTGTCTTAATTTTCCCAAGGCCATGAAACAATGTCGGCAATTGATTCACTATTTCAGAATGGGCATTTAAGTTGTAGTTAATAGAGATCAGTCCCATGTCAGCAGAGGATCGAAACTTAATAAGCATGCACTCTACGATGTACCTTGGAGGACATGAATTGGCGCTTGCACTGTCGTTTTCCTGTGCCTCATGGTTGCTACAAAGGATCCTTGACTCTGCAAGGACATAGAAGCTGCCCAGGCGTACACCTTTGTTTTTGACAGTGTGAGACATGGTATTGGAGATAGTTATTAGTACTTTTCTGCCCGCATGATGTTTATCGACGCACCCCTGTCTATAATAAAAGGCATAGGGCAACCATTCACCTTGAGCGTGATTTTAGGACAATGTCCAAACGAACTTTGTTGCTTCGTATGGTGATTTGTTTTTAGATTCGGGTTCCTCTTTGCAAGCGGCCAATCCTGCATGCGCACGTCAGTCTGCGACGGACATCACCATCACACATCCATCTTCCTCACTGTCACTCGATGATGATGTTAACGAACCTTTGGAAGATGACTTTGATAGCAATCGACTTTTTTTAGTTTCCACTTGCCTTAGTCGATGTTGCCGTTTGGCCTTGTGGGAGTGGCTAGAGTGCTTATGGAACTTTCTGGCATCCATCTTCTCGTCTGTCCATAATGCACTTAGTTTCTCTTTCGCTTTGCAAACCATTATGAAATGTTTTTCTTTCCCGCAGCCTTCGCATCCATATCCAATAGCAGGACATTTACCTTCATGTGGAAAGGAGAATCCCCAGCGGACACACAATTTCTTTTATTTCAGAGACATCACTCTGTGTGCCTCTGTCTTGTGTTTCTGCTCACTTTTCGTACTCAATGCTAATTCATTTTGGGTTGTCCCAGCTTCCATATCAGCAGCCTACTATCCGCTCTTGCAGCCATGAGCACTTTTTCCAAACTAGGTGTTTCTCGCAGCATGCCTCGTCGGAATGAATTGGAGAGGCAACCATCAATAACTCTGAGACGCACGGCTTCTTCATCATTGAGTTCACTGAACTTGCAGTGTTTTATGCGCTTATCTAGTCTTTCAATAAACTCATCCATCATCTCACCAGGTTGCTGTCTTGCTTGGTTGAAAATGTACCTTTCATGGTCGACATTCGGCATTGGATTGAACATGGTTTCCAATGTCTTCTTGATCTGACAGCATGATACTTCATCAGCTTGTGATATCTTCTTTATCACTTCAACTACTCCGTCACCGGCAAGGTTCTTTAAGTATTTCAGGATCTTTTTGTCATCTGCTTCTTCTATAGCATCTATGAAGTCATCAAACGTTTTGATCCAGGCAGTCCATCTGGCAACAATATTCTGCTTTTTGGCGGTACCAAATGGAGGTGGTGGTTTCAGGAATGGGGTGGTGCCTTCATTGGTGCTTCCTTCAACAGCCATTGGAGAGCTTCAAAGCTTGATGATCTTTTGAGTTGCACTGAGTGTCACCAGCCACCTCTGTGTCACTTCTGTGGGGACCAATTGCTTCGTAAGCACAACCCCGTGTTTACGCTTGGGTAGTTGTGCATGCCACGTGCTACTTTGAGCACCTCGGCCCCCGGCAAAGTCTCGATTGGAGGTCAGGTGACACTTTTCCTGTTCGCTCCGATGAGTAGTTTTACTTTCTGTACCTGGCTGTCTGCCTTTTGCGTTTTCTTGCACCTGGCTGTCACTGTTATGTTATGTTATCTGATATTTATAAAGCGCACAGCTACTCCCAGGAGTGTCCCGGCGCTAGGAACAAAGACCACATAACATCATACAGAGCAATTCCTCTACAGCGGAACTCAAAGCTGAAAGAGCCATGTTTTTAGACACCTCCTAAAAGTAAGGAGGTCCGGGATCTGTCTAAGAGAGATGGGTAGGCTATTCCACAGCCGAGAAGCCACAGCTTGGAAAGATCTACCCCCTACCTCTACACTGCCTTTAGCATTTCTCTGTGCCTGATCATCTTTGCCTTTAACACTTTCTTGCACCTGGCTGTTGCGGTCTTTAGTGCTTCTTCATACCTGGTTGTTACTGTCTTTAGTGTTTCTGCTTTGTATTGGTGCTGGCTCTGTGTTATGCTGTGGCGCAGTATCTCGTATTTTGGTCTGACCAGTGGATTTTTAGCAGGCTTACTGACTGTGCTCCTCCAAAGGGCCTTCACCTTCTTCGAGGGGTTCACAAAAGCTGGAGTTACGCTTTAATTATGCCAACTGTACACCGCTCCTTGGGGCACAAGTGGTACGCACGAGCAGTTTGCTGGACCACAACAAACTCTCAGGAGGAGCAGTCTTGTATCCTTGGAAGCAGATATCCCCTATCCCGTCGCCAGTTGCAGCATCCTCCCCAGCCCTGGAGCATGTAACAGACCTCGCCACATACGGAGCTCTGGTTTTCATGTCTTTATTCTTCAGCATGCAGCCGTTAACTAAACGCACTGTGTCACAAACTTTATTAACAACACCCGGTCACACCCACCAGATTATGTAATACTTGTAAGGGGTCTGCCGAGGGCCACTAGAGGCCTTATACACACAAAAACAAGACACAACAATACTCACCTCCTGATGCCTCCTCCTAAAGCAGTAATTCAACATGTCCTGCATGCTACTGCCGTCTTGCATTCATGCAAAGCCTTTCAAATATAGACATGGGTAAATGCATGCATTTAGGGAATGGATGTTCTTAGTGGTAGAGGCTTGCAGTGATGTACCAAAATGCATGAAACAAGGTTTAGACTAGTCAAGAGCTAAGGAGAGGTCTATAGGATCAGCATCTATGGTTACAATCGAAGTTTAGTTACAGAGTGGTGGGGAAGGGGGTTACTGTAGTGAGAAGAAGGAAAGGAAGTTTCTAAGATATTAAGTGGAAAACTCATCCCTTTCCTACACTGAAGGATGTACAGGGCAGTTCTGATGCATAGGGGGCTATTATTCCAGATCCTTGGTAAGTAGATGGATAAGTCCTATTTCCGTTTTTTTCTAATCTTGCATTTCTTCATCTCCAGTCGGTGATGTCCTGGGGCTGTGAGCATGTCATGATTTACCGGAGATTGTTATTTTGTCAACCAGGTAGCCATTCATGTCGGCCTTTCACATAAAGCATCTGGTTTTTAATATAATCAAGGAATGCAGGGGGGCAGAGTGGACTTCTATTAGGTTAGTGGTTGAAAATTCTCAGGCTCTTGATCGGGCAGTGTGATGTCAGAGAGACTCTGAAGCAAGCCGTTCTGGACAGAGGTTCTGAAATCGCTTGCGGAGAGGAATGGTTTCACTTTCTTTGAAAGGAGGAGAAAATACCAAGTCAGCTTGGGCATCTTGGCTAGATATTCCTTAAGGGGGAGGTCGGTGTTGAGGGTGAACCTGAGTGACTTAGTGTTGGTTGAGCCTGAGTGACTCAGTGATGGCTGAACCTGAGTGACTCAGTGTTGGTTGAGCCTGAGTGACTCAGTGTTGGTTGAGCCTGAGTGACTCAGTGATGGTTGCACCCAAGTGACTCAGTGTTGGTTGATAGCTGGTGGTCGAGCCAAGTGTGGACTAGTTTTGTTTCTTCTTGGCAAGTAGGAGGAATGTTGCCCTGGAGGGGTTGAGTTTCAAGGAGGTGCTTGACATCCACTTTGCATGGAGGGGAGGTGCGGCTTCACATCATGAATATCAGGGAAAGAGAAGACTTTCAAGTTGAGTTGTGAGTGGATTCGTGAATTTTTGATGCAACCGATGGTGAGTAAGGTTCCAAAGGGACTTTATTATGTAAAAAGGATTCATCACAGCCTAACTAAAAACCTAAATATTTCTGCAAAGTGCTACAGCACTCTGTGGACCATGTTCTGGTGGGGATTAGCTCCAGGAAGCACATATTTCGTATTTTGAACTTGTTCTAGTAGCTACAGTTGACAAAACGTGGGTTTGTAAAGGCATGGTGCAACCCCAACTAGCAATTTATAATAGTGCCAATAATTAACCCCATCACATCCCTTCAGCATCCCCAAGATCTTTATTTACCTTACTCTATGTCTTGAGTAAGAAAAACATATTCCGCTGACAGATCCTAGGCCACCACAGATCATTTATGTGTAATAACCCAATCTTCTGCTACTTTTAGGAAAGAACCTAAGACTCTGATTCTTGGTAACTGTGCATGTTTTGAAATAATATCTTGAATGCTGGCATGGTAAACACCAGGAAGGGTGATATTGCTAAGTTGTTCATGGGAAGGGACATAGGGGCTATTCCCCTTCAGCAATTTGAACAGTTTCGTTCTTTGTAAGAGATTGTTTAATATATTTCAACTGCTGTTTAGAACAAATAAAGTTTGACCAAAGTAATTTTAAATTACATTGAAAACTAGTTCCATTTTAGAACAAATAATTTTCAAACTAATAATTTCAAAAAAAAAAAAAACAATTATAAAAAAAACACATTCGACTAGAAGCCATACATTTAGGTGTAGTACTTTGTCAAGCAGTTATCTTGGCAGTATTGCAATCATGTGTTACCGCAGTTCAAGCGAATTACTTCATGGAAAAATTACTGCCAGGCAGTAATCGATTCAGCCAGCAAAAACCTAGGCAGGCAGGTGTATTTAGCAACTAAAGAAATACGGGCAGGTGTATATTTTATTACAGCAAAAGATCTATATTTTAATACAGGAAAAGCACATCTGCATCATTACCTGAGGGTTTAGCGACCACAAATAAATTCTTACTCTTACTCCATTTAATACCAGATCAGGACTGACCATATTTTAAGTGTCAAATTCCAACATTTTTAGGCCATATGTGCCTTAAGTGCTATTGATAATATATTTAACACAAGCAGAAGTATTTCCCTCAGTGCTAATGTGGCACAGGAGATTCTTTTCCCAATTGTTTACCTTCCAGATAGTGCATTCTACTTCTAAAGCTGGAACATTAAAAGCATCCAAGCTGTTGCTAACTCGCCATAAAGTTGGACTAGATGTCCCCTGTGTTCTACCGGAAATTCATATTTTTTTGCCTTCTTTGCATAACAGAACAATGATACCTGAATGTCTTTCCTGAAACTTTTCTCCTGTTTTTTAAGTGGTAGCTATAAAAAAAAATAACAGCAATCTCGACAAAAGAGTAGCCACTTAATTTAATATTTCTCTGTACCGTGTCTATTTTGCAAAGTGGCATACTTAGATTATATAGTATAATCAATAGGGGGAGGAAGAAGCTCTGATCCATTCAGCTTCCTGTCCAAGGTAAATAATCAAAGGGGGAATGGATCACTTGTACCTGTTATACCAGGGTCAGGTGTGGTAACCAACTTAAAAAACCTTCATTCACGTACACGAACGTAAAAGCGGTATATCTTGATTCTCCGCTTCTCTAAGAACGTGAAAACATAATCATCGGGTCTTTTTGATAAAATGCTTTCCTCCACCTGGAGGTTGAACCACTGGTTTTAGCAGTAGTGATCAGAAACGAGATAAACAAAACTGAGGTGAACAGAAAAACAAAGGTGAGCTAAAATTGCTTCACTCTACCTGCTAAACACACTTTATTCAGAAGGAGAGGTGGCAAAGTTAAAAAATGGTGGTGCGTATATAGAAATGCTACTGTTCTATAGCACCGTGTAGATTCATGTGAAAAGGTCAAAGGTCGACATGTTTCAGCCCCTTCTATTGCCCAGGAGGGGTCGGAGGGCTTTCTTCAGGACCTAAGTCAAAAGTGCTGGGTGGCTAATACTGTAACCACCCTAAAAGGGTAGGTACTTGACTCACCCTTCTTCTCAGTCACAGGTCAATGGTACCTATAACTGGAGTAAACATAGATTACACAAACTTTCAAAAAACAACAGCATTTTACACAGTTAGTCAATTGAGGTAAGCCCAGGTGAGTGATCAAAGTAAGTATCCTTGAAAAAATCAATAATTAACAAGTGAGGTGATGCAGTGTCAATCCAGTCACAAAGACGACGAAGATATATCTGATTAGAGGGGTCTCAGTTGTGATAATATCGCGTAGTAGGTAATGCTGACACAAAGAATTACAGTGCCGGTAACTGCGCCTGTTAACCACACATAGCTAATGATTAAAAACTAACTCAAGCTCATGGTGATTGTTACCATGTTATTTAATGCGTTTGTCAGAATGCCGTAATGGCCCTTGAGCGACAGTTAATTAGGGTGCTGACACAAAGAATAACAGTGCCGGTAAATGCGACTGTTTGAAAACCCATACAGCGCGTGGTGAAGGTTGCCATGTTGTTAAACGCGTTTGCCAGAGACCTGTGATGGCCCGTGTAAGGCCGTTAACTTAATGCGGGTGTCTGTGTTACGCCGGGCATCTAGCGAGAGTTACTACATGGCGTGTTAAGTAAGGGGAGCGCTGCGCTTGCATACCTTGAAAATAGCCAGAGTTAGGCCTCCTCGGGGGGACCGGCGGGCTCGGTGACCTGTATGCCGAGGGAGATATAGAGTCAGAGGCGGAGAGAGTGATGCTGCGTCTAGCTGGACGTGTAGCGTCGGGAGCGCTTACCTGAATCTGCAGGCCCTCGCGCTTCTGCTCGCTCCTGTGACAGTGCCTCGGTGACGTGGGCCCGTTGCGGGTGGTTTTTAAAGACGGTGATATGTATGGTAGAAAGACTTGGTGCAAGTCACTCAAGGGTGAGACCAAGAAATATTAAAAATTCATTCCCAGTCAGCATTAGCCAATACTCGTATAAAGAACAATGCAGAGTATAAAAATGGGTAGCAGGGCAAATGTTATTATCGAAGGACGGTGATATGCCTAGTAAAGAGACTACGCGCCTGTCACTATTAGATAGGACCAAGAGAGATTCAAAAAATATACTCAAGAAATATATATCCAGCCAGTATTAGCCATAAATTGCATATTAGGTAAAAGTGAGTGTTGGACAAGGTGGAATATAAAGAATTTTCAATTATAAGGCAATAGTCAGTGCCAGTGAGGTGTTCATGGGCTAGTCCAACAAATGTTAGGAGAAAAAAGACTGATGTTGGTATTGCCAGGGTAAGTACTTTACAGAAAGTTAGGGAGTGGGTGTAATTACAATAGTAAATATTGCATACCGGTTTTAAACAGTATCTATTCCGGTTGCATGTCAGGTGACTACTGGTCGGACTGGGCATGTATGGTCTCCCCTCACGTAACGTGTCTGAGTATTTTCGAAAGGCAGTTCATAGAAATCACTGTGCAAGTGTATGCCAAGGAATAACATCGTTCAGGCCTGTTAAGTGTGTCTTAAGGCGGTACACCCAGCGTTGTTCTTTTTCGTACAGGGTCCGTTCTGCATTATGGCTTTTGATCAGTAGTGTCTCCAGAATAACCCATTGGAGCTCGTCAATTGTATATTTCGACTCAATGAAGTGGTTGCTCATTTTGGTTGTGACTTTCTTGCATTTTATATTACTTCTGTGCTCGCAGATCCTCTGTTTGATTTTACGACAGGTCATTCCGATGTACCTCAGACCACATGGGCAAGTAATCATGTAGATTACATGTGTTGTGTTACAGTTAGTGTTTCTGATCACTACTGCTAAAACCAGTGGTTCAACCTCCAGGTGGAGGAAAGCATTTTATCAAAAAGACCCGATGATGATGCTTTCACGTGCTTAGAGAAGCGGAGAATCAAGATATACTGCTTTTACGTTCCTGTACGTGAATGAGGGTTTTTAGGTCGCGCTGCGCTAGGAAATCGGCCTCTTGGAATCACTTCAACTTTTCGACAAGCTCCTGCGTGTGGTGCTCACACGCTATTGGCCTTTGCGTCTGGCTTTAGCACGCAATTGGCCAAAGGCGTGTGGATGTCCCAGCTTTTCTGGAAATGTTTACTCCCACGGCGTCTACCTTGCGGGAGCGAGCATGGGCGCGCTGTGTGCCATCTGTTCGGTTTCGTATTTCAAAGGCTTCGCGTTCACTTTGTGGCCGCGCGGCCGGGCACTGTTTTCTGTAATTGCTTTTGTCCTGCCTGACACGCTCTTCGGCAAAGCGCTTTGTGTTGTTGTTGTTGTTGTCCTTGCATTAGAACATGTCGCACTGCATTTGCTGACAGTGATTTTTTCGTATATATCTTTAAAAGCTGCTACACCAAGTGTTACGGTAACTTCTCCACGCCCTCCGCTCTCAATGGAATGTTCACAGAACCGACTCCAGAAATAACAACAGCAAATGTAATTTAATGGGGGGAATTTGTTTACCAAAGTGGCTTAGTAAAAGTTGCCATTGTTGCACATGTCTATGTTTTGTTGCTTAGTTAGATCGCAAAAGTTTATTCTTCTCACAAAACAAAAACACGCTTAGGCTTTTGGTTAATTGTTGGATGGAGATAGAACTATTATATGTTATCCGCGTCATTGCTTGAACGGAATAATGCTGAGAAAAGGGGGACTTTTGGTGCCAAATATTTTAAACGAAGGTGTGTGTCTTTTATAAACAAACATATTCTCAATTTATGTTCGAAACACTTATGAAGAGTTAGTGCAAACAAATGCTCTCAGCACATGCACTGTGAATGAAAGAAGTACATCGGTAACTATCACACGAGAGCATAAATAACTATCTGTAATTTTATAGAAACGCCTGTAGGAATCGTGTTATTTTACCATGTTTAAAGTACCAGACTAACTTCCATGTCTGTTGTTCCAGCCGTCTGTGTATCTGCCTACCTGCCTATATTTATTTCAATCACATGCATAACCATCCATACATACATCCATACATCTGTTTGTCTATCTAATCTGCTAGTGTATCGTTCTCTGTGCAGATGCTATGATCACGTTATCACCTGCCTGTTGTGTTTATCGATCATATGTCATTTGTACAGCGCACATAATTATTTATATATAATTTTATTAAATCTAAATTAGTTTTCATCTATCTGTCTAGCTATCTACAGTAGCAGTCGTTTATTTACTTTTCCTTTTTGGAGAAAAAAAATAAACTTTGCGTGGAGCAGTTTATATATTATTTTAACCAATTGAAATCTATCTGTCTGCCCCTTTCCCATCTTTCCGTCTATACGGACGTTATGCTTAGAGGCAGCTATTAGTTATAGTGCTTAGAATCTGCAGACCTGCAATCTTTAGTGCTGCATGATATCATTACTGCTATAGATGACCTAGTTGTGACTATTATCCATCCACCCATTCTGGGTGCCTCCCAGCCCTCGCATATAGACGGATGCGGATACATTGACCCAGCATAGCATAATATTGGAGTTAGTTCCGTGTCATACGCACATCGGATACCTCGTCCGCTTTAAGTATTTGTAACAATTAGAGACGGGGCTCCATTGTCTTGGAATCCAACGTAGTGTACTCTGCCATCACTGTCATGTCATATAAGATGCAGAATTGTTTGGACGATTAAATGACCAACAAGGTCTAATGCAGTTCATCTCTCGCAGTGTAACAATTGCATTTGAGTTCCCAATATTCCTATTCAGGAGCAGACGAGGAACACACGCAGCAAACTGTCGAGTCTACGAAGTGATGCTTGTACACTTACTCCATTAGGTGCTTGGTGCAGTAGGGCAAGGCGACTTACTTTATTTTTGAGCACTGAGTACTAAAATCTGATTAAAAAAAAGAGTCAAATACTGGAGCTCACACAGAATGACAGTGTGAAGCTGAGCTATTAAAGCGTTCGCATCAGACCTTAACACAGTATACACGTACAATTTTGTCCTGTCTTGCACGCCATCCATGATCCTGCACGTCGAAAAGAAAAATTGATAAGCTTATCCCAGACCTGTTCATGTTTGGTGCAATTCTGGAATCCGCTCAAGCAGCCCCTGCATGCCGGCATCTGAGATCACCAACCGACTGCCCGTAATATGGAGCATAAACTGACGTTACTTAAGAGGATGTGGCCTAATGGCCAGAGCTGCCAGCTTTGGAGCTAGGGAACTAGGTTTGAGTCTCGGCGTCTGCCCAACATCCTGTGAATCTTGGTAAGTCACTCACTCTCCACGTGCCTACCAAAAAATGAATGTCCTTGTGTAATGTAACTTGTGCTCGTGTAAAGCGCTCCAATACCTTCGGGTCGAGTTCGCGCTATATAAAACTGCAAATAAAAAAAAAACCTGATTCATTTTCTCTACCTGCCCATTTAAACCCCTTTTTTCAGCTGTGTAACAATTGCACATGCACAAGTTGCACACAACCAGTTGAAGTTGAGCATACTGTGACAATTGCACCCTGTTCGTTATTAACTTTTTATATGATGGTAATGTCATTGTGCATGCTCATATTGCTTTTTTGTGGGTGCAATTGAATTTGTAAACATAATAAAAAAGCTATGGGAGTTCTCCCGAAAGCGTACGATATTAATGGGTTCAGATAATGTACGAACGTAATTTGAATAATCAACTCCCTGTACCCAAACTCGTTAGTTTCCGCCCTACTGCTTCAAAGTACTAAACTATTGAAAAAAAACCAGAAAATATAAATCCTATAAGAGAGTACTTTTATTAGTCTACCCTCATTTAGCCTGATCCTTTTTTGTTCCGTTTAAGCTCCTCTCTCGCATGTTTCAAGCAGATTCTTTAGTAAACAAGCATTGGCATAGCCAATGGGTCTCGCCTTTGGGACCTTATAAGTGTTTAGCCATGCAACAGTTGATGTTGTTGCACCAAGGATATTGTGCTGGATAACTAAACACTTATAAGGTCCCAAAGGCGAGACCTATTGGCTATGCCAATGCTTGTTTAAGTAGGTTACCACACCTGACCCTGGTATTACAGGTACAAGTGATCCATTCCCCCTTTGATTATATACTTAGATTATATACATCATGTTGAACATGTAATAACACTCCTTTCTCTATTCCTTAGGTCTATCCCCAGTCCTAGCGAAGACCCTCAAATCATAAGGCAACGAGTTGAAAAACATTCATGCTAAATAACATTCTCACTTGCGAGATGTTCCCCATATTTGAAGGGGAAAAGGACAATTGAGAAACTTTACACCCACCCACAGTTTTAGGAACAGCTGACAGACAGAAGTGAGACAGATCGAGCGACACTAGAAATTCAGAAACTAATCAGCGCCACCTGGAATTTATAAACTATAGAACTACTCTGCTTTCATTTTTTTTTATTCTCTGTAAAACTCAGTCTTTTTTCATTTGCTTCTGTTCACTAGCTGAATATGCATATTTGTTTTTTGTACTTTGCATGTGTACTTCCACTCCATATGTATAAGGTACAGGCCTGTTTTGGGCATTTACTGTGATTATCCACTAAAAGGTATCTACGTATAGATAACGTTATCCCTAAACCACAAATATGAATCATTTCTGTAATATTTGGTCTCAGGAGTGAACCTGTGAGTGGAGACGTGGTCGCGATGTTAAATCGCCTGACGAATATGCAGTAGGATGAAGAGTATGACATCTCCTTCTCTAATGGGCGCACCCACCAGCGATGTCACCGATCACTTCATCCCTGGGTACCACTCAGTAACATGGCCCAATGTGCTCCACTGTGTAGGTCACTTCACAGAAGGATAAACCCACACTGGAATAAACTCCACAGACCAGTGACCAACACTGCTCCAGTGTAACCCTCAAGGTCGAGGAGACAGAGCTCCAGGATTTAAAAAAATGCCTATTCTGCAGGAAATAATACATGTATCCAAATCCTAAAAGTGGAGTAAGTGCAAGAGTGGACTTTTCAGCAAAATGCATTTCCAGAAGTGAACAGGAAACTGTTTCTTCACCCATGAGGTGTTACAACCAGGAACATTTTCTGAAATCTCTTGGTATCCTTTCATGTCCCTTTGGATTCTAAAGCACACTGCAGACCCTGGAGGCATTTTAAAGCAGTAAATACCCCTATTTCTCCCGTCAGTCCACAACGCCTAAGACAAGAGCAGAGCCAAGCAAAGCCTCTTGTGGCACATCACTGGTCACCATCACTGGTCACCACCTTGTGCCTGGTGCTCACTCACTTTATTTAACTGTATTTAAGCTGTGATCATTGTCACCGAAAGGATTCCATGTCAAAAACAGTTATGATAGAGATGATATACTACATTAAGAATTACGATACACATCTTAAAGTAGGACTGACTGAGGAGAGTCGGACAAGGCCACATTTTCAGGATGTCCACTTGAGATCCATTTACATGCAGAGGACAGGACCTGCTGAATTAAAGGACAAGTCTAATCCTTTGCCTATTGGTAAGGAAAAGATGTTGGCTTTTTCCACATTTTTGGACACTGTTTTCAAATCATTGTCCGTGCGTGTGGTGCTCCGCACCTCCAGTCTGCAAAGTTCATCCTCTGGATAACCAGTGTTTAAACACTCAAGCCATGAGAGATGCTGCTTTGGCACAGTAAAGGCTGCCGGGTGAGTGATCTTGGAGCACATTCCCCAATAAAAATCAAGGACCTGACCCCTGAAAGCCATGTGCACAAAGCACATGGATAAGAACTTACTCTCTGATTCATTGGGAACCAAACTGCCCACCCTGAAGGATGTCTGACACGGTCTGGGAAAGTCAAATCAAAGTGATTCTGCACTCTTGGTGGTTCCCCCAGATCTTCACCGGGGTTCCCAAATAAATGACTGAAATGATCGAGGACAGAAATAAATGAAGTCAGAATGAGTTAGAAACGGCTAGTTGTAGATAAGATACAGAAAATGTTTCTCAGTATTTTGAGACTTCACGCACAGAATATGAAGTTTGAAACACAAATCTGAGTCTTAAATATTCCTGCATGGGATGGTGAAGGACACAGATTTGAGAACAAAACAAACAGAAAAGTTCCATAAGGACCACACAACAAGAAAGGGTCAGTAAGAGACCAAGCAGTGAAAATGATTCCAGTACTGACACTTAACCAATCAGCTCCCACTCTCAAGATGCCGCCTGCCAAGGGCTGGGCACAAAGGTTCTGCTTTCTTCTGCAGCTGGGACTGATACAAGAAAGGGTGACTCCTTGCTGCATCCACGGTGCTGGAAATGCCGGTGTCTCCAAGGATAAGCCACAGAGCTGCAGGAAAAAAAACAGTCAAGGGGAAAAAGCCTCCAAGTAGAATAACACTTGAAGCATCCAAAAGTAGCACAGAACATGCCAGGTACTAAACTGTCTTAAAAAGAGAACAGGATCTGGAATTTAAGTAGAAATCCAAGAGATTCCAGAGGGCAAAACCCACAGGAGAACGCAATAAAAAAAACACTTCCTGATGCGTTACGGGAACATAGGTCGGGCTATACTCTTATTACATAGGGAGCAAACAGGAAGTGCTCTAATGATGCTCTGGAAATTCCATCTTGAACTGGGCAAAAAGCCATTGAATAGAAAAGGTGTCCGCCATCTTGGATTTGGGCAACGAGCTACTGACTCTTGCCACTGCATGGCAAGTTCCTGTCAGGAATGGATTTTGGGACGAAGGAAGCTGACAAGGCAGCAATGCCAACAATAAAGTTTTCTTAGAACACCACCAGGTTCTGGTATCTCACTGAACACTCCTGCAGAACTCAAGGCATTAGGTCAAGAACTGCAGAAAACACGCTTCTCTGACTGCACTTTACTTGGTCTCAGCGTGCCGGAGAAAGCGAGCCTGGTACGTCGATGCATGTAGGCCTTAATCAAAGGTGATAACACTGCCTGGATGCAGAGATGTGGGAAGCATGTAATATGCTGAAGCTCACACGAACCTCCAGACGTTTCTCAGGAGCAGCCTCATACTGAGACGTGCTCCAGCAAACCACAGTCTGGGCCAGGTCCAACGTGAGAGGGCATAACACATCCCGGCATGTCCTAGCAGTACCGGGAAACAGAGATCTACGGAAAAGTGATCATGTCACTGAAGCATTGACTCTGATTCAATGAGGACATCCCTTTGATTTGGCATTTCCAGACAAAGGAAGGACTTTCACACTTTATTGTCCCAGTACCTCTTGCTCAGCTTTTCATTTCATAACTCCTGAACGTTTCTTGCCTTGCCCTCAAGGGAGAAATGAGATTTTGAGTTCAGGTGCAGCAAGATGGGAATTCTTTCCCTTGGGTGATGCAATACTCCCAAAATTCGAAGCCAAGCTTTCAGTGAAGACTAAATAGGTTATCTTTCAACCTCTTAACATGTCATGTCCTCTACCTGAAAGTTTCAATTGCACGTGTGTGCACGTGGGTGCTGCCAGGCTGCAAAGCACTTTTATAAGCCTAGTTTATCAATGGATTATTTACTCATTTCAATGTGCAGTTATCAACCTTACATCAATTCCCACCGATTAGTATCGAAGGATTCCTGGAACTCCTGGGAAAGGTTAAATCTGGTTCCCCCACAGACAGCTGTCCAACTCACATTCTTAAGGAAGTATTTACTGTTAATCCCACCCCGGCTCTTCGTCTTCTGAATGAATCTCTGACGCAGGGCCGTGTCCCTAGAGCGTTTAAAAAATCTACCGTAGTTCCCCTTCTGAAAAGACCTGGGGCAGTGTTACAACCCTCCCCATTCACCTGAATACCAGGTACCGCAGGAACGAAGAGAGCCACCCCTCTCACCTCTGGATCAATCCTCCACACCGATACCACAGTATGGGCGATTGGTCCCAAGGGGGAAAGGGACGAATTATTACACCACCCTTGGTGTGCTGGAAAATGAAGGGACGATACGGAGTGTAGTGTTGGATTGGGGCTTGAACAAGCTGGAAGGGCATACAGACAGCGTCTGTAAGGGAGCGAGAGGAGAGCCGTAGAGAAGGTAGAAAACACGTGAATCTGAAAGACAGAGGAAATAGAAGGACTTGATCAGTAAGAATAAACAAGAGGGGGTTTGTATACTCTAGCCTAAGTGGTTGTCATGAAGAGTATGGAAGACAATGATGATACACTCACCATGGGATCTCAGTAGGGGAAGAATTAGTTCCATTCAGATGTGTAACGATATGTTGATCCCGAAGGCCTCGTTGTTCTCCAAAAACAAACAAAAAAGGAACTCTGTTCAATGAAGTGCAATAGCCTCTTGCACCACTATGCAAACCAAGAGGAAGGGGAATATGCTAATCTCCCCCTACACGGGAATAGCGAAACGCTGTAACTCCGGGAACGGGTTGTTAGCAGTACTGAACCAGAGTGCTGGCGTTTGTTCCTGAATCCCAACACAAAGCTCCAATTCAACTAACTTTTACGTTGGAGGCGGTGCTGCCGGCTCCTGCCGTGCGCCTCTACAACAGAACAAAAAAAAAAAGAAAGAAAAGAAATATCACCTATTCACACTCGGCTTGGAAGCCGAGATGCAAGTCCAGCGGCTCCTGCCGCTTTGAATTCTGTTCGCGGCTTCGGCCGCGTTGGTGAATGTTTAGCGACTCCTGCCGCTTTAAACTTTTGATTTGCGGCTTCTGCCACGTTGAGGTAAGGTTCGGGCGGCTCCTGCCGTTTTGAATTCTTTTAGCGGCTTCTGCCACGTTGTGGGAAATATCGGGCGTCTCCTGCCGTTTTGAATTCTTTTAGCGGCTTCGGCCGCGTAGCAGAAATGTTTGGCGGCTCCTGCCGCTTTGAATTGTTTGATTCGCGGCTTCTGCCACGTTGTGGGAAATGTCGGGCGGCTCCTGCCGCTTTTAATTCCTTTTGCGGCTTCGACCGCGTAGCAGGAATGTTATCTTTGAATTCCTCCGATAATAGAAGAAAAGGGGGTGGGGGAATAGGGAAAGAAAGGAGGCACGCTCCTGCGCCCTCACAAAGGATTAGTCTGGGGGTATGACGAATAGAGAGGCACACTCCTATGTCCTCTCGAGTCTGGAATCAAGTAAACGTCCATAAAGCTAAGCACCTGTGTCATGCACTGAAGGCTCTTATATAGCCACAACCCCCTATCACCTGACTGGCTGCTACCAATGACAGGGGACAGGGAAGAAAGAGAGATAAAAAGGTAAAAGGTAGTATTGGGAACAGGGTGTGAAAGGGGAAAGTGGTAACAGGCAGACCCCTCGGACCCACTTAACTACCGCCCCATATCTTTGCTTCCTTATTTGACGAAAATATTGGAATCCCACGTAGCAAAATGTTTATGTTCATTCATTGAACAATCACAGTTCCTTGATCCCCATCAAGCGGGATTTTGTCCATCCCACTTTACGGAGACAGTCCTTTTGTCGGTACTGGACGAATTGCGAAAGGAAGCCGATAAGGGCACCTCTCAAGCCCTGGTCCTATTAGATCTTTCCGCGGCTTTTGACACGGTCGACCATGGGATTTTGGTGGATCGTGTCAGAGACGCAGGACTCCAGGGACCAGCCCTCGATTGGATTACATCCTTTTTGGAGGATCGCTCTCAATCTGTTCGGCTGTCTCACTTTACTGCTCCGGAGGTTAAGACCAATTGTGGAGTGCCACAGGGGTCGTCATTATCCCCACATTTGTTCAACCTATATCTACTCCCTTTGTTCCGTTCCTTAAGGGAGTGGAAAGTGAACACCTTTAACTACGCAGATGATTTACAACTTATATTCTCCATTAACACCTCACCCGGGTCCATCTCTGACTTCCAGACCACCTTGCTGTACATCAGCACCTGGATGAATAGCAACCATCTGAAGTTAAACCCGGACAAAACTGAACTGATTTTGACTGGTGGCTCTCAAAATCCCTGGAGCTCCCATTTTTGGCCTTCGGAGCTGGGTTGCCCTCCAGTGCCAGCGCCCTCAACTAAGAGCCTCGGGGTCACAATAAATAATGATCTATCTATGAAGTCCCAGGTCGGAAATGTGGTCTCTATCGGATTCTTTCAGTTAATGAGGATCAGGAAGATTGGTAGATTCCTTACTAGAGATGCACTGGTGCAGGTTGTCCTAGCGCTGTTCATCTCTCACCTAGATTACGCAAACTCTTTATATCTCGGGCTACCTGCGTATCTAGTTAGGAAACTGCAGCTGGTGCAGAACCAGGCAGCCAGACTCATCTTCCAGCAGCCAAGATGGCAACGTGCCACCCCCCTTATGCGGCAGCTCCACTGGCTCCCAATATCTCAACGTTGCACCTTCAAAATCAGGTGCCTTATTTTTAAATCCTTACAGAATGTGGGCCCTAAATTCGTCTCTAAACTGATCAAGAGACATGTACCCACACGTAACCTGAGATCGGCCCACTTGAACTTACTGGTCATCCCTCCCTATCAGCGGAAAAGACTAGCGGGCAGCAGGTTTGCTGTGCTGGCTCCGTATCTCTGGAATGCTTTTCCCTACGAAATTAGATCATGCACAGCTCTACCTGTCTTTAGGAAACTCCTTAAGACATGGCTCTTTGTCCAGGCTTACGAATAGATCAAGCGGGGCTCAACTACTCCTATACTAGCTCCAAGAAACCAACTGGTGTACGTGCGCTGAATAAATAATTTTAACATAACAACATAACATCAACCCCGCCTGCATGATGTTTGAGATTTTGCTTTTTTTGTCCAGAGTGTTTTGGGCATGTTCCCACTGGAGCTTTTGGAGCATAGTAACATAATGTACGAACTGTCTAAAATAAAGTCAAGAGATGATTTAGAACCGTGGGCACATATGAAGGAGCTCATGCTGCTTTCTCCATGTTTACTACTGTAGGAAAGTGTCTCTTTTGACATGGTTAGCCCACCACTTTTTGCCTGTTGTCTGATGTAATTTCGAACTGTAAGTGTACTGGGTCTCTGCTAACCAGGTTCCCAGTTCCAGATCTCCTTTCTCTAAAACTGTACCATGATTGGCACAACTTCTGTTTCCTCTGTAAGCTACAGTGAAGGGTATCCCTGGTACCCAGGGCATGGGGACAGAAGGTCCCCTAGGAACCCCTCAACCGAACCTAGCAGTGCTGCTGTCACAGGCTGCGTGTCCAGGTGCAGGACAAACCGAAGAGCCGACATGGCACACAGCCCTGTGCACCATGCCACCCTTACACTGCATAAGATATAGTTAAGCCACCCCTAAGGCAAGCCTGGAGCCCTAAGGCAGGGTGCACTAAATCCTATGTGTGGGCATATCAGCATGAGCTGATATGCCCCTACAATCTCCAGTCTATTCTGAGATATTGTAAGTGAACAGGGAAGCCATAAAGAGTACATGCAATGCAGTTCGGGCTGGACTGTTCCCATGAGGAGCAGGGTCAAGACTGATTTGCATATGGCTGGGTCCAAACTGGGGTGGCATAGTGAGCAAAAGAATGATGGATTAAACCCAGATCTCTTGACTGGGGTTGAGTGGTTGAAAAGTTTCAGCACTCCACCCATCATCTTGTTGTGTTTGCTATAAAGAGTATATGGGCTCGATACTTGACATCACGAGTCTCCTAGTTCCATGATGGCTTCCCCGATTTCTCGGATGTTTGGTACCAAAATCATGTCTTAATAAATCCTAGCTGATGCCAGCATTGGCTTTATTAATACATTCACACAGGAGACCCTACTAGAGGGTCCCCTGAAACCTAATGACCACTGGTGTTGTCCCTGTGTAGTTTTAGCCAGCCTGCCATCACCAGACATTTTCTGGACCCCTGGGTTGAGAGCCAGAGCTGTCCAGATCCAGAGACAATGCCTGCTCTGGGCGGAGGTGGTCACACCTTCCCCCATGCAGTATCTGCCTCGGCAGAAGTGGGAGCTTCAAAGGACATGCCGCCTTTGAACCATGCCCCCAGTCCTCTGCTGCAAGAAGCAGAAGGCGACCCCCCCAGTTCTGCTCTGCTTTCAGAGGGAGGACTAGCGGGAAAATTAGGTAAAATAGGAGGTGGGTCTACCTTCCCCCGTACCACCACTCAGGTGGGGCAGGCGAGTTAGACCTCACCTTTCAATATCCTGCATCTTGAGGATGGGGATAGTAGCCTATTAGGAGTCAGGGTATTCCCACCCCCACGTGGGGTGAGCATTAAGTGGGTGTAGACACCCTACAGGTAGGCAGCCCATTGGCTACTACCTAGCCTCCCATAAAAACGCCCCTAAATTCAGTATTTAGGTGGCTCTCCGAGACCTGACTTCAGATTCGATGGACAACAAGAAGACGATGGAAGAAGACCGCAACGGTACAAGAATCGAGTCCCCTTGCAAAAGAAATTGGCACCAAACCCTGCCGCTGCTAAGGTTCTCGACAATTGTAACCTGCTGCAATCCTGGAAAACTGTGAGGCCTCCAATAAACCCCAGAGATCTCTAGCCTTCTATAACCAAGAACCTCGCTTGGGGCTGGAGGCTGTATTCTTCGGCAAAGCGCCGGTAAAGATAGACGAGACTCACCACCAACTCTTCTGTTGCTGCAGTCAAGGCATGTTAATCTCCACACCGGGGGCCGACTACCTCAGGGCATCCGTCGGGGAGAGAAGGCTACTCATAGCATAGTGGCCGACGCTGGAAACAGCCCCACTCCTGTGAGCCTGCACCTGATTCTTGGTGGCGTCGACTGCGTGACCGCCGCAACTTGGGCACGAAAGTGACCGTGACAGATTGCCCTGCATCACACCCGTGGCCCGTCTGCCGCAGGCAAAGACCCAAACCAGCCCCCACAACTCCAGGTACCTCCGAACTAACTGCCTGCTGTACCCAAGTTCTGGGTCTCCAGAGACCTTCATTCTTTCAGAGAAGATCTACCTTTGAACCCCGAGTGACTGTGGTCGCCCGAAGCACCACGGCGGAGCCCTGCTTCCATCGATCCCATTGGTAACTGTGTCAGCAGTCCTCCGTTGTCTCACGCTGCACTCTCTTCCCAGCTACTGCGACGGTCCCTGTGTTGGCAGTGCCCTGACTCCACTGAACTCCGTTTCTTCAACCGCTCACCGCAACGGTTCCCATGTTGGCGGTGTCCCGAACTCCATTGCATCCATTGGTAACTACAGTGGCCACAATGGTAAATGTTCGCCGGTATTGACCACCTTGTGCTACAATACAAAAAAAATTGCTCTTTCACTTACACTGCTTTCATTTAAAAAGTAAAACTGTATAAAGTATTTATTCGATATTTTGAAGTCTTGCAACCTCAAATCATATATAAAGATACAGGTTATTTTTATACAAATTGGTCTCAGATTTATTCTTGAGTGTGTGTCTCATTTATTGCCTCTGTAAGTACAACAAATGCTTAACACTGCCCTCTGATAAGCCTAACTGCTCTCCCACACCACCACAAAAAGAGAGTTAGTATTATCTACTTACTGCATCTATCTTCCTCTGGGGATATCTCACACTCTTTACATAGTGTACTGCATTTTAGTACACTGTACAGAGAGGCCGTATCTTACATTTGCGGATCAGTGGTGGGGTACATGACTTTGCATTTGCTGGATCACTTTGTCAATTATTGACCACACAGGTAAATCCAAAAATTGCCTTTAGATAGTCTAATTTTTGAATGGCCTATTTTTTCTAAATTTCTAAAATAAACTGCTAGGGCCTTGGTTAAGTCCCCGAAACGAACAGGGAGAAATTAAAAAATCTGTACTTTAGTTAGGACAAAGTGTTTTAGTTATTTTTTGTAACTCTCTAAAAAGGTCCCAACTTTATTAAAATAATGCCTGAAACCAGTAGCCAGGATCAGGAGCTCGGCCTGACCCTTACATGGACCTGAACCATACGCGCTGCAGAACCATCTGTAAGGGCTACGGTATCAGAATGGGCAAAAGTCCAAAAAAACGAATATCTCAGACAACTGATAGCTCAGTTTGAGAAAGATCACCCAGACATGGTACCCCAGACTGAGGACAATGACATTATCAATGATAAAGATAATGAGAATGGACGCGAGTCAGTCCCCTCGGAAACTGCTGAAGTCGCCTCAGGTGAGGAACTCCAACTAGAAAGGTTGGCTAAGAAGCTGAGTTTAGAAACCCAGCTCCTGGAAATAGAAAGACAAAGAAAAGAGATGGGCCTAGGACCTATCTCTGGTGGCAGCATACAGGCAATTAGAGAGAGAAATCTTTTAACCTAAAACTCTCCAAAGGAGTTGTCCTCCCATATGCAGAGGTTGATGATATCACCTAATGGTTCACTGCTTTCGGGAGGGCTTGTGTACCTAGGGAAGTAGAGAAGAAACATTAGGGCTCTCTCTTATGGGAACTGTTCTCAGGAAAATGTCAGGATAGACTCCCAACATTTAATGAGGCAGATGCTAAGACCTATGAACTCATGAAGGGTACCCTGATCGAGGACTTTGGTCTTACCACTGAAGAGCACAGAATAAGGTTCCTGGAGACTCGAAAAACCCAGAGTCAGTCCTGGGTCGCATTTGTCTTCTTTTCAGTGAAAACACTAGATGGTTGTTTCTCGACCCGAAGGTATCAGAGCACTTTACATGAGCACCAGTTGTGTTACAGACAGACACATTCAATTTGTTAGGCACGGGGAGATTGAGTGGTTTGACCAGAATCACAGGATGTTCAGTGTCCCTGCCGAGAATCGAACCCGGTTCCCCAGCTTCAAGGTTGAGCGCTCTAGCCATTATTACACTCCTTGCTTGACCTTCCGCCAAGCAGTCCCACATACATGGTGCACCATGAGGTGGCCCTGGGTTGTGTGGGATATCCAATCAATTTGGTTCCTTTCCTGTTGTGCTGTTCAATATTGGTAAATCCTAACACCACTTTCAATCAAGATATTATCGGCGATTGCTTGGTTTGTGATTGGAGCATGCAGATTCCGTAGCTTTATAATGCTAATAAATTGTGTAAAATTCTTAATTGATCAATTTTTTTCTAAGCCATGAGAGCTAACTAACCTTGACAGATCATGGCTGAGAAAGTCTTTTTTTAGATCATACGCAGCGTGAAAGGGATGCATTGGAGCTAACCAGACCTAAAGTCAGTGAGTACGTTTTGACTCAGACTCCAGGTGCCATACCTTGATTGGGTGTGGAACACATGGAACAGAATTCTTTTGGCGAGATTTAGGATGGGAACCATTAGATCACATTGATGTTAACAGGTAACAATGTGAAATACTATGAAGGGCTTTACAATTCAATTATGAAGAAGCATCTGTTAAGTAATTGTTACAATGAAAAGTTACATCAGCATCTTGTAGACCTAGGTCCACTTTCTCCTCTAGAGTTGTGGAAGAAGGCAAACCACTGGGTCAAAACTAGGGTGACCAGAAATACCGCTGGTGGGGGAGACCAAAAGGAGGGTAATCCTAAAAACAAAGAGTCTTCGTCAGGCCCCCCAAAAATCTGTTCAGCAGGGTAGGCCCCGAGATTCTTCACAGCCAAAGGGTGGGTACCAGGGGAGGAACTGGGATCCCAAGAAGGCTTGGTGTCAGGACTGTAGGTCCTTGGGGAACTGAACTGGAGACCCTGGCTGTAAAAACAAGAAAAATGCCTCTAGTCCTCCTGCAGTAAATGCAGTGGCCAACATCCAGATGGGATCTCAGGTGGGCCCTGACGGTGTCAGAGAGCTCACTGAGGCGACTCTCGTAGGGGATGTGGACTTAGCCACCTTAGCTGTCTGGACCACTAACATGCAAAAATACAGACAGCATCCTGTTGTTAATGGGATTAGGGAGAAGTATTGAGAGGCACTGGTGCCAGCGTCACCATGGTGACCCAAAACCTAGAGTCCCTTATCAGTACATGCCTGGAAGGTCCAATCCAGTCTCCAACGCTGACTATGCGACGACAAACTATCCTATGCCGATGGTGTCCTTTGACTGGGGGGGTGGTTTGCTGGTAAGAAAGAGGTAGCAGTCTCTCCGACACTCACAGTTGAATGTTTGCTTGGTAACAATTTTGAGACTTCACCCTGGGCTTAGGCAGAACTAAGGATCCTTGCCAGAATCCTTAGAATCACACACTGGGATTATGCAAAAAACCCTAGCACAGAGCATAGCTCAGAGAGCAAAAGAGGTGGTGGGGCCTGGAAGGATGGCCCAGCATTCCAAGAGAGAAGGCAGGAAGACTGGGGAACCAGCTTTCGAACAGACACCCGACATCTCTCCCCAGGGAGACGAAGAGTCAGCCCCAGAGGGAACTGAGCCACAGGAGTTGGAGTCTTACCAGGTTGAGCTCTTGGGCCCAGGGGGACCCTCTAGGGAAGATCTGTGCCAGGGGCAGAGACCCTGTGCTTCTCTTGAAAGCCTGAGACAGCAAGCTGAAGCACAGGAAAGTGGCGATATTAGTGGTTCCCACAAAACCTACTGGAAGAATGGCATCCTTCACACGGAGGTCAAAGACCCAAAACCTGGTGCCACTCAGCGAGTGGTAGTGCCTCAGATGTTTAGGGAATTCCTCCTCACGTTGGCCCACGATATCCGACTAGCTGGACATCTTGGTCACAACAAAATGTGGAGCAGGCTTGTCAGCCACTTCTACTGGCCAGGGATGCACCAGAAGGTGAAGGAGCTCTGCAACTCCTGCCCCACCTGTCAAGCCAGTGGAAAGACAGGTGGGCACCCAAAGGCCTCCTTGATCCCACTCTCAGTGGTTGGGGTTCCCTTTGAAAGGGTAGGGATCAACATTGTTGGTCCCCTTGACCCTCATACAGCATCAGGGAACAGATATATTCTAGTGGTAGTGGATCATGCACCAGGTATCCTGAGGCTATTCCCATTAGGACTACCACTGCCCCTGCAGTGGCTAGGGCCCTCATTGGTGTCTTCACCAGGGTGGGCTTTCCTAAGGAGGTGGTGTCAGACAGAGGTACCAACTTCATGTCTGGCTACCTAAAACACATATGGACGGAGTGTGGAATGGCTTATAAGTTCACTAGCGCCTGCCACCCACAGTGTAATGGCCTTGGTGAAAGATTCAACAAGACCATGAAAGGTATGATTGGCGGACTCCCTGAAAAGCTCCAAAGGAGATGGGATGTTTTACTGGCATGCTTGTTTTTCACCTACAGGGAAGTACCACAGAAGGGAGTGGGTTCTACCCATTCAAATTTCTGTTTCGTCATCCTGTCAGGGGACCATTGTGCCTTGCAAAGGAGGGATGGGAGAAGCCTCCTGTCGAACCCAAACAGGACATAGTGAACTATGTACTTGACCTCCGCTCTCGGATGGCTGAATACATGGAAAAAGCAAACCAAAACCTTGAGGCCAGTCAGGAGGTCCAGAAGCAATGGTATGACCAAAAGGCTACTATGGTGGAGTTCCAGCCAGAGCAGAGGGTATGGGTGCTGGAGTCTGTGACCCATAGGGCCCTCCAAGATAAGTGGAATTGACCTTACCGCATCCTACAAAGAAAAGGGGAGGTCACCTACTTGGTGGACCTTGGCTCTTTTCAGGAACCCCAAGAGGGTCATCCATGTAAACCGCTTAAACCCTATTACAACAGGGCAGATGTGAGCATGCTCATGGTTACAAATGAGGAGGAAGCAGAGAGTGAATTTATCCCTGATCTCCTGTCCAACAATCCAAAAGATGGATCAGTAGAAGGAGTGGCATTGTCAGACACCCTCACTACCCAACAACAGACTGATTTAAGACAAGTCCTAAATCAGTTTCCTGAGCTCTTCTCTTTGACCCCTGGTCAGACTAGCTGGTGTACCCATGACGTGGACACTGGTGAAAGCTTTCCTGTCAAACACAAAATTTACAGGCAGTCTGATCAAGGGAGATAGAGCATCAAAGCTGAAGTAAGCAAGATGCTGGAATTGGGAGTCAAAGAGCCATCTGAGAGCCCCTGGGCCAGCCCAGTTGTCTTAGTCTCCCAACCTTATAGCCAGGGTGGAAAAAAAGAAAAGGTGAGTCTTTGCGTAGACTATAGGGGTCTCAATGCTGTGACCAAAACCGATATACACCCAATTCCTAGGGCAGATGAATTGATTGACAGGATAGGAGCAGCCAAATATATGAGTACCTTTGATCTCACATCAGGGTACTGGAAGATAGGCCTGACTCCAGGAGTCAAAGAGAAATCTGTGTTTTCAATCCCAGAGGGGCATTATCAGTTTACTGTAATCCCTTTTGGTCTGAAAAATGCACCTGCCACTTTTCATAGTTTGGTGAATAAAGTCTTGGCTGGCTTGGAATCCTATAGTGCAGCTTATCTTGACGATATTGCTGTCATTAGCTCCACCTTACTAGATCACCTGATCCACCTCAGGAATGTATTGGAGGCTCCGGGCTGGGCAGGCCTCACTATCAAGGCAAGCAAGTGCCAATAAGAGCAGGGGAAGGTTGTCTACCTGGGCCATCTTGTGGGAGGAGGCCAGGTTCAACCATTAAACCACAAGATCCAGACTATTCCGGACTGGGTGGCTCCAATAACCCAGATTCAAGTCAGGCCCTTCCTTGGCTTGACTTGGACTACCAGAGGTTCGTGAAGGATTATGGCACCATGGTGGCCCCCTCACAGAACTAACCTCCAAAAGAATGCCCAAGAAGGTGAACTGGACAGTGAGCTGTCAAAAGATTTCTGACGCTCTGAAGGAAGCAATGTGCTCTGCACCTGTTCTGAAAGCTCCAGATTATGTCAAGCAATTCATTGTGCAGACTGATGCCTCTGAACATGGGATAGGAGTGGTCCTATCCCAAATAAATGATGAAGGTTAAGACCAGCCTGTGGCTTTCATCAGCAGAAGGCTACTCCCCAGGGAACAGCATTGGAGTGCCATCGAGAAGGAAGCCTTTGCGGTGGTCTTGTCCCTGAAGAAGCTGAGGTCATACCTGTTTGGCTCTCACTTCATTGTTCAAACCAACTACAGGCATCTCAAATGGTTAATGCAGATGAAAGGCGAGATACCCCAGACTGCTCGGGTGGTCCATTTCTCTAAAGGAATGGACTTTGAAGTGGAACATCGACCTGGGACTGCCCATGCCAACGCAGATGGACTTTTCAGGTCCTTCTACTTAGATGATGAAGACTCACTAGGGGAAGGGTAGACTCATCCTCTTTCATGTGGGGAGGGTCATGTAGGAAAGTGCCTCTTTTTACATGGTTAGCCCCCCACTTTTTGACTGATGTCATTTCGCACTGTAAGTTCACTGGGTCCCTGCTAACCAGGTTCCCAGTGCCAGATCTCCTTTCCCTAAAACTGGACCACGATTGGCACAACTTCTGTTTCCCCTGAAAGCCCCAGTAAATGGTACCCCTAGTACCCAGGGTATGGGGACAGAAGAAGGTCCCCTAGGGACCCCTCAAACTTGCCCGGCGGTTCTGCTGTCACAGGCTGCTTGTCCAGGTGCAGGACAAACCGAAGAGTCAACATGGTACCCAGCCCTGTGCGCCATGTCACCCTTTACCCTGCATATGATATAGGTAAGCCACCCATTAGGCAGGCCTTGAGCCCTAAGGCAGGGTGCACTGTATCCTATCTGTGGGCATATCAGCATGAGCTGATATGTCTCTACAATGTCCAGTCTATTCTGAGATATTGTAAGTGAACAGGGAAGCCATAAAAAGTACATGGGCTGGATACTTGTCAACACGAGTCTCAAAGCTCCATGATGGCTTCCCTGAGTTCTAAGAAGTTTGGTACCAAATATATTGTCATAATAAGTCTCTGCTCATGCCAGTATTGGATTTATTAATAAATTCACACCGGAGACCCTGCTAGAGGGTTCCCTGAATCCTACCAACCACTGGTGTTGTCACTGTCTAGTTTTAGTTAGCCTGCCATCACCAGACATGTTTCTGGACCTCTGGGTAGAGAGCCAGAGCTCTCCGGAGACAATGCCTGCTCTGGGCAGAGGTGGTCACACCTTCCCCCCTGCAGCATCTGCCTTGGCAGAAGCGGGAGCTTCAAAGGACATGCCACCTTTGAACCCTGCCCTCAGCACTCTGCAGGAAGATTAGGTAAAATAGGGGGCGGGTCTACCCTCCGTGTGGCAGATGGCTCAGGGGGACATAGATGCAGGACGCAAGACCGGTGACGGAAGGAATTGTTACTAAGTACGACTGACAGCGTTGGGAGTTATGACACCTCATAAATACGTGTCCATGCAAATCCAAACCCGTGCGAAATACGGCACTTACTAGTCCGTTCCTGTGCCATAAAAGGACCAATCTGCCCCGTGAGACCTACGACTCTTTTAGAATCGCCTCAGAAGTGATTGCGCATCGCACTAAAAGTCCTATCAAGTATTGGACACCCCTTGGGGGTGTGAACTTGTGGCCCACCCCAAGAAGCTTTGCTAACATCCTGAGACCCCAGATGATCCCCTACCACTTACCTGTATTAAACTAACAATGAGTGGTCCTGAAGAAGGTGGAGAGAATTGATAACATCCACCGAAACGTACGTCGACCGGATGGTGTGACATCCCAGTCACCAACACAGTCATTGAGGGTTGATGAGTCACCCTTGTGATTCCATCTGTGTATGTTGTGTTGTACTGGGGTGTGTATAGATGGGCGATATGTGTGTGAGTGATCTGTGAGGTTAGGACGTGAATGTGATGTGAGTATGGGGACTTGTAACTGTTTGTAAATGTATCAGATAGACTTCAGGATGTTATTTCTTAGGATGAAATGTGATATGTGCATTGGGTAGGCACGAATTGTATCTACTGTATTTTTGTAATGAGATGTTGATTTTGTGTACCTAATATGTTTTGAAAATAAGCACTATTTATTAGACAATGTCTTTCTATGAAAAAAAGTTCTCTCGTTTACATAAAATGAATTTAAAAAAATAATAATAAAATGAAGTCAAAGGAAAATAAATGTTTATGAGCTTGTGTTACAGATGGTGACCTAGTGAGCTGCTATCAGCCAAAAGTGAATTTATAGAGGTCGAGTGGGAGTATTTGTAGTATTGATTTGTTGTTTTCCCCCCCCTTACTCCTAGACCTTGAGACTTATTTTGAGGGGGCACCTTTCTTATTTAGTCTACCCTCCCCATGTACCACCCCTCAGACTTTTCACTATCCGCCATCTTGAGGAGGGGGATAGTAGCCTATTAGGAGTGGGGTTAGCATAAGGAGGGTGTAGGCACTCTACAGGTAGGCAGCCCATTGGCTACTACTTAGCCTCCCCTTAAAACGCCCCTAAATTCAGTATTTAGGTGGCTCCTCGAGAACCTGACTTCAGATTCGACGGACAACTACAACACGACAGTAGAAGAAAACCGCGGCGGTTCAAGAACTGAGTCCCCCTGCAAAAGAAATTGGCGCCAAACCCTGCTGCTGCTAAGGATCTTGACAATTCCAAAATGCTGCCTTCCTGGAAAATTGTGAGGCCTCCAAGAAACCCTGGAGACCTCCAGCCAAGAACCTCCCTTTGAGCTAGAGGCTCTAGTCCCCGGTCTGCGTCAACGCGACTCACCAACAACGCTTCAGTTGCAGGAGCCAATTCTTGTTGGCCTCCACACCGGGGTTCGACAACCTCAATGCATCCACCAAGGAGAAGGCTCCTCACAGCACAGTGAACGGTGCTGGAAACACCCCCACTCCTGTGAGCCTGCACCTGATTCTTGGTGGCGTCGACTGCGTGACCACCGCAACTTGGGCACGACCGTGACAAATTGCCCTGCATCACACCTGTGGCCCGACTGCCGCAGGTGAAGACCGAAACCAGCCCCCACGACTCCAAGTACCTCCGAACCAGGTTGCCCTCAACTGCCTGCTGTATCCGGGTCCTGGGCCTCCAGAGACCTTCATCCTTTCAGTGAAGATCAACCTTTGAACCCTGAGTGACCGTGGTCACCCTAAGCTCCAAGCTTCACGGCAGAGCCCTGCTTCCATCTACCGCATTGGTAATTGTGCCGGTGGTCCTCCGCTGTCTCCTGCTGCCCTCTCTTCCCAGCGACCGCGACGGTCCCTGTGTTAGCCGTGCCCTGACTCCATTGAAGTCCATTTTTTCAACAGCTGACCCCGACGGTTCCTGTGTTGGCGGTATACCGAACTCCACTGCATCCATTGGTAACTACACTGACCGCGATGGTAAATGTTTGCTGGTACTGACTAAAGAAATTGCTTCTTTCACTTCCTCTGCTTTCATCGTCGAATTAAAACTGTATAAAGTATTTATTTGCTATTTTGAAGTCTTGCAACCTCAAATCATATAGAAAGATACTGGTTATTTTGATTCAAATTGGTGTCGGATTTATTCTTGAGTGTGTGTCTCATTTATTGCCTCTGTGAGTACAACAAATGCTTAACACTGTCCTCTGATAAGCCTAACTGCTTGCCCACACTACCACTATCTTCCTCTGGGGATCTCTCGCACTCTCTACATAGTGTACATCATTTTAGGTACCCTGTACAGAGAGGCAGTATCTTACAACCATCTTAACCAGTGGCACCAACTGAAACAGTGGTAGAGTCACATACCAGAGTGCTCTGCAGTGCCAGAGCTCGCCTACTGTGGGCTATGGTTACATGTGGGCAAACGAGCCTTCAAAAGAATGGAACTGGTTCCCACTATTTTCAGAACAGCAGAGAGGGCCATCTCTCATTGCTACACAGCAGGAAGGTGCAACAATGCTCTCAGTGGCGAAGGAAGGTCTCGCCTTTCCTCTTCCTCTTATCAGACCCCGCGACTTGCAAATGCTGAACTGTCACAAGCAATCAAACCTCGCTGAGATGCCTGCATGCATTATGTGACAAAAAGAGCTTGGGACAGTCGGCCGAAGACTCACAGACCAGCGTCATCAATATAAGCAGAGGCGACATCTCGAAATGTCATTTTGGGTAGACGCGGTGTGCTCGGAAGCAGTAAATAACATAACCTTTTGCGAAAATAAAATAGCGGCTTCGTCCCTTTTCCTCTTCATTTGGCAAGCAGCACAGCAGTCATTGTGTTTTCCGGCGTGCGTGATAAATGTGAAAGACAGTTGCGAGGTTTGTCGTCAGGTGGCCCCATCACACAAGCCCCCCGGATCCAATTGCTTCGCGATGCTGGTCCTTTTCTTCTTGCCATACTACTGTAAATAAATGCATTTCGCTTGCCTGTCTGAATTCTGCATGCCCATCTCCAGATATGGTGCTGCGGATAACCTGTCATCTCCATTTTGTCAGAAAGACACGGTATCCTTTTTTTTCTTCTTTCAGTTTCCTCCCATTCCTCGTCACTTCAAGTCTGAAATCCTTATCCAGGTCAGAACCATTTGGCTGAAAACCATTCTTGGGGGTCTGCAGGCAAATCTCCTGAAAGCTACATCTCCCAGTGCTAGTCCTATGTCCACACAATACAAATTTTATGACAAACTTTTAAAGCTCCCTTTGGTCTTGTGTCAGAGTTGAGTACAACGTTTACATCTCCTTGGTCAATTGAATGCCTCTGTCTCAGATATATTTAGTGACTGCATGTTCCACTAAGGAAGAAGAATTGTTGCTAAACTTGTGTGACACCAATTGAATAATTTGAGCAACATCTGACCTTGCTGAATACCACATGTAGTCTTGGAAAGCCTAATTGCCAAGCAGAGAAGTTATGTCTTCAAGTCTTGCTTTTGGCAGCAGAGTCTTGTAGAAAAAGACTCTAAATGATAGGGAGAAGGACTGGGAGAAAGTATTCCTCTCTCTTACGTGCAGCTGGCTGTACAGCAGCTGAGTGCTCAGCTATAATGGACTGGACAGGAATGGCCCACAGGAGCGGTCAATGAAGTAGAGTTGGTCAAACCGGATAGCGTTACAGGTTTCTCCCAAAATTATTCTCCTGCATCCACCTTCATGCTGGCACCAAGTTCCATATCTACCCACATGTTTTGCTCACAAAAACTTACATAATGTTTACCTTTTGGGCTAAAACATTTACAGTCCCTTAAAAAAGGGCCACAATCTATTTGAGTAAGTCCAGGTGCGATGTGAATTCATGGTGGACGTGGATCTTTCCATGAAAGAACATGTAAACGCCATCACTGGCGCATGCTTCGGAATAATGCACTCGCTCAGAAAACTATTCAAGTGGCTACCACTTTAATCAAGAAAATCTCTAGTCCAAGCTTTGATAATCAGTCGCCTTGACTATGGGAATGCATTAATGGCCTCTATGAATGAAGGACTGTTTGCTAAACTTCAGGTGGTTCAAAATACAGCTGCACGGTGAGTTTGTCATCTTCCACCTCAGTTTCCATCTGAATCCATTCTTAGAAGCCTGCACTGGCTACCCATAAGAAAGCTATCTTGTTCAAACTCCTTTGTATGGTACATAAATCTCTTTATGATAATAGACCACAATATCTACAAAGTAAAGCGAAATGGCACGCCCCCTTCCCCTCCCCCCCCCAGGAGCCTTAGATCTAGTGGGAAATGCCTGCTACAGCCTCGCCGTATTCGTGCGGCCAGATATGGCAGCAGATCCTTTTCGTATTTGCCTCCTTTGCACTGGAACCGGCTTCCTCTGCACTTACGTGTAAACACAAATTTGAGATATTTTAAAAAAAGATCTTAAAACATTCTTGTTTTAGCTTCTTATTTTTTATTGCACCGTATGTTGCTGTTATGACCTGTTGAAAAGAGCTGGGACTAGAAACCCTGTCAGGGTGAATTGTCAGACTTAATAAGAAACAATAACATAACATGTATTTCTATTGCTCAGATATTGAGAAATGTATGAAATGCCAGAAAGGGGGGCCTTGCAATAAACGTACTATCCCTTTAAATAACATGTTTAAGTTGAGTCAGAAATTCTCAATACAAGACTGTATGGGTCACAGGAGACCTGGGCAGAGGAACTAACTAACGCCTTTCCAGAACCATTGATCTCTGTTGACCTGCGGCCTGAGGTCTACGCAAAACACCTATTCGTATCGGTAGGCGATCTGAAAACGAGAGGTGGTGCAGATAAACCCAGAGCCTTCCAGCTTGAGAACGAGGACACCTAGCTCCAGATAATAAGTGGGTGACCTGCTATCCTTGCACTGGGAGGCTGCTGTCATATAAGCAGTAGCCCAGACAAGATCCTGCTCTCTTTGTCTCGAGACGTGGTTTGGAATAAACCAAGATGTTTGGATCCACACACTGAATAGCAGGAAGATCATATTTTGGTAGCTTGCATATGCTACAGCAAATACGACTGTATCCATGTTTACTGCCCATAAATCAAAAAAAACATAGATTCGACATCCACTGTCACCCTTGAAATGTATGCGACACGCTCATTGAAGTCAGTAGCAGGTCTCAGTATTATCAAGCCGGCCTCCTACTCCGCCTTGTGACCTCTACTGCATCGTCGAGTCTTCCTTTTCCATGCCTCCTCCATCCTTCCTGTCTGCTCTCATTCTTTGACAGATTAGATATGAGACCTTTAACAAGCCGAGCGCAGATCGCAGAGCTATTCCTGCCCATCTTCCCCGGCGCCCTGCCCGTGGGATATGAGGGTTGCTTGGCTCAATCAGGGCACATCTCCTTCCAGGGCGATGCCAACCGAGACATGTCCCATCACCTCATGTTGCGTGCCGTACTGATCATCTCTCCATCTCCCTATCCCGAGGGCCTATGAGTGGCTGACAAGGGCCTGCTGAAGGACTCTGTGTCTGCCCAAATTATGGAGAAAAGGCAATTCAGAGGTGCTCTCAGCACCCAAGAATGACCGAACCTCAGCGGAGGGCATCATTGTCCCGCTCAAGCCAAGCACAACCAAGCTACTACACAAAACCACCTGAAAGAGCCTGAAGGCCCCACCTATCGACACACTCCTGTATTTTAAGCCTGACTGTTGGCACTCGGATCTTCAAGCGTGTGCATGCCCTGTCGTCAGCCTGTTCAGTGTGTCTCTGGAGCCCAGAGTGTATTGCTCCAGTCCTCCTTGGCCTGTCAGCCTGTCACATCTGGGCACAGCAGCCTCCCTGAGAGTCGATGCTCATGCCCCCTAAGCAGCACCCTCAGCCATGGCTTCGGTGGTGGTACATCGAGAGCAACTTCAAAATCTTTCTGACTGCAGCAAAGAAGGGGAGGGCGATACAACCTGAGGTCAGACTGCGCTGCCGGCTACAAACACTTCAGCCGAGCTGTAGCAAACTAAAAATATATTACATTCGACGTAAAAAAGGCGCTTAAAGAAGGAAGGGGGGAGGAGACCAGCCGAGCCGGAGACAGAATTCAATTCCGGAGAATGTTTTGTGCTGGACCAGAAGGTGGCGCTGTGGCTACACGGAAGGGACACTGAGAAAAGACTGTAGTTAAAAGCCAGGCATCCTTCCCTGACTGCTCTCCGGAGCAGGGCGGCGACTGCTCTCCGGAGCAGGGCGGCGTCTGGGCTCCGAGGTGGAATGTTCCTCAGTCCCAAGGCCCATGATTCAGAGATATGGCGCTAAAATGCGCGGGAAATTAACACCCAGTATAGAACGAAATGGAAAATAAATAATCTTAGTGGTCGCGCAGCAAACACATTCTTTCTGGCTTTAGAAACTGGGGGGACAAAGTGTAGCCCCGACTAAGGCCTTCTGGAAGTGGACACGGCCATGGTTGCAACTGGGGGTGCAACTGAGCACCTCACTCCATGACTTCATGGACAAGGTTTGCAGGTCTGGGTTTTTACATACAAAACATTGTGATAAAGTGAGTTAATCTAATTTAGAGGAGGTAAGTGTTTTTTAGGGTTCAGGAGCGTGTTGAGGTTAGGGTGGTTCGGGGCGGGAGTAGAAGTAAAGGGAGGTAGGGGGTTTTTAGAGTTCAAGGGAGGGTAGAAGTAAAAGGGGTGATAAGGGGCTGTTAGGGTACAGGTAAACGAAGGTTAGTGATTAAGGACTAAAAAAGGGAGAGCTCCCCCAAAACAGAAAAAGAAAAATGATGGCTCCCACCCGACACCAGGCGTACCACCACACAAGCTCTCGTCACCAGCAGACTCGACTACGGCAACTCCCTCTAAGTAGGAATTGCCGCCCAACTCATGAGGAAACTCCAGACCACCTAGAACACAACAGCCAGACTCATCCTCGACCTCCCCAGACAGACGCACATCACCCCCCAGTTCAGAAAACTCCACAGGTTACCAGTCGCGAAGAGAAGCCAGTTCCAGCTGCTCACCCACGCTTACAAGGCACTAAACAACGAAGGACCAACGTACCTCAACAAAGGAGTGAATTTCCACCAACCCACCAGGGAACTCCGTTCCGGATCCCTCTCCGTAGCAGCTACCTAATGCATTCACTGGGCAAACAGCGGAAGCCGCTCCTCCTCCCACCTGGTGGCTAAGGCCTGGAACACCCTCCCCCTCCCCCTGGACCTCAGATCCTCACCTTCGCTCCAGCAGTTCAGGAAAGACCTCAAGACCTGGATGTTCAACCAATAGGAACAGGCAGCGTGATCCCGCCTTATGACCCCACAGCACCTCGAGACCCTCATGGGTGAAGCAACCGCTCTTTATAACTCCTGATTGATTGATTGAAGAAAGGGGGATTTGGAGGGACATCCCAAAACAAACAAAAAATAAATATATTGTGTATCTACCTATATGTATTCAGTGTTAAAAACAACAGTTAAAGGGGCATTATTGTTAGGTAAAAATGTCAGTTATACCCTTTCAAACAAAGAAAACCACTGAAATTCACCAATTATAGTTATCTCAAGTAACTAGAACTCGTGCCCTGAAGTTACTGTAGCTCCCGCCCCTGCCATGCACAGTGTTGTCATCAATTATGTCATTTCAGATGTCGCAGTGATGTTATCAATTATATCATAGAACATGTTATGAGTGATGAAATATGAGAGGTAATTAGCTGTGCATTGCGAGGGCGTGAGTTATAGTTACTTCAGGGCACGAGTTAGAGTTACTTGAGATAACTACAACTGGTGGATTTCAGTGGCTGTATTTGTTTACATCTTTATGTTTTAAAGGTCTACTCCACCTAACTATAATGTCACTTTAACCTTTAGTTTTTTTTTTTATTGAATGTCCATTTTTTTTAACATAAAAAGATGTCCATCAAAGTGCGCATGGTCCTGCGCCCAACTCCCGCAGGATTCCTACCCCCATCTCCCCTGCGCATGGCTGTGTGCAGCATGGGGTTGGGAGCAGGGCCTGGTCACTTGCGGGGCAGCGTGGGGTTGGGAGCAGGGCCTGGCCCAACCCCTTACAAGCGTCCAACCCAAGAAGGCCATGCACAGTGTGGGGTTTGGCACCCACTGCGGGTGCTCAACCACCTGCTGCGCAGGGTGTTCAGCTGGGAGCATTTGGGCGCGGGGCCTGCCTAACCCCCAGCGGGAGTGCACGGCTGACTATTTTATGCAACAATATAAATGGTGTCATTTTAAGCAGGGCAGACTACTGACTTTGTCAAAGGGTCATAACACTGACATATAAAGTGCAGACCTCTTGTCTTTGTCAAATAGGTAATAAACAACACAAGAAGCCCTCGGGTCCAAAAGATGGACTATCGGTTGTCCCAATGAGAGCAGACAGAAAAAACAGTGCTGTGGGAACAGGGGGGGGGGGGGGGTGTTGTCCCTTTTAAGGACGGTTTCCCTCACACACCAAAAGTGTCATGCTTCATCATGGGGATACCTCCTCGCGTCACGAACCTAGTCGTGACGCGGGCTACAACCCCCTCACTGTGAGGGAGGAGCTCAGGGATGTTTTAGTGAGGAAAAGGGGTATTACTAAGACCCAATGTCAAATAGGTACCAATAAGCATAATCAAATTTACATTTCATAAATCTACACATGGCAATGTTTAATAAAAGTGACTGTCATAAAATATTTTCTTTAAAGCCTTTAAAAAAAAAAAAAAAAAACTGAACACGCCCTGGGGGATGGGGTCCCCAGATCCTAGCCAAGGCTCAGGGAGGGGGGCCACACACACCCTCCCCAAAACATAAAATACTGCATCGTTCCCCTGGGCTGTGGCATATCCTGTTTTTTTAAAGGACGGTAGCTAGGCCTGGGTGGAAAACTACGCTACGCTCGCGGAGTTTGCGGAGTTTGCGCCACTACGCGAATTGCATGTAGCACAGTGCAAAAACGCATAGCGTAGCGGGCATTTTTTGCTTGCTCGCGGTCCTCGACGTCAAGTTGGCGACCGCGAGCGAGCAAAATCAACATCCGGCGAGACTTTTTCCTCGTTCGCGATCAGCAACATCAAGTTGCCGATCGCGAGCGTGGAAAATAAACCTCCCGGCGAGATTCTCAACGCGGGGAGGTCAGGTTTCTCATTGCGAGTGGTCGCGTATGCTCGCGACCGCTCGCGATGAGAAACTACCGGTCTGCGTTGAGAAAGCTGCAGCTCGAGTACAAATCTACTCGAGCGGCAGAAAACGACCGCTTGCACTGTGCAAGATGCCGTTTGCAATGATTGCACAGTGCGGACAAGCATCCGGCACTGTGCAATCAGTGCGAACAGCATTTCCCTACCGCACTACGCAGTTCGCGTAGCTACGCGTAGCTTGCGTAGTGCAAAGTGCACTTCGCGTAGCTACGCGTAGCGCCACTATGCGAACTACGCCCAGGGTTAACGGTAGCCCATTTTAAAAACATTTACATCAGCCACAATTTTGCAGTATATTAAAAAAATATATCCCCCCACATCAAGGCCTAGGGGATGCAGGGTATCCTTATCCTGCCCCACTACATTTTTTAGTACTTATTTTCAGGACAGGGGACTGAGTCCCCGAGTCCTAAAATGGCCACCATCACATCTTTGTTGATGTGGTGGCATCCAATCAGAGCTTATCTCTAGATCTTTCAGATCCTCTGCGGCGTGATATATACAAAAATGTTGAACCTTAATTTCTCAAAAACTACTGAACAGATTTACACAAAATCACAAAAAGCACACTTAGTGGACCCAGATTTAGCTTTCTGCCAAATTTGGTGTATTTCCATTCATCCGATTTTGGTGGTAGCTGTGACCAATTTTACTTTGAAAATTGCAAGGGGAAAATGTGTTTTGGGACCCCCTGTATTCTCGCCCCCCCCCCCTGCATCCCGAAAATTTTCATGCGCAAACTAGACAAAAAGTAGCAATTTTTGGGAAAGTTTCGTGGCGATTCCTCAAACGACGCCAAAGATATTAGAAACACAAAAAATGCATTTCCTATAGAAACACGATCCTAACCATAACTTCCCAGTGGCAACTGCCACTGGGAATATCGTATAGTTTCTTACCTGTCGGTGTAGTTTTGCAGCTTGAAGACTTTCTGGATTCACTATGCTGTGCATTATTCCGCCATCTTGTGGTTGGGTCCGGAATCGTAGTATTTTTTCTCTTGTGGCCCAGGTGGGCGGCGACGTCCCACCATTTGGTGTCCTTCGTGACGTCGACGCGCTTCCTGCGGAAGCTCCCACCTTTGGTCGCCATCTTCGGATTCTTTTTTCTCTTTTCCTGTTTTGTTGTCCGCTTTGCTTGATCCCTTTTAGCTATTGTATGCAATTTTAGCCTCCTTTGTCCTTATGTCTCATCTTTCTGGCGGAGGAGGGTGGGATCGCTAGCGAATCCAGAAAGTCTTCAAGCTGCAAAACTACACCGACAGGTAAGAAACTATACGTTTTGCAGCGTGAATCTTTCTGGATTCACTATGCTGTGCATAGACTTAGTAGCGGTTTTTCCCGTATTGCGGTGGCTGGGTGGAAGATGAGCATTGGTTACTGAAAATGTGTTGTAAGACCTTTTGTCCTACTTGCGCTTCTTTGTTTATTTGAATATCCACACAGTAGTGCTTAGTGAACGTGTGCACTGAAGACCATGTTGCAGCTTGGCAAATGTCTTGGATAGGTGTGTTTGCTAGAAACGCAATTGTTGCTCCCTTCCTCCTTGTTGAGTGAGCTTGAGCTGCTCCTTGTAACTGTTGTCCTGCCTGTTTGTGGCAGAGTTGAATTGTCTGCGCAATCCATCGTGCAATGGTATTCTTGGTGACTGGTCGTCCCAGAAAACTGCTGGCAAAGGAGACAAAGAGCTGTTTTGTTTTCCTGCACTCCTTTGTCCTTTCCATATAGTGCATTACTGCCCTTCTGGCGTCTAGTGTGTGCAGCGCCCTTTCGGTTTGTGTGGAAGGGTTTTGGAAAAAACTTGGTATTTGGATTGTTTTGGTTAATGTAGAACTGAGACACCACCTTTGGCATGAAGTGTGGGTCCGTCCTCATTACAATTCTGTCCTTGTGTAATTGCAGGTAGGGCTCTTGGAGTGTCAGCGCTTGCAACTCACTTACTCTTCGTATGACGTGATAGCCACTAAGAAGGATGTCTTGAGTGTGAGCATGTGCAGTGTAGTTTTGTGAATAGGTTCAAAGGGTGCCTTCATCAACTGAGTTAGCACTACGTTGAGGTTCCATGCTGGTGCTGGCATCCTCTTTGGGGGTGCAATTCTTTTCGCCCCCTCCAGAAATCTTTTCACAACTTGGGTGGTGAAGAAACTTCTCCCCGTCTCTCCTCTTGTGTAGGCCACTACCGCAGCCAAGTCCACCCTCAGGGATGTGTAGCTTAATCCGCTTTGTAGCAGGTGTGTTAAGTATTTTAGTACCGTTGATTCCTTTGTGATCTTTCGTTGTAGATTCTCCTTGATGCACCTTTGGGAGAACCTCTTCCACTTTGCTATGTAGCACTTCCTTGTGGAAGGTCTCCTTGCCTCCCTGAGTACTGCCACGGTACTTGGTGGTAATTTGAGGTGTGCAAATTCTAAGTCTTCAGGAACCATGCTGCTAGGCTGAGGCTCTCCGGTTCTGGGTGTAGCACCTTTCCGTTCTGCGTTGCTAACAGGTCCTTTCTTCTTGGGAACCTGTGTGCTGGTTCTTGTGCCATTTCCACTATCTGTGAGAACCAGGACTGCCTGGCCCACTGCGGTGCTATCAGTATTAGCGTCATGTTGCTAATTCTGCATTTGCTGAGTACCCTGTGTATCAGTGGTATCGGGGGAAAAGCGTATGCAAATGTATTTCAATCAATCAATCAATCATGTCACTTATAAAGCGCACTACATACCCGCGAGGGTCTCAAGGCGCTGGGGGAAGAGGGGGGTGGTGCTATTTGACCAATCTATCTATAGCACATTCCCTTGTGACCAATGGTCTGGTTGTCTGGATGCGTAGTTTTGGCATTTTGCATTCTGGTGTGTTGCAAATAGGTCTATTTGCGGTGTACCCCATTTCTGGAACAGCTTCTCTGTTTCCTGTTGATTGAGCTCCCACTCGTGGGATGCCGGCGTCTGCCTGCTGAGTCGGTCTGCCCCTGATAGTGCCCCTGATTGTGTTCCTCCTTGTTTGTTGATGTAGAACATGGTGGTTGTGTTGTCTGTTTGGATCAACACCCTGTTTCCGTACAGCTGTTTCTGAATGGCTTTTAAGGCTAGGAACACAGTCTTTAGCTCCAGGTAGTTGATGTGTCTGACCGCATCTTGCTGTGACCATAGACCCCTCACCCTGAGCTTGTTCATGTGTGCGCCCCACCCCAGCTGGGAGGCGTCCGTTGCGATGGTCACTGTTGGAGTTGGTTGTGTGAATGGCTTCCCCTGTGATATGTTTTCCTTGTTCCACCACGCCATTTCCTGATGCACTGCGTGTGTGACAACCACAAGATCTTCCCAACTCCATGTTGCCTGTGACCATTGCTGCTGAATCCATTCTTGGAATGGTCTCATGTGGAGTCGCATATTTGGGACTAGGTGTACGCATGACTCCCTCATTCCCATGAGCTTGCTCACTGTTCTCCCTGTCTGAGCTTGCCCCTTGTGGTAGCGATATGTCTCCTTCAGTAGTGCCTGTGTTCTCCTTGCGCTGGGGAACACCTTGCCTTGTATGGTGTTGATCTCTGCCCCTAGGAATATCTTCACCTGTTCTGGTTCTGTTGAGGATTTTCCCCAACGTATTGAACAGCCTAGTTGCATGAGCGTTTGAGTAACCTGCTGAATGTGTTGTTTGCCTTGGCTGTATGAGTTTGCCTTTACAAGCCAATCGTCGCGGTACGGGTATACGTGTATCCCTTGCCTCCGTAGGTGTGCTGCTATCGCAGCTATTCAATTTTGTGACCACCCTTGGTGCGGATTTTAGCCCGAATGCCAGTACTGTGAACTGGTAGTGCGTTTCCTTGATCACAAATCTTAGTAGGTGTTTGTGTCTTTTTGTTCATGGGGATGCGTAGGTAAGCGTGTTTTTGTATAGTTGCCCTGTAATCCCCTTCCTGTATCTGGGGTATTACTCCTTGCAGAGATGCCATCTTTAATCTTTGAGTCCTTACAAATTTGTTTAAGAACCGTAGGTCCAAGATAGGTCTTAACTTTTTGTCTACTTTTGGTACTAGGAAGTAGTTGGAGTAGACCCCCTTGTTTCTTCCGTTGTACGGCACCGTCTCTATTGCCTCCTTCCTTAGGAGCTCCTGTGCCTGTAGCAGCAAGAGTGATAGTTCTGCTGTAGAGTGTCCCTTGTAGTTTGGCCTTTGTTAGGAGGTGGCCTTTACAGTTCTATGCAGTAGCCGTGTTGTATGATGTTTAGCATCCATTTGTTGGTTGTGACCTTCTTCCACTCCTGGAAGAAGTGTCTGATTCTGCCTCCTACAGGTGTTATGTGCTCGAGGAACTGTTTGTCTTGTGGTACAACTAGTTTGTCTTTTCCCTTGTATTGTCGCCCCCCCTAGAGGTGTTGTGTGGGTGGGCGTCCTTTTTACAGCGGAGTCACTTGGAGGTGGGTTGCTGTCCTCCTGTTCTTGTCTGACCTCGTCCGTTCGAGCGCCCTCGAAAGGGTTGGCCCCGTGGCTGGTACTGTCAGCTTTGCTGTTGCTGTCCCAGTTGCTGCGTCTGATTGCCTCTTTGGTAACCCTGTTGGAAGGCTTGATGTGATGTTCCCGGCTGGCTGTTTCCTCTGCCTGCCGGTCTTCTTGAGGGGGGTGCCCCTTCTCATCCCCCTGAACTGCGGCGCTCCCATGGACCTTGCAGTTTTATTGTCCTTTTGTAGCTGCGTAAGTTTTTCGTCAACCGGAGTCCCGAACAGTTGTTCTCCATTGAAGGGTGTGTTCAGGATGTTATTTTGGACTTCTGGCTTGAGGCCCGAGATCCTCAGCCAGGCATGCCTTCTCTCCGTAACCCCAATCATCATCTGCCTACTGGATGTCTCCGCTGCATCCAGGGCCGATTTTAGGCATGTGTTGGCCATGTTCCTGCCTTCTTCCACGAGGTGGTATGCCCTCTGTTGGTACTGCTCTGGGAGATGTTTGAGCAGTTGGCCGACTTCCTCCCAATGCTGGTAGGCATGTCTGTTAATTAAGGCATTTGAGTTGGCGATGCGCCATTGAATCGCCGCACTCCTCTCCATTTTCCTCCCTGTGAGGTCCATCCTCCTGCTCTCCTTGTCTGGGGGTGGTCCGGAGTTAGTGGGTACGTTGGCCCTCTCCCTAGCTGTCGAAGCTATTATCGAGTCAGCAGGTACCGATCCCTGAATATATGCTGGGTCTTGTGAGGAATGTTTATATTTCTTTTCTGTCCTCGGGGTCACTGACTTACATACAGCTGGCTCCCTGAAGGCCTCCATGCCCTGGTCTAGCACAGTTGTGAGCATGGGTAGGAATTGGCTCCTGGTCTGTGTAGGAAGCAGAGTCTCCAGGAGAAAACAAGCTTTGGGCTTCTCCTCCTCTAGCTTCACTCAATAAGTGGCTGCAGCGTTTTTTATGACCATATTGTATATGCCAATGTCATCCGGCGGCGAAGGCCTCGACGGGTATGACTCTACACCCTCTTCTGAGTTTTCGGCGTCAAGATCCTGCCACTCCAGGTCTTGCGCCTCTGAGGATGTGGAGTCCTGGTAGGTCTGTTGATCCTCTTCGCCTTCTGCCTCGAAGTAATCTAGGCCCTCTTCCCCCTGTTCTTCGGCTGGTTCCGGCGTTTTCGGCGGATCAGTGTCCTCGACCCCTTCTTCGAGCTCTGCTTCGGCTGCGGGCTTCGAAGGGATGGTGTACCGGCTCATCCGGTCGTCGAAATCCTTCTTTCTCTGGAGGATGTTTGCCATTTCGGCCTCGAGCCTTCTCCTCTTCTTCTCCATCTCGGCTGCCTGTTCGGCGTCGAGAGCTCCGGCGCTTCGCTTCGTGGTCGTCGGCCTCGAAGTCGCCTTTAACTCTTTTTCCCTCGGCGTCGAGCGGTCCTTTTCAAGACTGGGCTTCGACGACCTAGGTTTCTCTAGAGTTTTCGCCGGCTGGGAGTCCTTTTCGAAGAATCCGCTGGGCTGTTTGTCCTTGGGTGCAGCTGCGGGCGTCGAGAGTTTCGACGGCAGCGCCCCTTTCGAGGACTTTGCATCACTCTTTCGAGCGTCGGTCGGGGGTTTTTGGGTCGACGACTCTCTTACCTCCTTCGCCGACTTCTTCTCGGTCTCAACGACCGTGCAGTCTTCTGTTCCCTCCGCGATGTTGTCCTCTTCTCCACTGGAGAGGCCCAAGTCTCGGAGCGATGGGGGGGGTCCTTGCCCCTGCATGGTGTAGTTTGCCCTTCGCTGCCTCTCCCGAACTCTGAGGGTCTTCGGTGTGAACGCCGAGCAGGCGTTGCAGTCTTCGCTTCGATGGTCGAGCGGCAGGCAGAGGTTGCAAAGTGGGTGTTGGTCCTTCTGCGCGTATTTGTGGTGGCAATTGTTGCAGAATTTGAATGGAGTTTTGTCCATCTCCGCGCACAGGGTGCCCCCTGTGTGCGCCTTCCCCGTTGGACGTCGAAGTTCTTGGTGTTTGCCCTCCTCTTCGTCATCCCGGTTGTCCGTCCTGCAGTCGGTGTGCTCAAATCTCCAATCTCCACTGGTTTTTGCTGATTTTCGTTGATTCCTTCTTCAAAGTTTCTGGAACTCTTCCGTGACGATCCAGACACAACAGCGGAAAAAAGAATCGGAAGATGGCGACCAAAGGTGGGAGCTTCCGCAGGAAGCGCGTCGACGTCACGAAGGACACCAAATGGTGGGACGTCGCCGCCTACCTGGGCCACAAAAAAAAAAAAAAAAGTGAAAAAATACTACGATTCCGGACCCAACCACAAGATGGCGGAATAATGCACAGCATAGTGAATCCAGAAAGATTCACGCTGCAAAAATACATACATACATACATATATATATATATGAATATCATTAAATTGCGGGATAAAGGCATGCGTTGTAAAGCCCTGTGTGGTATCACAATGTTTTGTAAAGGTCAACGCACTGTAATACCTGCAGGGTAAAGGCATGCAGAGTAATGCCCTGCATTGTAACATCTGATATTCTAAGAGATGCAGGGCAGAATAAAGAGAAGGGGTTGTCTCTGCAATGGATGGCCCCTTTAATTTCCAGGTCTGGTCTTGAATGCATTACTGCATGAAATGCATTTCCTCTGCTTGGGCTTCTGTGGCCGGGCCGTCTCAGACCAACCTCACATCCCAGACATAACCACTGTGCAACCAGGAACCTAATGTTAATCAGAGCACCTCATGGCTTTCTAGGAAGCACTATGCACGTTCTTCAATATAATGCACAACTGCAACTAGGTAAGAGAAAACTAACAGAGACAAACACAAAGAAAAACAAAATGCTGCCGAATGCCAGATAGGAGCTGCAATCTGCTAGAATACTTGACCACAGCGAAGAAGCCCACACAGAGACAAGTGATAACCAAGTACAGGATCAGAGATCACAGACAAGAGATCCTGATCCAGAGGTGGACCACATCTGTCAACACTGGTACAAGTCTTGAGGAGTAGCAGATACACTGCTTCAAATGCTTCAAAATATTGAGAGTTTTATGTCGAACAACCACAATATTGTGGCCAAAATATCAACTACCTCAAAATTGTGAAGAAAAGTGTACATGTCGTTATGTTAATTTAATCTGATATCATGCTCGACTCACCCCAGGAGGGGTATCTCGGCGCAGGGCAGATCGCAAGCACAGGGGAAATTACTGAGTAAAACAGCACTGTCTTGAGCAGCTTCCTACATTTAAGATGATCAGTACTCAAACGAATGTGAAGAGGCAACCCATTCCAGTAAAGAGGGGCAAGGTAAGAGAAAGACCTTCTGCCAGCTCGGGACCTTCTGACCCACGGAACAGTGAGCAACGCTTTATCACTGGACCTCAGAAGTCTGACTGGACAATAGTAATTGAGCTTAGAGTTCAGGGAGCTGGGGCCTTTCCCCATCAGTGAGTTGTGTGTAAGACAACAGATTTTAAAAATAATTATTTTGCGGACAGGCAGCCAATGCAGAGATCGCAAAAGAAGAGAGGAGGCAGAGCCAGATGGAAGATTGCAAATGAGACGGGCCGCAGTGTTTTGAACAACTTGTACTTTTGATAATAATGTCTAATTTGATGAAGCTAGTAGGGCATTGCCACAATCCAATCTACTGATGATAAATATCCGGACCAGAGTTTTCTTCACTGAAAGAGGAAGGAAAGGGAAGGCTTTCCTCATCAAGCGCATCATCTGGAAGTAGGAGCCGGTGGTAGACAGAACCTGCTCTTTCATGATGAGGGATTGGTCCAGTCCGACACCCAAGTTCTTAACTACCTGTTTGGGTGTCGGACCCGTGCCTAGTTCTGAAGGTCACCAATCAGGGGACCAGAGCTGTTGGGCTGTATCCATAAATGGATAAGTATAGAGTTATTATTCTTAACTTCACATCCATGTACTTTGATGATAATACGAGTGACATACAACCTTATTGGTAGCCCCAGATATGAGGAAACACAGATCCAGACTTTTTCCAGTAGGACTGACTTGATAAGTCTTAAGGATTAGCACAAGATATGCATAATGCCGGGGCAGAGAGGACCCAGGCCTGGACTGCCTCCTTTGCGTCTGTATTTCCCACTTGTTTCCCCTCAACATAGAGTAGAGTCTTACTGCTCATGCATTACTTCTGATATGGCCACTTTGCTATTTGCAAACAGTTGCTGTGCCTTAGTTGATTATTTGCCAATATGAGCTTTCCTTCATGTACTTACTCGATTTGATCTTGAATATGTATTCTATATTTGTTAACAACAGTGTTATCACTTGCTAAACATGTATCTAGATCTCGTTACTTATGCATTAATTTTGTGTATCGTAGACCGCTGTAATCTGACCAATGTTATGCATAATCTGTTGTGTCATGTCAATACTCAACATATGTTCAGCTTCCGCTGCTGTTCTCACACCTCCCCTCTGTACAGTGCCATGAAACTCTGTTAGCTGGAGTAACATCGAAAGAACACGGCGACAAATAGCGTGTTGCATGGAAAAAGTTTCGATCCGGAAAGCCTGAAGAGAAGTATACCTTATGGTGAATTCACAAGGATGAAAAGGAACTGTTCAAACATCAAAGAAATGAATCTCAAGTTTAAAGAAACTGAAAAACGGTTCTTACAAAGAGGATACAAATACAATGACATCAAACGTGGAGAACTGAAAGCTAGAGCAATAACAAGATCTGACATGCTGATTAACAAAAACAAGAAAGTTAAAACTACAATAAATGAACCAGTCAGAATGGTAATGACATACAGCAAAGAAAGCTTTAAAATCCGAAATTCCCTGAATAAACATTGGAACATCCTAAGAAAAGACCCGGACATTGGGAAACAACTAGGAGATTATCCTCAAATCTCCTATAGGAAGGCACCGTCATTGTCAAACAAATTAGTTAAGAGCCACTTTGAAAATAAACGCCCTGAGACATGGCTACAGGGACTAAGAAAGGGGTTTAGTAAATGTATCCACTGCAAGGCCTGTAAGATCGGCAAAAACATGAAAATGGTCATAGATCCTCAAGGTAAAATCTTTAACATCAATGATACCATCACATGTAACACTACACATGTGGTATACTTACTGGAATGTTTTTGTGGGAAACGCTATATTGGAAGTACCATCTGCCCCTTGAAAAAACGAATCTTAGAGCACACAAGGGCAATTCAGAACAAAGATACAACATATGCAATGTCCAAACATATGCTAACCCACAATGGAAAAAACATGGAAAGACATGACATATTTTGGCCTTGCAACGATACCAGTACATGATAGAGGAGGAAACAGAACCCTTAAACTACGACGACTTGAATCAAGATTGATCATAAGATTCAAGACAAAGCATCCTACAGGGCTTAATGGGGATGAGGAGATGTATATACATCTATAACTGGACATGAAAAGAAAAGAAGAGAACTGACAATGAACTAATGAGAAATATAGACAAAAATCTTGAATGTAGCAACACCTCCAAAGATAAAGAATATGAGAACATGGAGCACAATGGAAGATCTTTAGTCCGGCAACAGATGGTATACAATGTGGACAGGGTACTGAACCAAGATACATATAAACATATGCATACAACTAATGTGAGACACATTATGAGCATTGACCCATAAGAGAGATATATGCATATGTTCAAAGTATGTTTTCATAAAATATTGTATATCAGATAAACATAGAAATGTTGCAAAAAGTCACTGAGACTGGTACAAGAACTACAATACAATTTTAATGTTACGGACATATAATGTGAGGTTATCCAAACATTGATGACTCCTAATAGACACACGATGACAAAAGATTGAGAAATATTTATAATTATTTTTACACGGTTTGGGTGTTTTTTTCACTTAGAAACTACCAGTCCCAGAATGCACCTAATATGTTAACTGGGCAATAGGTATAAATAATAGAAAGTGTAGAGGGACAAATGTTTGCACCGTGATCAAGACCTGCTGGTTGAAACGCGTTGGTGGAGGAAGGAGTAACTTTATGGCTTAATAAATCGCTAAAACAAACCCCTGGGAGAGTGCTGCGCATTATTGGAATTGGTGAGGAAATATATATATATATATATATATATATATATATATATAACAACAGAGCACCCAGCAGAGCGTGTGACTCTTTCAGAAGCACACAACTGCTCATGTAATACGGTTGCCACACCCATGAATCTCCAAGCCTGGTGGTACCACTTGCAAACCCATGAGCTACACCAGTAAAGCAGCATTGCTCTATGGTAAAAGTCAGTGTTTTTTTGTTCACATTTTTATTGGTGGCAAACACGTAAAAAAAACAATCGGTGCAGAAAACTGTAATAACAACATTGACCCATATCAATCAATTAGCCCGATCAGTTGAATAAAAGATGAGAAACCACCTCTCTTTTAAGCACGACCTGAGAATCATTAAAAAATCAATCTGCCACTTCCTTCTGAATGGCTTTCAAGTTGAGGCTGACGAGAGCCAGCTTAAACTGGGATCCTGGAGGGATTGACAGAGGGTAGAAGCAGCAAACTGGTTACACTTAACATCCAAAGGTAAGAATCTGTGCCACGTAGCCACAGTGATCCTAAAAAAAAAAACTCATTTGGTCACTTTTATCCACTCTTCACCGCGCCACCATTCTCTGCACCCGCATGGCTAAAAGACCTTGGCTGCATTTTCAATGCCAACTGCTTGACTCTACGTCCACACTCGTGGTTAGACTACGCCTGTTCTTTTCGCACTGCATCTGCCATGGGACGTTTAAGGTTTTGCCACCAAGGAGGACCTCTGCTCACCGGTTACGGCAGCTAGGACAGCCTCAAGCTGCTTTGGTGTCATAGGCAAAGTGGGTACATCATCCACCCACCTTTGGTTTTGCAGTCCAGGTCCCCATGCAGAGTTTCGCCCCAACAGGAGGCACAATAGGTCCCTTCACTGCCCCAGCAGGAGGCCTAATAGGCCCGCCTTCTGCCCTGCAGGAGGCCCAATAGGCCCCGCTGTTGCCCCAGAATGAGGCCCAATAGGCCCGCCTTCGCCCCTGCAGGAGGCCCAATAAGCCCTGCCTTTGTTGCTTATGCTTAAAAAGAGCCCTGCCATTGGCTTTCCTGGGTTACTCCAGAACAAGACCGCCTGCTTGATTTAGGACATATCAACACTTTTAAAGTGAGCGGGATGGATTACATTTAGGACTTTGGTTGTGGCTATCACACATCTCTCGAGGCAGGCTCACCAGCAGCCAAGATATTCACCTTCTCTTCAACCATCCTTCACTCAAGACCCTAGTTGTCTTTTGTGGATAGCTCCTGATCCTAGTAAGCAAAGTACTTGTTACTTGCTGGAGCGACTCTTGCACTTGTCATCCTTCGACTCTGCTATTCCAGATGTATGGGATGTGATGTGGCCTAATGGCTAGAGAGGTCGACCGCGAAGCTGGGGAACCGGTTTTGATCTCGACAGGGTCGCTCAACATCCTGTGATTCGGGACAAATTACTTAATCTCCCCGTGCCTAACAAAATGAATGTGTCCATCTGTAACGCAACTGGTGCTCATGTAAAGCGCTCTGATACCTTATGGTCGAGTTTGCGCTATATTAAACTCCCCAAAGAAAAATGTGAACATGAGGTGGCATGGACAGCAAAAGAACGATAAGTTGGAATGCCACCTGAGCGACTGCCAGTGGTTGGACAAACTGCAAGCATTCCTCCCATTACCTTTTGTGTGTTTTAGGTCAAATCAGCACACTTAAAGCAAGGGAGCTGGATTAAGCTTAGGACCTTGGTTGTGTCTATCACACATTTCTCGAGGCAGACTCCACAGTATCCAAGGTACTCACCATCTCTTCGAGCCTGCTCACTCTACTTACACTCAAACCATGGTTAAGGTGTTTTGTGGTTAGCTCCTGACCCTGAGAAGCAAAGTACAAGTTACTTGCCAGACTCATGCACTTGTCGTCCGTCAACTCTGCTATTTCAGATGTACGGGATGTGTTGGGTTGAAAATGTGAACTGGAGCCAGGGCACGTGCACACCTGTAACCGCCACCATCTTTCTGTTCCCCCTCCTTCAGATGCCTCAGTCCTTATCTCTCTAGCTTGGTACGAAAAGGGTGAGAAAGGAGTCGGCAAGGATCTTAGAGAAACAGAAAACCATGGACCTACACTACAAATGATGCTGTGGTGGATAACTTGTAGTTACTGAAGTGTCCTGTCCCCTTCCTCCAAACTTGTGGGAAAAAATGAGAAGCACAAACTAGTAAAAGAGTTAGGCAGCCTAGTCAGCAGCTGTTCATTTATACAAATTTGTGATAGGTGTTTGGCCACCTGTCCATCAGCTCCAAAGTTCACTCTCATAGGGCAGGGTTTGCTGCACACAAGCTAAGTAGCCCATGTGGCTGTGTTGCAGGTGACATGCAAGAGTCATGGTGTTAGAAAGCGACATATGCCACCTTCCCCCTCCGACCATACAATTAACTACTGAATCCTGGACACCTGTCTTCAAAGGGAAGAGCCACCATATGTACTCACTAGTGATGAATTTCATGCTGCACAAGTAAAGGCTCGTTCCAATCCCCAGAGTATGTAGTGTTCTCTCAACCCATGAAGAAGGGGCCTGAAAAAAGTGAAGAAGTGCAATCTCCTAATTAATATGGAGATCTGACGAAAGCATAGGGATGATCAAACAATAGGTACGGAGAATAATCCTGTCAGCGCGTAAAACAGAACAGAGCCCACAGCTCACTTCCTCTGGACGAAGTAACAACAAGAAAAACAACTTTCAAAGATACCTGTTTGAGGTCACTAATGGGCACATGTTCAAAAGGCTTAGGAGCCAAAAGAGAAAGCAGTAAACAGAGATTCCACACACCCACAAACCTGTAGACGACAAGGGGGGCGGGTTCGACACATCCAAGAAATGGAGCTTCAACACAGGGTTTTGAACAGTAAAAGAACAAGTGCTCACTGTTTTACCGTAGGTGTCTACTACAGCTAAGTAGGTCTTGTAGGTCTGCATTTGCATTTCTGACCTGCCCAGGTGGGAGACAGTAAAGCGGATTTACTGCAGTGCAGGAAACACGAGGCATGCACCTTTTCAGCCCAATGTTCCAATGCTAGCCTTCCCCTAGCAGTCAGAAGGGAATCCTGGTTATCTTCAGACAGCCCTACCTGACCACAGAGATGTCCGACGGGGACGTACGTCAAATGGTGCCATGGCAGATCTTCAGGATAACCACAGACAATGAAAACAATTCACATTTAACGTACTTATCTATCAATTTATCTCTTGAAGCTAGCCAGGATAATCAGGCCGGTTGGGAGAGTGAGCTTGTATCTCACCACAGAACTTGTAAGAGAGATGTCTGGAGGGAAGGAGCTGGGTGTCTAGTGCAGGAAATATTCCTGTGCGAGCTCGGCTGCTCTGCCAAAGAAGAGACTATACGCCTTCCACGCTCACATGTACGAAAGGAGAACATCATGAGCTCCTGACAAATGAAAGGTTTGCCCCGGTCAGGATAGGAGGGTATCACTGCAGATGAAGGCAGGGAGGTTTACAATCTACGAGTGCGATTTTGCAATAAATACTGATGTGCTCAAATCTCTCCTTGAGTATCAAGGTTTGTAAATGCCTTGTTTAGCTGCTCCTTGAGGCTTGGTCACATAAACTAGAGGAATAAGAGGGTGATAAAGATACCACCAGAATTATATGAGCATGTAAATCCCAATATCCAGGTGATAAGCTTCCAGGGAGTTCAGCATAGTACGCTGCCTTGACAGGTACATCACTAAATATCCATTCCACTCAGCTAGACAAAGGGCCCGATTCACAAAGGTAAACTAGACCTGAAGTTTAAGTTTAGAACTTAAGTCTACGTTTAAACCTGAGGTCTAAGTTTGGATCTAAAGTCTAAGTTTAGACCTAAAGTCTAAGTTCAGACCTGAAGTTTAACTTTAGACCTGAAGTCACATTTTAGATCTACAGTTAGACTTCAGGTTTAAAGTTAGATTTTAGGTCTAAACTTAGATTCAGGTCTAAACTTAGACTTCAGGTCTAAACTTAGATTCAGGTCTAAACTTAGATTCAGGTCTAAACTTAGATTCAGGTCTAAACTTAGACTTCAGGTCTAAGTTTACCTCTGTGAATCGGGCCCATAGTGCTTAGAAGCTACAGCGTAACAAGCTGGTAGAAAAAAGGGCTACACCTTTCAGGAGTCACTGCTGATGGTAACTGAAGGTGCTTACAGATCTTTGGGAAGTGTGCTAGGTATGCAAACCATCAACCCACAAGGGCTCGGGAAGCACTTACTTTGCTTGGCTGCCAACGTTTCAATACTATATGACTCCTTTATACACATCTCTGTGTGCGATACTGAACAGGCATCATCCGAAATCTGAACGAACCAGGTAGCAGAGATAAAGCCCAATATTATTTTTATTTTTTATTTTTTTATAGAAATTATCCCTCTCATTTAAGCATCTGGGATAGCAAATTATCACAATCTTTTCTTAACATAACATTAAGGTTTCAAGATAATATCCTTTTGCTCCAACGTGCCAACAATGTCAGCAACTTTTGTCCCAGATCTTGAAAAATAACTTATTAAGCTTCTTCCAGTCTGGTTCCTATCATAATGCAGAACTTAAATAGCAACTCTACAGATTCATGATGACATACATGAAATTACGGGTGATGGCAACACCTGCCTTTTAGTGTTTTTCTGCCTGAACGACTCTGAAAAACTTCATGGAAAACCAATAGTTTGCACCAAATCCACCAAAAACAAATTTCCTACTCCTATTCTCCAAAGAATATCCACCCATGTTAAAAAACATCTTGAAAATCTTTCAGACTGCGGCATCTCTCCCAAGTTGGCCCCCTTTGCTAGATCATTAGGAGTCATCTTATACTGAAACCAATCATTGACGCCCAAAATCTATAAGTTTACTACATCGGCCTCCTTCCAACTTTTTCCATAAGAAATGAAACTCTCCATCCCACCATCGGACTTCAGAACTTTCTTTCAAGCTTTTGGCGTCTCTCATCTACATAGTGGCCATACATTGGTAGAGGAACACCTCAAATCTGCCCTACAGCCCTAGAAGGCCATTCTCCATGCTGCAGCACAGCTGGTAAAAGGCGCAGGAGATGCAATCGTATGAAAGACATTCTGAAGGCTCTTCAGTGGCTTCCCCTGGAAGCAATCCTCTACGTCAACAGTGCATCACCAACAGAGCCCTTCACCTTTGCCTATGCACCTATCTGAAAGACAAACTGCTCATAACAGGAGGCGTTTGAAAACTAAAACCAAATTACGCAGTCTCCTTGAAATCCCAGATATAAAGAAAAAGCAAACACTCTCAAGGAAGCCTTCTTCTCTCAATACCTAGACTATGGAACAGCCTATCTGAAGATCACAGACTCAGCATCAACCTACTCTCTTTACACACTTAAAAACTCACCTATTCAGTATCTACCTTCAACATTAACTCATTACCACCTACCTGACGCGAACCAGGTTCTCTTAAAGGTACATTGTAATTTGGGGTTTCACATGAAGCTCTTCAACTCCCCACTGGCTAGATGTATGCTATTCAAGTACCTTCACTAAATAAATAAATACGGGACATGCAAAATTGCATAATTAGATTATGTTCACTGTCTGTAAAATCTGTGTTTTTTTGCCATTTTAGGATCTTGGACTAAAAAAGTGCTCCATATTGGCACTATGTTTTCCAGTTTTTGGTGGAGCCAAATTCCAGACCTCCACAATTGCTGGGGAAAGATTCATTTATCTAGCACACCAAGAAAAAAATGGAATATTTTAAAAGTGCTGCTTCAGAAGGGCCTCTAACTTTGGCTTTAACATGCACCATTTGGCCAATCTTTTCAAAATCCCTTTAGCAGGAGCGCCTCGACAAATCCTGTTTGGAAGTGTACGGCTCTCTGGCTGCCATTCGGGATATGGTTCAAAGTGAGGGGTGTTCTATTTTCCTGGCTACTCCTTCGCTTCTCATGTACGGGATGTTTACTCTATATAGCATTTCTTCTAGAAATGCTACCAAATCTACTAAACACCAAACTCACATTTTAATACCCAGTATCAAAAGTGTATACATTGTCCCAGTTGACACATTTTTTTTAATTTAGCTCCAGCCACCACTCTAACATAAGACTTTGAATGTATACTGAAGAGCAAGATAAAATATATTTAAAAAAAAAAAAAAACAATATTGCGTAGGCTTGTTCATGGGTTATTATTCCTGCACATCTGAGAAATGGCTGACCCATATTTCAGCAATCTACAAAGGAGCCATCTCCCTTTGGTGCCTGTGCTGATTTGCCCACAGGTTTTTTTTTACTACAGCTGATCAAACATCCATCTGACTCCGTGAAAACCCAACTCGCAGGATCTCCACTTTAACACTACAAACCACCTCCAAGGCATTATGTATGGCTGAGGCACTACTGAATTAGAGGGTCTGCCAAATGACATCTACATTATTTTTGGGACAGCTACAGGTTACTGAAAAAAGTCACTTCCCTTTTAACACAGGATATGCAACTGCTATCTGTTGTAAATGCACACCCTTGCTGCTACGCATGTATGCATGTTGTGGAACTTACATAGCACAAAACTGGTTGAGAAGCAAGGGTGCTCTCAACAGAAGAGCAGACATGCAGGGCACAGAACATCAACGAGCAGGGCTAAGTGACAGGATGGGTGAGGTGGAAGTGTTTTGTGATGAGAAGTTCTGATGTGGTTGGTGAGGAAGTTGTTACACATCCTGGGTGTGTAGACAAAGTAGTCTTGGTTTCTGGTCTTTTCTTTTCTGCTTTTTCTTATTTCTAATCCAGTGCTATTTTGGCCCCTGATATGATGATGTCTGACTGCAAAGGCTAGTTTCTCAGTTCTATGTTGGGGTGTTTTTTTACGAAGACCTTGTGGATGAGGGACCTGGTCTTGAACAGTAAATTCAGACTATTCTATGGCTACAGGGAAAGCCAGTGAAGTCCATCACCGTCAGGATGATGTGGTCACATTTCTTCGGCCCATATGATGAAAGCTGCAGCATGTAAGATGCCTTTCAGGAGTGCCAATGCATTGTTGATCTGAAGCTGGTTTTGGGTAGGAAGAGTATGACTTTATTTTCAGAAGGGACAGTGGGATGAAGCGGCGCTTGGACTGAAGAGAAATGGACGCTTTCGCTTAGGCTTCCTGAGGATCTCGAGCCCTGGGGCATTTTTCTCAACCATTATGCAGGGACCGGTGGAGATGAGAGGTTTGAGGATCCCCTGAAACATTGCGGCAGAAGAGGAGACACTCTGAGGACAGGCTTCACTCTTGCTCTCCTCTGTATTTTCTACCACAACCGACTGCGATGCGAGTATTCATCATCTGCAGGAGTGAGGCCGGGGATGTACTTCAAGTCGTGACTGAGGATGGGAAGCAATCTGTGGACACCACCATACGTGAGGAGAAGAGATCAGGTGTGCACTGTCCAGCACCAACGGAGCTGCGTACCTTGCTTGTGCCCAGAAAGGACAGCGGTGCACAGTCACTTGACTATATCACCGACTTTGAGAAAATGGTGAGACCTCATCTTCCAAGCCACATTGCTCACAAGGAGAGGTGGTACTTTCTTGTTAATTACAGGGGCCAGCGCAGTACAGATCTGTCAAAGACATAGAGAGGGGACAACTAAAACTAAGAGTCCTAAAACCTCGGTCATCCTGGGGGCTGACTGCACTATACAGAACCCTTCAACTTCAGAGTATCATAAGCAGCATTCTATACTGACTACATCATAAGCAGCATTCTATACTGACGTTACCATAGAGTGGCTATTATCATTTATGAGGGCAATAATGAACTTAGCACTTACACCAAGGGAAAAGCCTTGAAGACAAAGGGTCACAAATGTTTAAATTTACATATACAATGCTGGAAACAACACAGGAAGTACCCAAGACCCTCTTAACTGCTTTACATAGAATGCTGAAGCCTACCTCTTGCCTAGCAACTCACCCCGTGGAGTCTGAGGTGGAGTACAGGAAGCGGAGAGCGGAGAAATAGAAGGAAAGGATGTGTAATCCCCTTTCTTCTTTTCTCAGAATGAGCATTTTCCCAAGAACATTATAAATGTTGAGAAAACACTCTTCGAGGCAGTTGGTATTCTCAAAAGCTATCACTGGAAATATGAGTGGAATGACGACCTCAATACCACACCATCCGGCTACTAAGATGCAACTTTACAATCCTTAATGGAAGACGTAAAGGTGATCAAAATCTCAAATGCTACAGGCAATGAAACACTGAATGGAATTTCGCAAGAACTAAAATCTGTACATATTGATGTCTCTTATTCCACACTTGTCTAGACTCCACAGAGAAGCGTGTAGGTGAAGTGGAAAAGTTTCTCCCTCCAGAAAGCACACAACTGGGTAAGAGACATTTGGTTCCCACACGATTGAAATGTGGAATTGGAAGTATATATGGCCCCCTCCCCTTTTTATTGGTATTTGCTCTGGAGGATGGAGATATATATATATATATATATATATATATACATACATATATACACATACATATATATCAAGGTCACGGGAGGTGACCGAAACGCGTAATGATTTGTTGGTGCGGGTAATAAAGAAGATTTTCGCATATACCTTATCGGAGTCCGTGCCCATCTGTCAGAAGAAAGTTGACGTCCTTGGGAAGTATTGTGATTGATATATATATATATATATATATATATATACACACACTCACTCACTGGACAAAACAAAGGTTGAAGTTGACTATAGCTTGCACCTCGGCAATGCACTGCTTATGACCGCCCATATTACATCACTCATGACATGTTCTATGACATCATTTATGACATCATGGATGCCATCTCAAAGGATGTTACTTTAACCTAGGTTTTTTCAGTGAATTTCTAGTTTTTTTTTTATAACAAAGTAATATTTTATTACCATAAAATGGTCCTGCAGAGTGGGAGGGGGGGTGGGATGGCTGCAGGGCCTAGCCTGGGGCCAGACCCTGAACCTAACTCACAACAGACAGCTAACCTCATGTGGCGCACTGCCTTCAACTGTGCACAGCAGGGGGTTTGCAACATCCCCGCAGGTAGCCAACCCCACATGGCCTTTCATTGTGCATGACGTGGGGCTGGCCACAGGGCCTGGCTTGCAGCCTGACCTGAGTCCAACTTCCCACAGACAGCCAACCCCACACTGCGTACGGCCTTTATCCGTGCTCAGCAAGGGGGTTAGCCACAGGGCTTGGCCTGCCATCAGGCCCTGTGGCCAACCACCCAGCAGGCTGCCAACCCCACACCGTGCACAGCTTTTGGCATGCACAGCGTAGGGTTGACCTTCGGGCCCCAGGGACACTATCCCCAGGGCTAAAACATATATATTAAGGGGAGTGGGCGTGCACCACTCTCCCTGAGCATTAATTGGCCTCGGGGAACCATCCCCCAGAGCAAATACCAATAAAAAGGGGAGGGAACCATGTGGCCCTCCTCCATGAGCCTTACAAGACCCCGGGGACCCTATCCCCAAGGGCCAAATATAATTAAACAGGGGAGGGGGCATGCAGCACCCCCTCTCCAAGCCTTCTTGGGCCTAGGGGGCCCCATCCTCCGGGGCCAAATCTAAGGGAAGGAGGGCATGCGTCCCACCACCCCAAGCCTTACTAGGCCCCGGGGGCCCCCATCCCCGGGGCCAAATATAACAAAAAATGAGAGTGGGTCTGCCCGACCCCCTCTCCGAGCCTTATAAGGCCCCGGGGACTTCATGTTATCATAAAGGGGAAGGGGGCTGTACGGCCTCTCCCCAAGCCTATTTTGGCCACCGGGACTCCACCTCCCGGGGCATGTCTGAAATATAGGTGAGTGCCCCGGTGCCCAAACCAAACACTACATTGGGTACCCCAGGCTCCCGCGGCCCCAGCCGGCTCCCCGCATATATGTTGTGTTTCCTTGCCCGCAGGAGTGCAGACAGGGAAACAGAACACAAGTCTGCTCCCAACCGGACAGGGGATGTTTAAAGCTCCCACCGGCTGGGAGCAGCCTTGTATGTTTGCTCCCGTTTGGAGGGAGATTTAAAAATACTCCCGCCAGGTGGGAGCAAACACATGTTTCTCTGCCCGCGGTAGTGCGGCCAGGGAAACTACTATGGGCTCCCCGGGACACAATCACTGAGCCAACCCCAGGGGATGGGGCCCTGGGGCCATTTAAGGTTAGGAAGGGGGGCTGTGCAGCCCTCCTCCCCCTTTTTTAAGTAACTACCCATGGGGGATGGGCTCCCCATAGCCTATATTGGCTTGGGGAGGGGGCCGAATGCCCCCTCCCCTTTATTAAAGAATGCAGCCCTGGTGGATGGGGTCCTCGAACCTTTGAAGGATCAGAAAGGGGGGTCATGAAGCCCTCCTCCCTTTATTGCACATTTTGGCCCCAGGGGATGGGCCCCCCAGGGCCGATAATGGCTCGGGTAGGGGGCCACACACTCCCATCCCCTTATGGAATGCGGCCTCGGGGATGGGCTACCTGGGGTCTATAACGGCTAGGGGAAGTGGGCCACGCGCCCCCTTCCTTTAATTAAATAATGGTGCCCTAGGAGATGGGGCTCAACTGACGCCCCCTCCCCGGAGGGCCGCCACTTTTTTTTTTTTTTTTTTGCCATGATCCTGCGGGAGTCCCACAGGATCACGGCAACAATTGCCAATTATTTTTACATTTTGGCTCGGTGGTCTGGGGTTGCCTTTGGGTCCCCCACACAGCCTAAGGGGGCAGGGTATCCTACCCTGCCCCATTTTATAATTTTTTTTTAACTGTAGGACAGAGAACTAAGTCCCCGAGTGCTTTAATGGATGTCGGCAATATTTTTCTCATGTTGCTGGCAGCCAGAGAGATTGCTTCCGCGGGAGTCGGAGTCTCGCTGAAGCAAATTGGCCCAACAGAAAAATTGTTTCCGGGCCAATCAGAATGCTCTATTAATCAAAATTGGGTTCGAGGGACTCTCGTAGAAGTCCCTTGAACCCAACGGTCCAGATATACATTTCGCAAAAAATACTGAACAGATTTACACCAAATCACAAAAGGCACAATCTGCAAACCAAGATCTCACTTCCTGCCAAATTTGGTGTCATTCCGTTCAGCAGTTTTCACGGGAGTGCTTCTTAAAGAAGTCCGTGGAAAATGCATGGGGATTTTGCATTTTGGGCCTCGCTTGACAGATCATCCCAAAACTTTACATGCACAGACTAAGCAAAAAGGAGCACTTTTTGTGGAAAGTTTTGTGAAGATTCGTCAAACGCTGCTAAAGTTATAAGCAAAACAAAAAAGACATTTCCTATGGAAAAGCTGACCGAACTATAACTACTCTGTACAACTATATATTATATATACCTATCTTTATATCTATATATATAACAAAAAGCAAGATATTGTGGTGCTACTACCTGACTTATTTAATGTAACTTTCTGTCCTAAGCTTCTCATGCCACCAACTAGTCAGGCAAGTCACTATGGCTTCGAATCGAAGAGGTACATTTAAGTAAGAAAGAAACTTGACACAGATATCTGCTGACTTGACTTCTTAGACCATCCTGAAATGCAAACAATTCCTGGAGCTGCGACAGAGAGAACATTAAATACAGTCCTTTAGACCCACCAACAGTGATGGGAAAACTAAAGTATTGCATGCCCCTGCAAATTTAAGTCGATTTTGGCACACTTTAGAGAAGAAAGCAATCGTGCCACTATCCCCCCCATCTATACCATGTTCAAGATATGGAGAGAAAATAACCACAGAAGACACTGACCACAACCTGCTCTCAATCCACTTGGAACTGCACCCAGACATGCAGGGGAGGAGGTATGATGGAAAATCAGACCAACGTCCCAACCCTAATCCCAGAGACAGGATAAATCACAATCCCTACTAAAGACTAAATGGTTATCTTGGCTTCATAAAGGTGAGCTGTGTCTATATCTCCATCCCAACATGCGATTTAAGTCTCTTGATTAATGACAACCCAAAGAAAACTCTATCAAACATATTGTTTTCTGAATAAGTAGCTCTCAAACATGAACGGTATGTCATTGCAACCTTGACATAAACGTGATTAATGCTCCAAGGCCCACTCTCATCTTCTCACATAGACATGTCTCTTCCTTACATCTCTGTATCCCTTGACCCGCACCCTAGATATGCCAACTCGGAAATGCAAACACAATGCAGATAATGAACTCCGATCCATCACATATTCCATGTAAGACCCAGGGCAGAGAACATAGGGGACCTGAATGAGTTGTCCGCCTACCAAAGTACTAGTACACCTCTTTGTTTTACCTAACATCACCCCAGTAATCCCTAGAAGACATCGAAGTCCAACCCAACGATCGCTATTCAGTTAGGCAAGCACGCTTGACATTATAAAGCTTCCTAGCCATAAATATCTGATGATGCTATCCCTCAATCATTAAAGAGACTCAAACTGATACAGTCTTTAAGCCATTATGTTTCTAGTCTGAGAAACTAGAGCGACAAGGTGGGAATAGTGGTGACCCACTAACATATAGATCCACCCCCGTCAGTTCAAAGACGCACAAACTCGCAAATTCTCTTCAAGAAATCGTTCCATCTAAAGTCCTCAAAACTTAGGCTAATAAGGAATGCCGGTAGATATTTGCCAAAATATGCACCATGTCTGAAACACTCATTGTGGCATCAATATACACATTAATTCGGACCACACTACAGTGCTTCGGACAACGCTCCCAATTATTTAGATAATAATTCCTATTTGTAAAGCACAGACATATCACCCCCTTAAGGGTTTCAAGGCACTGGGGTCCGTCAGGGAGATTAAGTGAGCTATTGCCCAGAGTCACATGATGCTGAACTGAGCTGAGCTGCCACCGGCGCCGGGGACCGAACCGTGAGCCCTGTGCTCCGGAGTTAGCTGCTTTGGCTGCTGCGCCACACCCCTCCACTGGTAGTTTGGCCACTCTCCACTGGTAGAGGGGGGACGATTGAGATCTGCTCCCCAAACACTGTTTAGAAAAAAATCTGGAACGCTAGACAAAACCAAATGAAGCAAATAGAGCAGTTCTACAAGATCCGATGGAAGACTCTGACGTGTTAGACCCCGGAAGGCTACTCCACCTAGGAGAAAGAGATTACACACATGTATTGTGGACCCACGGCTCTAGCTCTAGGATCAACTTCTTCCCCATGAATGGCTTTCTTGCACATTAACTGTCCGATTGTTCTATAATGGAAGGAGGTTATCAGATTACACGCTGCAGTGTTATATACTTCTAGATATGAGTCGCATACCCCTACCTCAAAAAATGGAGAATAAATACCACCTTTTATCAATTACCAGCAGAAAAACAAATATTGCAAAACTGAGTTTTATGAGAGCTTGGTCCCTTCCGCACAGACATTATTGGTAGCAGGTAAAGCTTCCTAAAAAGGGATGATGAGGCACTCAGAAACCAGGAACAAAAATAGAGGAAAGGCAATAAAACCAACTAGAAAGTAAAACCAGGACAAAAACCAAAGACTCCAACTCAGGCTCACCTGACCCACTATTCAGAGAAGACTAACTAAGAACTAAACTCACTTTTTAACACAAAAGCAGAATATGCCTGGAGCACATTAGGATGGAGAGATTATGAACATGGTGAACAGGCTAGCCACCGCTTAGCCACTCAACTGCAACAAAGGGAGTCCTAGGCTGAAGTATTGGCCCTCTAAGAAGAAACTGGTTATGTACACCAACTAGAAATAGTGTCAACCTTTGCAACATTCTACAAAAAGCTTTACACCTCCTCAACAAAGAGATATGACTAATGCCGAGAACAGGTTTGCTGCAAACGCCATGATGCTACCAAAGCTCACAGCAACTACCGTCAATAGCCTAGATGGTCAGACAGCATGAGAGGAACGCGCTGCAACCATTGCTGATAAGTCTTACAGGAGATCCCCCAATGAGGATGGACTTCCATTGAATTTTATAAACAAGCAAAAATGACATCTCTACCTTTCTACATTAAGTGGACAAAGATGCTTTTTTTAACTGATTTCTAATTAAAAACAATCACCAATGTGCGAGCTACAGACCTATCTCACTTATAAATACAGACATGACAATTACTGCAATAGTACTAGCAACTGATGAAAGACAGTCGTCCCACCTCTTATACATCCTCGCAAGCTGGCTTGGTCACTGGAAGATCCACCAGGAGACAACATGAAGATGTTCATGCATCTGCCTTGGAAGGTACAAAATGAACCGCTGGGGATTGTCCCCGTTTCCCCCCACGGAGAAAAAGCATTCGACCGCATGGAGTGTGGATACTTGTTCAGGAGTCAGAAACAATGTGGAATAGGCAGCAACTTGATCTCAAAGTTTAAATGGCTCTTAACGCACCCAACAACAAAGTGAAGAGTGGAGATCTTCCTTTCGGATCCCTGGAGGCACGAGGCAGGGGTATCCACTCTCCCTGACATTATTTCTTCCAGTTCTGGAACCGTGAGCAGCCTCTATCACGTCATCAAACTTAGGACACGGCTTCCGTGCACCAGAGGGAGAATTCAAAATCATGTTGCTTACAGACTACGTTATTAACACTTATGGGACTCACATCGTCATTCCTGAATCTAATGAACATTATTTAAACCTGCAACATCTTTTCTGGATATAAAAAGAATTGGAGCAAGGGCGAAGCATTACCTATGTTGAGGGGAACCACCCAAGGAGCTATCTCGGACTACCCAGTCACAAGGATGCAGCAGGATCTTACATACCTGGGCGTCATTGTTAATATTGTTCTGCACAAAATGGTGGAAGATAATATTCTCTCTCTACTAAAAAAGCCCAAGACAGACTTCACTTGCTTGTCGGCAGCTTCACCTCCCTACTGATGAACAGTCAAGATACTTACGAAGTCAACTGCACCACATTTTAATTAAGCTTTTGGCATGGTAACCCTCTTTGTACCTACACACTGGTTTAAAGAAATAGTTATAGCTATCCGGATATTTTTCTGGCTGAACAAAAAACACACCCTGAATTAGTCAAACTACATGCTGCTACCAATTTTGGGGGATAAGACTACCGGATCTTGAACAATATTCCAGATTTCACAAATAAGGCGCATAGTGTCATACACTGCTGAACCTCCAACCTGGTTCTGACCCGAGCAAAAACTATTTAAAGCCCACTGAAATCAGGAATTTGTTACACACATTAAAACCCTCAACTGAAGGCTTTTGATGAGCTACAATTGGAATTTACTCTCAACACTTCTCAACAATGGACTTACCAGCAGTTAAAACACTGCTTGCAAAACATCTTACGTAATATGCTGAATTCTATCCTGACCTCACCAGAGATCGGATAAATGAAAGGTTGGTGTGACCAAAAAGGTGTACTTTTAGGCCTCTACATCCCATTAATCAAAAAAATCTACTCCAAACAAATGAAAATGACACCAGCAATGGCAGACATCAATCAATCAGCATTTGTAAAGCATAACACTGTCACCCCTGGGGGTATCTGGGTGCTGTGTCTCCAATAAAGAGCCAAGTCTTACGTCTCTTTCTGAGGTCTGCCAGCAAGGGGGCTGTACGGAGTTGGAGGGGAAGGTTGTTCCAGGTCTTGGCTGCTATACAGAAAGGAGCAGCTGCCTCTGGGCGTGCGGTGGATGCAGGGGGGTGCGAGGGCGAGTGAAGAGGAGCTCAGGTGTCTAGAGGGTTGGTGGAAGTTCAGTTTATGGTTGGTGTAGGCAGGTATTAGGTTGTGTAGGGCTTTGTAGGCGTGCGTGAGGATCTTGAACAGGCATCTCTTCTGGTTGGGGTGTCAGTGGAGGTCTCTCAGGTGGGGAGCGATGTGGGTTCGTTTAGGGAGGTTCAAGATGAGTCTGGCTGCAGAGTTCTGTATGGTCTGGAGTCTTGTGAGGTAGTGGGTAGAGATGCCGGCATAGAGGGCATTGCCGTAGTAGAGGCGACTGGTGACGAGGGCCTGAGTGACGGTCTTTCTGGTGTTGGTTGGGATCCATCTGAAGATTTTGCAGAGCATGCGAAGTGTGTGGAAGCCGGAGGAGGCAACTGCGTTTACTTGTCGTTTCATGGTCAGTTGCCTGTCGAGGATGATGCTGAGGTTGCGTGCATGGTCGGTCGTTGTGGGTGTAGGTCAGAGTTCTGCCTGCCACCAGCTGTGGTCCCATGTGGAGGTGTTCTTCCCATAGATCAGTGTTAGACTTGGCATCTTTTTCCCCTGACTTTTTGCTTTCTGACCTCCCGGTTTTGACTCTGTTTTTGCTGGTGTAATGATTCTGCGCACTTTCCTCACTGCTGTCCAGTGGGAAAGTGCAAGTGCTCCTGTATAAAATATGTTATGGATTGGTGTTTCCATGATTGGCCTATGTGGTTTATGTGTCAGTCCCTTGTAAAGTGCACTGCGAGTGCCAGGGCCTATAGACCAAATGCTGTTGGTGGGCTGCAGCACTGGATTGTGCCACCCACGCAAACAGCCCGTAAAGTGTAACTCGGGCCTGCCATCGCAGAGCCTGTGCGCAGCCTGGGGCTGCCATGTCGACTTGGCAAGTGCACACACTTGCAAGTCCCTAAACCTTCCCTTTGCTACATGTTAGTCACCCCTAAGGTAGGCCCAAGGTACCCCTGTGGGCAGGGTGCGTTGTATGCGAAAGGTAGGACATGCCCTGATGTGTGTGGCATGTCCTGATAGTGAATTACAGCCTAGTTCGTTTTTCACTATTGCAAGGCTACCTGTTCCCCCTAGGCCAGAACGGGCAGTTTTGATTATTACAGCTTATAATCCTAACTGACCCCGGGAACATGGTAGAAATTCGAGTTTAGTATGCCTGGACTCAGAATGATAAAATGCATCTTTTAGTGAAGTTGGTTTTAACATTCTGTGTTTGAAAATACCACTTTTAGAAAGTGGGTATTTTCTTGTCTAACCATCCAAGCCTGCCTCTGTGAGGTTGTGTATTCCTTGTCTGGAGTGTGAGTGACAGGGGCTGGGGGATGCCAGGAGACAGGGTGAGTCAGCACAGGGCTGAATAGCAAGATCTACATGTAGATGGGTGGGAGGGGTCGCACCTGGGCCCTGAATAGGACAGTGCCTTCCCTCCACAATGCTGGCTCCACCTCCTGTGGTGCGTCTGATGTCCCTGGCCTACTCACTGAAAGAAGGGACGGAGACTTGTCAACAAAGTGCTCCAGAACTGGTTTGGACTAGGCAAAGGCCTCTCTGCCTTCAGAGAACAAAGGAATTTGGGATATAAATATTGGGGCCCTGACCCCATGAATTTAGATCTCGCTAGAATCAAGGGACCTGCCAAGACGAAGAGCTGGAAGAGCTGCCAGGAGGAGTACTGCCCCTTTGCTGTGTTGTTGCTTTGTTGGGTTGGCCTGCAGTTGCTGCTTCTGTCTTGGGCAGTGAAAGGACTGGACTGAACTTTCTACAAACTTGTGCTGAGTATCTCCAAGGGCCTGGAACCGAGCTGGCCTCCTGTTAAGAAGTCTCAGGGACTGCAAAGACTTCACAAGCCTCTGGGTACCGCTTCTGGAACGCTGTTTCAGTTGCCACAGAGGAAGGGAACCGCAACCGACTCCGTCAACCGAATCCATCCCTGGCCGGTGACATGTTTGCACCGCAGACCGCATCGCCCCGCTTCGCATCGCAACCCTGGTCTCACCGTGGACGACGTCCGACGCCGCCAACACCGAGCCGCTGCTGGCACCGTGACCTGTGGGCACCGCAGTTCGCTTCGCATCGCATCGCTTCACTGAACCAGCCGGACCCGACCGACGCGGTCGCTGCAACTGGCTCAAGAGTCGTGACCGCACCGCATTTGGGGCACCGCTCGCACGTCGGCGACGCACCGCTCCGACTCGCACCGCTGTCCGACGCCAGCTCCCGCACTCCGGCTTGGTCGCCTGCATCGCAACCTGTCAGCACCGCATCGAGCATCGTCTCACCCTGCATCGCACGCCTTGGGCTCACCGACTCCGTCTGCACGACGCTCATCGAGCCGCTGCCTGCACCGCATCGAGGGACACCGCACCTTGCATCGCTCCGTCTTGCACCGCAACCGCGATGAACGCCGACCGGCTCGTACACTCCGTACCAGCCACAACGAGAAAAGGTACTGTGACCGAGTCTGTTCACGACTCTGCTGGCCCGTATCGACGCGGTCGGCTGGAACTGTTAGACTCTGTGGTTTTCAGCATCGCGGTAGACTCGGACGGAGCTACCGACTCGTACGAACTTTGTTTGTGAACTATTCCTGCAAAGAAGAAGTTACCTTATCAAGCATTCATTTTTAAAGTATAGTATTGTGGATTTTTGTCGTAATTGGTCTTGTCTTGAGTATATAAAAATTGGTTATTTTTCTAAACTGGTGTGGTGTCCGTTTGTAGTGCTTACACTGTATTACTGTTGGTTATGTGCAAATGCTTTACACACTGCCTCGGAATTAAGCCTGACTGCTCGTGCCAAGCTACCACGAGGGTGAGCAGGGGTTACTTCACGAGAGTAACACCCTTACCCTGACTAGGAAGAAGGGTCCCTACTTGGACAAAGGTGCAAGCCCTTGCCAACTAGAGATCCCATTTCTAACAATCAGTACTTCAGTTTTGTCAGAGCTGAGTTGGAGGCAGTTGTCTCTCATCCATTTGGCTATGTTGGTCATGGCGTTGCAGAAGTTTGTTTTGGCGTTGGAAGGGTCCTTGCTGAGCGAGAGGATCAGTTGAGTGTTGTCACTGTTGTGTGAACTGGAACCCTGGTCCAACCTTTTATGTACTCGTTATAAGGGCCTACGTGAAGCAAGATTGAAGGTTGGTTATTTTAAGGTACTAGATCAATGGTATTGGACTCTTGTTTGTTTACAAGCCGCTAACCTCCTCCGGGATTCTTCTTGATGGAGGTGTAATGGCAGAAAAAGCAGACTGATCGGTTCTTCTGTCATGCCAGCAACTCAACACCTACTGGGAAACACTGTAGCCGACTACAGTGGATATACATTCAACCTCCTGACAATATAACACTGCGACACAATACCTCTGAAATTCTGGAGATCACTCCCTACTGCCACAGGTGGATCGGGACATCACAGGCAGTGGCAAAGTTGTGCATCCTGAGATATAGGCGACCCCCTCCAATACCAACAAATGACGAAAGAATGTCCGAAATAATGAAAATGGCAGTACACGAAAGGTTGATCTATAGACACCACATTAACAGACAAAATATGAATCCTTTTTTCAGTGTTTTGTAAAATATCTTCACTGGCCTTCCACCCGGAGGGTTAGCTATTACTACTGTATCTGTGTCTACAGATTGGGCGTTATATATATATATATATATTTTTTTTGGTGGGGGGGGTTATATAGCGCAAACTTGATCTGGAAGGTATCACAGCGATTTCCATTCATGTTTTTTAGGCACGGGGAGATTAAGTGATTTGCCCAGAATTGCAGGATGTTGAGCATCCCCGCCGAGACTCGAACCTGGTTCACCAGCTTCGAGGTCGACCGCACTAGCCGTTAGGCCACACCCTCTCCTAAATGTCTCAATTTTCTAGTATATTAACATTACTCGGAGAACCCGATACCTCAAAGAAAACATCATCCTGGACCCATCCCAATCGGGGTTCCGCAGCAACCACAGCACTGAGACTGCCCTCATCGCCGCCACCGACGACATCAGGATCCTGCTGGACAACGGTGAGACCGCAGCCCTCATCCTGCTGGACCTCTCCGCCGCCTTCGACACTGTCTGCCACCGCACTCTACGCGCACGCCTCCACGACGCAGGGATCCGAGACAAGGCCCTGGAATGGGCCACCTCCTTCCTCGCCGGCAGAACCCAGAGAGTCCGCCTCCCACCATTCCGATCCGAAGCCTCCGAGATCATCTGCGGCGTACCCCAGGGATCATCCCTCAGCCCAACACTGTTCAACATCTACATGGCCCCGCTCGGACGCATCGCCAGACAGCACGACCTCAACATAATCTCCTACGCCGACGACACTCAACTAATCCTCTCCCTCACCAAGAACCCCCTCGCCGCCAAATCCAACCTCCATGAAGGAATGAAGGCCGTCGCCGATTGGATGTTGATCAGCCGACTAAAATGAACACGGACAAGACAGAGGTCCTCATCCTCTGCTCCAACCCCTCAGCCTGGGACGACTCCTGGTGGCCAACGACACTAGGAGCAGCCCCGACACCCACCGACCACGCACGCAACCTGGGAGTCATCCTCGACTCAACGCGCTCCATGGCCAAGCAAGTCAACGCAGTCTCCTCCTCCTGCTTCAATACCCTCCGCATGCTTCGCAAGATCTACAGGTGGATCCCGACAGATACAAGAAGAACAGTCACCCAGGCCCTCGTCAGTAGCAGACTTGACTATGGGAACGCCCTCTACGCGGGAGCCCCGGCCAAGCTCATCAAGCGACTGCAACGCATACAAACCGCCTTCGCCCGCCTGATCCTCGATGTACCACGCCACAGCCACATCACCCCCCACCTGAGGAACCTGCACTGGCTCCCCGTCGACAGGAGAATCTCCTTCAAACTCCTCATCCACGCACACAAGGCACTCCACAAGACTGGCCCAGCCTACCTCAACAGACGACTCCTCTTCTACGTCCCCAACCGCCAGCTCCGCTCCGCCGACCTCTCCCTCGCCACCGTCCCTCGCATTCGAAGAACTACCACCGGCGGCAGATCCTTCTCCCACCTCGCCGTCAAGACCTGGAACACCCTTCCACTAAGCCTACGACAGACCCAAGACCTGCTGACCTTCAGGAGGCTACTCAAGACCTGGTTGTTCGACCAGTAGCAGCATCCCCCCCCCCCTTTTTTCTCCCCAGCGCCTTGAGACCCTCGCGGGTAAGTAGTGCGCTCTACAAATTCTGTGATTGATTGATTGATTGATTGAGAGGAGTAGATAAAAGGGCCAGGACACGCTTGGAATCATCCGCAGATGATGTGAAGTGTTGGCAGCCAGAGCGCCGATGAGTGTGGCGCAGCGTGAGTGTTGCACTGAAAGAGGATTCATACGTGACAGACAAGACGCAAATCACACGGTGTGAATCATAGTGCGTTTAGTGGTCTAGTTCCTGAAACTCATTCTGTTAGCTGATTGTCTCATTTTTTACTGCCTCCCTTTTGATTTACATCTCTCCTCGCTCGTCTCTCCTCCCAGCCCATACACTCAGTTTGGAAGGAACATCGATATTTTGGCCTCTTCTTGGGAGAGTGGGATGTTGCCGTTCTTGAAATGATCTTCATAAATGTGCAGCTATATGGAAATATCGTTGGTAGTTACATTTCTGTCCATTTTGTGCTTAATGCTTTAATGGCTTAAACTTGAAAATGCTAGGCAGGTGTTATCAGAAGGTGGGTCCATAGTAGGTCTTGGTGATATGAATGGAAACATCAGAAACACTGTGGCCGTGACATCATTTTCAGACCTTACCCCAAGTAGGGATACCATAAACCTTCTCATCTGAATGTTAATAAATTGACCCAGTGCTTAGTTAGCAAAAGAATAAGTGCCGGGGCCCAAAGTTTAGCATAGACGCCAGTGGCCGGTGCTACTGGGTGTTGAGGTTCGAATACTAAGGCTGCGTACTCCAGATTCCACCTCATGCCTCTTTTATCCACCATCACACACGGCCTGTCCCTTTATCTCGCTCTCCCGGGTTCTTTTTCACCCCTGCTTTCTTTCTTTGTTACTGTTTTCCCATCTTTCTCTTTCTCCTTCCTTTCCCTTTTTGTGTTTTTCACTCTCTGCTCTGTGTCGGAGTCCAAAGGGGTAAAGTGAGTTCTGGTGGGCAACACCTGCAGCCACCGGCTCAAATTAAGCACTGAATTTACTGCAGTATGTAAGCAGTATAGTTGCATTTGTACATTCTTGCCCCAGGCTCTCCTCCCCAATGAGCGCAGACTGGCAATCGCCAATATGAACAAAACCCACATGCCCACCACACCCAAAAGCCACCCAACCCTTTACCACAGCATAACATGTGTATTTGTACAGCGCACGTTCACCCAAGGGTATCTTGGCGCTGAATAACAGATGTTTATTGTTACCCAACTTCAATGGTACTCATTTTATCGACCTCAGAAGGTGTACCTCAGAAGGATGAAAGGCTGCCGGGATTTGAACCTGTGACCATGAGGTCAAACACAGGTCCCTGCAGTCGATGCATTAGTGAAGCCACCAGACCCGGCTTAACAATATAAACATCTTAAAAATAGTCTGCGAGTGCCAGGGCCTTGGTTTTCTCAAATCATCCGATTTTGCAAACACTTCTTGTTTGACCCAGTTTTCTTCTTCCAGTTACTGGTGTTTCTCGGCGCCCTCCGCCATGGGCGCGCTCTGTGTTACAAACCGTGTGATCTGCGCCTCGTCTGTCGCGGATGAATCCTCTCTCAGCAGCCCGCACGCTGCGCCGCACTCACCGGCGTCCTCGCCTCCAGCACTTCACATCATCCGCGGAAGATCCCAAGCGTGGCCCGGCCCTTTTATCTACTGCTCTCCGAGTAATGTTAATAGACTAGAAAATTGAGACATTTAGGAGATATAGGCAGTGTTTAGGAAAAAACCATGAAAGATGACAGGGGCGCGACAAGATAACAGCCGCATCTCGACGCGTGATGGAGGGAGCCCCTGTCACAGGCTGGCGACGGCGCCTCAGGGGCCCGGCCCTCGCCGTCCATCTCTGGGTATTAAACACAAATGCAAATGGGCCAGTAGTGATGGAAGTGCGGTCTGGGGACATTTCAGGTGGAAGGAAGCGCGTCGAATTAAAATATCCGTAGGAGACAAGAGGCAGGGACCCGCGGTGAACGCTTCCTGGACCCTGAGCGGGTGGGAGGATGGGTGGTCGATTCTGGCAAGGGCCGGCATCTTCCCCCGGCCAGGGCTTTACACTAATGCATCTTAAGATCCGGGAGGAGGCGCAGGCCGGGCACCCAAGGCCCAACCGCTATCCAGAGGCACTCGGAGTGTGTCCCTATAAAACTACCATCGAGGCTCTCCGCGTGCGTGGGAAGCAGGCACAATTACTTTATATATATAAAAAAATATATCATAAAAAAAAAAAACAACCGATTAAAAAAAACACAACATTCAGACCAAAGCCTCCTCGATTGATTCGACGATCCAAATTCAGGACATTAGTAGAATGCGTTAGACCTGCAGCAGCCTCAAGATCCTGCCACTACGCCTGACACTTCACAGAAAAGCGACAGCACTGCTTGTGACACTGGCAACAGGACTGACTGTGATGATAAACTTTTTTCTCTAGTGCTTGATACCACGCTTCTAAGCGCTGAGTAACAGAAGATACTATTATTCACTGTAATGGTACTCGATTTACCGCCCTTTGGAAGGATGGAAGGCTGAGTTGGCCTTGCTGAGATATGAGCTTGAGACCTGCGGTTCAGCGAATGCTTCAGAAGTGATCAACTCACTGAGCCACCCTTCATGGTACAGAGTACACACTGATAAAGACACCTAGTCCTTGAATGACACTAACAGCATGCAGGGAACATATGGAAACATCTACATCACACGTAAGGTGGAAAACATTCAAGGCATTTATTTTAGATTGTGAGTTAAAATGAGTAGAAAAGACATTCCAGCAGCACATCTATCTGCCACTGTTCAACAGGAAAGGTGCAATACAAAATACATGGCAACATCCCAGCACTCTAACTAGCAAAACACTGACGTGTTTCGGTCCAACTGGACTTCTTCAGGTGGATGCAACTTATTCTGCCAACAAGCCTATCTGTGAAAACTGGAAAACAGACAATGAAAATGTAATTGCAGCAGGAGAATGCAGTCACATCCAGAAGAATGAAACTACACACACCAGGATCCATACACAGGGGAAAGGAACAACTCACAGGAGAACTAAAGCAAAGTCAGCGGAATGTAATTACACCAAACCCCTAAATTACAAGTTGCAAACTCCACCTAGGTTGACACTGGTACCATGCAATATTGAGTTTATCCTCATGGAATGGGGGCTAGCCCTGTGTCCCGTTTTTTTCTAGCTCACATTTCGCAGGGATTTCCCAATCCCATGTTGATTAAGGTTCACACTTACCACCTGCTCTATAGAAGCGGTATATGGGAGTGGAGGGCCATACGGGCCAGGGATGCTAGGTGGGGAGGCTTTCAGCGGAGGCTAGAACCAGGCCGGGGAGAACCATACGTTGTTTCTTCCATGATGCAGGAAGCCATCAGTCGGGGCAGGGACCGGGCTGCTCTTTTGCCTGCTGCACCTGCCAAATCATTCTGCGATTTTACTGCTGGTAAAATCGAGCCTGGTGTTTCTGCGAAAGGAACATCCAGATGCGGAAACAGCGGGACAGTTGTGATCAGCTGCTGCAATATCCAAACAGGGACACTACCCTGCCCGGCTCCTTATTGTGCGCCCTTGGAAGAACAGGGCCATCCTGGGGAAAATAGAACCAAACACATAGGAACAGACCAACTCCTGGGCCAAGGCGAGCAAGGGTAAGAGAATGTATCCCATCTAAGGGAAATGGACCACATACATAAAAACTACTGACAAAGCCAAGAGGTCAGACTCTAATTTGCTTCCCCATGCTGCGTTAGTACGTTAGAGCAAGACACACAGGAGAAGAGGAGGGAGCCGGAAGGAGTGGGCACAGAGGGCTGCAGTTGTAACGTAGTCTCAAGTGAAGGCGCAAGGATACACCCAACCAGCAAATAGCATCAGGTAACAGATGTCGACTCCGAAGGGCTGAGCCAAGATGTGATAGTCAAAGTCTCACGCCAATGGCGGAAAAGGCTGGTCGAATTAAGTCAGTGATTGAATAGTGCAGACCCAAATTCCACTTTCTGAATATAAGCAGTAGGTCTGAATGACAGCTGGGCAGTCACAATCTACACCAAAAAAGGAAACATCACAGAAGGGAAGGCAATACTCTCAAGAGAAGGAAGCAAGGCTAGAATTCTGCAACTGCAGCCAGAGCAACATAGCCACACACTGGAAAATAAAACAACAAGCAAGAGAATCGATCCACTCACAGGAGAACGGAACCAAACACAAGAGAATGGAAGGAAATACAGGAGAATGGGGAACAGCGAAAGAAAAGCACCTCTTCATTTATAACCATATTGACGCTAGCGTCTGGTATAATCTGGTAATTACTTTGTACAACAAAGCCTTACAATAGACGTGCTGGATTTCTAAGTTTACCTGTAAAAACAAGCATTGGCAAAGCCAATTTCTCTCACCTATAAGATTTATTGGCTTTGCCAATTTTTTTTTAGTTATACTGTACCGCTTCACAGCTGTTCTGGCCCGGCTAAAAAATACTTTAAAAAGATTGCAATGGCACGGCCGCCACTAATTTTGTATGCACATGCATGCGTTCAATGAGCAAGTACGCCCCTACAGAACGACACAGAGGGTTTTTTTTCCAAGGTACTTTAAACATTAAGAATTAAACTGGGCTTGGGAATTGAATGGTCTGGGGAGGGAGTTGAGAGTGAACCGACATGACAGGCGGGTGGTGAAGCAACATCTATGACACAAAAAAGGGCCTGAGGGGATTTAAAGACCAGCAGGAGATTCCCCCTTTCAGAAACCAAAACCACAAAAGGCCCCTGGGTCTATAAGATGTGGAGACGTGCTAAGGTGGTGTGCCTTTGAAAGGACGGTTTCTCTCACCAATCCGAGGGTGGCATGCTTCATCATAGGGTAACCTCCTCGCATTATGAACCAGGCCATAATGCGGGCTACAACCCCCTCTTGAGAGGGAAGATCTCAGGGGCGTTTTCAGTGTTAGAAAGAGGTATCATAAAACCCGTAGATGAGCAAGGTGTGGTGAGGAGTGAAAAGAAGGAAAGTGTATGTGAAGTAAAACTAACTCCAAGGTACGCTGTTAACTTTATTGGGACGTTCTTGGGCCAGGACTAAAATCAAACTACATCAGGAGGATATTCAGCCTGTCACAGAACCATGAGGGTCGACATGCTTCAGCCTCATACCCTCTGTAGAGGTGTTGATCCAGCGCGATATTAGCAAACAGCATTCATACACCATATACTCACTTGGGCCCATACATTCACACTACGCTAATACTTACGCTGGGTTTATCAGTTGTTACTCTTATCAAAAATCCCTGCTACCAATTACCTTCTGATTGAAGAGTAATGACTTACCAATGAATCCTTTGCTAATTGGGACGTTTAAAATGAGTGACATTCATTATAATACAAAATCCTGAAATAACCACTGAGTCAGGAAGTTTTAAAATGTTTATCTAAAGATTTAGCAGAGTAAAATACAAAGCCACATGGTACTTAATCGAAATACCCAAGATTCAGCATAGAAATGATTATTGCTAATCAATGACGGTGTTTAAAGAAGAGAAGAAGATAGAGACAGCAGCACAACTAAAGGTTGCATTATATTTACCTAAGTGCGAGAACCAAACCCCTTAGCCAAGGAGTTGAAAAGATAGGACCCAAGAAGGATGAAGAGCAAAGACTTCCTCCGGGATCAGGACAGGACCGGTGACCACTCTACAACGACGCCTGCGTCGTTCCCCTCTCTGATACTCGATTTCTCTCGATTCTCCCGTGCCTTCCTTCTAATGGACTCCGTCGCCCCCTCCTCAGGACCTCTCTCTCTGGACAGGGATTCAGTCTGCAATAGATCAGCTTATCGGTCTGGAGCTAAGAGCGCTCTGGCAGCATGGACGCCTGTTCTTCGTGAACGCCTGCTCTAACTAATTAACTAATGCTATTTTCTATTATACCCTTCTACGCCCATGTACCTCCCCTTAATGTTGCTAAAATATGGGACCACTACTTCTGATTGGACAGGGACAGGGGGTGGATTGTCGCACCATATTGATTTGTCCTAAATTGTAAAGCCTATTGTCCTTTACGTTCCCACCCCTTCAATTTTAATACATTTGCTTTATTTCCCACCCGTCTCACGACAAATGTTATACAATTTACAGGGGAAAAGTATCAATTTGTCCACAGGAAACATAAAGTACAGCATCTTCGGCCAATGGGTCATGGCCTTGGGAGACGTCCAAGTTGACTTCACTTGGCAGGCACACAGGATACATGCGCAGAACCATCGTCTCTCGAGTTACAAGTCACCAACCCAGGCCCAAGTTTACGAACTAATAAAAGTGCAAGAAGAAAATATTAAAATCACAAATAAAATGTTTCACTGTATACCCACTATTTCTATTCTATTCCCATTTAATTATATATACTATCCCGCATTAGTAGCGTTAGGAAACGACAATTTAGTAATGACATGAGAGCAAGCTGAAGCATGTGAAAACATCAAGCAGCCATTTTAATGCACACTGCGCAGAAACAAAAGTTTTCCACCAAGCAAAGAAAGACGTCACACCATGTGATCAGGTTACGACATGCGCAGAGAGGTTCCCGCGCTTTAGCGGCCATTTTGGATTACAGACAAGCGTTATTCTTTAGTAAAACACATATGCAAGCTTCTCTCCCCTGTGTGTAGTGTATGCAAAGGTTAGTATTAACAATACAATTTTAATAAATTAATACCATGAGGAGGATTGCGTACAAGCAAGTTTCATTTATGAAACCTTGCTCCATCAATCCCCTCTCTGATGGCGTTTCTGAGCCATCAAAAACACTACCCTCAATCAGATGCCAACTTCTAGCAATTCGTTTCATTCTCATTTTTACATTTTCTGTTTTTCACATCCCCTTTCAACTTTTTGTATAATTCACTTCTCCATTCTTCAAGTTCTATTTCATCTAGTTTTCTCTTCTTTCCTTTTCCTGTCACTTTATATGTTCCATTCTTTCTACAGCATTTGCACCATATTGTTATTGCCAATATTATTATTGCTATTCCTGCTAAGGGTACTAATATTTGACCTATAAGTCCTTTTCCTACATTAGCAAACCAGGTTCCAATTGACGAGATACTATTTGTCAATCTTTCCCATACACTATCAACTTCCAGTGGTTTAAGTTCTTTCTCAAGTTTCGTTATATTCTGTATATACGTTCCAATCTCTGCACTCTTATCAGGAATATAAGTGCAACAATGTTTCGTCTTCAATAATTTACAGACTAGGCCCTCTTTTGCCAATATAATATCAGATTTTGCATCACCATAGATCTAATCGCAACCATTTCTGCATTAATCATTAGAAACCCTCCAGCAGTATCCGTTGATAAACGATCAACCACCGTAGACAATTTACATATTTTCCTTGAGTTCAGAATTATTCCCACTGAAGGTATCAATGCACCAAATATATCATCTACAATTTCTGAAAAACTAGCTCTTTTACTACGTATTAATTCATTATTGTTTTCATTGCTTCCAGTGTTTCTTTTTACGTGGTATATCTTTGGAAATACTATTCCAAAATAACAACTTCCATACCACCGTGCAGGAAGCCTAAAGTAAGCCTTATTCCCACACACATAATAGATTCCAGGAAAAACTGAATCTGTTCCTCCTTTAAGTCCCCAACCTCCAAGAATTAAAAAATTGTGTTCACATTCACTGGTACCGATGAAAACATTGTTATAATCAGTCTTTAACCTATGAAGACAAATTTTCCCTGTCTTGACGAAATCCAGAGCCATAGCAGCTTGAGCCTTGCCAGGTGTGTAACTCCCTTCTTTCTCAGCCCAAGGTGGTAAATGAGCCTTATGCTCAGAAGCTTTCTTTTGAAAATCTTGTCTTCTATCTTCTACTAAATTCAAAAATATCTTCTCTTCTTCAAGTAAAGAACATGTTAGATTGTGTCTATGTGCATGTGTTATGTCTATTGATTTCATTGTTAAGAAAAATTCTCCCATAAACTGTGCGTCTTGACTACTAAGCACTGGGTTCATACTCTTGCGAATCGGAACCTCTGAAAATATCACATCTAAGTTTGAATAATAATACTGAAGTCTCCCTGTTCTATAAAATAAACTAGACAAAACACTACACGATATGCCATATGTCAGTGGTAAGTGATGGTATGTTAATCCTTCTGCTACTGATTCGGGTAACTTCATACAGACGTAACAATTACTAACTTCCATGGTATCTACATACTGAAACAATAACTTTGTGAAAACGTTTAAACTAGTGTCGTTATCAGCTATTTCATGATGAATTTCTGGTTCACTTTCTACCATTAGTTCTACTCTATTGCCCTTTATGTTTGCTGTCCTCCCTTTAGTTTCATTATTAATTCTTTTATCCAATATCATAAGGTAAGGAACTGCTACAATCAGGACTAACCATACTATAAGCACCATCACTAGGCTACATATGCATAATGCACAGCCTCTTCTACCACATTTCTGTTTTGGTCTCCCAGCAACTCTATCGTCAGGCATTTTTCGACAAGGAAGATTGCTCTTCTTATCTTTTCTTCTTTTCTTTAGTTTATTCTTTTGCTTAGTCAGGGTGGTCTTGTTTCTTCTTCGTACGTTAATTCTGCACTTGTTCCTTCACCACCACTGTCACTTGACTCTGAACTTTCAAAATCTTCAAGAATGATATAAGTCCAGTCAGGACCCTTGAATTTGTTATTCACAAGTTTCAGTCTTTTACTTCTTCTTTTCGCAGTTTTATTTTCTTGTTCAGTTTGACTGGTTACTTCATTCACTTGATCTGGATCTTCACTTCTGGTTGTTATGTGGTACTTCACTCTTTTAATGACACTTGGCCAATGATCTCCTTTTCTTGTTTTCTTTGTTGGCACTGCTTCCTTGTTTTTGTCTTCAGAGATCTTGTTAATTTCACTGCTTAGCACTGTTTCGTGTTCTTCAATTACTGTGTTTCTTGTTTGCTCCTTTTCAGGTCTGATTGGTTTCTCTGTAACAGCTCCGCTGTGAGTTTCCAATAACTGACCTTGTTCTTTATTTATTTCTTCAAGTTCATGTTTTTCAAGGTTTTCTTCTTCTGTGCACTCTTCTTGATCTAACTTGTTCTGATCAGGGCTTATTGCACTGTGAACTTCTGCAGCCTGACCGGATTCTTCTAGACCTGTCTGTCCCTGCTCAAAGTTTATCAGATTTTCGTTGCTTTGAGCCCAGTTTCCTTTCCCTACCTGACCTTGTTCAGGATTTCTTAATGTCTTTTCTTCTTGTTCCTGAACTGCTTCTTCTTCACCTATCTGATCTTCTTCAATTTCTTCCAATTTCGCTTGACTTCTTGTTCTGTGGTATATTTCAGGAACCTCTACCACCGGTATCCAATCTTGACTTGTGCTCTGTTGTTCTTCTTCAGCTTCTCCGGAATCTCGAACCTGAGATCCTTCAGCTGGGCAACCTTCAGCTTCTTCAGTGATTGGCGTTGTCTGAGGATTCTCTTCCTCGGGATCTGGTACTCTCTTGGTGTGACTTACATGAATCCAATTAGGAAATCCGGCACACTTCACTGCTGTATTCGTTGTCAGTATGACTTGACACGGTCTGCCCCATCTAGGTGATAGACACGTTTCTCTGGTGTGATTCTTCACTACCACCCAGTCACCAGGATTCAGATCATGTTCTTGCTCGGGCTGCCTGGAAACTGCGTCTTCTCCAACCTGATGAGAGACAGAACGCACTAGATCAGCCAATCCTTTTCAATAGTCCAGAACCTTATCATCAGATATATTCACTAGTTTGTTTGTGGGAACATGTGTTTGTCTCATTGCTCTTCCCATCATTATTTCGTGGGGGCTCAATCCTGTGGTTCTGTCAGGTATACTTCTGAGTCCCATTAAAACGAGTGGTAATGCATCTGGCCACTCTAATGATGTTGATGCACACATTTTTCCCAGTCTTGACTTTATAGTGCCATTCAATTGTTCAACCACTCCAGAAGCCTCTGGGCGATATGCACAGTGCAATTTCTGTTTGATTTGAAATGCTTCACAGATTATTTGGATCACTTCACTGTTAAAATGTTTTCCTCTATCTGATTCCAAAGTTACTGGAAAACCAAACCTAGGAATGAGCTCTCGTAGCAACAGTTTTGCAACTGTAATGCTGTCATTTCTCCTAGTAGGGTAAGCCTCCACCCACTTTGAAAACAGACACACTATGACTAGTACATATTTCAGCCCTCTACATGGTGGTAACTGTATGAAATCAAACTGAAGTCTCATAAATGGACCTTCTGCCTTTCCAATTTTTCCAAATCCAATTACTGTCTTCCTCCCTGGATTATGCATCTGGCAAGTTAGACATCTCTGGCAAAGACTCTCTGCAACAGCTCTGAATTTGGGATTGTACCAATTTTGTCTGAACAGCCTAATCATTGCATCTCTCCCTATGTGTGTGTCTCCATGATGCATTCTAGCCATTTGTGAGAGTAAACAGTCTGGCATGACTGGTCTGCCATCAGCACTGATCCACACTTCATCATCTTCTCTTTGAGAACAACCCACTTTGATCCACAAATTCTTCTCACTTTCATCAACCTCATCTTGCAATTTCTTCACCTCATTCCAAGTTTCAGGTGGCATATACAGCATAAGTTGGCAGCTGATTCCCATTCTTTCCACCCTCTTATTGACTGACATTCTGGTTTTGGCACAGTGTTTAGCCACCAGATCCGCATATCTGTTGCCGACTACCACCCAGTCATCTCCTGACTGATGTGCGGCACATTTCACCACAGCCAATTCTTTTGGTGATTGTATTGCTTCTAGCAATTCCCTTACAAATTGTCCATTTTTAATGGGGGATCCTGAAGAAGTCATGAAATCCCTCTGCATCCACAGTTGGCCAAAATCATGCACAACCCCGTAACCATATTGACTATCTGTAAATATGGTCACTCTCTGATTCCTCCCAATTTTGCAAGCTTTTATCAACGCAATCAATTCAGCTACTTGTGCAGATTTGACTCCTGGTAAATAGGATGCTTCAACTATTCCAGTTAATTCACATACCGCATAGGCAGCAGTTAATTTACCGTCTTCATGTCTTTGACATGAACCATCAACAAATAGCTCCCTGTCTGGCTTTTTAAGAGGCTGTTCCTCTATATCTGGACGTGGTTTTGTGCATAATTCTGTGATTTGTACACAATCATGTTCATCTTCTTCATCGTCTTTAATTCTTTCATGACGTGGGTCTGGTAGTAAGGTTGCTGGATTTATTATAGTACACCTTACCATGTTCACATTTTCAGCACCCATTATTATTCTTTCATATTTAGTCAGCCGACTAGGAGTAAGATGCTGAGTTCGGGTTCTTGTCAACAGAATGACAACCGCATGTGGAACATACACTTTTACAGGGTGTCCCATCACAATCGACTCACTTTGTTCAATGCTCAAACAAGTAGCCGCTACTGCTTTTAAGCATCCTGGCAACGCGGCTGCTACTGGGTCCAATGTAGCAGAAAAATATGCTATAGGACGTCTTTCTAGTCCATGTCTTTGAGTTAGGACAGAAAGTGCACAATTCTCCCTCTCATGACAGAACAATGCAAATTCTCTTTTATAATCAGGCATGCCTAAGGCAGGTGCTGAACATAGGGCATTTCTCAATTTTACAAAAGCTTCTACACTTTCGTCCTCCCACTCCACAGGGTCTTTTGCTTTCTTTTTTGTCATGTTAATTAAGGGCTTAGCTAACATGGAAAATCCTGGTATCCATTGTCGACAGTAACCTACTATTCCTAGGAACATTCTCACTTGTCTTTGAGTTACAGGCATTTGCATTCTCTTTATTAATTCTACTCTTTCAGAGGTTATTCTTCTTTTTCCTCTCTCAATTTGGTGTCCCAGATATTTAACAGCTGTTGTACAGAATTGCAATTTTTCAGGTGAGACTTTATGTCCTTCTTCTGCCAAAAGATTTAATAATGCTATGGAATCAACAACACAGTCCTCTCTGGTGTTCGATGCCACCAATAAGTCGTCGATATATTGGACTAAGACTGAGCTTCCTGGCATCACTAGTTTTTCAAGGCCCTTTTTCAGTATCTGGTTGAAAATAGAAGGACTTTCTGTGTACCCCTGAGGAACACGATTCCACACATAAACCTTGTTCTCAAATTTAAATGAGAAAAGATACTGGCTGTCTGGATGTAATGGTATTGAAAAGAACGCTTGACACAAATCAATTACTGTGAACCATCCTGCACTCCACGGAATCTGGTATAGAATTACTGCAGGATTTGGTACTTTGGGACAACATGGTTCTACAATCTTATTTATTTTCCTCAGGTCCTGAACAATCCTATATTTTCCACTAGGTTTCTTTAACCCCATTATAGGTGAATTACATGGGCTACTCATTACTTCTTTTAAGATATTTTGTTCTACCATTCGATTTATTTCTTCAATGACTCCTGCTTTTACTTCTGCACTCATTTTGTACTGTCTGGTATTTGGGAAAATTGCACCTTCTTTTACAGTAATTTTAACTGGATCTATTTTAGCCATAAGTCCTACTTCTTTTCCGGTGAAATCCCATACTATGGGGTTTACTTTACCTTTTAATTCTTCTGGCAAATCATCTTTTGTTATTAACGAAAACATTTCATCCACTTCTGTACCTTGTTTTGCAATCATAAATTTATATACATGATCTTCATCTGGTGTTTGAACTGCCACACCATCCGGTGTGCAAAAAATTGTACAATTCATCTTGCACAATAAATCCCTACCTAATAAGTTTACTGGACTGGAATCACACACTACAAATTGATGCATTTCTCTGAAGTTTCCGATCTTAACTTCCATTGGTTCGGTAAGAGGTGTTCTAATCCGCTGATTAGCTACCCCCACTACTTGGATATTTTCACCAGAGAGAGAAAGGTCTGGAATGTCTGCTGTTCTCACAGTAGACCGGGTAGCACCAGTGTCCAAAAGGAAAGTAATATTATTACCTTTCACATTCCCTTCAACATATGGACCTGACTGATCTACCTGTAAGGATGCGCCAAGTATGCACTCCTTCTTCCCCTCTCCTAGGCACCGTCATGGACTGAATTGACAGAAATCGTCCTGCAAAAGAAATTGTGATGTCATATAATCATTCTTACCACTTCCTCTCTGATATCCGATGTCAGTACCATGCTTTGCTCTGCTTACATTACCCTGAATAGGAGCAGGTGGCAACTGACTCTGAGGATTTGCACCCTGCTGTGAGTCATTCTGCGTCTGTGGATTTAAATTTTGATTTGGGCCATTATTATTCCGAATCTTTTTACATTCATCCTTCCAATGCCCCAATTTTCCGCATCCATGACAAGGAAATTTCTTTTTAGCTTCTTCTCTACTCATTCGTCCTCTAAATTTTCCACCATTCCCAGTATCATCATTCGTTCCAGAATCTTTTCCTGGATTTTCACTTGGATTTTCCCTGTTTCTCAGCCATTTTCACCTGAGCCCACATTACTTTTTCCTGCAATTTCTTGTGTCTATCCTCAATATCGTCTCCACAATACTTTGCATATTTCAAAATCTCGTCAATGGGTTTTCCCTGCCAACACAGCATGTGTTGTTTAATCATCTGACAAATCTCTGGCTTTAAACCGTAAACAAATCGATACACAAACTGACTCATGTTCTTGTCTCCAATGTCCTCAAATCCACTATACTGTTTAAATACCTGCAATAGACGCTCATAATAGGAATGCACTGATTCATTAGCTTCTTGGGTAGTTCGGTCTATTTTTACCCAATCTGTTTCTTTCGGTGGTATTTTCCCCTTCAGGTAAGTTATCACTTGCTGATACTTTTTCATCACATCATTTGACGGGGCACCTGTTTTCGGATCTCTAGGATATTCATCAATTGGCCAATCCACTGTGATTTTGCAATCTGTCCATAAATCGGCAGGTACCACTATGTCAAACAAACCATCCAAATCCTTCAACAATACCTTCGACACCTTCACAAACCTGTCAACCTGCTTGTACCATTCAATAGGTTTTTCTCTCAACTTTGGAAAATCATTCGTAAATGATAAAATATCCTGTCTGCTCCATGGGACATGTACATATCCTCCTCCTGCAACTTCTCGCATTGGATACATTTGGTCTGCTTTCCCTGTTTCCTTCATCACATATTCTGATGCTGTTCTACTTGTTCGTGCTTCTTCCTTTTTCTTGGCCCACCTAGTTTTCCATTTATCTAGGTCTCCCCATTTTTGCAAAACTAACATTAATTCTCTTATTTGTAATCTTCTTCCAGAGGCATTCATATTTTCTAAATCTTTGTCTGCAAATTCTGCTCTATAGGGTTTCTGTAGTACCTTTGATCTCCCTATTTCTATGCCCATCTGTAGTGCTAAATTGGACAATTTTTCATGGAATATCTTTACATTTCTGGTGATACTCCTGCACAGGAATAATAATTCTTCTTCATCATAGGTATTTAAGCGTTCTAGTCCTACATTTCCTGCTATTATTTCTTCTAATTCGACTTTTAATTTATGAATGTCCATTATTTTCGGAGGTGTGCACTGTTTAACTGACCCTTGCACCCATCTTTCTAGATCTTCAGGTGTTACTATGGTAGCACTTTTTGTTCCCGATGAAGTCACCAAACTTACATCTTTTGAACCTCCAGGTACCTCTTCTCTGGGAGTACTATTTACAGAACCTCGAATAGGCAAGTCCATGAGTGATATTGTGGATTCACAGTCACTAAATTGATCCTCAATTATAACTGGAGCTTCAGGTTTGTAGCAGTAGGTGTAAGTATCGGTGGAGGACAGCTTCCCTGAGTACCATATAATGGAACTACTGGACCAATTGTTACTGGTATGGTCAATGAATCAGGATGTACTTTTATCTGAGTTATTTTCTGTATTAATTCTGCTCTGGTCTTTTCTAGGGCTTCTTTTTCTTTGTCATGAAGTACTCTACTCGTGGTGAATTCATGCATTACCTGTGGCACTAATGGAGTTTTTGGTGGTGCACTTGGGGTGCATCCACTTGTCCCTTCCTGATATAGTGGGGGATTTCTTAACATTTCCTCCATAAATTCGTCTTCAGACTCCTCATTTCTCATTAAATGTTTTGTCTTTTCTGTGCACTTACTTCCTAATTTTTCCTCTGCTGAGAACAATGGATATAATCCTTCTGTAATCATTGCCCTTCTCCATTGTTTCATCTGACCATCCCTAGACTCACGTTGATATCTGGGAAAAAATCCTGGATAACTCCTATTACTCCGAGGTCGATCACGCTCAAATGCCTCGGTTTCCCATTCTTCTACGCGGGAGCCCCGGCCAAGCTCATCAAGCGACTGCAACGCATACAAAACGCCTCCGCACGCCTGATCCTCGATGTACCACGCCACAGCCACATCACCCCCCACCTGAGGAACCTGCACTGGCTCCCCGTCAACAGGAGAATCTCCTTCAAACTCCTCATCCACGCACACAAAGCACTCCACAAGACTGGCCCAGCCTACCTCAACAGACGACTCTTCTTCTACGTCCCCAACCGCCAGCTCCGCTCCGCCGACCTCTCCCTCGCCACCGTCCCTCGCATTCGAAGAACAACCACCGGCGGCAGATCCTTCTCACACCTAGCCGTCAAGACCTGGAACACCCTTCCACTAAGCCTACGACAGACCCAAGACCTGCTGACCTTCAGGAGGCTACTCAAGACCTGGCTGTTCGACCAGTAGCAGCACCCCCCCCCTTACTCTCCCCAGCGCCTTGAGACCCTCGCGGGTAAGTAGTGCGCTCTACAAATTCTGTGATTGATTGATTGATTGATTCTTCTAGAGCTTCATATTGGGTTAATCTAGGTCTGGGTTCTAAGTCATTCATCCTCAATCTCAAGTTTTGAAGAATTCTCCCATTGAACGTGCCATTCTTGGGAAATGCTAATACTCCATCATTTTTGGTGTATTCTATCCAATTCTCCATCCATACACAAGTATGATAACCTCTCTCCATCATCATAAATGAAGCGGGCGTTTTAGCTGGTGGAATAATAATTCCTTCTCTAGTTTTGATTGGTTTGTCCTTCTTAAAATAATTCTTGATCTTTTGTAAAAATGACATTTTTCTCCTTTCTCCGTACATTCTATCTAATCTTCGGTGTACAAAATTATATTCTGCAAACCCTAGGAATCTCCTATCCGGACGAGTTCCTGTTAAAGTCGGATCGCGTTTTAACATGCAATTTTTATCCACTAAGAATTTTGCTTCTAAATTCTCGACCAATCAAATGTCTGCTACCTTTTATTTCCGAACCAATCCTTGCGCGGCCTTTTGGTGACGTTTATCTGTCAACCCCTCCTTTACAATCTGCTCTTTTCTGCCCTTGCTGGTTTAACCAATCCCAGCGCGGCACCTGTGACGTCAGTACTGCTCCTGACTACTGACCCCTCCTTTACAAGGGTTTTTCCACACCCGCGGATTCAACCAATCCCAGCGCGGCGTTTTGTGACGTCCGCTCCCTCTCCGGCAACTGACCCTCCCTTTACAAAAATTTACGCAAACTTATTCTCTCTATAAATTTTAATTACATTTCAGTAACAACATAAAACATTCGCTATCGTGCCAGTTTCCACTAATTTTGAAAAGGATGGTTTCTTCCACACTTTAGTAAAACCTTTCCGTTTACTAAACATACACTACGAGTAAAACACTTCCGTCTACTCTTCACACAAGCTCCAGAAGTACCTGTTACTTCTCCAATGTTACCCTTTCTAGGTGATATAACATCAAATTTTTACCAGCGTACTCTTTTGCTATTACTCGCACGCATAGAGTCCCTAACGAGTACTGAAAGTCCTGCTTAACTTTTTCAGTACTATTTCTGCCTGACAGATAACCTCACTGCAGTATGGCTTCCACTTACCACCCGCTATTCCTTTTACCCCGGGGTATTCTGGACAACATAAAACTCAAAATTTTAAAGCGGATGTTAGTTCATAAAAATACACATAAAAATTCTCATTACCCAATTAACAAAGAGTAACCATCCTCTGCTAACCAGAAAACTGATCCAGCGTGATATTAGCAAACAGCATTCATACACCATATACTCACTTGGGCCCATACATTCACACTACGCTAATACTTACGCTGGGTTTATCAGTTGTTACTCTTATCAAAAATCCCTGCTACCAATTACCTTCTGATTGAAGAGTAATGACTTACCAATGAATCCTTTGCTAATTGGGAAGTTTAAAATGAGTGACATTCATTATAATACAAAATCCTGAAATAACCACTGAGTCAGGAAGTTTTAAAATGTTTATCTAAAGATTTAGCACAGTAAAATACAAAGCCACATGGTACTTAATCGAAATACCCAAGATTCAGCATAGAAATGATTATTGCTAATCAATGACGGTGTTTAGAGAAGAAGATAGAGACAGCAGCACAACTAAAGGTTGCATTATATTACCTAAGTGCAAGAACCAAACCCCTTAGCCAAGGAGTTGAAAAGATAGGACCCAAGAAGGATGAAGAGCAAAGACTTCCTCCGGGATCAGGACAGGACCGGTGACCACTCTACAACGACGCCTGCGTCGTTCCCCTCTCTGATACTCGATTTCTCTCGATTCTCCCGTGCCTTCCTTCTAATGGACTCCGTCGCCCCCTCCTCAGGACCTCTCTCTCTGGACAGGGATTCAGTCTGCAATAGATCAGCTTATCGGTCTGGGGCTAAGAGCGCTCTGGCAGCATGGACGCCTGTTCTTCGTGAACGCCTGCTCTAACTAATTAACTAATGCTATTTTCTATTATACCCTTCTACGCCCATGTACCTCCCCTTAATGTTGCTAAAATATGGGACCACTACTTCTGATTGGACAGGGACAGGGGGTGGATTGTCGCACCATATTGATTTGTCCTAAATTGTAAAGCCTATTGTCCTTTACGTTCCCGCCCCTTCAATTTTAATACATTTGCTTTATTTCCCACCCGTCTCACGACAAATGTTATACAATTTACAGGGGAAAAGTATCAATTTGTCCACAGGAAACAAAGTACAGCATCTTCGGCCAATGGGTCATGGCCTTGGGAGACGTCCAAGTTGACTTCACTTGGCAGGCACACAGGATACATGCGCAGAACCATCGTCTCTCGAGTTACAAGTCACCAACCCAGGCCCAAGTTTACGAACTAATAAAAGTGCAAGAAGAAAATATTAAAATCACAAATAAAATGTTTCACTGTATACCCACTATTTCTATTCTATTCCCATTTAATTATATATACTATCCCGCATTAGTAGCGTTAGGAAACGACAATTTAGTAATGACATGAGAGCAAGCTGAAGCATGTGAAAACATCAAGCAGCCATTTTAATGCACACTGCGCAGAAACAAAAGTTTCCCACCAAGCAAAGAAAGACGTCACACCATGGGATCAGGTTACGACATGCGCAGAGAGGTTCCCGCGCTTTAGCGGCCCTTTTGGATTACAGACAAGCGTTATTCTTTAGTAAAACACATATGCAAGCTTCTCTCCCCTGTGTGTAGTGTATGCAAAGGTTAGTATTAACAATACAATTTTAATAAATTAATACCATGAGGAGGATTGCGTACAAGCAAGTTTCATTTATGAAACCTTGCTCCATCAGTGTGTCAGCTTTCCTCAGGACCAATGTGAAAAATGAGGAAAAATCAATCAACTTGACGGTATACCGAATCAGTACTTGGAGTGGAACACCACTCGGTCAGGGATCAACTGGTGGATGTTTACCTAAAAAAGATGAGTTGATTCAGAATAACATACATATAATTAAACAGTGCAGGGTACCCTATGATGAAGCATGCCACCTTCGGGTGGGTGAGGGAAACCGTCCTTTAAAAGGGACATCCCCTTAGCACTATTCCACATCTTCCGGGGGCCTTTTTATGGTTCTGGTGAAGCAACATCACCATGTTCGAGGGAGAAGCAACACAAGGGAGAGAAAATGGAAAAATGCAATATGGTGGAGTGTTGGGGAAGAACCGCACAAGCGAGAGAGAAAGAAAGCAACATGAGTGTTGGTGGGCGGAAGGAAGCGCAAGGGCATGAGAGAGCAATGTGGAGAGGGAGGAGAAAAGCATACGAGGGAGACAGCTGTAAAACACATGCACTCTGATGGACTACTTAAATAAAAAGAAAAAAGTAATTCCCTAAAAGCGAGCAGAGGAATCATATAGCCAGCCAATCAACGAGATGGCAAAGAGGGTATGCTCTAGGGGAGCGACAAACACAAGATGGACAGGCTGAAACAAGGCAAGCCATCCAATAGAAAGCAATGAAATAAGAGTGACAGTAAAGTCAAAGAGTGGTAATGGGTGGACTGCAAGGCTCTCAATGTTCTTGGCAAGCCCACAATATCCTTTGTTGCTGGTTGGCTCAACCTAATCAGGCCATAATCTCGTTCAAAGAATTATGTAATCTCTTCAATATACCACCAAACAAATTGTGGAACTCTCTTAACATCAGGGCTCTACCATCAGAATGATAAGCAAATGCCCCCGCCTTTGTTTAAGCAATATTTTCTGTTAACTGGAATTACAACACCCTTTTTCATTTCTAACTTCTGCAATCTGAAAATACAAACAGCAATGGTCAACTACTCTCTGACTGGGAAATAGATACAAATCTCTAAGGGACACTCGATCAAACAGAAAATTATAATATTTTGGGGCCAGGTCTTTGACTACTTTTGATTAATCAAAAAATTTCTGTAGAAGATGATGATCACCTGCTAAGTTCCAGAGGATAAATCGAAAAGAGGGAGACTCCTGCTTAGGAGGTGATCTGTAAAACTCAGGATCTGTGCACAAGGCTATGCTGTTTCCCTTATTTTAGATTTATTGGTAAGAAATAAAGGATAGGCTGGAACTGGTTAGAAACTGCCATCAATTGCTTAAACCAGAAATATTGATCCTAATGACCTCCCGCCCTTCTCTTCATACAGTGGATTTCCAAACAGCAAGTTGGATTGTAAAAGTCCCCTTCATTGGCAGGCACATTAGTCTTAGGACCTGATTTAGAGTTTAGTGGAGAGGGTATTCCTTTGCAACAGCGTATCCTCTCTACCAAACCGAAGTTCAGCTCTCCTCATTTACAGTCAAGTATGTCAGCGACAGTATCTACTCCATCTGTGCGTTGACATATTCCTCAGACGGTCTGACGGAGTAAGGGCCGTCAGAGGTTTGGCCACTTGTCCACCTGCTGTATTTAAAGTGGGTGGACAAATGGGCAGTTTTTACTTTCACACACCCATTCTATACATGGTGGTAAGTGAAAGTAAAAACATTTTAATTACCCCGGCACCATGGGAGAAACGTTCCATGGCGAGAGAGTCATTGTTTATTTTATTTTCAAAAGAAAATCCTGCTTCGGGAATTTTGTGTTTGAGAAACAAAAAGATATTGAAAGCGAGCTACACCCCAAAGTCATTTTGATGGAGCCGTTGCTGTGATAGCAGTTTGTCAATTTAAAGGGTTATCCATCGAGTCGGCAGACATCTCTAAATTCGGAGTACGGTTACTCTGTCAGAGTGACGGCGTAATTACCATACTCTGCGATCTAAATCGGCACTTAGAAATAAAAAAAATAAAAACACAATTTAACTATAGAACATTGGCTAAATGGCATGACCACCCAAGCTTCACTAGAAAATGTCTGATACAGGATTTTTGGTTTAGAGCTGTTTTTTAATAAGAGATACGGGGGACATTAGTACAAATGTATGTATAAACATTTCTACATGTGTACAATCACCAATAGTGTTTAATGATTTTGTTCTGCTATTGCAACACATAGTTTTTCTGAATCTTCTTTACTTTTACATTTTACATTCTACATTCTCGTCCCCCAACAAACCACCCCCATTCCTATCTGGTCATCAGTATTGTATATCATTTCCTTGCATTAAAGATTATGAAGGCAGTTTATAATTCTTTACATATAATGTATAGCATTTCTTTTATTGCTGTTTGGTCATCAATATGTTATAACTTGACTACTGTTATCTTTTATAGCAGAAACATCAATAAATTATTTAACTAGATAAAGCTGCCCAATTGATTAATATCCTTCAAAGCCTTCAGGGTTCTTACCTGGATAGCTTGGCTGTACGGTCCAATGTTTGCCGGGGCCCAGTGGGAAATGCTCTGCACGTGCATGACCTGCCTTTCTGGCCGTGGCACCCCCTCATGAATCCGGGCATCCTGGTGTACAAGGCAGTCCATCCACAGAAGGACATCCTCTGGTAAAGGTGCCTCCACACATACCCTGCACACAGAAACAATAAAATGTGAGAGGAGAAACCCTGCCACGTGCATCGGTTTCTCACTGTCGTTGCTGTCTCTTGTGCTGGTGAACGCCTCTCTTTTCATGCTTCGACTATCTTCTGACCTCACCCAATCTCAGATCCTTTCTTTGCCACCTTGCTATAGTCCTTCTGGGATCCCTCCAGTCCAACACCTCCACATTCTGTTGACTGACCTGATTTACGGAAGGTGGTGGACTGGGATCTGGAACCTGAACCAAGAGCAGGCAGACGGCATGAAAATTTAGCAAAGGCTTCTCTGTCACCAGCATCCCACACAAAGTCACAAACAAGAATCCAAATATGGCAAAATATGTATCAGGTGTTGCACTGAAGCAAACTGTGTAGACATACTTACCACATGAGGCATCATGCAATGCAACATGAGAAGCTGGGCTGTTGAAATCTGCAACTGAGATCTAATAGACAAACTGTGAAATGCAGAACTACAAGGTCCACAATGCACTGAGGAGCTAAAAACAGAATGGACCAGCCACACAAGGTACAAACCTGGTAGACATTAAAGTCGGTCTCCTGCAGTGAATCCAAAACACGCGGCACTCTGGTGCTGCAGTTCATTTTCAGATGTGGTGCAAACACGACTATATCTGGATGTGCTAGGCCTCAAGCAATTTTTCAAAGACTGACTGGTTCTCAGACACCCAAGGCTTTAAGGGGGATGTAAATAATTGGGGGCGGGGGGACTTCTAAACTGGGCATGGCCTACGTAATTAGGGGTGTGGCATATACACGTTAACTACATTTCTGCGATTCTCAAAGTGTGCCACCCAGCCAGTATTTTGGTTTCTTCCTGAGCTTTCTTTTATTGTATCGAGATATACAACACAATAACTGACACACACAAAAAACTGCCGGGACTATTGGCTTTGTCAATGATTGTGGGCTGTTTAAAATAAACGAGTAACAACAATGATTTTGTTGCAAATAATTAATATTCAAAATGTTTCAATTGTGAGACTGTGAATTAAACATTACTGAGGCCTGTAGACGTGGCAGTGTCCTTCAGAGTGTCTCAATCACTCCTGTTATGTTCACTCTATATTAGACATGTGTCCTTTTTCTCTCCACATCTCATCCATCTCATATTGAACACCTCATCTCTGTCCGCTTCAGCATCCTCTTTTCACTCCCTCCCGAATGCACTTCCTCGTCCCCAAACATATACAACGCACCCACTCAGCAGCAAGCACAGCATTTTCTTTTACTTTTGCCTTCTCAATAGTTTGACAACTGTGTACCTACACCACACACCTTTGCACAGAATCACAACTGCAACTGGAATACATGACCATTGCGCTGTGTGCTCTGCGGAGAGGCCAGGGATTGGATGACCATGAATTCTGAACACATTTTCGATCCACTCGCACTGCCTTCAGCCTCCACTCCAGGCCCAATTGTATTATCAGTTATAAACACCTGGAGAAGACTCAGTTGAAAGTATGCACTGTACAAGAGTAAATAGGCTACACTAAAAACTACATACAAAAAAATAATACAGGAACACAATGTCCTGGAAATAACTAGCACTCTTAGTGAATGCAAGATTAAGTAAATGACGTGAAATAAAAACAGGAACTAAATGGCTGACATTACCGTACCATTTTTAAATTCATTGTACAGTATTCGATCAGCGTTTTGGCCTTTAAAACTAAGGACATGAAAAGAGAGCCCGATAGGGACTAGTTTCAATGTCTGTTTTTAATTACTACTGGTTCTGAGAACTGGAGGGACCCGGCCCACTTAAAGCCCTGGAGGCACCTGAACAGGTTGTCTGCTCTCAGGTTCAAAACACCAGCAATGTGGAAGATCAGGAGCTGTAATCAAGCCAGAACCATGCTGTGGCAGCTAGCTGTCTCCCACATGCCCACAGCCAGGAAGTATAAATGTGGATAATTGGGGCCTCCATAGTTTCAAATGTGGAAAGAGACCACGGTGCACCAACTATAATTTGGACCTCATCACAAGACAAAGGCTCGCGATTCAAAGAAGACCTCCTTTAACGGCTGCACGTTCACGTGCAAGGCTGAATCACACTTCTCCCACACAGCAATGACCAAAGGGTCTCCACGGTGTGGCCCCTGGTACACTCTCATGACTCTCAGTCGATAATGACGGGCAGTCACAACAAGCTGATGAAATGTCCTTCTAGCAGGTTGGGGCCCCGGGGCCCACCATCTCAAGGTGAGCGTAAGAGACGTGTGATTGGGCTGGACTTGAGCTGGTTCTACACAAACCTTTTCAATGCACTTTCAGGTGAAGTTGCATGGATTGCTTTTGCAGCTCGGTGTCGGGGACCCCTGCTACAGCCCAAGAAGCCTGTGGGACCCCAAAGCTGTCAGTCTCCTTTATGAAGCACATACTCTTTGTGGGAGCAAGGGCCACTTTCTTGGACAGAGTTAGGGGATTTTAGATAATACACCAAGAGTCCAAGACTGTGACTGGTCCTGAGTATTAGGGCCAAGTTGTTTGCAGCCAGAGCTGCAGATGACGCCCTAACTAAGCAGTCATCCAAACTGGGATAGAGCTGACCTTCTGTAGCACAGACAGCCCAGTACTGGAATAAGAATACTGTAACGACTTGTGTGGTTGCGTTCTGGCCAAATTCCAGAGTTTTGTCGTGATAGTGCTGGTCCAAGCATCCTGAATGACTGCAGTACTGGGTGATGCTCAAGTTGCTTCTCTGTATCAGGAAACAGCAGCAGACGTAGCCCTATCATCTTGGGAGGGCCAGATGGAATTTATTGCTCTTATGACTAGGAGCCTCCCCTACTTGCTCCACAAGTTCTTTGATGACCACCAGAGGAAGAGGTAGCCTGAATTATGATGGCTTAAACAGCTACACAGGCATTGAGAACCTCCTACCAAACGATCAACACATGTGACTACTATGGAGTGTCTGAAAACTTTGCTGTCTCAGGGAATTCATAGGGGATGTTGTCCTCAGATGCGGGCTGAGAAATGGGCTTGGTATTCTCCTTACAACAAATCACCTGTACATTTGATCTGGGGAGATAGTATTCGAAGTAGCGCCATCATCTATCCAACAGTTACTATGGCAACGGCTGCCTTCACACAGTAACGATGAACTAAACATCGGAGGTGAAGAGCTCTGGAGATGGGCGATACTCTTCCTCACTGATAGAAGAGGTACTCAGTACCGCACACAGTCGTAGAGTGATTATATTTAAAAATTACTACTACCATCTCATAACGAAGATGAATGGTGTTGCCTTTCCGCTGAATACAGGCCGACGGATTCTTGTGAGATCTCAGCTCAATTGTTACAAAAAGCAGAAACACGCCCAGAGAGGACATGTCGTTAGTACATGGTTCAGCTGCAGCTTCCAACTATATGTGCAAAGCATTGGCTAAAGAATGATGATGGATTAAACCCAGATCAGTTGACTGGGGGTGAGTGTTTGATTAGCTCAAGCGCTCCGTCCATCATCCCCTTTGGTATCGCTTTGTTCGCCCTAAGTTGACAGGGTATGCCCAGACGTGAGTCCCTTGCTCACTTTGCCACTGGATTCAAGCTAGCCTGGCTGATGACGGCTGAATAGCAAGAAACCGGTCCCAGGATGCTTGTTTCCGGTCCAGGGAAGACATGGCTTGGCAGTTCGGGCTGGACTGTTCCCATGAGGCACAGGGTCAGACTGATTTGCATATGGCCATGTCTGAACTGGGGTGGTGGAGTGAGCTAAAGAATGATGATGGACTAAACCCAGATCAGTTGACTGGGGGTGAGTGTTTGATTAGCTCAAGCGCTCCGTCCATCATCCCCTTTGGTAAAGCATTGGAGGAAAGCAGAGTGTTGCAGCATTAGTTACCCCAGAGGAAGAGGAGGAGAAAAAGGAAAATAGAAATAAATGCATAGTCGCTCTTCGTGTGCGAAGCAGTTTCATGTCCCTTACAATATACTTAAAAAAGCACTGCTGGTGGTAAATTAATGTGTGCACAGGGTGTGATGCAAAACTCGGAATTTAACAGCTTTGAGAATCGATTTCCAGTGTCGTTACTGGGTACAAAAGAAGAGGAAAGCCCCAAAATGTAGGAGGAACTCAAATATACAGACCCAGACCTGGTGAGCAGTGTTGACTAGCAATAAGAGGCGCTTAACTCCACAGAGCAGGTTTATTAAATAACTTGATTCTCTCATTGAGTTAGTGTGCACACATACATACAAACAAGTTACTTACCTTCGGTAACAATATATCTGTAAGAGACAAATATTAGGTATGGATTCCTTACCTTAGTATTACCCCTAGGCGTCAGACTGGATCCGGAGAATTTTTCTTCAGCACTACCCCTGCGCGTCGGTAGGTGGCGTTGGTCGACTCCGGTTTTGCCGTTGGCGGCGTGATCGCTGGAATGATGTTGCAGTATATACTTAGATGCCACCCCTGCGCGCTGACGTCAGTTCTTTACACGACATTCCACGCCAGAAGCGCAGAGCCATGCAAGACACTGACCACTGGTGCACAAAACTAGGGCCCTGAAAGGAAGTCCCTTACCCTAGAAGTCAGTTCGCAGAACGGGGAGGATGGGTGGGGCGGTAAGGAATCCATAACTAATATGTCTCTTACAGATATATCGTGTTACCGAAGGTAACTTCTTCATCTGAAAGAGACTATTAGTTATGGATTCCTTACCTTAGAATAGATGCCCCAGCAATATCAACCCCGGAGGTGGGTCTGCGAACTAAGTTCACACCAGAAAATCCTGGAGAACTGAACTGCCAAAGAAGCTGTCTCTCCGGACTTGGCTGTCCAGGCAGTAATGTTTAGTGAACGTGTGCAATGAAGCCCATGTGGCTGCCTGACAGATGTCATGGAGGGGAACTCCACGTCCCAAAGCAGTAGTGGCTGCCGTCGCCCTGCTGGAATGGGCGCGCAGCCCTACTGGAGGTTCCTTTTTCGCTAAGGAATAACACATTTTGATGCAAAGAACAACCCATTGAGAGATGGTTCGTTTTTGCACGGCCGACCTTTTTTGGCCCCCACATAGCCAACAAAGAGCTGATCATCCACCCGAAATTGTTTTCTGCGATCCAGATAGAATGAAAGCGCACATTTTGGATCCAGACGGTGGTGCCTCTCCTCCTCTTTAGAAGGATGCTGGGGCAGGAAGAAGGTGGGCAAAGTGATGGTCTGTCCTATATGGAAAGAGGTAACCACTTTAGGAAGAAAGGAAGGCCTAGTGCGAAGGACAACCTTGTCCGGATGAACAGCCAGGAGAGGAGGTTTGGAAGAAAGAGCCTGACGCTCACTCACCCTGCGAGCAGAGGTGATGGCAACCAAAAAGGCAGTTTTGAGTGTCAAAAGTCTGAGAGGACAGTTATGTAGCGGCTCGAAAGGAGCGCCCATAAGGTAGGTCAGAACAAGATTCAAGTCCCACTGGGGCATTACAAAAGGAATAGGAGGAAACATGTGAGCAATGCCCTTAAGGAAACGATTTACAATAGGGGACTTGAAAAGAGAAGGTTGATCTGGAAGGCAAAGAAAGGCCGAAATGGCTGAAAGATAGCCCTTGAGAGTGCCCAGAGCAGAGCCCTGCTGGGCCAAGGAAAGAATGAAAAGGAGAACCTCTGAAAGAGGGGCAGAAATGGGATCCACAGCCTTTGCTGTGCACCATGCCACACATTTGTTCAATCTACAGGCGTATACCGTTTTGGTGGAGGGACGCCTGGCTGCCAAGATAATACTACAGACTTCGGGAGGAAGGTCGAAAGCTGACAAATGTCGCCACTCAATCTCCACGCAAGGAGGTGGAGGATGGACAGGTTTGGGTGGAGGACCGTCCCCTGCTGCTACGACAGAAGATCTTCCCGAAGGGGCAGTCTGATCGGAGGATCGATGGCCATGTTCAAGAGCTCGGGATACCAGACTCTTCGTGCCCAGTCCGGAGCCACAAAAATGACTTGGGCCCGGTCGCGCTTGATCTTCTTCAGCACTCTGGGCAGAAGTGGTATAGGCGGAAAAGGGTATAGTAGACCGCAACTCCACTCGCAACGAAAAGCGTCGCCTAGCGAGTGCCGCCTTGAAAATTCCAACGTGCAGAACTGCTGACATTGCGTGCTCTCTTCGGTGGTGAATAGATCTAACCAAGGCTCTCCCCACTGCTGAAAGAGACCATGCACCACCTCCGAGTGAAGATGACATTCGTGATCCATCGTGCACCGGCGGCTGAGTTCGTCCACCCTGGCGTTCAGAGAACCTGGCAGGTGTTGAACCACCAGGGACCTGCCCTGACGTTCCAGCCACATCCAAAGGCGAAGAGCCTCTTGACATAGGGTCCACGACCCCACCCCGCCCTGTTTGTTGCAGTACCACATGGCGGTGGTGTTGTACGTGAACACCTGCACTACTCTTCCTTTGACAGAAGGAAGGAATGCCTTCAATGCAAGACGGATCGCCCGAAGCTCCAGAAGGTTGATGTGGAGCACGGACTCCGCCAGAGACCAGAGGCCTCTGATCTCCGCCTCCTCCATGTGGCCGCCCCACCCCAGAAGTGATGCATCTGTCACCACTGTGAACTCTGGTTGGGGAAGGGAGAAGGATCTGCCGTTGACCCAATCCTGGTTCGTTAGCCACCACTGCAATTGGTGTGCAGTGCCCTCCGAGATCTGGACGCAATCTGAAAAATTCCCCTGATGCTGCGCCCACTGGAACTTCAGGTCCCACTGCAGAGCCCGCATATGCCACCTGGCATAGTCCACCAGCAGGATGCAGGAGGCCATGAGGTCCAGCAGCCTCAGAGTCATTCGGACCGAAACCCGGGATAGAGGCTGAAAGATCGGAATCATAGCCCGAATAGCCCGGACTCGCTGCTCGGGAGGATAGGCCCGAAACTGCGCTGTGTCCAGAACCGCCCCGATGAAAAGGAGCTTCTGAGACGGAATCAGGTGTGACTTCGGCACATTGATAGTGAACCCCAGCGAGTGCAGGAGGTCCGCTGTAGTCTGGAGGTGGGAGACGACAGCCTGGGGCGAGCTCGCCTTCCAACAGCCAGTCGTCGAGATAGGGGAAGACTGGAACCCTTGATCTGTGCAGATGAGCTGCGACCACCGCCATCACTTTCGTGAACACCCGAGGGGCGCTGGTAAGGCCAAAGGGGCGCACGGTGAACTGAAAATGCTCGTGGCCTACCGTGGACCATAGGTAACGCCGGTGGGCAGGCAGGACGGGGATGTGAAAATAGGTGTCCTGCAAGTCCAACGCTACCATCCAGTCTCCAGGGTCGAGGGCAGACAAGACCTGAGCCAGTGTCAACATTTTGAACTTCTCCTTTCGGAGGAAGCGGTTGACGTTCCTGAGATCCAAGATAGGACGCAGGCCTTTGTCCTTCTTGGGTACCAGGAAGTAGTGGGAATAACAACCACGACCTACTTCTGGCACAGTAACGCGCTCGCTTGCACCCTTGGCCAAGAGAGCCGTAACTTCCTCACAGAGAAGGGCCAAGCGATTCTCCGACATGCGATGGGATTGCGGTGGCATGGATGAAGGGGTAGTCTCGAAGGGGAGGGAGTAGCCCCTTCGGACTATCTGCAAAACCCACCTGTCCGACGTGATGGTTTTCCAGTGGGGGAGGTGATGGCGGATCCTGCCGCCCACTGGCAACTGGTGGCCCTGAAAAGTCGGGCTTGGAGGCTGCTGCAGAGGGGGCGCTGGTGGACTGGCCTGCCCGCTGGCCCCCAGCCCCACGACGCTGGGTCCCACGTCCCCAGCCGCGCAGAGGCTGGACAGATTGCGCAGGCCTGAGGCTCTGGACGGGACGTGGCGGGGCACCCCTTCCGTAGCCACAAAAGGGGCAGAAAGCAGACTGCGCGGGCGAGAGGGGGTAGCGAGGCCAAAGGATTTGGCCGTAGCCCTGGAATCCTTAAAGTACTCGAGCGCGTTGTCCACTTTGTCGCCAAACAAGCGAAGGCCATCAAAGGGCATGTCCAAAAGTGTTGATTGGACATCACCCGAGAAGCCAGTGGACCTCAGCCAGGCGTAGCGTCGCAGGGCTACCGACGTTGAAATCGTCCTGCCTAGCGAGTCGGCGGTGTCCAGTCCACATCGTATGGCCAACTTGGCTGCATCTCTCCCTTCCGCAACCGCACAGGAGAGTACGGCCCGGACCTCCTCCGGGCACTGCGGCAGCACCTGCGTCACTGTGTACCACACAGAATGGGAGTAACGGCCCAAGAGACATGCGGTGTTTACCGACCGCAGCCCTAAGCTGGCGGAAGAAAACATCTTCTTCCCAAAATGGTCCAGCTTCTTGGATTCCCTATCAGGTGGAGCAGTAGGGAATGCGCCCTTGGAAGTCGAGGCTTGGACCACCAAGCTCTCGGGGGTAGGGTGTTGGGAGAGGAAAATGGGGTCGCCCGGGGCAGGGCGGTGGCGTCGGGCAATCATCCTATCCACAGGAGCCCGTCTGCTGGGCTTGGACCAAGTGCCCAGAAGGATGTCTGTGAGGGCCTCATTGAACGGCAGCAGGAGCTCCGAAGATGCCGCTGCCGGTTGAAGAACCTCAGTCAGGAGGTTAGTCCTAACCGCCACCGTAGGAAGCTCAAGGTTCAAGGCCTCAGCCGCCCTATGCAACACCACAGCGTTAGAGGCACCCTCCTAGGTAACTACAGTAAGGAGAGAAAGCATGCCAAGGTCTGGAGAAGTACAGATCACTGGCCTCACCCAACTCCTCTCGCCAGTTCGGTTCTTCCACCTGGTCTGCCAGAGGGTCGACAGACCCCTCCCAGTTCTCCTCACCCTCCTCTGGTAGCCACTCAGGGCGATAGGGAACACCAGGGGAGAACAAAGGTACAAAAGTACTGGTCGGCGCCGATACCGACGCCGGTCGACGCTGGTCTGGCTCCGTGTCCACGTCAAATGGGAGGCTGGGGTCGGCGTCGGTTGGGGATACAACCGGCGTCGGAGGGGGCGGAGGTGTCGCCAATAGATTCGGCGCCGGAGGAGGTGTCGTGAGGTCGACCGGCGCCGATCTAGATCCAGGCCTGGATCCCTGGGGGCCCTGCGGCGCCAGGGCCAAAGCCGCCGGCATCGAAGGCCTAGAACCCCCAGCCGAGTCCGCAGGGCCCAAAAAGCCTGCCGGCGGACTCGGGCTGCCAAAAAATGGAGTGGAGGGCTTTGTAAAAACGACGAAGTTGCGCAGGGGTCGCTCCGGCTCCCGGGAAGGGAGGGAGGGAGGCTCGGAGTCGACCCAACAGGCTCTGCGGGCAGAGCCGGACGACTACCTTCCGCATCCCGCGTCGCGTCGGCCGACGGACGGGGAGAACGCGAAGAGTGATGGTGCTTCTTCGCCTTCTTTTTGTGCTTCGACTTACCCGAAGACGAAGACTTCGACGAGGAGTGGTGGTGATGGCTCCACGACCGGTCCCACGACCTCCCTCTCGACCGGGACCTCGAGCGGCGCGGAGCCGACTGCCGGGCCTCCAGAAGCTTTCGGGACCGCTCCCGCAAAGACTTTGGGGCCATGGCTCGACAGTCGGAGCACGACTTCCGGTCGTGGTCGCGCTCCAGACATCAGAGGCACACTAGATGTGGGTCCGTCACCGACATCAGCTTGTGGCAGGAGCCACAAGGCTTGAAGCCGGTCTGCCAAAGTGACATCCCTGTGCACCAGGAGTCGAACGACTCGAAAAGATGTTGACAAAAAGTCGAAAAAAGACAGTCAAATAATGACTCGAGGTACCGCTCTCTCCAGATCTGCGCTGGCTGGCGCGGAAAAAGAAAGAACTGACATCAGCGCGCTGGGGCGGCGTCTTAGTAGATACCATGACATCATTCCGGCGATCACGACGCCAACGACGAACGCGGAGTCGACTGACGCCACTCACCAACGCGCAGGGGTACTGCTGAAGAAAAATTCTCTGGATCTACTCTGACGCCTGGGGGTAATTCTAAGGTAAGGAATCCATAACTAATAGTCTCTTTCAGATGGACACACGCACAGAATAACAGATCTTTTTATGACAATAACTAAGGGCTCACTTTACCTGTGTCACCTATTAAAAAGAAGATCTCTAGGTGTGAACTCCCTCCCGAATGGCCATCCTAGAGGTTACCACGTTATAGGGTGCTTACCTTGCCGGGGGGCACACGTCAAACAGTGTCCCATACACTCCATTGATAGCAGCAAAGTCCCTCATGTTCTTCACATACAGATGCACCAGGACAACATCTTTAAGCTGTATCATCTTGGAGTCCAACATGACTGAAAACAGAAGCACATGCTGCTTTTAGTATTTGCACAACCACAAATCTCCAAAGTGCGGTCTCGGTACTCCTTCACATATCCCAGTGCCCCATTATTTACAGCGAAGATGATGGAATACCTCGAAGGGAGTCAAAGGCTTGCTGGGCCGCTGCTTCAACACTTGTAACATCCGGTAGACAAAGGCGGCCGGCAATCCTGCTGATCCACAGATGGCCACGAAGGGATTTTGCAGAACACTCTGTCCTGCCACCTGCAGGAACAGGAAAGAGGAAACAAAGGAATAAGAACAGAGCATGAACAAAAAGGCGGGAATCCTCAAGCAAAGTAATAGTGTGACAATGCGATGCCCTTCAGGGATGGAGACTTTTAATTTCAGACAGGACTGTCCTTCTTAGACTGTGTCTGATGACATAATAGAAACACAGTATAAAATCTCATGTGACAAAGACTAGAAGGCCCATTTAATTTGTTATTTCTCTGATTGCTACCTACCCTTCCTTATCCCACTGCCTTTGTCACTATTGCTTATATCTGCAACTATGGACCATTATCGTTTGGTTGCCGTCATGGAAACTTCAAGAGGGTTTGTAATGGACACAAGAGAACTGTGGGAGGGTACAGAGTAGTTATAAACACCACGAACTAACCCCCTGCCTGTGTCTGTAGTGGAGACCATTCTTTATACTTTGAGTTGTGCCCTATTGCCCCCAGGACTGGTACATTCCTTTAAGAAAGAGCCCCACAGCCTCAAGATACTGAGCTGAGAATTTTGAGTGGAGGAGTGTTTTATCTCCTCTCCGACAGGCTGTACTCATGTGGCAAATCACATTTTCTACACGTGTTCTTACAGAGGACTTTTGCATGTGATTGTCTGTCAGACACGCTTAACAAAAAAGCATTCACTGCCCGTGTGCCGTAAGAGGTAGAAACACTGATGAGCTTCCTTCCACTATTAGTCAATGTGGAAGGAAGACACCAGCATCATGCTCTCCTCAGTGCTCCAGCCTCTGACTTCAAATGATCGCAGGGCACTCAAGGTAAGCTTTACAGGAAGAACTCTGGATAAATCACAGCCTGTAACCGAGAGATAGAAGTTAGGGTTCGATGCTTCTGCTTTGTCGTTCCTATTTAACAGACTTTGGTTCGGGGGATGGTGTGATAGTTAAGAAGATATGAGGCCATCATTAAATACTACATCCTGCTTGCTGATTAGGATACACCAAGCAGCAGGGAGAGAGAATGTGACATCATGCACTCTTTGGCACTATGACATCACCAATTCTCAAACTGCTGTTAGCTGCTGAGTAACTACAAGAAGTGCAAATAGGGGAAACCACAGATTTCACTAAGAGCCCTGCTTACTTACTGCTTCTGTTGCTGCTTTCATGCCCCCTACACAAACAAGGGCAGTGCAGTGCTGGGTCGCAACTGCTATCCCTGGCTATCCTTAATTTACGTCCTTAGCTCAAGCAGGAAGCTCACGGTTGTATGACAATTTTGAACATGTTACTCCTCTCATTTGTAAAATAGGTGTCTGGTACTAGAGGAGTCGACATGCAGATCATCTAGGAATTGCCAATATTCTAGCAAACTATGCCGTCAGAAGGGCAGAGAGAACTCTGGGACACCGTCATAAGAGAAGAAACAAGGGCTCTATCTTTGCGGAGAAGGTTACAAAGCTTCGCTAGTGGATGTTCAAAGTTGATAATGCTAAATCACAGGGTGGGGACCACGCTGGAAAGGAACTAAAAGGTCCATTCTACAGGAGACTAGCTCTAAAGTTGTTTCAAAGGTTACAGGATTGTACATTATAGTGCATATTAAAACTGTTCTACACAAATTTATTGACTCAATGATAGACCTGTTCCAAGTTTTTCAGATGCAATTCAAACTAATAACGAAACAGTACAACAGTGCTTGCAAAGTTGTGGATAACGAATATTACTGTTACTCAAATCAATGGCACCCATTTTGTTGATCTCAAAGGCCCCAAATATAAGTTGGACGAACAAGACTTCACAAATTTGGCCCACACAGAGAGACTGCCTCCTGTCTGTAACTTTAGGCTCAAGCTCAGAGGATTGTTGGGTGTCATGGAAAACCAGGCATCTGTTTGGAGTCTGTAACATACATTAGAGCGCCCTAAGGTGGGGCTGTGTTTAGGGCAGTGTAGAAAGAGATAACAGCAAGGATCTGCAAGAGAGAGTTGCTTTGCTAATTTAATTAACTTATTCCCAGTGATGGGTTTCTTGCACTCACCGAATGAGAGGGACTCCCAAGCGAGTGGTGGCGCTTCCTCTGCTTGCTCATCCTCAGGGGGACTGGAAACACCGTCAATGAGCGCTTGACAAGGACACAGGCTGGCTGGAAGCGCATCAGGGGAGTCCATCTGTGGTGGACAACAAAGATATGTTACTGAACAAATAGTAAGGGAGGTGAATATGCTCAGGGGAACTCTTCCTGGCTTCATGGAACTCTCTACCTGTGAGCAGAGGGGACACTAGGAGAATCCCCAAGATGTTGTTGCACCTCTGAGGCGGAATGGGCGAGGGCACAGATTTTCTGCAGATAGTTTTTTGCTCTATACACCTAACTGGCTTCTTTCCTAATAAAGATAAACATGTTTTTTTTTTCACAAAGACTTAGTTGCAATTTTCATCCCGCCATTTAAGCGCAAGTTTCAGTACATTAGTCACTGGTTAGGCAAAATCAGAGAAAAGATACTTAGCCCAATTCACAAGGACACTGCAGTGACGTATTCTTGAATGTCATGAGTACACCAGGGTTGCCAGGATGACTTCCTGTTAGCATTCAAGAGTGAGCCTGAATTACTCCAACAGCAAGTCACACCGAATCACAGAAAACGTTTTGTGAGTTGGAACCCATATTTTTAAGGCAAAATCATCATAATGTGGATCCCGAACAATGAAATAGCAATTCAGAATGAGTAGCAATCCTCAGATCCTTCTTGTATGTGAGGCAGAAGACATTTCAGGAGATGTGACATCCCCCAAAAAGAGGCACACGTGCATGGAATCACTCTGAAACTTGGCCAGCCAGTTCTGTATGACTAATAAGGGAAAGCATTATCCACACACAATTTTATAAATGATAAGGGAGCACACCGAGTGGGCACTGAATTAGTACAGGTTGCTTTGCAGGTCGGGAACATATAACAAATAAGAGAAGCAAAGGAGCATTTGAGGGGAATTTTGCTAAAGTAAGGTGTGGAGTAAAAGGAGAATGAACAGAGGCTTTCTCCGTCAACCAAGGCGTTAGGCAGGGCTGTGTACGCGCCCCTAACCTTTTCCTTCTCTACATCAATAATTGTATTGCCTACTTAACAAACTGTGCTAATGATTCCCCCACTCTGGCAGGAGCAAAAATATCGGCACTCCTCTTTGCGGAAGGAAGGGCCTTCAAAGGCTAATTGATAGTTGCAGTGATTTTGGTCTTGAAATAAATACTTCTAAGACCACATACATGACAGATGTATACTAAGAAAGTTAAGGTGAGTGGAGTCATTAAGGTGGGGTCAAAAGTTCTTTAAAGAGTCCAGGAGTTTGACTACCTGGGTATCAGGCTAGATGAGTCCGGATCCTGGGACCGGCAGATTTTAAAGAGAGCCTTATCCGTAAAGCAGCGGGCCAGAGCTATACTCAAGTTGGCCAGAAAAGCACCATGGTCCCCCTGTACGGCCAGCAGTGCAAATCTATAAGGCCCGAGCAAGGAGGGCTGCTCTTTGCGGGCAGAACTATGCGGGCACTCTAACACTAGTCCATTCAGCATAGCAGAAGACAATTTTATCAGAAGCCTGGTGAGTCTAGAGAAGGTCACGCCTCTTGTCCCACTCCGCTTGGATCTGGGGATCTACGAGATCTCATCATTGGTGGCGTTGAGACCCCTACTGTACTGGATCCGATTCTGGGGCACTGATAAACTGCGCCAACTTAAAGAGGGCCTGCAGGATGTCATTTTGGCCAATGGAGGGGGGTAAATCAGATGGTTAGGGGCGCTCAAGAAGGGTTGGAGTGAGCTGGGCCTGGGGAAGTTCTGGAGCGAGCCACAATCCATCCAGAGAGGGGATGCAGCCTTAGTTTAAAAAGATGATGAAAGAGGAGGCTGCTAGATGCAGGGACCACTCATCCTCACAAGGGAGTCTAACAAGTGCCGTTCTCCTCCAAAAATCTGTGTGCAAGGCAGAGGAATTCATGGATTTCATCCGCCAAGTTCAGGCCCAGTCCTTGTATCTCCAATTTAGGTATGGATCTCTTCCCGTAGCAACTTTCACCGCCAGTTGGAGAAAGATGAACCAGGGTTCTGAATATTGCTTCTATTGTAAAAATGCACATGAAAGTGAGGAGCATCTATTGTTTTTCTGCCCACTGTATGCAAAGCCTAAGTCTAAATGGATTGCTCCAATGTGACGGGCTTTGAGCTTACCCACTAGAGGAGAAGCATATAGGGTACGCAAAAGCGACACCTATTCGATTATGGTTGTAGCTGTTTCTAAATGTTTGTACATAGCCTGGTTCATTAGATGTAAAATGCTAGATATTGTTTGAAATTATGCCCCAATTTGCTTTTCCTTGTCTGACTTTAATTGCCTGAGGGCGGTGGGTGTTTCTTGTATTTTTGCACATAGCTTGGGCAATCGGATGTAAAGTGTCAGCTATTTGATGAAATTATGTGCCATTCACATGTTTTTTTACTTATTCAATGTCTGTATTTATCTAAAAATGTTTTTATACTTCTATCTTTTGATGATAAAACTAAATGTTTCGAACTATCAACAAATGATGATGATGAGTATTTGAGTACTCACAGCTTCCTTGTCTTCGAGGTGCAGCTGCAACAAACGCAAGTAGGCCACCGGAGCAAAGGCATCAGCCGAGTGCACCACAGTTTCTGACGAGTCTCTATAAGTCAAAAACAAGGAACTGTAAGTGAAGACCTTCTCTCCATTTATTGAGGTTACACCACAGACACGATCAATAAACCACAACAAAGTAAAACCAAAGTAAGATAGATCCGCAAATTGACCTCTCACTGTTAAGATTTGTGTGTGAGGTTCGAATAACGACAAGGTTGGTTCAGTCTTTCATGCATGCAAGTTCCATCACATGAGTTTAAATTCTTTTTCACACCCTTTGATGTGTCATGAGAGGTTGAACAAATCGTATAGCCTCTGCAACATATTTAGGTACCACATCTGCTTCACTCAGTTGGCGGCAATCACAATCTTCCAATAAGTGCATGTCCTCAACTTATGCAGCAGGTAGGTGAGAAAGGCTAATGTTACTTACACAGTAAGCATCTGTTCTTGGCATGTAGAGCTGTAGATTCACATGCTTTGCATACGCCTGACTTCTAGTGTTGGGTCCGGATGTTTGAAAGTTGTTTTTCTTCAAAGAAGTATTTCCTAGTCACGAGGTAAGGTGACTCCTCCTTTTGGTGATAGTGCGCAGGGGCATCGACTCCATTGTTAAGATTGTTTTCCCGCAAGAGGGTGAGCATGGAGTAAGAAAGTGTAGTATATAGATGTCCATGTGTATAAATGTATAATGAAGAACTGCAACAACTATAGGTACCCGGGGAGGCGGGTGGGCACATGTGAATCTACAGCTCTACATGCCAAGAGCAGATGCTTACTGGGTAAGTAACATTATCCGTTCGAGGCATGTATGCTGTAGATACACATGTTAAAGCAGTATACTCCCAAAGCGGTGGCTAACCTGTAGATGTTGCAGTTGTTTGGAACAGTGTTTTAAGTACTGCTTGCCCTACATTAGCTTGTTAACGTGCTAACACATCTACACAATAGTGTTTGGTAAATGTGTGTGGTGTAGACCATGTAGATGCCTTACATATGTCAGCTAGCGGAATGTTACCTAAAAAGGTCACAGAAGCCCCTATTTTGCAAGTGGAATGGGCTCTAGGGGGAATAGTTAAACTTCTTTTAGGTTTAGCATAGCATGTTTGAATGCACTTAACAATCCATCTGGCAATACCAGATTTAGAGATAGGACTGCCTTTGTGAGATGGAGCAAATGCAACAAACAGTTGTTCTGTTTTGCGAAAGTCTTTTGTCCTATCTAAGTAGTACAGTAAAGCTCTTTTAACATCAAGCGTGTGAAGAACGCGTTCTGCTACAGAATCAGGTTGAGGAAAGAAAACTGGTAACTCAACCGATTGGTTTATGTGAAAGGCAGAAACTACTTTGGGAAGGATTTTAGGGTTGGTGCGGAGAACTATCCTGTCCTTGTGTAGCTGAAAGAAGGGTTCTTCTAAAGTTAATGCCTGTAGCTCACCAACACTCCTCAGTGATGTGATGGCAATGAGGAAAGCAACTTTCCATGAGAGGAATTGCAAAGGGCACTTGCGCAATGGTTCAAAAGGTGGACCCATGAGCCTTGTGAGAACAATGTTAAGATTCCACACTAGGGCAGGAGGAATCCGTGGTGGTATTACTCTTTTTAAGCCTTCCATGAAAGCTTTAATTACTGGAACTCTGAATAGTGACAGATATTGCCTATTTTGTAAGTAGGCAGCTACTGCTGCAAGGTGCAAACGAATAGACGTATACGCCAGTCCTGTTTGCTGTAAATGTAACAGGTAACAGATAATGTTTTGTATGGAAGCATCTAAAGGATTGATTTTGTTGTTATTGCAGTATAAAGCAAATTTTTTCCATTTTGCTGCATAGCAAGCTCTGGTGGTAGGCCTTGCTTCTTTTAGAATATTCATACAGTCTGGTGGTAAATTTAAATAACCAAACTCTATGACTTCAGGAGCTAGATCGCAAGATTTACTTCCTTGGGATTTGGATGTCTGATTTCTCCATGGTTCTGTGCGAGGAGACTGGAGGCGAGGTGTAGCTTTGATGTGGAACTATTGACAGCTCCAACAGGGTGGTGTACAATGGTTGACGGGTCCATGTGGGAGCTACTAGAATTAGTGTGAGGGATGTTTGCCTGAGTTTCCGAACCACACACGGAATGAGCTGGAGAGGCGGAAAAGCGTAGGCAAATATCCCTGACCAGTTCATCCATAGGGCATTGCCCTTTGAGAGCGGGTGTGGGAACCTGGAGCCGAAGCTTTAGCATTTTGCGTTTTGGACTGTGGCGAACAGGTCTATCTGTGGAAAACCCCATTGTTGAAAATAGGGAAGGAGAACTTGGGGATGAAGTTCCCACTCGTGAATTTGCTGTCTCCTTCTGCTGAGGAGGTCAGTAATTTGATTGTTTAGTCCTGGGAGATGTTCTGCCAGAAGATAAATCTTGTGATGGATTGCCCACTTCCAAATGGCTTGAGCAAAGGTTGAGAGTTGGAGAGTGTGTATATTAGTGTGTACATAGTATATTGCTGTCATGTTGTCCGTTCGGACAAGGACAGTGTTGGTGATGAGGTGAGTTTGAGTGCCAGAAAAACTGCTAAAAGCTCTAGGTAATTGATGTGGAGAGTCTTGTGCTTGTTTCTCCACAGGCCTTGTATTGTGTAACCCTTGAGATGAGCCCCCCAACCTGTTAGAGATGCGTCTGCTGTGAGCACGATCTGTGGAATAGGGTCGATGAAAGGACGGCCTTTTGATAAGTTTTGTGGGTTCGACCACTGCAGAGAGCGATGGGTACGGCCGTCTACCAACACTAGATCGGTTAATTTACCCTGTGACTGATTCCACTGACGTGCTAAGCACTCTTGTAGGGGGCGCATGTGAAGACTTGCATGGGGTACAATGGCGATGCAAGATGCCATAATTCCCAGGAGTTGCATAAACACTCTGGCTGGAAAAGCTTGGTTGGGTTGAAACTGTAGAATCATATCCTGAATATTGCAAATTCTGGCTACATTGGGAGAAGCTAGAGCTTTGACTGTGTCTAGACTGGCTGCTAAGTAAGACTGTGTGTAGAAGCTAAAGTCTCAAACAAAAAATCTTCTTCTAGTAATTCTTTGTGCAGTTCAACCCCATGGTAATGTGCAGCCCTTGCAATGAGTTCTTGGTGTGATGCATTGTCGTCTGGAGGAGATGGTTTGGCTGGGTAAAGGTCTGGATCAGTATCACCTGGGGGATCAATTTTGTAATCTGTCCATGAATCTATTGGGATATTCATCCCCCCATCATCTGCATCGTCATGGCGTGATTGTAGGGAATCCTGAGGTGTAATATGCAAAGGATTCTGAGGTGGAGAGGGAGGTGTTGGAGGAGGTGATGGAAGATGGAAAGGTCTTGTAGCAACAGATTTTTTCTTCAAGGGGATCTTGTCAGAAATGTCCTCATCTGTAAGCTTGCGTTTTTGAGGTGGTTTTGTGTAAAAATGACCGGTCTCGGGGTTAATGTGTAGCCTCTTCTGCTTTGGATCTGGAGTTAACGGAATAGTGTCCACTTTCGGATCAGAAGGGGGATCTTTGCGTTTCAGTGGCGAAGTTTTCGGTGCCGGTGTTTTCCGCGCCAACGGAGGCTGGCCTTTTGGCGTGGAAGGTTTTGGCTCCGAAGGTTGCTTGGGTTTCGGCATGGAGGATTTCGGCTCCGAGCCTGACTTATGCTGGGAACTGGAGGGTTTCGGCTCCGAGGAAGGCCTTTGGCGACCCGGTACGGAGCCGGAAGGCTTGACTGGCTGTTTCGGAGCCGGGCATTGGAAACGTCGTCTCGGTGCCGACCTTGGCCAGAAGGCGGAGGTGGTGCCAAAGACTTGTGTTTTGTCGGTGTTTGAGGGGGCAAGGGGTCTTCAGTACTCACATCACCATGTCCCTGTGGCAATTCTTCAGCGTTGAGGTCTATCTCAAGCTCCGAGTTGGAGTCTTGTTCGAAAAAGGCTTCATCCTCTTCTGCCGCTGATGCCTCGATGTCTTCTTGGCCGGAGTCTTCACCAAAGATGTCCAGCGCGTCTTCGATGCTTTGACGCTGCATGTCTCGACGTCGAGCCCGACAGTCGCGGAGAGTCTTTTTTGACCGGAACGATTTGCAAGCGTCACAGTTTTCTTCTTTGTGCTCGGGAGAAGCACAAGTTGCACACTTCGTGTGAGTCGATGCACAGATACTTTGCGTGGCACCGAGGACAGAATTTAAACGGAGTCTGATCCATCGACGGAGAGGTGACTGGGCGCGGTTAGGCCTTGAAGGCCGTCCATGAAGCTTTCCCATGGAAGGTCGATTACAATGTCGAAACGATATGCGGAGAAGTGGAAACGCTTAAGGAAACAATGCTGTTGAGGGTAGAGAGGATTGCGCGCCGAGGGAAACCCGAGGAACGGTTTCGAACCGGAGCGCAGCAACACACGTCCGAGCCCGATGGCGGGAAAAAACAATATAACAATGGAGTCGATGCCCATGCGCGCTATCACCGAAAGGAGGAGTCACCTTACCTCATGACTAGGAGAGACTTCTTCGAAGAAAACAACTTGCAAACATCCAGACCCAACACTAGATGGCAGGAGTATGCAAAGCATGTGTATCTACAGCACACATGCCTCAAACATAAATGTTTTCTGGGAACTATTTCGGGCGCCCCAGGGGAGACAGGGGTTACTGGGCTTGGATTGTAATAATCAGTCTTTTGCCGCCGGTGACCTGGAGTTTAACCTTACTATTGAACCAACAAATGAGCACAAAATGCTGCCTTGTAGCACTTGACTCACTCAAGAAGATGTTGTGGAGTTAGAAACTTAGTACTCAACACACCAACTAACAAATGCCAATAACTGAAGTCCATACAGTGTTTATTCTTTGAAAAAGAAGTAATACTTTACTTAAATCGCACACAACATAATACTGATTGTAATGTCTCAGAGACAATATACTGTGTAGAAAACTTCTTGTGCAACCTTTCACAGTTAGTCTCTGTGATTTCCCCTTTCAGGGGCGTAGAATATGGAAAGTTGTTTGTGGAACATCCTAGTTGTGGGCCAACACTTGCATTCACACCCCCCTCCCAGATTCAGTATGTAATGCATCGTTGGGTGTGTTTTTTCAATCAACTGAAGTGTGTTATTCCGGATAACTATGCGGAGCAGGGAACCTTCTCACAAGGATTTGGGTGTAACATGGGATGTTGGCTCACAGGCTTAAAACTGGACGTCAGAGGAGTGGTTCCTATCCACCCTGCTCTGGATGGGGCAGCTGACAAGGTAGTGCAGCTTGAAACAGAGTTTTCAGCACATGGTAAGTTTCAGCGGTGCCCGCTTCAGAGAGGTCCTTAATGGCGGTCACCACAACGATGTTCCCAATGACAAACTTAATGGTCTTGTCTTTGAGCATGCAGTGAGCACAGTCTGTGTGTTAGATTTAACAGGGCTGTTTTACTTGTATTTGACAAATGATAGACTACAGGTCACATCGGACCGCTCTTAACTCAATGGCATTTACATACAGCATCTGGTCCATCCAAGTCCAGAAGAGTAGGGTTGAGGGAGGGCCCAGTGAGCCCTCCTGCTCAGTCTTATTTCTGTTATGATTTTTTACTTCCTCATGTTTACTTTGTCTTATATATTATATATTAAATAGTTGTTCTCATGGGTGAGGTGCCTAGGGAACTACCGGGCTCGGTTTGTTCTCACTTTGCCTGCGCATGTACACAGCTATGATATTAAAAACCAAAACAGTCTTTTTTGCCTTCAAGATTCTCAAGACCGGCAACTCTGCTGAAGAGCAAAAAGACATCTTCAGCTCAATACAGTCAACGGACTGTCCATCTGTCCACCCCGACCCTGCTCAACATTTATGTAATAATCCAACAGATTTTTTTGTAAATAAAATGAACTTCATATGTGTCGCCTTTCCCTCATTGACTAAATCTACCACCCCTAATATTTTCTGTACTCCTTCTCTGGATCGTCATCCGAACTCTCCTTCTGTGGCAGCCATGCCAATAACCCACCGAGTCTACACACATTCAACCCTATCTCTCCGGATGAGATGCCCACTCTTCTTTCAGCCATTAAATCTGGATCCCTTCAGACTCGCTGATGGCCTTTCGGTCTGCTCTACCTAGCCGCAATCAACACCTTCTTCATCTTTGCGATCAGTCCATTGACTGTAACAATTCCTCAAGCATGAAAAAGGCATTAGTGATTCCCTTACTGAAAAAGCCGACTGCAGAACCTGAGCAATTTCTGCCCCATCTAACTTTTTCCCTAGCCCAAAAATACTTTAGAGAACGTCGCCAACAGGCAGATGTCTCTTTTCCTTGAGCAACCGAAACTTCGTGACCAAACTCAATCGGGCTTTTATCCCACATACACCACCGAAGCAACTCTAAATTCCAGGCCTTGATTATCTTTGAATGATGGTAGATCAAGGCAAATCTTCCACCCCTGTCCTTCTTAACTTGTCCTCGGCTTTTAAAACACTCTCCCTCATCATCCTACTCTCCCACCTCTCCGAAGTCAGGATCCATGGCTCTGCTTTGCCTGAGAGAATTCTTACCAAACCGACCATCCCCAAGCTGTCATCTTGTCACCATTTCAATCTGAATTTAAATCCCTGCCTGATGCAGTTCAACAGGGCTCCTCTCTCAGCCACACCCTTTTTAAGGGTCACTGGCACAACTTATTCGGTCATTGGGCTCCAGCCTTTAAGTTATGCAGGCGCTACACAGATTCTACTCTTACTCGACAATAACATCAGCCGCAAGGCTCCCCCACGCCAGGGACTGCATAACCCAGGTCGACGAGTGGATGTCTTCCAATTCATTAAAACTCAACACAGACAAGACGAAGATAGAGTTTATCTCTACTCAGAACTCCCCTGCCATTCTATCTTCTTGTCTGTGGTCCTCAAACCGAGGTTTGACTGTAGTCTCATCTTCCTCAGTATGCAATTTCGACTTCTTTTTTTAATCATGATCTTTCCTTACAGGGGAAGGTTAATAAATTGGTTGCCACCTGTTTACATAAGCTTTGTGTACTGCGGAAAACCATGGCCTATCTCCTACAACCATCAGTGGTCCAGGCCACCATCTTAAGTCAATTAGATGACTGCATCTCCTCTTCTAGGCATGCCTGTGTATATCATCAAACACTTGCATTGCCTACAGAATGTCATAGCAGGACTGTCTATCACCCCCCATTTTGATTCTCTGCAAGGACGGCACTGCACGTCTGCATTGGTTACGTATGTCTCACAGAACTGCTTTAAATCTGTCTGCACAGTATTCAAAGCCATTCATACCAGGGCCCCTTTGCAATCCTAGACCACTGTGTCTACCTTTGTTAGAAGTTTCAGCTCTATACCCCACTTCAGGCTCTCAGGTCCTCTACTGTTGTCAGTTCCCAGATGTTGAAGTATCAATAGGACTAAGGTGTCAATCACGCATATTGATTTTTTATGCAGAACACAACACAGGCAGTGCTGTATGCAACAGGTGTTATTAACTCAACCCAACCCAACTCATTTCCTATCAACAGCGAAGAGCGGATCCGAAAACTGTTACTTGCAAGTCACACCCAGGTCTCTGCAGCAGGTGTGCCACCTACTGAGATTTCTTAAAGGCACTGAGAAGGAGATTCTGGTCCTCCACCCTTGGGAGGGGCATGTACAGGATCTCGGGCCAAATATTGGCTGCCCGAGGCCAAGGATTTGGCAGGGAGTCAGACACGGCTGTAATGAGAGATAAGCTTCACGGGCAATTGGTACTTGGCAGGAGGATGAAAGGTTCCGTAGGCAGGTACCAGTAGAAGCAGCATCTGTACATGGCAGATAGTTCCCCACTCGCAGGACATGGCATTGCTTGGCAGCGAGCAGGCTGATGGAGCTCTGCCATGTTCTGCAGCCGGAGACATATTTGAGTTGGTTTAATCGCATGCAGCAAATGCCTGCATGCAACCTAATGGTGACAGGTTTGATACTGGCAGTGCCGTCTCATTCATTCTTCCTTCCAGGGTTGAAAAAAACAGCACTAGTGAAAAGCACCTGTTTTTGAAATGACAAGCACATAGTTTGGTTTGTGGCATAGATCCTTAATGAATGGTAGACATATTAAAAGGTCGGCCAATGCAAGCGGCTGGCCTCCGGTAAAAAGACAAGTTTCACGACCTCCTATACCTTGTTCATCCGAAAACGCTTGTTGCAGAGTGTAAAGCCAGCTCTCTCGCTTACAATTTAAAAAAATTGACATTGACTTGAAGAAAATCTGGGGTCAACTGTAAAGATTTTAAAAGATTGTGGTGAATGTATATCTTTTTAAGGACCTTCATATCTGTCCTGGCAAGTAGATTCATATCTATTTATATCTATCTCAAAGACATTTGGGATAGTTTGCAATGATGTCAAAGAAATGTGGATGGTTTAACTTGTTCAGGGACATTTACTGTCGTCTTTAGCCTCAGCAGCGTGATAGGAGGCAGTGTGTACAATTTACAAAGACATGTTGATTTATCTGTATCAATCTCAAGTGAGTGGAGAATCAACTGTATCAGTTTTTCAGGGACCTTTGAGGTGAAATGTAGCAATCTCACAGAGGGTCCCAGTCCATTGTTCCTGCTTCAGGGAGATCTGGGGTACTTGTTAACAACTCCAGGAAGAGTTGTTCTAATTTGTATTCAGGGGGTTTGACACAGTTCATAACTTTCTGTCAACTTTATCAATACTCCCCTTAATTTGGAACACTTTGGCCAATTTCTGGGAAACATGAGATCAACTGGGAAGGCTGATAACCTGGTCGGCTCACTCGTTGTCAGGGAGAGTCACTCATATTCAATCAATCAATCACCCATTTATAGAACGTGGCAAATAACCTATGAGGGTATCGAGGCACTGGAGATGTTGTCTGCTGCGTGGTGGTTTGAGAAAAGTGTGGCATCTGCACTTTTATGAAGCCCCGGCAGAACAGATTACTTAAATAAAAGCTACTGGTATGGGCGACCCAAGGCAGAGTATTACAGAACATCAAACACAGAGAAGCAATGAAACTCACATCACAATCCTCTTCCTGAAGAGCGGGCAGTCCAGGGTGAAGGTTTCATACTCGCCTCCCTCGCCACATATGTGCACTCCGTACTTCTTGGACAACTGGAAACAAAGGCAGGGAGGGAAGACAATGAGCAGTAGCCATGAGGTATCAGTGACTCGCAGCAGAGCTAGGACAGAGACACCCAGGGTAGCACAGACCCAACTCAGACCAACATAGGAAGCACCAACTTCAACATTCCCACCAGAATTATTGTTCGACTATTGGACTTACCTGGACCTCCCCCTCAAGAATTTTAATTAGATCAGAACAATGTACCATGTGAGGAAGGGAATTTGTTTGCATATGTTCCTTAATGCTTGCATGTATTCAATGAACATGCTAATGCCCATGTGTGCCTTAACGTGTGTTGTTACATTTTATTAATCAATTGCTATTGTGTTTTTGTACCAGTTTGAAGACCACTAGAGTCTATGTATTACTGTACACTTGCACGCATTTAACATGAATCTCTATCGTGTTATCCTGTGTACCACACTTCACACTTTACACTATCTGCTGATCCCAATACTTTCTACTTTATTTCCATCCTCACACCATTTCTCTCCCTCTGTACACTTTACTTCCACCCCAGCTCACGTTCCTTCTTCACACGCCGCACTTCTTTACTGCTGTTCCACCGCTGTACCCCATCTTATTGTTCATTCTACACACACACTTCCCTCTTCCCCATCTATATTACCATGAGTCAAATTGTGCCACTCACTGTCACTTTCTGCATATTTACTTCTATTTTTCTCTCTATGAATACTGGTCTTCCTTCTTTCCATTCCAATCCATGTGCCCTCCTCCAGTTGGTTTCAATGTGCCCCTGACAGGTGTTAGACTCTGGTTAGAAGCCAGAGGACATAGCTTAACCCAGTCATAAGCAAACAACCCAGTGCTGGGGAAAGCAAAGCGCCCAGAAGCCTATATTGCCTGAGTTGTTTTCTGGATTTCACCCATGACGTATCAAGCCTGATGCACAAAGGGCTGCTGCTCCAGATTCTGGGTCCACTTGGCCTGCCCCGTCACTGTTTCTTTTTTGCATTTCTCAGCTATCGGTCTGGCAACTTCTTGGCTCCTTGTGCTCTTACGCACGAGGAAATCGTTTTTTTCTGCCAAGCCTGGTGGGCATTGGTCACCACGTAGGTTACAGGTCTTGAAGATGACATGGAGCGGTACAGCCGGTGTCCACTGTAGGCCCACCAGAGTAGGAGGGATGGGATCAAATGCCTTGATTTCTTTGATGAGACATGTGGCTGCATTGTATGCATGAGCAGGGTATTATCGCCATCCAGCTGTCACAGAAACAAGACTCTGATGTTATTCAAGAAGTCTGCTTTGTGGTAGTAAAGTGGAAGCTGGTTGTGGAGTGGTAGTTGGTATAGAGACATCAATGTTTGATTGGCAGTGTGTGTTTCACGGGAGAGGTAATTGCCATTGAATTGTCAATGTTTCCTTGGCAACGTGTGTTTTGAAGGAGAGGTTGGAGTTGGTGATGTTTCAGGGTGTTTCTACAGTTGTAATGAGTTACAGGGTGAATTCGTCCAGGTTTGCGTCGGAGAGATTTTGCTGGGTTTGAGTTTTCTGGCACTATGCTTGTTCAACATTAAGTGTTCTCTTAACAACCACATCTGTATGACGAAGAGACTATATCTGATGTAGTGAGTGATCGTGATTGTGGAGACATTCAGCTGGGTTTGGTTGTTGCACGTGTAGAAGTGAATCCTGATTCCATGGTTGGTATTGAGGACCCAGAATGGTTTAATGTGCAAGAAGACCTTGGACTCTTGTGAGACTCCACGGGTCACTAACAGCCAGTGCCGTCTAGAGCTGCCTATCTGGAAGAGTTTGCGTTGATCGAATAGACAGACCAACAACTAGAAAAGTGTAGTGTTGATGAATTCCATGTCCATTGATTGGATGATGATGCAGGCTTGATGGTCAACTGTGCACAAGGATGCTAAGAGGCCTACTAGGATGAGAAGAGAGGCGCGTCTCGTATGAGCAATGATAACAATGCCGTAGACACATTGGGTGGACGCCATCTTTTCCTGCAAGGTGAACTGAAGAGATATTGAGAGTTGCCTGGAAGGTGGTTTGCTTCGATCTGTTCACATCGATGGCACCTGTGTTTTCCACTATCTTTCTGAAGAATGGTAGATGGGTGATGAGTGTGCAACCAGCTACGTCGTTGGGGTCTAGGTTGGTGTTCTGCAGTGTTAAGATGGGTCTTATGTTTAGAGTGTATGAAAAGATGCCAGTGCGAGGGAGGGTTTGCGGAACAGTGTGAATACGTCGGGTAGTGAAGTGCTTCATGATGGTCAAGTGGTGAAGGTTGTCTATAGAGGTGATTGCCTACACAGCTGTAATGATGTCTGTGAGTTCTGCCATTGAAAGCATCTTAAAGAATCCTATGGGTATGTTGATTGGTGTGTGTGAGCATTGATAGTGGTTTTCTTAGTGCTGTTGATGTGTTGCCGACCTTGTTGTTATTTTTTTTTAGAGAATTAATGTATGCGTTACACTTGTCCGTTGAGCAGGCATGGGCAGTTCTAGCGTGGGGTTGACAGCTTTGAACAGGGCTTTGCTTCAGCTGGAGGCTTCTTTGAAGGTAGATGTGCAGTAGGTAGGAACGGCTGCAGTGATGAGGCGTCTGTGTGTGTTCAGGTTACAATTTTCAGTTGTATCAATCCATTTAACTATGATGGGCACGTTGTTTGGTACAACGATATATATTCTCATACACCAGAACTACAGGTATATTGAGCGGTACAGTGATGAAGCTAGTCAGCAGGGCAATAACAAGGATAGGCATCAGTAATATGACTGGCATATACTGAAGTCCAATGTGGGCATATTCATAGTGCAATGGTGACACATTCTGCAGCTCAGTGTGATGGGCGTGGTCTGCAGTCTAGCCACAGGCATATCCATCAGTGCAGCTATGGGAATAACCGTCAGTGCAGAGACAGGTTGGTTCTACATGTTGACAAAGGGCATGTCCTGCACTGTATTAATGGTCACGCTCTAAAGTTCAATGACAGGCATGTTCTGCAGTCCAGTAACACTCATGTTCCATAATTCAGTAATGGGCACGTTCTGCAGTTCTTCAATGGCATACTCTGAAGCGCTCTTCCTGGCATACCCTACACTGCAATGATGGGCACCGATCGGAATGGCTTGCAGTTCCATTATGGGCGTGTCTGGCAGTCCAACAGTGGGAATGTCTGGTCCATCAATGAGCATGTCCTGGTAATGGGCGTGGTCTATAACTCAATGACGGGCATGTTTTGCAACTCAACAATGGCCAACAATCTGCATCTAGACTCACAGAAACCTAATCTGGACATTTAGTTCTGGCCTGGAGAATGTAAAGTGCTTCCAAATGCAGCAACAATTGTCTTGATGGCCAAATCCCTTGGGCTCTACTGTTAGAAATATCGTTTAAGCATAACTGTAGAAGTGGCAGCCATGTTTGCTCAACGCTAAACCAACGCTGGCAAGAGGCTTGGGGAGGTCTGTAGACAGAGTAACTCGGAATCCTTTCCAAGAGGTGTGGCATATACAATCAAGGGTGTGGTTTAAAACATGTGAACTACAAACCTGTGCTTCCTACAGCGCACCCATCCGACCAGAATTTTAGTTCTTCTCTGTAAGTTTTCTATTACTGCTTCAAAGAAATATCACAAAGTACAAGACATGCACCTAAAACAAGCCGGACCTATTGCCTTTGCCACTGCTTGTTAGCAGTTTCAGATAAACGAGTAACAACAATGCTTTCGTTGTGAATAATACATTATTAAGGTCTGGTGGAAGGGGAGTGGTCTTTGGAGGGTCTCAATCACCGCCGTCCTCCCTTCACACGAACATCCTCTGTAGTCTCTGTTAGACACGCCCCTTTCATCCCCACATATTTCTATGGTCCTCCATTTGCATATCTCACACCTCATCTCTTTCCTCTTCAGCATCCTCTTTTCAGTCTCTCCCGCATGTACTTCCTCGCATCTCCTTCAGTTCACCACCCCCCAACACAACTCGCCCACTCACCTGCATGCCGAGAGCGCACAAGGATTTGAGGAGCAAGTATTCTACACAGACTTCTGACTCCCAGACAGGTGCTGTGAGGAACTCGCACTGCCTCCAGCCTAAAGAAGTCCAGAGCTCCCCATCGTGCGCCCTCGTAAACACCCTCCCACGGCCTGAAATCACACAGACACCTAGAGTGGATTCATGGTGCGCACTATGCAAGAGTCATATGCGACACGAAAAACCCTGCAGAACACAGCACTCTGGAAAAGGCAGACACTCTAAGGGAATGGACGATTAAGTAAAGCACGTGAAATGTACACAGGAACCACGTCGCTGACATGGATTACCCTAATGGTTCATAGGGTCACTGTTCACAATCAGTGTTTTCAACTGTAAAGTTAAGGACATAAATTTAGGGCGACAGGGACCCGCGTTTCAATGTCAGTTTTTTGTTACCGATGAGTTTGTGAGCCTAAGGGACCCGCCCCACTTAAAGTCCTGGATGGACTGATGCCAGCTTCAGAAATGTGTGTACCTGCAGCTCACGCGTGCACCTCCCCAGACATTCATGGTGAGCAATACAGTGAGTAACAGTGAACTGTGCACGGTTTATCACTGACAAGAGCTCATTATAAATTGCAGCTATTCACACGTGCCACACACTCCGCTCTCTTCCATGGACCGTGCCTGCCACTGCTGAAACCCTGGAGAAAGCTTTCCGCAAATAAACGGGGTAAAGATCCCACTAGCGCAGCAGGTACAGTAGCACCTGGGTCTACAGGTGGGAGCAGCCCAGTTCACCACATTCATGCCTGTCTTATACCACCCAGGGAGGGGGGGCTGCATTAGGACCCGTGCCTCCATTGCCACGCCACTCCTTCAAGGCGCCACCATTCTAGGAGAAAGAGCGCGCTTCGCCGAAAGGAATGCTGCTGTTTGACTCCTGGTGGGGGTATCGCGCCATCTTAAGTCAAAGCACGCAATCCGTGAAAGCCAAGAGGAGGGAAAGGGAAAACAAGGATGACGCTGGAGGAGGAATCGGCCCGGTGAGGTGATGGCGAGAGACAGCTCCTCTGGAGCGGAAGAGCTGCGGTCCCCCCTGAATGGAGCCGCGGTCCCCCCTGAATGGAGCCGCGGTCCCCCCTGAATGGGGCCGCGTTCCTCGTCGTGCCCCAGCACGCTCGCGCCATTATTGCCGGCTTACCTCCATGAGGTGCGGCCGCACCTGGGCCAGGCCCCTTCCCAGATGCTTATCAGGCTCCAGACCTGTCAAGAGATTAAATAAAAAACACTTTCAGAGAGGGCATCGCCGCCTCGGCAGACATCAAACGCATCGCATTTTTTTTTATTATTGTCAGCATCTGCCTCATGCGCACCTGTTGATGGCGTCAGGAGCCAGGACAGGCGGCCATCTAGAGGCAGAGGTGCGGCCATCTAGAGGCAGAGGTGCGGCCATCTAGAGGCAGAGGTGCGGCCATCTTGAGGCAGAGGTGCATCGTCCGACCATGAAATAGCAACACTGGCCACTCACACAGCAGCACAGAGCAAACTGAAGTGTCTCTAATATGCATAATGTTACATCATACCTGCAACTCACCTGCCTATGGCGTGTTCGTCACCTTCTTTTTACTTCTGCAAACCTGCCAACAAAATGCCTCCATGGACTTTAATTGGATCACACACTGTTCAAAACGACATCACCCTCCAAAAAAGTGTTCATGCTTCATTCACCGTAATGGCTCACTCTCTGAAACACCTGACATCAGCCGCACGTTTGAGTCAAGCGTTGGACAAGTATGGTTGCTTCCAACTAGAAGCTTCGGATATTATCTCACCAGCATGACAGGTTGAGTTGGCCCTGGTGGAATGAAACACAAAGATCTGCCTCACCCATCCCTAAGTTGGAAGCTAAGGGAGAATTAGAATTTCACAAATTTGCTACTCGGTGGTATCATCCGCATTGAAACATCTAACAGCTTGTGTTCAAAGTTCTCAACCATCCACCAGGCCCTATGCCCATCCTTGGATAAGATCTAGTGTTTTCTGGAATGTTCCAGGTGTCTGGAACAAAGAAGGAAATCCTGGAATACTTGGAGGCGAATCTGGAATCCTGAAGAAAACTTTGGAACACTGGAGAGTGTTCCAGAATATCGGGTTGATAGTGTAAGGGTAGAAGGTTGCTCTGAATTAGCTGGAGTCAATGCTTAATCTGGGCCGGTGGTTTCAGGCGCTCGGCACTTAATTGTCAACACTGGGGCTTGTGACAGTCTGTGTTAGAAATGGGATTTTTGGTAGACTAGGGCATGTGCCAAAGCCAGGCAGAAACCACCACTCTAGTCAGGATAAGGGAGTTACACTCCTAAAATAACCCCTGCTCACCCCCTTGGTAGCTTGGCACGAGCAGTCAGGCTTATCTTAGAGGCAGTGTGTAAAGCATTTGCACATAACCAATAGTAATACAGTGTAAGCACTACAAAAGGACACCACACCAGTTTAGAAAAATATCCAATATTTTTATATACTCAAGACAAGACCAAAAACGATAAAAATCCACAATACAGTACTTAAAAATCTTCAGTTATCAAAATATGCTTGAAAAACAGTTCCTTGATGTCGATAGCTCCATCCGGGGCTATTACGGCATCGTGAGCAAACAAATCCAAACAGTTCTGGCTGACCACGGCGTCGCGGGCCAGCTACGGTGTCGGGAAGACCCGCAAACAGTACCTTTTAGAAATGCAGGGAGTCGGCGACCTCTCGTTGAGCTTCCGAAAGCACGGCGCCCACAGGCGTTGGTTCCGGAGGTCGGTGCAGGAGTCGTCGGGGCGCTCGAAGTCACACGCGTTGCAGATTGAACTCCTCTCTGTTGGAGTCAGGAGCACTGGCGTCGGCAGGCGTCGGGTGCGAAGTGCAGCGTGCGGTGCCCTCAGGTCGTGGTGCGAGCAGCGGTTCGGTGGCGGCGTCAGATGGCGTCACCGGTGAGACCAGGGTCACGGTGCGAGGTGAATGCGGTGCTCGTCGCGGTGCTGGCAGGTCACGGTGCAAGCAGCGGCGTCGTCGTTGCTGAAGCGCTGTCGTCGGCTGACGAACTGGAGTCGATGGCGCCGGCGTCGGTAGGCCAAGGCTGCGGTGCGGGATGAGAGCGGTGCGTAGTGTAACTTTACGAGCGGTGCCCTCGAACCACGGTGCAAGCACCGGCGTTGATTTCGGCGTGGAGCGTCATCGTCGGGGATACCAAGGCGTTGTCGTGAAGCGAGGCGGTGCGGAGTGCGGTGCCCACAGGTCGCAGTGCGAGCAGCGGCTCGGTGGCAGCGTCAGCAGGCGTCATCGGTGAAACCAGGGTCGCGGTGCGGCGTTGCGGCGGTGCCCTCTGCGGTGCCTTCAGGACACGGAGTCGGCAGCGTCGTCGTCGACGTCGTCGGGTTGCTTCTTCTTCTGTTGCAGCACAAAACACACAGTCCCCAGTGCTGAGGGCAGAAGAGCTTGAAGTCTTTGCTGTTCCTGAGACTTCTTGAACAGGGGGCAAGCTCTACCTCAAGCCCTTGGAGAAACTCACAAAAGTAGATTGCAGAAAGTTCAGTCCAGTCCTTTCACTGCCCAAGACAGAAGCAGCCACTGCAGGCCAACACAGCAAAGCACACAGCAATGTGGTAGTTCCTCCTCACAGCTTCTCCAGCTCTTCTTCTTGGCAGTCTTCTTGGTCCAAAAGAGTTCTAAAGTTCAGGGCTCTCTGTTGAAGTCAGGAGCGCAGGCGTCGGGTGCTGGGGTGCGAAGTGCAGCGGTGCGGCGTGCGGTGCCTTCAGGTCGTGGTGCGAGCAGCGGCTCGGTGGCGGCGTCAGATGGCATCATCGGTGAGACCAGGGTCGCGGTGCGAAGTGAATGCGGTGCTCGTCGCGGTGCTGGCAGGTCGCGGTGCAAGCAGCGGCGTCGTCGTTGCTGAAATGCTGTCGTCGGCTGACGAACTGGAGTCGATGGCGCCGGCGTTGGTAGGCCAAGGCTGCGGTGCGGGATGAGGGCGGTAAGTCATGTAACTTTTCGAGCGGTGCCCTCGAACCACGGTGCAAGCAGCGGCGTAGATTTCGGTGTGGAGTGTAGTCGGGGCTACCAAGGCGTTGTCGCGAGGCGGTGCGGAGTGCGGTTCCCACAGGTCGCGGTGCGAGCAGCGGCTCGATGGCGGCGTCAGCAGGCGTTGTCGGTGAGACCAGGGTCGCGTTGCGGCGGTGCCCTCTGCGGTGCCTTCAGGACACGGAGTCGGCAGCGGCGTCGGATTGCTTTTTCTTCTGTTGCAGCACAAAACACCCAGTCCCCAGTGCTGAGGGCAGAAGAGCTTGAAGTCTTTGCTGTTCCTGAGACTTCTTGAACAGGGGGCAAGGTCTACCTCAAGCCCTTGGAGAAACTCACAAAAGTAGATTGCAGAAAGTCCAGTCCAGTCCTTTCACTGCCCAAGACAGAAGCAGCCACTGCAGGCCAACACAGCAAAGCACACAGCAAAGTGGTAGTTCCTCCTCACAGCTTCTCCAGCTCTTCTTCTTGGCAGTCTTCTTGGTCCAAAAGAGTTCTAACATTCAGGGGTCTGGGCACCAATATTTATATCCCAAAATCCTTTGATCTCTTAGGCAGAGAGTGTCTGTGCCCTGCCAGAACCAGTTCTGCCTTCTCTGGTGTGACTTCCTGGCAAGAGGTGGAGACGGCATTGTCAGAGGCAGACCAGGCCCTTTGAGGTGCAAGGAAATCTCCTCCCCCTTCCCCAATTGCAGCCCAGGTCTATTCAGCCCTTTCCTGACCTACTTAGACTATCTGGAGCCACTCCTGCTCCCCAGCCTTCTGTCATCCAAAACCCAGACAGGCAATCCACATTCCAGCAGAGGCACACGGGATGACTGAGCAAGAAAATACCTACTTTCTAAAAGTGGTGTTTTCAAACACAGAATGTAAAAATCACCTTCACTTAAAGATGCATCTTTAGATTCTGAGTTCAGGCATACTAAACTTTATTTCCCTACCTAATTCCCGGGCCAGTTATGTTTATAAGATGTTATAAACAATCTCCCCATTTTGTCCTATGGGGAACAGGTAGCCTTGCAATAGTGAAAAACGAAATTGGCCGTAATTCACTATCAGGACATGCCACACACACCAGGGCATGTCCTACCTTTCACATACACTGCACCCTGCCCACAGGGGTACCTTGGGCCTACCTTAGGGGTGCCTGACATGTAAGAAAAGGGAAGGTTAGGGACTGGCAAGTGTGTGCACTGGCCAAGTCGACATGGCAGTTACAAACTGCGCGCAGACTCTGCAATGGCAGGTCTGAGTTACCTTTTCAGGGCTACTCACGTGGGTGGCACAATCAGTGCTGCAGGCCCACTAGTAGCATTTGATTTACAGGCCCTGGCACACTCAGTGCACTTTACTAGGGACTAACAAGTAAATCAAATATCCAATCATGAAAACACCAATCCATAACACAATTTACACAGAGAGCATATGCACTTTAGCGCTGATTAGCAGTGGTAAAGTGCCCAGAGTCCTAAAACCAACACAAACAGGTCAGGAAAAAGTGGGAGGAAGAAGCAAAAAGTTTGGGGATAACCCTGCAAAAAGGGCCATTTCCAACACAACCCCCTTCCAGCCTAAAGCCAGGGTAGACCAATCCATACCGCGATGGACATCCCTGCTTGGGGCGATAGAACATGGAAACTGGCCCGCAAAAGCAGGGTTTCCTTCCCGTTCTACGCGTTCCTGAACCTAGTTGGATCCCTCTATCCATACTCTCAGGGCCCACTAAGCTGACCCATGGGGAACCCTTCTCCTCACCTGTGGACCCCATCTGTGCAGCACCTAAACTTACTTTGCTCACAGATGTGTCCCAACAGGCAGACAGTACACACATGGCCAACACAATGGTGTGGCCCAGTCCACCCCCGGGGTGTGACTCCTGTCCCCCTCCCAGGGGGAACTCTGTCCACCAGGACAGCCAGCCACAGTGGCCACTGACAAATGTCAGTGATGAGAGCCAGGCCTTATGCCTTTCAGGCCACTCCAACCGCTGTGGCGTCAGAGAGTGGGGGGCGGTAGCCCCAGGTGCCTGGCACCCTTTCTTTACTCTCCCCCCAGCCAAGTTAGGTATGGCCTCCTCACACTGGCCCACAAGCCCAGGGTCTGTACCCTGCGGCTGGACAGGAGACTGGGGTGGGCTCTCCCACACCCTCTCCTTCTCCCCGGTGTTCTGTACCCTCCCACCTGGAACGGTACCCCCTTCCAGAATTGTCAGGGCACCTGTGGTAGGTGTCCTGCACAATTCGCCCACCAGTTCAGGGGTGCTATCCTGCAACTGGTACACCAGTCCAGGGTCTGTACCCTGGGGCTGAACCATGGACTGAGGTGGGCTCTCCCACACCCGGTCCTCTCCCCTGGGGCTCTGTACCCTCCACCTGGAGCGGCATCCCCAGAAGACAAACTGGTAGGGGCACTGTTAGCAGTCGCCCCTTCCCCCAGGTCAGGGGGGACACCCTGAACCTGGTCCTCCAACCCAGGGTCTGTACCCTCAGGCTGACAAGAGGTCTCGGGTGAGGCTCTCCTCCCCTCACCTCTCCTTCTGGGGTCCTGCACTCTCCTCCCAGGAGAAGCACCCCCAGAACCAAAAACTGTCAGGACGCTGGAACCGGGCCTCCTACACAATTCTTCCACCAGTTCAGGGCCTTGACCCTGCATCTGATCCACCACCCTCGGATCTAAACCCTCAGGTTGAACCGGGGTCAGAGGCAAGGACTCCCTCCCTCTGCACCCCCTTCCAGAGTTCTGCACCCTCCTACCTGGAGTGGTACCCCTAGAAGACAAACAGGTCAGGACACTGCTTACAGTCGTCCTTCCCTCCAGGTCAGGCAGGACCTGAACCTGGCCTCCCAACCCAGGGACTAAACCCTGCGGCTGAGCACCTGCCCGGCGCACCAGGACTTCCTTGGGAGCACGCATGCCCCCCCTGAGGGTAACACATGACTCATGTGTTGTGTGACAGTCTGCCTGGTGCAGATCTCCCAACCCCTGTCCATCTGACAGTGCGCGAAGATCCCCCAGGACAGAAGTGGTGTCACCATGGTCACTCCTAGGAGGCTCAGCCCTTCTGGCTGGCCCCTGACCCACTGGTTTTCCCACGGGGGAACGCATCCCCCTTTCACCCCTCAATCTGGACTTCTGCACCCTCCACTTGGGAGCAGCACCACCAGACACCAGAACCGCTGGAGCTCTGTTTACAGACACTCCACGTTCTCCTGACAGTAGGAGATCCCCCTCAACAGACGGCCTACCAGTACAGCCTAGGCTCCCCACCTGGTGTTCCCTCCTGGAACCACCCAGGCTTTGGGACCGGGTTTTAGGCACCTTCGGCTGCAGCCCATTCCCACTCCTTCTCCGCGGAGACAGGACGTGAGTCCCTACACCCTTCCCACGACACCGGGACCTATCTGGGCTATCACAAACCTTTCCCACCACCCTTGGTTGGGAAATACCTAAGCCACTTCCTTCCGGGTCACCCCTAGATGCTTCTCCAGACCCTCTGGAATCCACCAAAAGGTCTGCCTCCAGTGCAAGCTCCCTGGGGTCAGAGAACTCAGACTACACTTGGTGTTGGCATAGCTCTGGAAAACAGGGACTTAAAATATGCTCTCCAACAATTGAATGACACAGCCCCACACAGGTGTTAACCAAACTACCCTTCACCCAACCATTCAGTGCCTCTGAAAAGTACCCCACATCATTCTCACAAGACTGGTGAGACAGTGTCTGACTGTTGCTGTCCCTCAACCCATACTCTTCTGGCTGGTCTCCATACTCACTTACCAGGGCTTCTATCATGGGGGAACCCCTCTACCTGCACTTCTCATCTAGAGTCAGTAGAGTGTCCCTCCCACTACCAGGAAAATGATCCCCTGTGCCAGTTCCCCAATCCACCTCAGGGACACTGAGCACCACTGGAGTTACCTCACAATCCTGTACCCCCTGGTGTATGTCAACCCCCTCCTTGAAGCAGGGCCCCAAATCTGTGTGTGTGTGTGTGTACCTCATCCTCAGTACTCGATCTAACACTTTTGCTGCCACCATCTGGGCTGGGCCTAGCCCTACTGGCTTCCCAGTCCAGCTCTCTCATTTTAAACTCATGGTCTAACATCATCCTTTTCTCCTCCATGGCTAACTTAAGCTTCTCCGGTTCCACAGCAACTCTCCTTGCTTCCCGCCTGTCCTCCAGCTCCTCTGGGGACAAGGCACTGCTGCTGCCTGGTTTAGAGGGTGCCCCCCCTCCGAAAAGCACATCCACCCTTGGAATAGGCTCCTCCACCTCCAGCCTAAGATCCCCAGACTGCTCACTAGCATGTCTGGCTGCTACCCAGGCCCTCAGCGCCTTTTGTAGCTCCTCTTTTCTGGTGAGGCCTCTGATTTGGATTTTGAGGTTTTTGCAGATCGCCTTCAACTCCTTAACATTGTAGGTTTCTAACCTCTCCTCCTCAAAGGCCACTTCCAAGGATGCAACAGATGATGCAATTGATTCAGGCATGATGTACTAGAAAGTTCCAGTTCAAAACCAATGGAAAGGCAAAAATAGACCAAAAGAAAATAGTATGTGGTACGTAATGGTCTGCGATATGGTAGTAGTGCACACCAATCACTGTAAGTCAAGTGCAAACACAAGTCCTCTCCTCACCGCTGACAACCAATGTTAGAAATGGGATTTTTGGTAGGCTAGGGCATGTGCCAAAGCCAGGCAGAAACCACCACTCTAGTCAGGATAAGGGAGTTACACTCCTAAAATAACCCCTACTCACCCACTTGGTAGCTTGGCACGAGCAGTCAGGCTTATCTTAGAGGCAGTGTGTAAAGCATTTGCACATAACCAACAGTAATACAGTGTAAGCACTACAAAAGGACACCACACCGGTTTAGAAAAATATCCAATATTTTTATATACTTAAGACAAGACTAAAAACGATAAAAATCAACAATACAGTACTTAAAAATCTTCAGTTATCAAAATATGCTTGAAAAACCAGTTCCTTGATGTCGATAGCTCCGTCCGGGGCTATTATGGCGTTGTGAACAAACAAATCCAAACAGTTCTGGCTGACCGCGGCGTCGCGGGCCAGCTACGGTGTCGGGAAGACCCGCAAACAGTACCTTTTAGAAATGCAGGGCGTCGGCGACCTCTCGTTGAGCTTCCGAAAGCACGGCGTCCGCAGGCATCGGTTCCGGAGGTCGGTGCATGAGTCGTCGGGGCCCTCGAAGTCACACGCGTTGCAGATCGAACTCCTCTCTGTTGAAGTCAGGAGCGCTGGCGTCGGCAGGCGTCGGGTGCTGCGGTGCGAAGTGCAGCGGTGCGGTGCCCTCAGGTCGCGGTGGGAGCAGCGGCTCGGTGGCGGCGTCAGATGGCGGCGTCGGTGAGTGAATGCGGTGCTCGTCGCGGTGCTGGTAGGTCGCGTTGCAAGCAGCAGCGTCGTCGTTGCTGAAGCGCTGTCGTCGGCTGATGAACTGGAGTCGACGGCGCCGGCATCGGTAGGCCAAGGCTGCGGTGCGGGATGAGGGCGGAGCGTCGTGTAACTTTACGAGCGGTGCCCTCGAACCACGGTGCAAGCAGCGGCATAGATTTCGGCGTGGAGCGGCGTCGTCGGGGCTACCAAGGCGTCGTCGTGTAGCGAGGCGGTGCGGAGTGCGGTGCCCACAGGTCGCGTTGCGAGCAGCGGCTCGATGGCGACGTCAGCAGGTGTCGTCGGTGAGACCAGGGTCGCGGTGCGGCGTTGCGGCGGTGCCCTCTGCGGTGCCTTCAGGACACGGAGTCGGCAGCGGCGTCGTCGGGTTGCTTTTTCTTCTGTTGCAGCACAAAACACACAGTCCCCAGTGCTGAGGGCAGAAGAGCTTGAAGTCTTTGCTGTTCCTGAGACTTCTTGAACAGGGGGCAAGCTCTACCTCAAGCCCTTGGAGAAACTCACAAAAGTAGATTGCAGAAAGTCCAGTCCAGTCCTTTCACTGCCCAAGACAGAAGCAGCCACTGCAGGCCAACACAGCAAAGCACACATCAAAGTGGTAGTTCCTCCTCACAGCTTGTCCAGCTCTTCTTCTTGGCAGTCTTCTTGGTCCAAAAGAGTTCTAACATTCAGGGGTCTGGGCCCCAATATTTATATCCCAAAATCCTTTGATCTCTTAGGCAGAGAGTGTCTGTGCCCAGCCAGAACCAGTTCTGCCTTCTCTGGTGTGACTTCCTGGTAGGAGGTGGAGACGGCATTGTCAGAGGCAGACCAGGCCCTTTGAGGTGCAAGGAAATCTCCTCCCCCTTCCCCAATTGCAGCCCAGGTCTATTCAGCCCTTTCCTGACCCACCTAGACTATCTGGAGCCACTCCTGCTCCCCAGCCTTCTGTCATGCAAAACCCAGACAGGCAATCCACATTCCAGCAGAGGCACACGGGATGACTGAGCAAGAAAATACCTACTTTCTAAAAGTGGTGTTTTCAAACACAGAATGTAAAAATCACCTTCACTAAAAGATGCATCTTTAGATTCTGAGTTCAGGCATACTAAACTTTATTTCCCTACCTAATTCCTCGGGCCAGTTATGTTTATAAGATGTTATAAACAATCTCCCCATTTTGTCCTATGGGGAACAGGTAGCCTTGCAATAGTGAAAACGAAATTGGCCGTAATTCACTATCAGGACATGCCACACACACCAGGGCATGTCCTACCTTTCACATACACTGCACCCTGCCCACAGGGGTACCTTGGGCCTATCTTAGGGGTGCCTGACATGTAAGAAAAGGGAAGGTTAGGGACTGGCAAGTGTGTGCACTGGCCAAGTCGACATGGCAGTTACAAACTGCGCGCAGACTCTGCAATGGCAGGTCTGAGTTACCTTTTCAGGGCTACTCACGTGGGTGGCACAATCAGTGCTGCAGGCCCACTAGTAGCATTTGATTTACAGGCCCTGGCACACTCAGTGCACTTTACTAGGGACTAACAAGTAAATCAAATATCCAATCATGGAAACACCAATCCATAACACAATTTACACAGAGAGCATATGCACTTTAGCGCTGATTAGCAGTGGTAAAGTGCCCAGAGTCCTAAAACCAACACAAACAGGTCAGGAAAAAGTGGGAGGAAGAAGCAAAAAGTTTGGAGACAAGCATTTGCAATGCAATAGGTCTCGCATTTGTTGGAGTTGGAGCTATTGAAATTTGTAAATGCCAATGTTTTTTAGTTATGTTTTTTAAGTGGAGTGATAATTTAAAGAAAAAAGTGCACACTATACCATACTACAAGCTTCTATAGCAACTGTACAGTAAAGCTAAGGCTATGTTAACTTAAAGGGGTGTAAATGGATGAATAAAAATACGAAAAAGGATTTTAAAATGCAAGATGGAATGTATAGATGGTGAGCAGGCAGCACCCCCACGTCCAGCGCCGTGGGTGCCAGGGTAGGCGCAGCACCCCCGCCTGCAGCACCTTGGGGGCCAGGGTAGGTGCAGCACCCCCACCTGCAGCACCTTGGGTGCCAGGGTAGGTGCAGCACCCCCGCCTCCAGGACCTTGGGTGCCAAGGGAGGCGCTGCAGAGCAGTGATGGACGTATTGGGGCGTGCTGGGGGAGGGAGAGGCTGTGGTGGGGAGCAGTGACTGGGGAGGCTGGGTGAGGATGTGGGGTGGGCTGGGGATGGGCCAGGGGAGGGCCACTGTCCCTGGGGAGGGAGAGGCTGCAGGAGGAGGGAGTGGGAGGGAGTGACGGAGGAGGCTGGCTGAGGATGTGGGAGGAGAGCGCATTCCTCGCATGGACTGGGGAACAGCCGGGGCCTGCCGAGAGACACACAACGCAACAGGCTGGCACACATACACCACACCTTGCACACACGCTGACTCGTGCTTACACACACACTGACACTCACACACAACTTGCACACACGCTGACACTCTCCCACACACAACATGCTGACACACGCACACCATAACTTGCACACACACTGACACTCACTCCATGGATGGACAGACTCACAGACCCTAGCTTGAGCTCACCAGCGTGCGCGCCCACTGACTGCCCTCATGCACACACTAACGGGAGCACAGTGTCCTCATTGCACAGTTGCACACACCAACGGGAGCACACTGTCCTCATACACAGCTGTACACACTATGATTGCAGTCAGTCTATCCCTGCCACCAGATGCAGGCGCAGTGGACAGCGCCTGGGGCCATCCCGCCCTTGCCACGCCCCAGAAGCCCCCACTTACACTTTCGGCGCTGGGTCAGCCGGTTGCTGGTGTGCGGAATCCAGATCTTCTGCAAGGGGCTCCCCAGCCCGGTGGGACATCCTCGCAGCTGCCTGGTGCAGCTCCTCTCTGCTGCTATGCTGCTAGCACCTGGGACTGCCTCTTGGCGCCTGTGCTGGTTGGCGCTAGAGAGTCTGTTGGCGCTTAGGCGGTGCGCACTGGCCCTCGCTCGGGCTTCTCAGCTCCTGTCGCTGTCTCTCGGTGACACTCCCAAATAAGTGGAGAGGACCGGCCCTAGATGTTGGTTCTCCCTGCACTGGACCCGGCTGCGGGCGCTGTTTGGAAGCCTTTGGCGTCTGAGGGCACGCGGATGCTTGTTGGGACTTGCCACCACTCCCTGGATCATTGGGGGTGGGGGGTGGTTGTAGTTCACTGGGTCTGTTTGACCCCGAATGATGCCGATCCCCACTTAGTAGCGCTTCCTATCTCTTGTTAGTGCCTGTGGGGCTTTGTGGCGCGGCATTGCAAATGCTTAAATTTACAACTGAGAGCGGCACCGCTTCACGGACATTGTGCTCGGTTTGTTTATATATTTCTTAACTTTAACACTGAGCGCGGTGTGCTTGAAGCGGGCGCTGCGCTCAGTGCTAAAGTTAAGAAATATATAAATAAACTGAGCGCGGTGTCCGTGAAGCGGCGCCGCGCTCAGTTTGAAGTGAGGCAGCGAAGGCAGCAGGCCGCGGCTGACTTAGGGACTCAACGGGCGTGGTCGGTACATTGCGCTGCTGGCAGGGCAAGGGCCCCAGGGTAGGCGTGCGCGACGGAACAGTAAACAAGTACCTGGCAGCATCGAAGAGGCCCTGCACCCTCCCGGTTCCACCAAGCGAAGGATAAAAAGACGCCATGAGCGTGCACATTGGCTGTCCAGCGGCAACCTACAAGAGACGCCGTGAGCGTGCGAGCGTGCACATCGGCTGTCCCGGCGCAAGCTGAAAGACACGCCGTGCGCGTGCCCATGTGCTGTCCGGGACAAAGCTGATATACACGCCGTGAGCGTGCACATCGGCTGTCTGGGAAAGTGCACATCTCCTGTCCCCCTTCCAAACTCAAGTCGACGACAATAAGTCTCGCTAGCGACAGCGCTTCGCGCTGTGTCGCTAGGCGAGACCTAATAACCCTGCAAAAAGGGCCATTTCCAACACAACCCCCTTCCAGCCTAAAGCCAGGGTAGACCAATCCATACCGCGATGGACTTCCCTGCTTGGGGCGATAGAACATGGAACCTGGCCCGCACCAGCAAGGTTTCCTTTCCGTTCTACGCGTTCCTTAACCTAGTTGGATCCCTCTATCCATACTCTCAGGGCCCACTAAGCTGACCCATGGGGAACCCTTCTCCTCACCTGTGGACCCCATCTGTGCAGCACCTAAACTTACTTTGCTCACAGATGTGTCCCAACAGGCAGACAGTACCCACATGGCCAACACAATGGTGTGGCCCAGTCCACCCCCGGTGTGTGACTCCTGTCCCCCTCCCAGGGGCAACTCTGTCCACCAGGACAGCCAGCCACAGTGGCCACTGACAAATGTCAGTGATGAGAGCCAGGCCTTATGCCTTTCAGGCCACTCCAACCGCTGTGGCGTCAGAGAGTGGGGGGCGGTAGCCCCAGGTGCCTGGCACCCTTTCTCCACTCTCCCCCCAGCCAAGTCAGGTATGGCCTCCTGACACTGGCCCACCAGCCCAGGGTCTGTACCCTGCGGCTGGACAGGAGACTGGGGTGGGCTCTCCCACACCCTCTCCTTCTCCCCGGGGTTCTGTACCCTCCCACCTGGAGCGGTACCCCCTTCCAGAATTGTCAGGGCACCTGTTGTAGGTGTCCTGCACAATTCGCCCACCAGTTCAGGGGTGCTATCCTGCAACTGGTACACCAGTCCAGGGTCTGTACCCTGGGGCTGAACAAGGGACTGGGGTGGGCTCTCCCACACCCGGTCTTCCCTCCTGGGGCTCCGTACCCTCCCACCTGGAGTGGCACCCCCAGAAGACAAACTGGTAGGGGCACTGTTAGCAGTCGCCCCTTCCCCCAGGTCAGGGGGGACACCCTGAACCTGGTCCTCCAACCCAGGGTCTGTACCCTCAGGCTGACAAGAGGTCTCGGGTGAGGCTCTCCTCCCCTCACCTCTCCTTCTGGGGTCCTGACCTCTCCTCCCAGGAGAAGCACCCCCAGAACCAAAAACTGTCAGGACGCTGGAACCGGACCTCCTACACAATTCTTCCACCAGTTCAGGGCCTTGACCCTGCAACTGATCCACCACCCTCGGATCTAAACCCTCAGGTTGAACCGGGGTCAGAGGCGAGGACTCCCTCCCTCTGCACCCCCTTCCAGAGATCTGCACCCTCCCACCTGGAGTGGTACCCCTAGAAGACAAACAGGTCAGGACACTGCTTACAGTCGTCCTTCCCTCCAGGTCAGGCAGGACCTGAACCTGGCCTCCCAACCCAGGGACTAAACCCTGCGGCTGAGCACCTGCCCGGCGCACCAGGACTTCCTTGGGAGCACGGATGTCCCCCCTGAGGGTAACACATGACTCATGTGTTGTGTGACAGTCTGCCTGGTGCAGATCTCCCGACACCTGTCCATCTGACAGTGCGCGAAGATCCCCCAGGACAGAAGTGGTGTCACCATGGTCACTCCTAGGAGGCTCAGCCCTTCTGGCTGGCCCCTGACCCACTGGTTTTCCCACTGGGGAACACATCCCCCTCTCACTCCTCAATCTGTACTTCTGCACCCTCCACTTGGGAGCGGCACCGCCAGACACCAGAACAGCTGGAGCTCTGTTTACAGACACTCCACGTTCTCCTGACAGTAGGAGATCCCCCTCAACGGACGGCCTACCAGTACAGCCTAGGCTCCCCACCTGGTGTTCCCTCCTGGAACGACCCAGGCTTTGGGACCGGGTTTTCGGCACCTTTGGCTGCAGCCCATTCCCACTCCTTCTCCGCGGGGACAGGACGTGAGTCCCTACACCCTTCCCACATATACCGGGACCTATCTGGGCTATCACAAACCTTTCCCACCACCCTTGGTTGGGAATTACCTAAGCCACTTCCTTCCGGGTCACCCCTAGATGCTTCTACAGACCCTCTGGAATACACCAAAAGGTCTGCCTCCAGTGCAAGCTCCCTGGGGTCAGAGAACTCAGACTCCACTTGGTGTTGGCCTAGCTCTGGAAAACAGGGACTTAAAATATGCTCTCCAACAATTGAATCACACAGCCCCACACAGGTGTTAACCAAACTACCCTTCACCCAACCATTCAGTGCCTCAGAAAAGTACCCCACATCATTCTCACAAGACTGGTGAGACAGTGTCTGACTGTTGCTGTCCCTCAACCCATACTCTTCTGGCTGGTCTCCATACTCACTTACCAGGGCTTCTATCATGGGGGAACCCCTCTCCCTGCACTTCTCATCTAGTCAGTAGAGTGTCCCTCCCACTACCAGGAAAATGATCCCCTCTGCCAGTTCCCCAATCCACCTCAGGGACACTGAGCAGCACTGGAGTTACCTCACAATCCTGAACCCCCTGGTGTATGTCAACCCCCTCCTTGAAGCAGGGCCCCAAATCTGTGTGTGTGTGTGTACCTCATCCTCAGTACTCAATCTAACACTTTTGCTGCCACCATCTGGGCTCGGCCTAGCCCTACTGGCTTCCCAGTCCAGCTCTCTCATTTTAAACTCACGGTCTAACATCATCCTTTTCTCCTCCATGGCTAACTTAAGCTTCTCCAGTTCCACAGCAACTCTCCTTGCTTCCCGCCTGCCCTCCAGCTCCTCTGGGGACAAGGCACTGCTGCTGCCTGGTTTAGAGGGTGACCCCCTCCCAAAAGCACATCCACCGTTGGAATAGGCTCCTCCACCTCCAGGCTAAGATCCCCAGACTGCTCACTAGCATGTCTGGCTGCTACCCAGGCCCTCAGCGCCTTTTGTAGCTCCTCTTTTCTGGTGAGGCCTCTGATTTGGATTTTGAGGTTTTTGCAGATCGCCTTCAACTCCTTAACATTGTAGGTTTCTAACCTCTCCTCCTCAAAGGCCACTTCCAAGGATGCAACAGATGATGCAATTGATTCAGGCATGTTGTACTAGAAAGTTCAAGTTCAAAACCAATTGAAAGGCAAAAATAGACCAAAAGAAAATAGTATGTGGTACGTAATGGTCTGCGATATGGTAGTAGTGCACACCAATCACTGTAAGTCAAGTGCAAACACAAGTCCTATCCTCACAGCTGACAACCAATGTTAGAAATGGGATTTTTGGTAGGCTAGGGCATGTGCCAAAGCCAGGCAGAAACCACCACTCTAGTCAGGATAAGGGAGTTACACTCCTAAAATAACTCCTGCTCACCCCCTTGGTAGCTTAGCACGAGCAGTCAGGCTTATCTTAGAGGCAGTGTGTAAAGCATTTGCACATAACCAATCAATCAATCAATCAATCATGTCACTTATAAAGCGCACTACATACCCGCGAGGGTCTCAAGGCGCTGGGGGAAGAGGGGGGTGGTGCTGCTACTGATCGAAGAGCCAGGTCTTGAGGAGTCTTCTGAAGGCCAGTAGGTCTTGGGTCTGTCGGAGGTTGGTGGGGAGGGTGTTCCAGGTCTTGGCGGCGAGGTGGGAGAAGGATCTGCCGCCGGCGGTCATTTTCCGGATGCGGGGGACTGTGGCGAGGGCGAGGCTGGTCGAGCGGAGCTGGCGGGTGGGGGTGTAGAAGCTGAGTCTTCTGTTGAGGTAGGCTGGTCCGGAGTTGTGGAGTGCTTTGTGTGCGTGGGTGAGGAGCTTGAAGGTTATCCTCTCGTTGACAGGGAGCCAGTGCAGGTCTCTCAGGTGGGGTGTGATGTGGCTGCGTCGGGGGATGTCGAGGATAAGACGTGCAGAGGCGTTCTGGATGCGTTGCAGCCGTCTCAGGAGCTTAGCCGTCGTTCCTGCGTAGAGGGCGTTTCCGTAGTCCAGCCTGCTGGTGACGAGGGCCTGGGTGACTGTTTTTCTTGTTTCGGTGGGGATCCACTTGAAGATCCTGCGGAGCATTCGGAGGATGTTGAAGCAGGATGAGGAAACGGCGTTGACCTGCTTAGTCATGGAGAGGGTGGGGTCGAGGATGACCCCTAGGTTGCGTACGTGGTCGGTGGGTGGCGGGGCTGTTCCCAGTGATGTTGGCCACCAGGAGTCGTCCCAGGCTGAAGGGTTGGAACCAAGGATGAGGACCTCCGTCTTGTCCGAGTTCAGCTTCAGGCGGCTGGTCCTCATCTATTCGGCGACGGCCTTCATTCCTTCGTGGAGGTGGGCTTTGGCGGTGTGAGGGTCTTTGGTGAGGGAGAGGATCAGCTGGGTGTCGTCGGCGTAGGAGATGATGTTGAGGTTGTGCTGTCGGGCGACGTGGGCGAGGGGTGCCATGTAGATGTTGAACAGCGTTGGGCTGAGGGAGGAGCCTTGGGGTACGCCACAGATGATCTTGGTGGCCTTGGATCGGAAGGGGCGAGGCGGACGCTTTGTGTTCTGCCGGAAAGGAAGGATGTGGTCCAGTCCAGGGCCTTCTCTTGGATCCCGGCGTCGTGAAGGCGTGTTCGTAGTGTGTGGTGGCAGACCGTGTCGAAGGCGGCTGATAGGTCCAGGAGGATGAGGGCTGCTGTTTCTCCGTTGTCTAGCAGGGTCCTGATGTCATCGGTGGCGGCGATGAGGGCGGTTTCGGTGCTGTGGTTGCTGCGGAAGCCGGACTGGGAAGGGTCCAGGATGTTGTTCTCCTCGAGGTAGCGGGTCAGTTGTTTGTTGACGATTTTCTCGGTGACCTTCGCGGGGAACGGGAGCAGAGAGATGGGTCGGAAGTTCTTGAGGTCCTTGGGGTCTGCCTTGGGTTTCTTGAGTAAGGCGGTGATCTCGGCGTGCTTCCAGCTTTCCGGGAAGGTTGCTGTCTCGAAGGAGATGTTGATTATTTTCCGGAGATGGGGCGCGATGGCTGTACTGGCTTTGTTGAAGATGTGGTGAGGGCACGGGTCTAGCGGTGAACCGGAGTGGATGGTGTTCATGATCTCGCTGGTGTCCTCGTCGTTGATGTTGGTCCAGGAGAGCAGGCGGTTGGTGGTTGTGGGGGCAGTGGTCTCGGTGGTTGCCGGGGCGGTCGTGGTGTTGAAGCTGTCGTGGATGTCGGCGATTTTGCGGTGGAAGAAGGTGGCCAGTGAGTCGCACAGGTCTCGCGACGGCTGGATGTCGTTGGTGTTGGAGCTGGGGTTGGAGAGTTCCTTCACGATGTTGAAGAGCTCTTTGCTGTTGTGTGCGTTGTTGTCTAGGCGGTCTTTGAGTGAGGTCCTTTTGGCGGATCTGATGAGGTGATGGTGACTGCGGGTGGCGCTCTTGTGGGCGGCGTAGCTGTCCGCTGTCCGTTCGTGGAGCCAGATCTTCTCCAGTTTTGGGCATGTTCGTTTGGAGGCCTGGAGGTCTTCGGTGAACCAGGTGGCTTTCTTGCTGGTGTGGCTGTTGGGCGGATTCTTGAGCGGGGCGAGGGTGTGGCGCAGTCGTCGATCCACTGTCTGAGGTTGCGGGCGGCGGTGTCGGGGTCGGAGGGTTCGGCGGGTGGGCTCAGGGCGAGGGTTGTGGTTAGCTGGTCTTCCGTGACTCTGCTCCAGCAGCGGCGAGGCATTTGTTCGGTGCGGTGGTGCGTGGTGGGCTTCCTGTAGGTGAAGTGGATGCAGTGGTGGTCAGTCCAGTGGGGTTCGGAGGTGTGGTTGTTTAGACGTGTGGGCTTGCGGAAAAGATGGAGTCTAGCGTGTGGCCGGCGGCGTGGGTGGGTGTAGTCACGAGCTGTGTGAGTCCGAGGGTGGCGAGGTTGTCGATCAGGGTGGTGGAGTTGGTGTCCTTGTTGTTCTCGAGGTGGAAGTTCAGGTCCCCGAGGAGGATGTAGTCCGTGGAGGCGATGGCGTGTGTGCTGACGAAGTCAGCGATGGAATCGCTGAACTGTGGTCGGGGTCCGGGGGTCTGTAGATGAGGGTTCCTCTGAGGGTGGTGTTGGGATCGGTGTGGATCTGGAAGTGCATGTGTTCGGCGGTGCTGAGGGTGTCGTCGGTGTTGGTTGAGACTCTGAGGGTGTTCCTGTGGACGATGGCGATGCCTCCTCCGACTCCGTTGGTGCGGTCCCTGCGGGTGATCTTGTATCCGTCCGGGATGGCAATGGCGATGTCGGGGGCTGAAGCGGGATTCAGCCAGGTCTCCGTCAGGAATGCGACGTCTGGGGAGGTTGAGTCGAGAAGGTCCCAGAGTTCGATGGCGTGTTTGCGGGCGGAGCGGGTGTTGAGGAGGATGCATCTGAGGTAGTTGGGTTCTTTCCTGGGCGGTGGTTTGGCGGGGCGGGTGCTGGCGAAGCTGCAGTTCCGGCAGGTGAAGGGCCCTTGGGTGCGCTTCGGGGTGGCCTGGTAGCAGGCGTGATCTTTTCCGGGGTTGAGTGCGTGGAGGGTGCTGGCGTCGTATCGGCGTCTGTTGATGTGGCGGGCGCGGGGGATGCCCGGACCAGGGGGTCTGGCGCTGGGCGCGGTCACGGCGCGGACGGGCGCAGACGGGCTTGCCTTAGGCACGCCTTTGGCGCGCCAGCGGTGCGCCCGCTGCGCACGTCCGCTGCGCGGCCGCACAGCGGCCGCCATAAATGGGGAGGAGGGAGGGAGGAGCAGGGAATGGGGCAGCGAATGGGCAGTGAGGGGGCGGGGCCGCAGGGGCGCAGCGGCAGGAAACAGGCACAGAAGGGAAAACGAGCACAATCAGGGCATCAAGGGGGCACAGAAAGGAAAAACGAGCACAATCAGGGGCAGCAAGGGGGCACAGAAAGGAAAAAAACGAGCACAATCAGGGGCAGCAAGGGGGCACAGAAAGGAAAAAAAGCGAGCACAATCAGGGGCAGCAAGGGGGCACAGAAAGGAAAAAAACGAGCACAATCAGGGGCAGCAAGGGGGCACAGAAAGGAAAAGCGAGCACAATCAGGGGCAGCAAGGGGGCACAGAAAGGAAAAACGAGCACAATCAGGGGCAGCAAGGGGGCACAGAAAGGAAATAAACGAGCACAATCAGGGGCAGCAAGGGGGCACAGAAAGGAAAAACGAGCACAATCAGGGGCAGCAAGGGGGCACAGAAAGGAAAAACGAGCACAATCAGGGGCAGCAAGGGGGCACAGAAAGGAAAAAAACGAGCACAATCAGGGGCAGCAAGGGGGCACAGAAAGGAAAAAAACGAGCACAATCAGGGGCAGCAAGGGGGCACAGAAAGGAAAAACGAGCACAATCAGGGGCAGCAGCAGGGCACACAGACGGAGCTGTGTGGTGGGGGAGCGACCTACCAGTCAAGGTCAGGGGTCGCTCTCTTCACCACGCAGCGGCCGCCATAAATGGGGAGGTGGGAGGGAGGAGCAGGGAATGGGGCAGCGATTGGGCAGTGAGGGGCGGGGCCGCAGGGCGCAGCGGCGGGAAACAGGCACAGAAGGGAAAACGAGCACAATCAGGGCATCAAGGGGGCACAGAAAGGAAAAACGAGCACAATCAGGGGCAGCAAGGGGGCACAGAAAGGAAAAAAACGAGCACAATCAGGGGCAGCAAGGGGGCACAGAAAGGAAAAAAACGAGCACAATCAGGGGCAGCAAGGGGGCACAGAAAGGAAAAAAACGAGCACAATCAGGGGCAGCAAGGGGGCACAGAAAGGAAAAAACGAGCACAATCAGGGGCAGCAAGGGGGCACAGAAAGGAAAAAACGAGCACAATCAGGGGCAGCAAGGGGGCACAGAAAGGAAAAGCGAGCACAATCAGGGGCAGCAAGGGGGCACAGAAAGGAAAAACGAGCACAATCAGGGGCAGCAAGGGGGCACAGAAAGGAAAAAAACGAGCACAATCAGGGACAGCAAGGGGGGCACAGAAAGGAAAAACGAGCACAATCAGGGGCAGCAGCAGGGCACACAGACGGAGCTGTGTGGTGGGGGAGCGACCTACCAGTCAAGGTCAGGGTTCGCAATAACCAATAGTAATACAGTGTAAGCACTACAAAAGGACACCACACCAGTTTAGAAAAATATCCAATATTTTTATATACTTAAGACAAGACTAAAAACGATAAAAATCCACAATATAGTACTTAAAAATCTTCAGTTATCAAAATATGCTTGAAAAACAGTTCCTTGATGTCGATAGCTTCGTCCAGGGCTATCACGGCGTCGTGAGCAAACAAATCCAAACAGTTCTGGCTGACCGCGGCGTCGCGGGCCAGCTACGGTGTCGGGAAGACCGGCAAACAGTACCTTTTAGAAATGCAGGGCGTCGTCGACCTCTCGTTGAGCTTCCGAAAGCACTGCGTCCGCAGGCGTCGGTGCAAGAGTCGTCGGGGCCCTCGAAGTCACACGCGTTGCAGATCGAACTCCTCTCTGTTGGAGTCAGGAGCGCTGGCGTCGGGTGCTGCGGTGCGAAGTGCAGCGGTGCGGCTTGCGGTGCCCTCAGGTTGCGGTGCGAGCAGCGGCTCGGTGGCGGCGTCAGATGGCGTCGCCGGTGAGACCAGGGTCGCGAGGTGAATGCGGTGCTCGTCGCGGTGCTGGCAGGTCATGGTGCAAGCAGCGGCGTCGTAGTTGCTGAAGCGCTGTCGTCGGCTGACGAACTGGAGTCAATGGCGCCGGCGTCGGTAGGCCAAGGCTGCGGTGCGGGATGAGAGCGGTGCATCGTGTAACTTTACGAGCGGTGCCCTCGAACCACGGTGCAAGCATCGGCGTTGATTTCGGCGTGGAGCGGCGTCGTCGGGGATACCAAGGCGTCGTCGTGAAGCGAGGCGGTGCGAGCAGCGGCTCGGTGGTGGCGTCAGCAGGCGTCGTCGGTGAGACCAGGGTCACGGTGCGGCATTGCCCTCTGCGGTGCCTTCAGGACACGGAGGCGGCGGCGTCGACGTCGTCGGGTTGCTTCTTCTGTTGCAGCACAAAACACACAGTCCCCAGTGCTGAGGGCAGAAGAGCTTGAAGTCTTTGCTGTTCCTGAGACTTCTTGAACAGGGGGCAAGCTCTACCTCAAGCCCTTGGAGAAACTCACAAAAGTAGATTGCAGAAAGTTCAGTCCAGTCCTTTCACTGCCCAAGACAGAAGCAGCCACTGCAGGCCAACACAGCAAAGCACACAGCAATGTGGTAGTTCCTCCTCACAGCTTCTCCAGCTCTTCTTCTTGGCAGCCTTCTTGGTCCAAAAGAGTTCTAAAGTTCAGGGTTCTGGGCCCCAATATTTATATCCTTTGATCTCTTAGGCAGAGAGTGTCTGTGCCCAGCCAGAACCAGTTCTGCCTTCTCTGGTGTGACTTCCTGGCAGGAGGTGGAGACGGCATTGTCAGAGGCAGACCAGGCCCTTTGAGGTGCAAGGAAATCTCCTCCCCCTTCCCCAATTGCAGCTCAGGTCTATTCAGCCCTTTCCTGACCCACCTAGACTATCTGGAGCCACTCCTGCTCCCCAGCCTTTTGTCATCCAAAACCCAGACAGGCAATCCACATTCCAGCAGAGGCACATGGGATGACTGAACAAGAAAATACCTACTTTCTAAAAGGGGTATTTTCAAACACAGAATGTAAAAATCACCTTCACTAAAAGATGCATCTTTAGATTCTGAGTTCAGGCATACTAAACTTTATTTCCCTACCTAATTCCCCGGGCCAGTTATGTTTATAAGATGTTATAAACAAACTCCCTATTCTGTCCTATGTGGAACAGGTAGCCTTGCAATAGTGAAAAACGAAATTGGCCGTAATTCACTATTAGGACATGCCACACACACCAGGGCATGTCCTACCTTTCACATACACTGCACCCTGCCCACAGGGGTACCTTGGGCCTACCTTAGCGGTGGCTGACATGTAAGAAAAGGGAAGGTTAGGGACTGGCAAGTGCGTGCACTGGCCAAGTCGACATGGCAGTTACAAACTGCGCGCAGACTCTGCAATGGCAGGTCTGAGTTACCTTTTCAGGGCTACTCACGTGGGTGGCACAATCAGTGCTGCAGGCCCACTAGTAGCATTTGATTTACAGGCTCTGGCACACCCAGTGCACTTTATTAGGGACTAACAAGTAGATCAAATGTCCAATCATGGAAACGCCAATCCATAACAATTTACCACAGGAGCACTTGCACTTTACCACTGATCAGCAGTGAGAAAAGTGCGCAGAAACACTACGCCAGCAAAAACAGAGTCAAAACCGGGAGGTCAGAAAGCAAAAACTCAGGGGAAACACGCCAAAAGATGCCAAGTCTAACAGTCTGCCACAAGGTGGCGCTGTCTGGCTAATTTAGAGAGGACCATTACAGCAGTTCATTATTAATTCAATATATGTGAAAATGACTTTTACCTGCCCCCCAAGCTGTTCTTATAGCGTTGGGGGCCTGAAATAGTCCGAATTGTCACACTTGTAGGAGTGTGATGGTTAGAAGTTGTGTTGTTACTATCATTGGCAGCATGGCGGGGGCAATGTGTGGTGCAAGCTGCAGTGGCCTCCTGAAGAGAGCCCTAACACTTATTTTTTTTTACAAATTAAGCACTGCCTGGAGTGTATTTTGGATTCTATGGGGGAGGAGAGAGGATGTTCTGGAGTGAGTAGCCAGCTGGTGCTATGCAACAGAAAGTGGAAGGTGTCCTGGAATTTGCTAAAAGTTCTCAAAAAATACTAAAGGAAGCACTAAAATGATGCATACTTTTCTAGAACAGTGGTTCTTAACCTGTGGTCTGGGGACCCCTCGGGGTCCGGAAAGCATACTCAGGGGGGTCTGCATTTGCTTAGAAAATTAAATAATATTAACAAATTAATAAAGTGTATATAAATAAAAAAGCAAAATGTACAATTACAAATGTAAAATATTCTGTAAATGTGAAGGAATTTGAAATTGGAGGCTAAAAATTAAGTTAGTATTCTCAAATTGATTCATAGAGCAGTGCAGGTGCATCAAACAGATTACAGTATGGATGATTGGTCCATTAAATTTAGAAAAACTCCTACCTTCCTATTTAAATTGAGATTTTTTTAAAAATATTTGTCTGTCATTAAATAAGATATTTCATCATTTGTATAAGTGTTTGATGAATGCTAGTTTCCGTATTTTTTGTACAGTGTTTTGCAGTTCAAATTATCGAAAATGCTTAGGCTGGGGTCACCGGATTCCAGTAATGATTCACTAGGGGTCCCCGGGTTTCAGTAATGATTCAGTGGGGGTCCCCGAGTTCCAGTAATGATTCAGTGTGGGTCCCCGAGTCCCAGTAATGATTCAGTGGGGGTCCCCGAGTTCCAGTAATGATTCAGTGGTGGTCCCCGGGTTGCAGTAATGATTCACTAGGGGTCCCCGGGTTCCAGTAATGATTCAGTAGGGGTCCCCGAGTTCCAGTAATGATTCAGTGGTGGTCCCCGGGTTGCAGTAATGATTCAGTGTGGGTGCATAGAAGTCAAAAGGTTAAAAACCACTGTTCTACAATATCAGAGGCTGTTCTGTTTTTTGGGAGTTTGTTCTGGAATGCTGTTCGGTGTGCAGGAACTTGGGAGAGTATTCTCAAGACGGCTGATCCCCAAGAGAGAAAGGTTTGACTGCTCATTGAAGGAAACTATGATGAGATCTCTGGAACAGCGGCGTTGTCCTGCTTCAGCAACTCCAATCTCTCCTCTATCACCCCCCTCCCGTTCACTCTGCTTCTCATCAACATCCCCCGGCTCCACCACCCTCCCTACACCCCCACCAACAATGTTTAAGAAATTAATAGGTCAAGCAATGCATTTAAAACCACATTTTCAAATGGATTAGGAAAAATGGCACTGGCATAGCTGGCATTGGGGGCCAGCCTTTTGGATTTGTCAATGCTTGATTTGTCATGCCTTTTGCAAAACTCTATTGTTGGGGAATCTGTCAGGCCCTTCTTAATTTAAAAAAAAAAAAAATCCACCTAATGCAGAAATAGATTTTTGGCCTCAAAAAGAACACATTGCCATAGTAGTCCCCAGGGCCTTAAATGGAAACATAGGACAGCTCTTACACATTATTTAGCGTACATGATTCCTACCGAGAAGTGTCGGTACTATCCCTTTCAAATTAAAGAAGCGCGGGTACTCAGTACTAGACAGTACCTGCCCGTTTAAAGCACTGGCAGTCCGTACCACTGAAGGGAACTACTGCGTGCGCATGCACTTCTTGTGAAAGAGAAGAATGCCGTCAGTCACAGTGAAGTTAGCCAATGGCTGAAGTGGGCGGACCCACTGCCCCAAGCTGCATACTGTAGTGCCCGGAAGAAAAGCTTGAATGACACAGTAACAGAGCGAAGGTGACTAGCGCTGGCTGAAAGACCCTATAAATATAATTTATATATAATTCTGTACATATGAATGTTGTATAGGTATTGTGCGAACACTAAAGACCTCTTACCTGACCTATATTACTTTTTATATGACCTATACAGGTTCACTATGATGCCAGGAGCGATACCTTCTGGTTTGAGAGTCATAAATGTTCCAGCTCTCTTTGTTGAGGTACGCCAGTTCCTGGAGCGATGGTCAATGATTGCGAACCGTTGCTCCAGGGACTGGATGATCCTCATCATAGAAACAGTGAAAGAAATGATACAGATCTTAAATAAAGAGATTCTAGAGCTAGAAGAAAAACTGAAAGCTAACAACAGTGTAGAAGAGGCAAAGAACAAATTACTTAGCATAAATCAAGAACTTGAGGAATTTGAGGACTACCTTATTAAGAAAAAAACAGACAAGTTAAAAAAAGACACACGCTGGTTCACGCAAGAAAAGGTATATCCTTACCTTCAGAGCAATTTTTATCAAGTAGATCGCTATGAAGGGGGACAATACAATACACGTACTAATAAGAGACAGAAAACTCTGACTTTTTCTGACACAAACTCGTCAGATTCAGATTATGAAGGCCCTGCAATGTATGAGGGATCATCTTACAACCCCCGAAATCAGAGAGGGCAATCATATAATCAATACCAACAAGGACAGTCGCCTTTTTTACAGCAAGGCAGGGGCAGAGGCCGTGTAAAATTTCAGAGACAGGAAAGGAATCACTATCCTCAGACAGAGCCAGTACATCCGCAACCTTACATGCGGACGCGGAACCAGCAGTATTGGAAGTCTTAGATAAGCAAACCTCAAATTCTAACACCATTCCTATTTTTAATTTATCAAACCATCAACTCTCTATTGAAGAAACTAACATACTGAGCAAAGGTTTGTCATTTGTTCCCAGTACACAGCCGGATATTTTTAAATTGAACAAAGATCTCTACACGTTTTTTCGGAAAATCCGATTACGAAAATTTATGTCTAACAAGATTCCTTCAGAACAGGACATAAATTATTCGGGCTGCAAGCCTCCATCCAGTTTTACACCATCTTTAGAGATGATAGGGCCAGAAGTTGCGGTCTTTGAAAAGACAGTTATAAAGGAAATTGAAAAAAATCACCAAATATGTTCCGAAGGCACCTCCTAACCTAACTAATCTTGAAAGTCTAGCACTTAGAGATCTGCAGAACAACACAGACATCACCATTAAGCCGTGTGATAAGGCAGGCGGCATAGTGGTGATGGACAGCGATAAATACTCTGACAAAATGGAAGCAATGCTGTCAGTACCTGAACATTACCAGCGCACACACAGGACGGTTCTGACAGATCTTAAAACAAGAATAGAGACCAGTACAGCGAAAGCTTTTACTGATGGTTACATTTGTCAAAAGGAACTAGAATTCCTTAACAAAACCAACACAGTTATTACGGCTCTCTATGGAGTCCCGAAAACACATTAAAAAACAGCGGACCCACCCATGCGACCTATAGTTTCATCGATTAATTCTTGTACTGAACCGCTCTCTCAATATGTGGACGCATTTTTGTGTCCTTTGACTAAACTCTATGCCTCATACATAAAGGATACTGGACACATGATAGCGACCATAGAACATAAACCCTTTAATTGTGAGACGCAATTTCTAGTAACACTAGACATAGAATGCTTATACACCAACATCCCCCAGGACCTAGCCATAGAGGCAGTGGCAACCCTATTGGCTAGAGTTCCTGGGGAGCGACCAAACAACTTCATTCTGGAGTGTTTGGACATAGTGTTACATAACAACTTTTTTGAATTTAAAGATAACCTATATCAACAAATAAAGAGCACTAGTATGGGAGCTTCGTGTGCTCCTAGTATAGCAAATGTCTAAATGGGTGAATTCGAATTGAATCACATTTTTAACGAGGTAGCCCCATTTTTTGAGAATATAGATGTTTGGCATAGGTTTATTGATGACATTTTTTTCATTTGGTCAGGAGAAGAGTCAGACTTGGTGCAGTTTATCGAGTGGCTCAACTTAAGTGACAGCAATCTGAAATTCACAGCGAAGTTTTCATCGGAAAAAGTAGAGTTTCTCGATATTTGGATCAAGAGTGGGGAAGGTAGAATCGAGGTAAGCTTATACAGAAAACCTACATCTAAAAATACCATTCTACAACACAGCAGCTTCCATCCTCCTTGTCAAAAAGACTCAATTCCCTTTGGGGAATTTTTGAGAATTAGACGAAATTGTACGAATATCCAAGACTTTACGGTACATGCAGAACAACTTCAAAAGAGACTACTTCTCAGAGGGTACCCTAAACGCCTGATCAAACAATCGATGAAACGTGCCAAATACTACAACAGAGACAGTCTGATCAGTGGCAGAGAAAAACACCAACTCGAAAGATTAGTCTGTGTAGTCAACCACTCCAGTCTCAATAATAGAATTCAACAAATTCTTTAAAGAAACTGGAAGATTTTGGACATCACTGAAGAAGATACGGCACTGATGAAACCAATTGTGGCATATAGAAGGAACCCCAATTTGAGAGACAAGCTAGTATATAGCAGATCTAAGCCTAAAAAGAGTGGGCAGCAGAAAACAATTGATGGTTTCCCTCCTATTTTAGGAAATCATAGATGTGGGAATTGCCATGCTTGCCCTACAGCAATCACCACTCAAACGTGGTCTTATGGCACTAAGACAGGAAAACTAAAAAGCCACACTAATTGTAGGAGTAGCAACATAGTGTATCTGATTGTCTGCCCGTGTGGACTTGGATACATAGGAGAGACAGGCAGAGAATTCCGCACCAGGCTGTCTGAACACAAGTCAGCCATCAGGACTAAGAAGATGCAAGCCCCGATGGTAAGACACTACATTGATCACAACCATAATGAGAGTGAGCTTACCTGGCTCATCTTGGAGAAAATTATCACTAAACCAGGACATGATATCGAGAAAGTCAGGAAAAACAGGGAAACTTTCTGGATTTTTCACTGTGATACAGTGCGGAGAGGTCTTAATGAGGAGATTATATGGATGGTTACATAAATGCTCTTCCAATAATGATTGCCCTTTTCTAAGGGGGTCCTTGGAGTCTGTGAGACAGCGTACCATAGAAAATTAGTTTCAGTGGAGTGATCATCTTAAGCATGTCCACATAGAATAGAAACACACTCATAGCATTTTTTATTATAGTATAAAATCATACCGTTTATCAATGACGGTCACTATCTGCTAATTGAGGGCTCTAGTAGTAATATTGGCACCGATATTGGACTGAATATAGCCCTACAGTCTGTTTATGAAGCAGGATAATATGTCTCATAACAGTCTAGAGATTGAATAAACTAGTTATAATGACTATGATTGGGCAATAGAGGGTACCATTACATATAATAAATCACAAACTTGTGCTAAGAATTGTGGCCGTCCCTCCTAGAATAACACAAGCTAGTTGTTTTTGCTTGGAAAACGTGGTAGGTAATCAGTAAATAGATGCATGTTTGTATACCTAGTACTCCATTTCAATATGGCGACTAAGCACACAATAGAAATAGAAGATGTCATCTAGACCGCGAGATCCCTTAGAAGAAGTGTCCTATCGCGAGTTACTCGCGATAATCAATAAATAGATGCTTGTCTCGCAAACTAAGTACACCATTCCATTATGGCGACCGAGCACACAAAAGAAATAGAAGATGTCATTAAGACCGCAAGACTCTATGGGAAAAGCGTTTCATCGCGAGATTCTCGCGATAATACGTGGCAGCCGTACAGATTTAAAAATTGCGCCCAGGACTCGTTTCTCTGCACCTTGTCGCCTTGTACAGATGCCCGGCATATTCGCCCCAGAACACTATCATAAAGGTAAGGAGGTCGATGTTTGTGTCTTAGTTCGTAATATCCGCTCTCTATTTATAACTAATGGATGGACCAAAGGTACTACTCTTATGCATTTGTTTGAATCAATCATGGCGGCTCAGAAACCTAGGTGTATTGTTTTTGGGCATTAGATAGCTAAATTTAACATACGTCTATAGCAACAGATTATGATTTTATGAGTACAACGGGTGGTTTTAATTTTAGCATGCCCGTTGGCTTCGAGTACTTGCGGGGGACCTCGCAGGAGAGATAATTTCTGTGGCAAAGAGCTGTACACACTTTGATAGCACCAGACTAGGATTATACGAGTACAACGGGTGTGTTTGATTTTGATTTTAATTTTAACATGCCCGGGTGCTATGAGCACTGACAGTGCTTGCGGCGGATCTCTTACTAGAGATATGTGTGCACGCCCATTTGTACTTTAAATCTAGAGTCAGCGGCAATTCATTCGATATATGCAGGTCTTTGACTGGCATAGTAGCTCAACTGTATTAATTTATTGTTTATCAGCTTATTTAACATTTGGTTAACGTTGTTGTTCGATTAGATCCAGTAAAAATAGCTATGGATAGATAGAGATAATGCATTTCCGTTTGATTTTTAACGTTTTTCAACAAAATATGCTAAAAATATTAGAGCTCTCATAAAATAGACGGGGGTCTTCTTCGTCATTTCTTCCCCTTTTTGTTTCCAGTGAAGAGGAACAATTTTTAAAAAAGATATCACAAGTGTTATCTGCAATGTCGGATTAAATTATGCTGGAAAATATGGGCGATAGAAGAGATGGTCCTAATTAGAAGGAATGAAGTACAGGCCACCAATACGCGATATAGAGACTAAGTCAGCTCTGTCTCATATATGAACAAATATACAATATTTGACCACAGAGTTGTCATACTAAGCCATTCCTTAATATCCTTTATCTATAGGAATGACTGCCAGTTTTTAGGTGTACATCGGCCTTTGTGCTAAAGGAGGTTTCTTTAAGAAACGGACAGTTTTGTTGCAGGTATATTAGAATCATCATTGCCTGTTTTCAATTTTTCCCTTAATCTTCTCTTCTGATGGTGGTGGAACCTTTCTGGTGTTTGGTTCTCTGTTGTAAATAATTGAGTTACAGTGCTGCATGATTATGCATGCAAAGGTGTAGGTCTTCTTTCTTTGCACCTTTTTTTAACAACTTTTATGTTAGATCACTTTTACAGTTTCGCGCACTGGAAATGACTACACGGTTACTATGTTTGCATTCACGAACGCTTTAGGCAAGAGGAACTTTGTCCTCACGGGAAGCCCATGAAGACTCTAAATAGTTTAACTTATGTTATGTAAGACTAAGTTTAGTCGTAACCCACCATTTATATGAATTTTATGTTTTGATTATCCCGCAGACAACCTTTATGAGTGTGAGATTCTTTCTTCACAATCTTTGGTCCTGAAGAAGGTGGCGTTGCCAATGAAACGCGCGTAGACCAAGTTTGCCCCTGAGAAGTGGTCCAAGAGAGACAATTTCATCACAAAGCAGTGTTTGTAGGGATCTACAAATACAGATCTCTCTAATACAACGTGGTACCTCTCAGAGGGCTGAATCTCTAGTGATGTGTATTTATAGTATGATTGTAGCTAGAATGAGTGGGTTTGTGTAGTATGAATGAACGAATTATAGGTTGCTGCTGGTTTAAATATTTTGATATTTTCAGTAAATTCATTTGTAATAAGCCATGAATTTTGACTTAATTGTCTGAAGAGATGAGCACTGTTTTGTTTATGTATGTTTTTGTGATTTTTCTATTTAATATGTGTACTAAAAGATAAAATAATGCAATGTAAATTGAAAATATTAATTCATTTGCACAAAGAAAACATGTTATAATTATATTAAAATATAGTAAAAAAAAATATTGTTTGTCTTAAACTTTGAGGCGCTGCATAATATTGGTGGGTTACTGACATAGTGAACCTGTATAGGTCATATAAAAAGTAATATAGGTCAGGTAAGAGGTCTTTAGTGTTAGTACCTTTTGTTTCCCCCCCTCCTCTTGGACCTTAAAGTAATTTAGGGGGGGGGGGCCTTTCTTCCTTAAAGTAGGTATTGTGCGAGCCACCCAAACAGCAGCAAAGCGCTGCACCGGGGAAAAGACGCACATAAAGTCAACAATAGGCGAGGTAGCGGTTTGGAGACAGTACAATATTAATAGTAACATTAAAAGGTCTTGGGTAATGCCAGGCCTATACCCTGCAGGTTTTAGGGACACTTTCGAAAGGAAGTGGACGCAATAATACAATCAGGGCTTTAAGTGGGCCGGGTCTCACCGGTGCTGAGCACCGGCAGTTTTTTAAAGGGGGGCTCGAAGCGGGTCTCTATCGGGCTCTGTTTTGTGCCCTGGCACAGGCGGTCCGTTTTGTTCCGGACAGCAGTGACACCAGGCACATCGATGTGCGCGTGCTCACACTGATCACTTCTCACTAGTGGAGAAGTTTACGGCATGACGTCATGCCAGGTGAGCCTTGTAGGGGAAGGGAAACACTTTAAAGAGTCATTTTCTCTCTGGTTTCCCTTCTCTTTTTGAAACTCATGAGAGGCAACATTGTCGTGGTGTCATCAGGGCATTAAGTGGAAGCTTTCTCAATATTATATACAAGCCACAGTTGCTGCTTATTTATCTTAAGCAACTAACAACCATTGACAAAGCCAATAGTCCTGACTTGTTGTAGGTATGATGTTACTTGTTGTATCATATATCTGGTTGCAATGACAGAAACAGCAAAATACAAGTCGGGCGGCACACTATGCTAAACACAGATTTTTAGCGTACTGTGTTTTTAAGCCACGCCCTTAATTACATTGGCCACGCCCCTTTGAGAGACCCCCCAGTTTTGCCATCCCACTTAAAGCCCTGAATACAATACTTTAAGGTTGCCACAGCAACCAAGAATAGAATTCTTCTGCAGCAGAAAGAACATTTTATGTTTCCATCATTAAAAAGGTGTGCCTCGTGGACACACACACACACAGTTGCGCGTGCCTTGTGGACACACAGGCGCGCGCGTGCCTCGTGGACACACAGGTGCGCAACAGGAAAATACTTGCAACACAAGAGAAAGAGTGCCCATCTTGTGCACCAGTTACTTGTTGGTTGCCATGGTATAGGAGAAGCGCGCCACAGGTCACATTTTGTCCCACTGCAGCCACCGTCCAGAGCCCGGAGACTCCTGGTGTGCATGGGCAGGAACAGCAGTGGAGAGGGCATGGGTGGCAATCATGACCCCCAGGCGACCCCCACTCTTATTTTCAGCAAGATTATTAGAATGTGCTGCATAATAATTACTCGTTTGCAATGTGCTGCATAATTATTATTTTACCTCTTAATGTTAATACAATTGTTATTGCCGCGGATGAAAAAGGCAGGCCCGGTTTTCTCTCGGGGCTGTGTGGATGGAATGCATGCCAAGAAAGGCCCAGCAGTCCTGGGCTGGGATGAACATTTACCCAGAGAGCTAGCAGTGAAATAAACCCGCCATTACCTTTAAGGTCAGTCATTAAAGTCGTAAAACTGAATATTTTAATTGAATCCTAATTGCTTCCACGGTTTGATACATGCAAGGAAAGTGAAAGCGATGTCAGGACAGGAATGATGGCTCACGCGCCTTAATTAATTTCCCAAGTCTGCGCCCAGGAGTTGCTGTGGGATGTTGTGCCACCCGTCCATCCACCCACCCATCCATCCACCCACCCATCCATCCATCCTGACTCCACCGGAGCTATCACGGAGCGCGAGGCGCGAGTTAGGGATGCCAAAATGCGGCACAAGATGAGAAGAACGAGGCAGGGACTTGCACAGGAGGAGGACTACCAGAGGTCTAAACACACTTGTTTTTGGAAAGTGCGTCACTGTGCTCTTCGCAAGTTAGGGAGGAATCTTGGACCGGTCTCACAGAGAAGCTAGTATGTTTTCCAAAATGGCAACGTGGACACACGTCTAAGAGAGGAAGTGGTCAACAGAACACATGCAGACAAGGCTACATTTCTCATGAAGCATAATGGCACAAGCATAGTGGCAGCAGAAATCCACCAGCCTAGAGGAGGCGGCTGTACGAAATAGTTGCAGGTAGACACGGGTGGATTTCACATAAAGCGCCAGCAGTAGGTGTCTAGGGCGCGCAGAGGTCAGGTGAACTCATGACGCCACGGACATACTTCCGATATTACACCACAGGTCGAGGCCTACGTTAACCAATGAACAGACAGAAATCTGGCTCGCATGGGTGCATTTCTGCCATGGTACCACAGCAGAATGCACATGGTACCACAGCAGAATGCATACGTGAGCCAGTGATCAGGTGAGAATCGACCAGGGAATGCTAGAATGTCCCATGAGGCACCAGGGGCGGGCGCCTAAGAAAGCAAGCGATGCGGCGGGAGTAACACAGCACATTCGAAGAAGGCCAGGTTAGATACGAGCTTATTAACCCACCAGATAGTTAGGTTTACTGGCAATCATAATGTGTAAGTGTTCTTCATGCATGTTAATTGTGAATAGCATGGACACCTAGCTTAATTTAACAATTCAGAGTATCAATAAACCCAGTTCAGGACAGATCCCAGGCTCCAGCAGGCACTGCTGGAGAATTTCAGACCTCTAAGAAGTCGGTTCTGGTGGAGCTGGAAGAACAGACCGGCAGTTCACCTGCACAGGTGTGAAAAGCAGACATGGGCTGTGCAAGCTGGAGCGTTGCGGGAACCGAGGTGATGAGCCTTTGACTCCTAAGTCATGGTTCTCGGACACTGCAAGGCTTGCAGGTGACAATCAACAACCATCACTTCCGGGTCACATGCACAGTAACACTGCCTTAAGAGCATCATTCACTGCATGCAGGTGACAATCAACAACCATCACTTGTGGGTCACATGCACAGAAACACTGCCTTAAGAGCACCATTCACTGCCTGCTGGTGACAACCAGCGAATCACTGTAGCACTGTGTAGGACACTGCATCACCTATGTTTAACCACAGTATCACTGTGTAAAACACTGCAACGTATACGTTTAACCACAGTATCACTGTGTAGGACACTGCATCACCCACGTTTAACCACAGTATCACTGTGTAGAACACTGCATCACCCACGTTTAACCACAGTATCACTGTGTAGAACACTGTATCGCCTACGTTTAACCACAGTATCACTGTGTAGAACACTGCATCACCTATGTTTAACCACAGTATCACTGTGTAAAACACTGCAACGTATACGTTTAACCACAGTATCACTGTGTAGGACACTGCATCACCCACGTTTAACCACAGTATCACTGTGTAGAACACTGCATCACCCACGTTTAACCACAGTATCACTGTGTAGAACACTGTATCGCCTACGTTTAACCACAGTATCACTGTGTAGAACACTGCATCACCTACGTTTAACCACAGTATCACTGTGTAGGGCACTGCATCACCCACGTTTAACCACAGTATCACTGTGTAGAACACTGCATCACCTACGTTTACCCACAGTATCACTGTGTAGGACACTGCATCACCTAAGTTTAACCACAGTATCACTGTGTAGAACACTGCATCACCTACGTTTAACCACAGTATCACTGTGTAGGACACTGCATCACCCACGTTTAACCACAGTATCACTGTGTAGGGCACTGCATCGCCTACAGTAAACCACAGTATCACTGTGTAGAACACTGCATCACCCACGTTAAACTACAGTATCACTGTGTAGAACACTGCATCACCCACGTTTAACCACAGTATCACTGTGTAGGACACTGCATCACCCACGTTTAACCGCAGTGTCACTGAGTAGGACACTGCATCACCTACGTTTAACCACAGTATCACTGTGTAGAACACTGCATCACCTACGGTAAACCACAGTATCACTGAGTAGGACACTGCATCGCCTACGTTTAACCACAGTATTACTGTGTAGGACACTGCATCACCTACGTTTAACCACAGTATCACTGTGTAGAACACTGCAGCAGCGCCTACCTTTAACCACAGTATCACTGTGTAGAACACTGCATCGCCTACGGTAAACCACAGTATCACTGTGTAGGTGTTGCAAAGTCATCCTGTGCCCTGGGCACCCCCACAACTTTTTGCTGGATGGTACTGGTTGTAACTGACTCTGACTGACCCTGGGCTCTGCCTAACCAGGCCCAGGGTCAGTGCTATGCTGAAAGAGACACATTTAGAATACAGTGAAAACACATACATACACTAGGGTACACTATGGGTTGGGGTACCCCTGTGATTGGCATGACCTACCCTATAAGACCCTAGTACATAATAGAGCAGGGGGATTGAAACTACCTACCAGTCCCTAGTATAAATAGGGCATGGCAGTTTAGAGGCCAGCAGCTTTTTCTGCACTTGCATGTGTGCACTGCTGAAGCCTGAGGTCAGTTTAAAAGCAGCCCTGGGTGGCAGGACTGCTTTTAAAAAGTAAATTGTGCCCAAACTCGACTTTGGTGTTTGGGGCACTTAAAAATGGATAACCTACAATGTTTTGGCATATTAGGAACCCCCAGGGTCTCCCCTAGGTGTCCCAGGGGTGGGGGGTCAGGTATTTATAAGGTGGACCCTTATAAAATGAGTTTTCTATGCCCTGGGTTAAGTGAAATTTCACATTTCACTCCCCACATTGTGATAAAGTGCTGGCCAAATTCGACTTTGATGCTAGGAGCACTGTGGAGGGAGGATCTGCAATATTTCTACAGATTCAGAGCCCCTAAAGTCTCCCCTAGTTGTCCCATGGGGTGGGGGTCCTGTAGATATAAGCGAAGTACTTATAAAATATGTTTTTATAAGCCCTAGTGCTCATTTTTCCAATTGCAAATCCCATGCCACATAGGTTAACATGGCAAGAAGTTATTAACTAATAACTCCTGATAGGAGAATGATAGAACTTCCATTCAAAGACTTCCCAGAATGGTAGTGATGAATCCAACAATATCATATTGTTGAATTTCTCCTAAAATGTACAGACAAGAAGTTATAAGACTTTCTTGTGTGTAGGTCCAGATTCAGCCTTACAGTGGTCGGTCTTGATTGGTCAGAGTTAAGTGGATTAGCCAGGCTGCCTTGAAGAGGTGATAAAGAGCCCCTGGGGTTAACCAGCTCTGCAGTGTGCTGCTACACAGGAATGCCAGAGCAGGGGGAGGAGTCGTAAACCATGGTCTTCAAAGGCAAGGGGACGGCCTCAGTGTCATTTACAACTCTACTCTCTTGACCCAAAGCCAGAGCTAGGATTAAAGAAAGAATGAGCAGATGCAAGGGGGAGAGGCTATGGAAAGTAGCCATCCTAGGGGTGTGTTTAGCCAGCTCTTACCTCCCTGCTGGAAAATCAGCCATTATGAATCTGGAAGATTTGGTGCACTCTGGGACAAAATAATGCCACACTCTACAGGATGTGGTCATATCCTTGGGGGAGTTGCCCTGCTCCCATTGGTCAGGAGTGACCTCCTGCTTGACCCAGAGAACTTGGAATAAGTATCTGAGAGGGGCAGAGTCTCTCAGATCTGCTGCTTGAAACTTAAGAAAGCAAGACGTTGCCATGCTGAGAAGTTGAGGTGCAAATTCTAAGGCCTGCCCTCTGAAGTCTGCACCAGCTGAAACTACAGCCCTGTGGACTACCTTGCTGTAAAAGAACCAAAGAGTGGACTCCCTGCAAGCTACAGGTTAACAGAGCTCACCTGGAACATACCACCAAGGATCCTCAACCTGGAGAACTACCAGTGGATTTGTAAGGGTTTTGTCCAAGTGGATTGTGGGAACTGAAGTCTTCAACTTTCAAGGACCATCTTGGAGCTACCAGACCCTTGGAGTGAGTTTGAGACACTTTGGGACCCTTTGGGGAACTTCAGGAAGTTTGGAGAACTTTGGAGCAACTTTGGAAAAAAGCTCCATAGGGGGACCGACTCAACCTGGCCAGCCAAGCCGCCTGCCTTCAACCGCGAGCCGGCTAAGCCATCCATGTTCGTCCCGCTGAAATCTCCGTAGGTCCGACTTCCAGAGTTTGACCGGGAGTAGAAGAAATCCGAGGCCGGCGAACCCTCACCGAATCCGGCCTGGTGAAGAGCATCGAGGGACCCCACGAGAAAAAGCTCCAGAAAAGTTTTAAGTCTGAAGGTAAAAACTGTGACCGGGACCTACCGCGAGGGGTAGCCGCTCAGGGTTCCATCGCGGTCGGCCTGAAACTTTGACTTTGAGCCGGTCTATCGCGACCAGATATCCCAATATGGTGCTTTATGTTTCTAAGTGCTATAAAGTGATAAATCTTCAATGTCTTACTAAGTAATGTTGGGAGATTCTCGGAGGGCACTGCTTCTTTATGCTGTCCTTGAACGACAGCAGGTTGGTGGGGGTGATTCCTTTTCCAGGACACCGGGCGGGTGGGTGGGGAACCGTTTTTGGTTCAGGGGGGAGGGGTGACTATCAGCTGATTGATCGGCGGTATATCGAAAAGCACTGGTTTTGGGGGTGTAAAAGACGGGGGGCACAAACTAAACTAAAAGTGAGAAGGGAGAAAAATTACAAAATTCACATGTGTAAGTGTAGCAAGTATTTTTTTTATTTGAATGTGTCCGAGAGTCCTATGCTTTTTAAAATGTTTTCAAATTTATTGAGGAGGAATGTTTGGCGTAGACAAAAATTAGGGGTAAATCTGAAATATTTTGTGCACTATAATGGGGACAATTAGATGTATCAGCTGGAATGTTGCTGGGCTAAATTAATCTACTAAGCGACAATTGGTTAGAGAAGAGCTTAAGATATACAAACCACACCTGGCAGTTTTGGTAGAGACACACTTGGCATATAAGGATAGAGGTCTGCTCAAACAACTTGGTTTAGAAATGTTAGAATGTACTTCACAGGGGGCTGCAATTAGAGGGGTAGCAATCCTTAAGGATAAACATTTAGTCTGTAAAAAACTTTAAAAAGCTTCTGACCCAGGTGGCAGATGGGTCATATTACAGCTTGAAATTTTCAATAGAAAGCTAGTTCTATGTGCGGTGTATGGGCCAAATCAGGATGACCCTATTTTATTCAATAAGCTAATGTTGGAGCTGCTTGATTGGCAGGGAGAAATAGTCATTATGGGGGATTTTAATTGTACTTTAAATTATGCTATTGATTCAACAAACCGGTCTGCTTTACCAAGAATGAGTAGGGTCCGGAAGTCAATTCATGAACTAGCTCGACTTCATGGGCTATCAGATTTTTTGGCGTACATTGCATCCTACTTTGCCAGGCTTTACGTATTACTCTGGGCCACATCGACACTACTCAAGAATAGATTTAAGCTTTGTGAGCAATAGTTTTCTGGGAATATCACAAATAGAGGTCTGCCCACGGATAACATCAGATCATAACCCGCTTTTGATTTGCTTTCAGCTCTCAACTGAGAGTAGGAGTAGCCGGCCTTTCTCATTTCCAAGATATCTGCTGTCTGACCCACTGTATATCACACACATCCAAGGGGTTCTTAAAGAATTTTTGCAACTTAACATGGAGACTGCTTCTCCTTTTATTGTGTGGGATACAATGAAAGCTTTTATACGTGGCTCTACTCAGCAATATATCTATCATTCAAATAAGACTGCTCAAAAGAGTATGAATGAGGTTTGTGATACTTTAAAAAAATTAGAGCTTGCGCATGCTGAGGAGATAATGTTCAATGGGTTAAATTGCGAGGCAATTTATTCTTCTTTAATAAACACAAGGGCGCTTTTGACTCGGAAGTTTAAAGAGAAAGCTGCTGCTGCCTATAATAAAAATCGAGCGAATCAGGAGGAGTTTGGGGATCAGGTTGGGAGGATATTAGCTTATCAGATTGCAGATAAAAAGCTAGAACTCGGATTGATTCAATTAAGGGTAGAGACGGTCAGATACATAATTCTAACAATTCAATTTTAGATCAATTTTTTCAATTTTATCTTGAGCTCTATACTCTGCCCGATCAGGTGGATGTAACTATGGCGGAAGAATATTTACAGCTAGGGGATTCCCATCATCTTAGCTCGGAGGCAGCTGAATATCTCCAACAAGATATAACTGACGAAGAAATCATATCCGCAATAGCTTCATTACCATCGGGCAAGGCTGCTGGAGATGACGCTTTACCAATAGAATTCTATAAAACTTTTAAAAGCTCTATCCTTCCGTTCCTTGGGCTGGTCATGCATCAGATTGGGGAATATATGGAAGTTCCTAAATCTTGGGATATGACAAACATTGCTTTCTTTCTCAAGAAAGGGAAGGTGGCGGATGACTGTGGGTCTTATCGCCCAATTTCTCTTATTAATACCGACGCCAAAATATTCGCCAAAGTGCTGGCTAATCGTTTGGCGTCTCATATGCCTGGTCTTGTATCCGAACAACATGGATTTATAATTGGTAGGGATACTACTGTTGTATTCCGCTTTAGGTGTCCGTATATAGGTTTTCCAGAAACATGTCCTTATATAGGCACAATTCGCATTGCCCTTATATAGGCATAAGATCCCAGTCCTTATTTAGGCATTAGCCATGCTATCCAAATACAGGCATGGTCACTTACATCCGTCCACCCTAACGTCACAACGAGTTCTTAGAAACCAGACCCTTAAGCTCTTGGGAGTTCCCCTAGCACAGGATTATTGATTTCTCCAAGAACTCATTTATTATGCATGAACCGCTATACCTTAAGGGTTCATTCCTGACGTCTTCCTCTGCCCGACTTTACGTCAATGCTAACATTCCAAGGCACCTACCGGGTATAAATATTCCTTCCCTTGCCCAAGCAAGTAGGAGGAGACCTCGACTTTAGAGGAGCCCGTGTCCCGGCCTGACGCACTGACAAGAGACGCTGTCATCCCTGCTCGCAGAGAATCCAGCTTCCAGTGTTCTGACTCCCTTCACGGGGTGTTAGAGTTCGAGACCCGGAAGGAGATTCCCACCTCTCTCATTCTCAAGGTATGGAGCTGACTAGAACCTAGAGGGACTCTTGGCATACCAGACTCTTGGCATACTAGACTATAGCGTACCATACTATAGAATACTTCACCTACTTCTCACCTTGCACTACACTTCGGTTAGGTTAGGTACACTGGGGTAGAACTAGTTAGAGAAGCATCTTATGAGTACTCGCATTTTTAGCTTATGTTATTTGTGTATATGAATATATGTGTCATAGCTAAAAGATAATGCTAGCGCAGTATTATTTATTTCTACTGCTTACGCTGTACATTATATATCTCGCATACTGTCTTGTGATTATAACAGCTCATATCTCTTACACGAGAAACAAGACTGTTCAATAAATCCTTTTATTGAAACGCCCGTCTATTCTTTCTGTGTAACTCTGAAGAAACTAAGCATGCACGATTAGCTGAGTGAAACTGTTATCTATTGTTTTCACGATTCTGAGAGTGTTCCGATTCTAAAGGGAAACAAAGTTGTCATGTTTATGCGGTTGCCAGAAACTACTCCCTTCTTGTTTACAAGGAGTTTCTAGTGGCCTCTGAGTTAGCTGGCACAAAGTAATTACGTTTAATATACTCGATAGGGACATACTGACCTCAGTCCTATGTCAAATCTATAGGGTATATTATTCCAATGCACAGAGCCTATTAGGGAAATAGGAACTACACTACATGGCGCCCAACGTTTGGTAAGGCACTAATTTAACGCTAGATACTGAGTAACTCAGTCGTGCTTTTCTCTCAGAGACCCCTACTCACATACTCCATAAGACGTCTGGAGTGGGTAGGGTTAAATATCCGCCAAAGCTAAATAGGACAAAAATCCTATATATTAGCTGTTTGGTTTGTTCAACGTTGAAGGATACAGTGTTCCAAAATATTGTGCACCTTATCTTTTGTTTCCTTGAAACTTGTTCTACATTTTTCAAAAAAACAATGTCCCTGAACGGGGATACTGCCATCGAGAACGGTGTAGCTGCGGCTGACCCAGTCGTAACAGCTTTTAATTTTACAGGTTTAAATGAAACCGATGAGGGTGTTATAAACATCCCTCCAAACTTAAGGAGAGCCATCACTCTAAAACTTATAAAACATGACCTAACACCAAGAGGTGGTAGAGCAGTTTTCGTGATAGAGGCACACAAATCCTTTCAGACAGAGGTATTCTATTCATGGATAGTATTCCCAGAATCAAATCCAGTAACAAAAGTGTTTCACTTCTTTAAAGAAGATGAACCACCAGAGGAATATATTCCTTTCGAGGATATTGAAATTCCACTCACATACCAGGAGCATAATCTCTGGTTTAAAGGCGCCCTAAAACATCACAAAAACATTACCAGGCTCGGTCCACTAGGTAGACCAGGAGCAACATGGCCGATTCTAGCCGGCTACACACCTCATCCTGACATCGATGTAATGTCAGACGAGGAATTACTTACTCAACTACAAGAGTTAATAAAAATTTACAATTAGTCCAATATGTCATGCAGACTTTCACAGTCCAACCACCAATGACCATTCCAAGTCAAACCCCTCAACAGGGGAATACACTAAAAATTACTCCACAGACTTTACACACAGTCATGGGTAAAATGCCCACAAAAAGTGAGCAAATTCCATTCTGGATAGCTAAAAAAATTACTCAAATCGAAGCAGTATTTCCAAATACTAGCCCTTATGAGAAACACAGAATCCTAACAATCTGTTTACCAATGGGGATCATACCACAACTGGAAGATTGCACCACTTGGGGCGCAGTCTTTGCTGCCATCTATACTAAAACACATGGTGTTCCGTCAATTGCAGTAATACCAGATGTCCTGAAACAAATTCAAAACGAACACGGGGCAGAACCTGCTCTGAATTTAGGTATGAAATTACTGAAAAACTTCGACCAGGTCTCAACAATAATATTATCTAATATTAAAGGAGAGGCAGCATCAGTGGCGATCCGCCAACGCTTAAGGGAATTTGATGTAACAGAACATCAACATGAACTACCCAGAATAATAGAACAATCTTATGCAGAATTAGGCAGAGATAGTTTGGGTGGAAAACCTTTAAAGCCAAAACTATCTGAAAGTCCTGAGAAGGACTCTATTAAACAAACTCCTACATCTTCTAAAAAGAAGTGGGAAACTAATAAACAAAATTCAAACGAGACACGTTCTCAATCCCGAGGTAGGTCTTCTCAAAAGGAGCCCTCTGAAAGGAGGTATAACCTCAGGAATAGGGATAATTTAAAAAAACCTGACAGGTATCAAGATACTGATACACGTTCCTCTCGTACCTTTCAGATATCGTCACAGACATCAGAAAGAAGAGGACGGTCAGATCACAAAGAAGAACGCGTGAAATCCAAAGACGACAAACACGTTCAGAAAAATAAATCAAAATCTCAATTCACAAAAAAGAAGGTAGCAGGTCTGAAGATCAGACATGCAGAGAATACTGAGAACACAGCTCAAGAACGGAGAATGGGCTCAGACAATGCTGGACAGTGCAGCAGAAGTCACAATAGCTCGCCAGAACCTAAAGGAACTTCTGGAGATAGTGGACTTGAATGAGTACATCACAGTAGAAACTGTAGACACCAGGGTTAGCACTCCACAAAAGTTATATGAAATAACACTCCGAATGGAGGGAGACATACCAAGAAAAGTGAAAATACTCTTTTGGGAGAAACTTTCAAGGGGTTATGATATACTTCTAGCAGAAAAAAACTGGCCATCGAACTTTGTCAGGGAGTGCCCACATGGCGAGGACATTATTATGCCTGCCTTCTCCAACCATATTCCAATTCACCTAAAATATACTTATGCCAGGAAATGGGCAGTTGCACAGGCCCCAGCATTATATAAAAATCATGTAGGATGGGATGAGGACTCACCTCACCACAAAATACATCTAAAAAATCAACCTACTGCACAAAGGCAGTACCCAATAAAGCAAGAAGCTAAAAAATAGGTGAGGGAGATCTTAGATCAACTTGAATACCAAGGGGTGATTGAAACATGCACCTCCTCAATGAACAATCCTTTGTTTCCTGTATCCAAACCAGACAATACATATCGTCTAGTTTTGGATTACAGACACTTGAACACTTGTTCCAAAATATTTGCAGTGCAAAATGCACATAGTACAGCATTAATGAATAACATTGTGCGTAAAAAATATAAAACCACATTGGATATTTCAAATGGTTTCTTTTGTCAAAACATAGCACCTGAAAGCAGGTACTTAACAGCTTTCTCAATAATGGGGACCCAGCGTCAATTTTGTAGACTCCCACAAGGGTTCAAAAACAGCCCAGGGTTATTCTCAGCGAGGGTAACAGAGTTACTACAAATTTATGATAATGAGGCATTGTCATATGTCGATGACATCTATCTGACAGACGATGACCTGGATAGGCACTTGAACAGGATGAGTACCATTATATTGGGCTTCGCCTCTGAAGGCTATAAATTCAACTTTAAAAAATCCAGAATTGCCCATCTCAATGTCCTTTTCCTAGGATATGAGCTTTCAAGTGAAGGCAAGAGCCTGGCAGCTAACTTTTTAGAAAAGTGCGCGCTGCTCCAACCTCCAAAAACGCTGAAAAATGTACAATCCATCTTGGGTTTCCTAAATTTTGGAAGAACTTACATTCTAAATTACGCAGAAAGGGTTAAACCTCTCTACGAATTAATCAAACCTGATTTTTCAACAAAACATTGGACACAGGAACACACAGAAATCCTGCGTTCACTCCAAGCTAACATGTTAGCAACAAATCACTTACAAACACGCGTAAATGAACGCAATTTGGTGATCCGAATAATTTCGGGTCAATGCGGATTCACCTATTTAACATTTAATGAGGGTGAAAAAGTACCAATAGCATACAAATCACATTTGTATACACAAGCAGAAATGCGCTTCACTTCAACAGAAAAAATACTGACAGCAGTTCAAACCGCTGTAGCAAAAGAAAGAGCTCTAGCTCAAGGAAAACGCATTATTGTCGTGACCCCAGTACCAGCCTTAGAGGCGGTTACAAAAGCGAGCATTCCGAATGCAAAAGCTTTACATCCTAGATGGATACAATGGGTTAATTCTCTTGCTGCAACAGATGTTGAATATGTTTTTGATCCTGATTTAAAAACACAAGCGTTCCTGCAATATGAACATGAATGTCCTCTGCCCACTGAAATTTTGCCTCTAGATCAGTACGAATTTATAATTTATACTGACGGATCAGCACAACCCGCTACAGGGAGTAAGCAAGCTTACAGTGCAGCGTGCGCAATCGTTAAAGGTCACATGCAAGATGGTAACTTCAGACCAATGGTCACTAAAACTCAATCGCTAGGAGATTGTACAGCTCAGCGAGCTGAACTACAAGCATTCAAACTGGCACTTGAAAATACAGATCGCGAATTCCCCACACTTATAGTGTGCGATTCTTTTTACTGTGTTCAGTCGTATAATGAATATATACAAAATTGGCTTGAAAACGGGTTCAAAGATGCAAAAGGTGGCACAATAAAGCATAAAACGCTTTGGGAACAAGTAGTTCAGTTGAAAAACGAACTACCAAAAGCTCACGTGATACACACGCTGAGTCATCAACGTGATGGCGTTCACGTTGCAGGGAATTCATTGGCTGATGAAGCCGCAAAGGGGGCTGTTCAGATGGCTTCCGTAGCTGCGATCACTCGTTCAAAAACGAGAATAGACAGTGAGATATTGTTGGCTGTCAATGCTTCAAGCAAAGGCAGTGGAGCAGCGTTACCAAAGACATTTCCACTCAAGTACTCTTATGTAATTTGATGCGAACAACGTTCCTTTTGCTCGAATCCCTGGAGTCGGGGATAGGGTAATTCCAAACATGGAACGTAGAGCAGCTTTGATTTATGAAGCACATCTGGGGGAGGGTCTGTTACATCAAGGGATCTCTAAAACAATATTGACATTAAAAGAGACGGGACGGAAGCCTCCCCACGGCCGGCTGACGGGGAGCTTGCGTTGTCCGGTGATCTTCGGGACGAGATCCCCGCATGGCCCAGCAGTGCAGCTGCAGCTAGGAGTCCGGGTCCTTGATGCTCGTTCCTCCGTTTGGGGGCCCGCGCTAGGTCTGGCCACGGGAGGCGACTATAGGAGATCTGACGGATTCCCTGGGACTGAGATCTGGGTCCGGGAGCTCTTAGTCGGATCCCCCGTGCCTGCTGATCGCAGGGGGCTGATCAACGGAGCAGCGAGGCCGGGAGTTGACATTCACAGCACCGGTGAGTCCCAGATAGCTGCCCATGCGGATTGGCGCCTGCCACCCGCAGGGGGGGGCGACTCCCGGGGGCACGATTCTGGGGCAGGGCGCTGGTCCCCGAGAGTGCAGAGGACGTCGACACATCGTCGGCCGATCGAGGGAGCGATTTGGTGTCCCTGTCGCAGCGGAGAACTGGCCGCTTGTGTGATCACGCACCGGATCTAACTTAGAGCCTGGACTATATCTTCGTAAAGGGACCGCTTAGGAGGGCACAGATATGCCGTTTCTGATCGTGTGAGCCTCTGCAGCGTGGTATGCTCCAGCGCTCGTCTTTTGGAATCACGCACCGGATCTAACGTAGAGGCTGGATGATATCTTCTTAAAGGGACCGCGCACGACCAAACAGTCCCAGCTGCATTTACTTTCCTCTCGGCTGTGTCTCTACTTAGGAGGGCACAGATATTTTTAACTTTGTTGTTCTGCAGTTTCTGAGCTATTATGAAGCCCTGTAACTTTCCTCTCGGTTTTGTTCCTTTGTGTTGAGGACACAGATAAATTTCTCTGTTGCTCCGATATCTCTGGGCTCTTTCCGAAGTCCTGACACCATTTGAGAATTTCCCCATTTTGTTTCTCTTAGCCCTTAATTATCTTCTAGTGATCTTCAAAATGGTGGCTATCCTGTAGCCCTGAGGGGAAGACCACCATGGCAGCATCACCCGTAAACCATGCCTCGACTTGGAGAAAGGTCTTGGTCTGTAGACTGTGCACTAAAACTAAAAAAGGACTACAAAAAAAGGACTACTATGAATAGAGGAGCAAACCTCGACTTACGTGGCGGCCATCTTGGAATGGCTTTTCCACTCATTCTGCCCACTGAATGTTATGAAGGATGGATTTGGTTACTGGGAATTTTTTAGTATACATTCGCCCTTGACAAAGCTGGTGTGACCGGTTTCCTCCCTTGCCATCGCTGTTCTCCTCGGTTTACGTTCACCATGGCGGCCAACACCAGCATCCCGATTGAAGGATCGCTCGCTAAAGTGGGCTTCAGTGCCTTTAAGATCACTTACCCACCTAACCTCACTAAGAACGCATCAAAAAAACTCAAACACAGCTTAATAAAAAAAAACCCGGAAACACTTATATCAGATACATATTTCAGTATGTACAATGGCAATACCTTGTCCGACCTAATCTTCTTCACGAATAAGAGAGCCCAATGGAGGAAAACTCTCATATCATTTTTCCAGTGCAAACAGATAAGGAAAACACCCCATGGATTTAGTCTTTCTATCACTTCCTCTCCTATCCATAAAATAGATCTCACCATTACCATCTATAACAATGGGATCGTTCTCATTCAAGCTTCTAACCGCTACCTAGAGCAGTTCGACAAACTCTTTTTGAAGATCAAAAGCTTAGTAGCTAACAACTCAACCACAGGGCGACTAGATACAACACTAACCACCTCAAGTACACTCCAAATCATTGCTCCCAGTCCCCCCTCAGATTTACATCCCTCCTCTCTCACCACCCTTCCCTTGCCCCTGCCGGCTGCTGAACTGTTCGAATGACATATTTCACGACCATTAACCCTATCACCACTTCCAACCTCCTTATCAATACTTCCTGGAACACCTCTAACACTCAGTGACCAACCCCCTCCTCGGGAATCTCCCATTACCGCCTCTGACCCCTCTAACGCACATCGGCACCCTACCCCCTCGGCAGTTCTCCACACTCAAGCAACCTCCTGGTCTATGCATCCTGGAACACCGCTCATATTCAGGGACCTACCTTCTCCCAGGGTATCCCCCATTACTGCCCTGGACCCCTCTAACACACTTAATCACTCTTCCCCCTCTCCAGATCTCCATACTCAATTTCCTTCCCTTTCCCAACACCCAGACATGGTGGCACGTTTGGACGATATCTCCCGCCAGCTGCACCTTCTCTCCCTCGAACTCCACGGTTTGAAAGCCCTCACACTTGAATATCTCCCCTTGTTAAGCCCCCTCCTCTCTAGTCCGAACTGGCCCAGAGCCCCCGCCAGTGCCACTGTCACAGCTCCACGTGACCATCCCCTGTCACCTACCATCTCCAACTCTGTTCCCCTACCTAATGTAGCCTCTCGCCCAAGAAGCGCGTCCTCTCTCACGCCCAATGAAACTGACCGCCTTCTCAAGTCTTACTCGTCCAACACGGACTTCAACACGAGTCCAAAGGGAATAATTCAAACCATTCATTCTAACCCTAACAGAGAACCCCACCACAACCTCAGAGCCATAAACAACGATAACCTCAAGAGAGTGAACATCACTCAGACTTCTCCCCCCCATAGTCCGGCTCCACTCAAATGCATACTACTCAATTGTAGGTCTGCTAGCAAACACGCCTTCGAGATCTTCGACCTCATACAACAGAATGAGACAGATATCATGATCCTCACAGAAACTTGGCTCAACCCTTTGTCCACTCCAATTCTTGACCTCTTGGTGCCCCCCACCCACGACATAATTCGTCTTGACAGAGTTAAGAAGCTGGGTGCTGGCCTAGCTTGTATACATCGGAGCACGCTTGCGGTCTCCCTTTCAGAGTCCTCTTCTCCAGTAACTTGCGAATACCTTTGTCTCAACATCTCTAGTAACAATCATCTGGTTTGCAAACTACACACATTCTATCACCCCCAGGCGACAATCTCCCCTTCATTGAACAATTAATGGAAATCATCTCCGGCAATGTTGACTCAGTCCAGTCCCACATCTACCTTGGGGACTTTAACCTTCACTGGTCTAACACTAATGACCAAGCAGTCTCATGCCTCAATTCCTTCTTGGATGACCACGAACATTGTGACCAGCCTACTCACATTAAAGGGGAAACTTTAGACCTCATCATCTCCAAAGGTCATTCCATCTCATTGGATTCCATCATACCATGTGATTGGTCGGACCATCACATCATTTCCTTCCATATTAACTCTGAGGTCTATCAGAGTAAGGCTCAAAAAACCTCAGAGATATCAACACAGGTGACCTAGCAACCCGCTGTAATCAGGCCCTCTCTCCTCAATTGGACATACTTGAGGTCCATGCTCTCACAGACTTCTACAACTCTTCTATTTCGAACATCATGGATTCTATGGCCCCACTCCAACAAAAAAATGCACCTGCAAAAATATCTAAACCTTGGTTCAATGGCAACCTAAACTCGGAACGTCGCAATCTAAGGGCCATAGAACGTTCCTGGAGAACCACTCCATCTGCGGACCATCTAAAAAACCTTAGAGCAGCCAGAAGTTTGTATAACAAACAAATCAAGACAGCGAAGGCGGAGTATTTCAGATCCCAACTTAACCAAGCGGCTAATCGACCCAAGAAACTATTTGAACTGGTTAAACAACAATCGGTGGTAGCCCCTAACCGATCGGCCTCGGAAGTCAGACCTCCCTCATGTGATGATCTGGCTGCCTTCTTTACTGAGAAAACTAGACTTATTAACAAGGATCTGGAAACCAGGAGGGCTCTACTGCTACCTAATGAACCTGCACCCCCACTGGCCGAACTAGACAAGACAGCACCTTGTAGCTGGGGTATTAAGAACAACGCTTCCTGGGACACCTTTACCCCCTTCAATGAAAATGATATCAAAAAGGTTCTTCGGAGTATCAACCCATCTAATCACTTCAGTGACCCGTTACCACCTACCATCTTCAAAGTGATTAAGGATGAAATCTCCCCTTTCTGGACAAAGATCGTCAATGCATCTCTGTCACAAGGCACGATCCCAGAATGCCTAAAAAAGGCTCAGGTAACACCTATATTAAAAAAAAAACACAGCTGACAGTACAGATCTTAACAACTTCCGACCTATCTCCAGCATCCCCACTCTAGCCAAACTCCTTGAAAAATGCGTCCAGTCACAACTATGTGCGCACATAGAAAATTTCCATCTCCTGGACCAACACCAATCTGGCTTTCGTAGTGGGCACAGCACAGAATCGGCTCTTACCCACGTGATGGATGACATCTTAATAATGCTTGACCGAAATGAATCCTGCCTCCTTATCCTACTTGACCTTTCCTTCGCATTTGACACTGTCAATCACGACAACCTCCTATTCATTCTGGAGCATAGGATGGGCCTTTCTGGTCAGGTGCTGCATTGGTTCTCGTCCTTCCTGCAGCACAGGACCCAAAGAGTTAAAGCAAACCACTCTCTCTCCCAGCCATCCCCAGTCAGCATGGGGGTTCCCCAAGGGTCCTCCTTATCTCCCATTCTCTTCAATTTGTTCCTGGAACCATTAGCTAATGTTCTAAAATCATTGGACATTCGCTTCCATATGTACGCAGACGACACCCAACTCTATCTGAAAATCTCCTCCCCGGATGATATCACTTCACTCAACTCCACCCTACTGACGACCCAAAACTGGTTAACTGAGAACCACCTACTGCTAAACACCTCCAAAACAGAATTCCTCCTCATTTGTCCCCCGAAACATACTCCTAAAATCGACCTATGGATGAACCAACTCACCGTCTTCAACTGCTCCCCCTGCATTATCGACTCAGCCAAATCTCTAGGAATTACCCTGGACAAGCATCTGAATATGAAGACTCACATTAGCAACGTGTGCAAGGGCGCTAATCACCTTCTGAGAACACTCAGGAATCTCAAACCTTTCCTACCTCAAGCAGATTTCAAGCAAGTGGTCCAAGCGCTTGTCTTGCCGAGACTTGACTATGGCAGTGCTACGCTATGTGGCCTCCCCAAATACACTTTGGCCCCCTTAAAGGCTTCACTGAACGCGGCGGCCAGATTGATTACGGGCACTAAGCGAAAGGCACACATCTCCCCGGTTTTAAAATCTCTAAACTGGCTACCTTACGAAGCTAGAATTCAACTGAAGATTGCCTGCCTATCACACAAAGCCCTCCACTTCAGAACCCCCATCTACCTTGCACAAAAACTAGAACTATCCGGAGGGGGTAGACTGTCAAGGAGTGCAAATTCCCTCCTCTTAAAACCACAGATCTTCCGCAAAAAGAGAACATGCCAACGAGCCTTCTCTGGCGCTGCTCCAAAAATGTGGAACTCTCTTCCACCTGAAATTCGGAGGATCTCTTCCAAGGATGCTTTCAAACTGGAAGCAAAAAGATTCCTCATTAATAAGTTCTTACCTTAACATGAGGGACATTTGTTAGCTCTAAGCGCATCGGACATACCATAGCATTTGTCATTATCCCTGTATATGTTTATTATTCTGTTTTGGTTATTATTCCGGTACATGATTATTGTATTTACTCCCTTAAGTCATTATGCCCCATCGTCTAGCCCATTCTTCGTTCACCCAGGTGTATAAATGATCTGGTAGGTGTTCACCATCTGATTCAATGCCTTTAGACTCCCCATTTGACTCATGTTTTGATTATTGTTTTGGTATTGGTTTTTAATCCTGTATACGATTATTGTACTTACTCCCCTTATGACACTGTGCTCTCGTCTAGCCATCGTCTAGCCCATTCTTCGTTCACTCAGGTTTATAAATGATCTGTTATGTGGGCACTATTTGATTCAATGCCTATTAGATTCACCATATTAGACTCATGTTTTGATTTGTTACCTCCTTTTCCCTCAAATTGTAAAGCGCTCTGATATCCTTCGGGATCAAGTTCGCGCTATATAAAACTTTATAAATAAAATAAATAAATAAATAAAGAGATGTACTGGTGGCCTGGAATGAATACACAGATTCACATCTTCATCGATGACTGCATAGACTGCAATAGACAGCGTGGTGCAGAAAGCCATCAGATACCAGACTACGAAGTAGCCTGCCCAGTACAGACACCATTGTTAGACAGCATTAGACTATCTACGCGCAGGCGTCCCTTTGGACAAATGCAATCCCACAAATACTAAGTCAAGGTTCCTATGGATATGGCCTCAGCGCTCGGCTGACGCTCGAACTGTTATAAAAGATTTGCGAGTCTTTATCGGCACATACGCAATTGGCACACTACATTCTGACCAGGGCCCTGCGTTTAGCTCTCGGGCTTACAAAGAAGCCATGGCCAGTTTGGGCGTAGCATTGCGGTACTCCTCTCCATTTCATCCTGAGGGAAATTCTGTTGTGGAAAGGAAAAACCGGGACATAAAGCAGTCTATAACAGCTAGAGTATTAGGTTTGGGTGATGGGTGGGTCAAACATCTTTATGGGGTCCAACGCTCATTAAATAATTTGCCAAGAAGTTCTCTAGGGAGGGTCACTCCATATGAGGTCCTATTCGGGACAAGAATGTGGGTTCCTGATCTCGAATGTAAAGGCACAGTGGTGGAAAATAAACCCTTTGATATCAAAGATCGTTTGGCTGTTTTACAGGATCTAAATGAACTAAGATCGAAACAAAGCAACGTGTTCCTGAAGCCAACCACCACTGGGGAAACACTGGCAGTCCCAGCAAGGCCTGTCTGGATTCCAAAAGTTGGGGATCTAGTCAGAGAGAAGATTGCGGACAAGAAGGAATTTGGACCTTCTTACAGACAACCAGTACCTGTCTTAGCCGTCCACGGAACAAGAACAGTACTTCTGCCGCCCCTTGCTGGAAAAAAGGAGAAAAGATTTGTGTCAATCGACCTCATCAAACCACAGTATGTGGCCAATACTAAATAGTAGGCCTCGTGGACTCCGACCTAGTAGCAGACGCACTCCTCTCCCTACTATCCAAGAGGTTCAGACTGAAAGACTCATAACCATCGAGAATTCAGCAGTAACAGATGAAGGACTAAGCAACAATGCTATGGAACTCATCCCTCTTGAAACTCAAGTAACAGTTCATCCAGATACACCTGTATACACCAACGTAACCGTGATCAACTGGTTCCAGCGATTTCAACAAATACTGATGCAATTTCAACAACTGACCGAACTGCTTCTGGCTATTTCATTAACTTTGATACGTTTTCTGAGGATCCGAGTGAGCCTGAAACGACGCCAGCATCAAACACTTTCAAGCAACAAGTACAAGACCTTTTTCATTTCCTGAAGGAGACTTATCTGGTTTCACCATGGATTGAACTATGGATTATTTCTGGAATATTTTTCTTTCTGTTTTGGCTAGCTTTGGTTATGACTCTTAACATGCTTATAAATGGCAGATACATTCGTATGGACACTGAAAGTAAAAATGTGAACTTACTTTTAAAACCACACAAATCCTCCCATCGTGAAGCAAGAGACTTGTCAGCAGTGAACATCACAGCCGTTCCTATACAGGATGGTATAGTTTGGGACAAAACCGATTTCGACATATTCGGCCCCACGGAACTTTTGAAGATTCCACATTTATTTAAAATTTCATTATGTGACTTTATTACCTCTAGTACCTATTCTGATGATTGGGACTTTGAGACTGTTAATGATATGATGTCTGATCTAGAAAGGTCTGCAGCGTTCTCTAACAATGAATACTTAGAGGGCTCATCAGACTACGAACAGCTTTATTGTTACAACCATTATGGTCATCATTTCTTGCATAAATCTGCAACACCTAGAAATGTTTTTATGTTTAACCAATGGGAACATTGTCCTACACCACCAAGAGGTAGTTCAAAAACGTTTGCAAATAAGTTTCCATATTTTTCAGGGTACAATACATCTGATCCAGAAACATTTTTATTATAAAAATGTAAACAAAACAGGAAAGAAAATTATGTTAACTAATACAAAACAGATTTATTCTGCAGCCTTTATTACCCAACTGTCTAGACAAGGATTTGACTTTTGGAAAGACACAATTGACACAAAATCTGTCTGGGGTTCTAAAGATTGGCAAGTGCAGGGGATAGAAGCTTTGTTTAGAGCCTGTATCATCCCACATCAAATAATGTTTTTGAATGACACTGTGCAACAAACGTCTTGCCTTGGTTTGCTATTACACAGGGAGCGGTCACAGTAGACACAATACTACAAAACAACAGATCAGATCCTGATTGGAAAAAATGGTTACTCTGGCCCACAGACACAAACATCTGTCAAGAAAGATTTCTGAATAGAATACAGGGCTTTACTATCAATAGGCCAGACCCACGTTATGTTCAACGACAACATCCGGGGGTAGTAACAACATACAGTGTAGAACAATTGTGCCTCGACTGGTTACAGAAATCTACACTCGAGGATGTGAAACAACACTTATCTTTACTTAAAGAAGACGCAGACCTTAGGGAATTCTTGCTAGGAGCAAGAAAACCGCGTCAAAAACGTTTCATATATGCTGGCATTTATGCTGCTTATAATGAAATATGGAAGGTTTCACAGGCAGAGGCCGCAGAAAGAGTACGTGAACTGGATCGTATTAACTTAGAGAAATCTCTCACTGTGGTCGACAATGGGTTAACAACTTTGTCATCTAGAATTTATTAATTGGACAACATTGTATCCTCTGCTATTGACATACTGGAACAAGATTTAGCCATGTTACAACAAGGCCAATCTCAGTTACGTTCTATTATGTTATTAGGCTGGACGCTGCAATCCTTGCGCGCAGGCTATGTGCCTTGGCGTTTTATCAACACGTCGTCTCTGTTTGCAAAATACAAACTAACGGATAAACAGATCGAACTGGCACAAAGGGGAGCAAAGTATACAGTGCTGAGCATTGAAAAACTGGAAAAATTACCATTTACGGTAGCAGAAAAACCAGCTACAGAGTGGCTTACCCATGGCAAAATAACTCTGCCTGTGACTACTTTTCATTTTCAGTATTGCCTCAAACAAATGCAAGCAGGCAAATATGAAAGGTTGGGTAAAGAATACATTAAGACATCCTGGGATTTATCTTACGATTACAGATGTTGGAGTGGGGATCGTGAAGTGTTTCTAAGCGGTACACACTGTGAAAATGCACTAAGCGGTTCACTCATATGTCAGGACATTTCTTTACACGGGGCTTGTAATGGTTCTGTGGCAAACTGGTCCTGCCACCAGCAGGGTACACCAGCTACTGTGATTAATCCAACGTTTGGCCAACTTTCTAACAGGAGTTACCTCATGTTGAATGATCAGAGTTGCTCTGGCATGTTGCCAGGCATCCCATATCTGGTAACGGTCGGCTCCAGGGTTACTTGTTGTATGCAAGTATTGTTCCCCCCAATAGACACAGTCAGGGAGTCGCCTCTATGGCCTTCATTGAATGTTTCTTTTATACGTTTTGATACTTTAAGCTGAATGAAAGCCATGCTTTTGCAACAGACCGTGCCTTTGACCTCGGCCAAAGAAATCTATGATTTACAAATTGCAAGGACTTCGGCTAAGATACAGGCTTTAATTCGTACAAACTGCCCTATACAGTTCGTAGAAATGATGGGACGTATCTTAAACATGTCTGATCGGGATTGTACATGTATTTAAGACCATCTGTTCAGGACTGTTAACACCTTTTCAGGCAGTCCTCGGAATCATTCCAAACTTCGCACATTCGGTGTTTGGTGGTGTGCCATTAATTCTAGCACTGGTTGCGGGAATCCTGTTTTTATTCCTACTACTACGCTATGGCAAGCCTATCAACCGGCGTCACTCCCAGCAATTTGGAGAAAGCTCTCCTAGAACGGAAGTGCCGTGAGCGCATAGTGCAACTTTTGGGCATACCTCGTCTATGGGAACTTAATACAACATGGTTTCTGTCATTTAGACCAATCTGGCAAGATTGCATCTTACCTATTCTACGCTGCCTGCTTTGCGGTGAATAATGCGTGCTAGACACCTGTCTAACACTCCCATCAGTCATGCCAACGGATATCGATACTCTGCTGGACCCGATAACGGCCCATGCTCTGTGTTGTCCCCAGAGGCTACCAATCCTGATGACGGCATTGCTTGAGATCTCACAGACGCTTCCTGCTGCTGCTGAGGTACGTGATGGATCAACAGGCACACAGGTAACAACTGAAGCGAACATTGCTGCGGCATCCTATGCTGAAGGCGATGCTTCACATCTCTGTGCAGTTAACCTTCTAAATGAGGTATTCCAACTGTCACCGACATCGGTAGACGATCTTTTGTCTACAGAAATAGATGATTTCATGTTTACACCAGACCCTTACACTGACTTTGATTCGGCTCACAGTGTACCAGGGAAGCAATGAATTTGGCCTCCATATTTTCAAAACAGAACAAAACTTGGAACTCTTCCTAAAAATTGAACTTTTTCTTTTTTTCTATTTTTTGAGAATACATGGCAACTCAATCTGCTTACAGTAGAACTATTCATATAAAACGGACTTCTTTGAATACTTCCAGGGACACATTGTCACCTTATTCTTCTATAATTTCATTTTAGCACCATGTTATGAAATGGCTTTGATTTTTGAAAACTTGTCACCCATTTCGTCATATGTATATATTTCTGTTTATTCATTCATGTTGCATTTTCCAATATATGCTTAGAATGAAATGCTTTAAAATGTACAGTACCTATTGCATTCGACAGTTTAGTTTAAACTTCTTTTAATATGCTTTTAGAAATGTTTTTAGCAACATGTGGTACTCAGTTTAATGTTTAGCATTTAATGTTTAGCATTTAGTACTATCGTTCATTCGAAAGTGGAGTGGGTGTTGTATTCCGCTTTAGGTGTCCGTATATAGGTTTTCCAGAAACATGTCCTTATATAGGCACAATTCGCATTGCCCTTACATAGGCATAAGATCCCAGTCCTTATTTAGGCATTAGCCATGCTATCCAAATACAGGCATGGTCACTTACATCCGTCCACCCTAATGTCACAACGAGTTCTTAGAAACCAGACCCTTAAGCTCTTGGGAGTTCCCCTAGCACAGGATTATTGATTTCTCCAAGAACTCATTTATTATGCATGAACCGCTATACCTTAAGGGTTCATTCCGGACGTCTTCCTCTGCCCGACTTTATGTCAATGCTAACATTCCAAGGCACCTACCGGGTATAAATATACCTTCCCTTGCCCAAGCAAGTAGGAGGAGACCTCGACTTTAGAGGAGCCCGTGTCCCGGCCTGACACACTGACAAGAGACGCTGTCATCCCTGCTCGCAGAGAATCCAGCTTCCAGTGTTCTGACTCCCTTCGCAGGGTGTTAGAGTTTGAGACCCGGAAGGAGATTCCCACCTCTCTCATTCTCAAGGTATGGAGCTGACTAGAACCTAGAGGGACTCTTGGCATACCAGACTCTTGGCATACTAGACTATAGCATACCATACTATAGAATACTTCACCTACTTCTCACCTTACACTACACTTCGGTTAGGTTAGGTACACTGGGGTAGAACTAGTTAGAGAAGCATCTTATGAGTACTCGCATTTTTAGCTTATGTTATTTGTGTATATGAATATATGTGTCATAGCTAAAAGATAATGCTAGCGCAGTATTATTTATTTCTACTGCTTACGCTGTACATTATATATCTCGCATACTGTCTTGTGATCATAACAGCTCATATCTCTTACACGAGAAACAAGACTGTTCAATAAATCCTTTTATTGAAACGCCCGTCTATTCTTTCTGTGTAACTCTGAAGAAACTAAGCATGCACGATTAGCTGAGTGAAACTGTTATCTATTGTTTTCACGATTCTGAGAGTGTTCCGATTCTAAAGGGAAACAAAGTTGTCATGTTTATGCGGTTGCCAGAAACTACTCCCTTCTTGTTTACAAGGAGTTTCTAGTGGCCTCTGAGTTAGCTGGCACAAAGTAATTAAGTTTAATATACTCGATAGGGACATACTGACCTCAGTCCTATGTCAAATCTATAGGGTATATTATTCCAATGCGCAGAGCCTATTAGGGAAATAGGAACTACACTACACTACTGCACATGTCAATACAGCTATAACTTCTTTTGATATTGCTAATAAGACATCTAGCAATTGGGGGATGATCCTCTTAGATGCGGAAAAAGCATTCGACCGGGTGGTATGGGATGCATTATGGAAAATATTGATTAAGAATGGCTTACCAGGTCGATTTATGAATTGGATCCGGGCACTATATATCAAGCCACAGGCTAAACTCATATATGCCAATCTGTACTCTGCTACATTTCAGATACAGCGTGGCACAAGGCAGGGGTGCCGTGCCCACTCTCTCCCTTGCTCTTTGCTTTATTTATAGAGCCATTTATTCAAGCGTTAATTCAGAATACTAATATTATCCCATTTCGACATGGCATGTATCAACTTAAGGCCGTCGCGTACGCGGATGATATTGCGGTATTTACATCTGATCCAGCAACAGCTCTGAATGTCGTACAGGAAGAAGCGGAAACTTTTGGCGGTTTTTCGGGTTATAAATTAAACGTACACAAAACACAAGTTCTGCATAATTTAGAATCTATAACACCTATAATTGGAGTTTGCACCGTGGTAACGTATTTGGGGGTCCGGATTACTGCCAATATGGATCAAATTTGGAGAATTAATTATGAAACGTTATTACAATCAGTTATAAAGAAATTTAAGAGCTGGAATAAACTTCCCATAACTATCATTGGCCGGATTAACGTAATTAAAATGACAATCCTACCTAAGTTTGTATACTTATTTCGTGCTATCCCTATACGGGTCCCCAATTATTTCTTTCAAAAATTAGAGGGTGCAATTAGTAGTTCTATCTGGGGTTATAAGCAGGCACGCCGGGCATTACACTTACTTAAGTTTCCTTATAAGCTTGGAGGTTTACAACTTCCTGACTTTAAACTTTACTTTTGGGCAGCATTCACTGGGCGTCTACAAAAGCTTATTAACTGATAAACAGCCATACTTTGGGCTTATTTTGGCGCTCGGTACAGACAGTCGAATGTTTTTGTACAGGGTTAACGATCCCAATTATTACAAAAGAGTGCGGTTTAAGACCATTAGAGATATGGTTCATATATGGAATGAAATTCTTAATTATTCTTCACTTACTTTTGAAGATCTGATTAATCATGAACACCTTGATTTATGGAGTAATCCATCTCTCCAGAGTATATTTCATGACTCTATAGCTCGTAGCTGGGCAAGATATGGAATTGAAAGATTGGGCCAACTATACGATCATTGTGGTTTTTTAGGTCTCGCCCTGAAGGCAGCGCTTGCGCTGGGTCTGGGCGAGACATTTTGTAAGTGGGCTTTTGAAAATGCGACCACTTTTTTTTGTCCTGGCCTAGAGCATGCAAGTACGCGCACAGTAACGCGCGCATTCCTCGCATGCTCCAGGCCATCTGGCTTTCCTTTCCAACCCCCCTCCCCCACCACAGAGCGCGTCTAGCAGCCGCGCGGCCGTGTCACTTTCATGGCCGTGCGTCACTTGCTCTCCCGCTCCTCCCTCTCCCCCACCACAGCGCGCGGCCAATGCTTGTTTTGTTAGATGTTGGAATTTGTATAGCGCTTCTTACTTTTGTTTACCATTGCAGCACATTCTCAACCGTGACTCCCAGAGTGTCACGGGTGTATTGTCCAATGTTTAGTTTTGAAACGCTTTGTGTAGGTAAGTATGAAAGTAAAATGAGCTGGATCTTGGAAGATGTTGGTAGTGTCTTGTGTATGGATGGGTGTGCCAAAGGACTTTACTGTTTCTTTTACCTTTTCTTTTTCCCCTTTGAGTTGCCAGTCGATTACTTCAGATGAGCAATGGACAAAGTTCTTTCTATAAATGTTGCACAGCCCTAGTAGGTAATTGAGGAGCTATGTTGCGCACATGAAGGTGTGGTACATATATGCTATTTATTTAACCCGCGCTTGTTTACATTGAGCGGCACTTTAAAGCGCGATGCAAAAATAAACACGCTGCTGTTTGCGTCTCTGCCGCGCTTGTTTTTAAATTCTAGCTCTGTTTTGTCATCGCCGCTTCTGCTGGAGGAGATATAACTAGTAGACCCCAGACTTTCAGTATCCTGTTTCCTCTAATCTGACATTCCTTACAAACTAAATGTATAAATAATATATATATATCCCGCCAAAACATATATCAGTGTTTTCCTGCATTCTGAAGAACAATAGATTTGAGTGAAACGGTTTAGACGCTTTAAGACGCGCTGATGGTATTTGAACATGTCCTGCAACACGTTTCCCTCTTCGGCTGCGATGTCGTGCACGCCGTGTACTCTGTGACAGTAGTGAGTGCACACGTGGCTTGTGGATGTCTGATGCCTGATGTATGATGATTGATGTCTGATGCTTGTGGATGTCTGATGCCTGATGTCTGATGCTTGTGGATGTCTGATGTCTGATGCTTGTGGATGTCTGATGCCTGATGCTTGTGGATGTCTGATGCCTGATGCTTGTGGATGCCTGATGCTTGTGGATGTCTGATGCCTGTGGATGTCTGATGCCTGTGGATGTCTGATGCCTGATGTCTGATGATTGTGGATGTCTGATGCCTGATATCTGATGCCTGATGTCTGATGCTTGTGGATGTCTGATGTCTGATGCCTGATGCTTGTGGATGTCTTATGCCTGATGTCTGATGCTTGTGGATGTCTGATGCCTGATGTCTGATGCTTGTGGATGTCTGATGCCTGATGCTTGTGGATGTCTGATGCTTGTGGATGTCTGATGCCTGATGGCTGATGCTTGTGGATGCCTGATGTCTGATGCCTGATGCTTGTGGATGTCTGATGCCTGTGAATGTCTGATGCCTGTGGATGTCTGATGCCTGTGGATGTCTGATGACTGTGGATGTCTGATGCATGATGCTTGTGGATGTCTGATGCCTGATGTCTGATGCTTGTGGATGTCTGATGCCTGATGTCTGATGCCTGTGGATGTCTGATGCCTGTGGACGTCTGATGCCTGTGGATGTCTGATGCCTGTGGATGTCTGATGTCTGATGCTTGTGGATGCCTGATGTCTGATGCTTGTGGATGCCTGATGTCTGATGCTTGTGCATGTCTGATGCCTGATGTCTGATGCTTGTGGATGTCTGATGCTTGTGGATTTATGATGCTTGTGGATGTCTGATGCCTGATGCTGCCTGATGCCTGTGGATGCCTGATGCCTGTGGATGCCTGATGCCTGTGGATGTCTGATGCCTGTGGATGTCTGATGCCTGTGGATGTCTGATGCCTGATGTCTGATGCCTGTGGATGTCTGATGCTTGTGGATGTCTGATGATTGTGGATGTCTGATGCCTGATGCTTGTGGATGCCTGATGCCTGATGTCTGATGCCTGATGTCTGATGCCTGTGGATGCCTGATGCCTGTGGATGTCTGATGCCTGTGGATGTCTGATGTCTGATGTTTGCTGTCTGATGCTTGTGGATGTCTGATGCTTGTGGATGTCTGATGCCTGATGTCTGATGCTTGTGGACTGTCTGATGCCTGATGTCTGATGCTTGTGGATGCCTGATGCTTGTGGATGTCTGATGCCTGATGCCTGTGGATGCCTGATACCTGTGGATGCCTGATGCCTGTGGATGTCTGATGCCTGTGGATGTCTGATGCTTGTGGATGCCTGATGTCTGATGCTTGTTGATGCCTGTCTGATGCCTGCTGTCTGATGCCTGTGGATGTCTGATGCCTGTGGATGTCTGATGCTTGTGGATGCCTGATGTCTGATGCTTGTGGATGTCTGATGTTTGTGGATGTCTGATGCTTGTGGATGTCTGATGCTTGTGGATGTCTGATGCTTGTGGATGTCTGATGCCTGATGCTTGTGGATGTCTGATGCTTGTAGATAACTGTGAGTGTGTGATGTGTGTGCCTGTGGCAGTTTTGATCCTTATACACATATAATGACTCCTGAAGCACAGATGATTTATAAGGGCGATATATCACATTCATAAAATGTGCTTAAGGTGTTACATGTGCACTGTTGGAACACCGTACAAGTGTCAAGTTGGTGCATTATATTTGCTTATTGCTTTACAATGCAAGGGACTTTTTTATTATTAAGTGTCACCACTTTGCCAACTGCTCTTCACTGACACTCTCCAATGCAGGATGTCTTATACTTCAGGGTTAAATGTGAGTTTAAATCTCTAGGAATAAGTCAGTAACACAAACTACCAGTGGGATGTACTACACCCAGACTTCTCAAGTCACTATGTGTTCTGACACCCCATCACCAAGTGGGGGAGCGAGCTTAGAGTGCTCTTCCTAGGCTCCCTGCCCTGCCTCCCTGGCTAGAAGAATCTGGAAGGGGGTGGCTTCCATTGCTGGAGCTACAGCTCCCGCCTCCTGGCACATCCTCTCCTGGTACATCAGCTGGTCTCTCCATTCAGGAACACTCAGTAGCTGCCCCCACAAGGTGCACTCTGGGGCAGTAATACTCCCTGCATTTTATCGGGGCTCACAGGCTCTGCTGGCCCCCCAGATAACTTCAGAATGTCAAACTCCTCAGCGAGGGATGTCTAACATAGACCCAGGAGGGCCCCACCCAGTGCTTAATTTGAGGCAGTAGTTTACGGTGCTCGACACCAGCAATTAATTGTCAACATCGGCACTTATGACAGTCTGCCACATGGTGGCGCTGTTTGTGTTATTTAGAGATAAGCAGAACAATAGTTTTATTATTTCATTATACATTAAAAACAACAGATACCTGCAGCCCAAACCATTCTTATAGCTCTGGAGGCCGCTAACAGTCTGAATTGTCACACTGGTAGCGGTCTGATGATTAATAGTTGTGCAGGTAATGTAATGGCAATTTTGACAGGGGCAATGGGTGGTGCAAGCTGCAGTGGCCTCCTGGCGAGAGCCCTGGCACTTATTTCTTTACAAATTGAGCACTGGCCCACCCCTGTCACATTTTGGGGATAGCTACATAAGATAAATGACACACAGTAAGTTAAAGTGCATCTCATTTATGGGATCAGCACTTACAGAGAAAATCTTGCAAAGATGCTACCCCTCCTGGACATACCTAATACCCCTCTGAAACCCACGCAGTCACTGTGACAATGTTGCACCTTTGCAAGCACTTTTTGGACAGGAAGCGAACAATGCTTCACAGTTGGGAGGGTGCAAATAAAACGTCAGGAGTGCATGTGGGAGCGGGACAACAAACTGGCACAGGGAAGAAACGAAACAGGATTTGGGGGCCTGCGAGGAGGAATCCTCCTGAAACAAGCATTTGCAAAGCAATAGGTCTCGCATTTACGCAAGTTTAAACTATTGGCATTGTAAATGACAATGGCTTTTATTTATGTTTTGGTTTGTACAACATAAATTAAAGGCATTGTCATTTACAATACCATTTACAATACCAATAGCTCCAAAACTCGCAGTTGCGAGACCTATTGCATTGCAAATGTATCACTTGGCCCCAGTGTTTTCAATTTTTTATTGGGTGACAGTTGCCTCAAACCCTGCTTGGAGAGTCGTGCTCGCGGCTTGCTTGCACAGCACACTCTATGCAAGGAGTGATATTGCATTTTTAGTGCTGCTTTAAGTTCCCTGTCCAGCAATATATATAAAATGTTTTGATTAGGCCATGTTCATATCTCCTGGGCATACCTATGTGCCCGATTGATTCTTGGTTTTCTGGAAGCTTCCACTATAATGGATTCCTTGTTAACTACTGCAGAGTAAGGAACAGAAGTGCGGCAGACATTTTAGATTTCTTCAATGGCACATGTGAAACACAATGTAATGGGGCAGCTTTAGTATCATGTATTGAGAATTACGTTTTTTATGTGAAGACTGGCCACATATCGTTTTAAATTAAAAGCTATGCTGTGCTGCTGTCTAAAATGTCTCCTATACGAACACACCAAGTAGACTTTTATTTACCTTTTTGATTATTGTATGTTTTTTACCTTTAGAAAGATTACAGCAGAAATGGTATAGGTGTGAACGTAAAAGTGCAGCCATGGTGCATCTGCTCTTCCAACTGCAAACATTAATGGACTTTGAGCAATTGTGCTTGGACACAAAACTGTATGGTCAGTAGCATGTATCACACTTCATGCATGTGGACAGTTTTTCTCAACTTCATTCAATGTATATGTGAGTGTGTTTGAAGGGATTGATCTGCATTCACCCCTATCTCTTTGGCCTATACTTCCAAAATTCTTTCTAATTTACATGTCTCTTCACTACGACCCCAACGCCAAAGAGGGTGGGATCTCTTATGATGCCCTAAGTAGCTTAAGTGTCAGGCTGGAAGTAGAAAATATAACCTTGATTAGACCAGAAATCTTTTTACTCTCTGTTAATACCCATGCCAAGTACATCAATGTTCTCAACTATTGAAGACTGCTGGCACTTTGTGGTAGGAACAACAAGCATTGGCAATGCCAATAGTTTGCACATATGTGAGATCTATTGGCTTTGTCAATGTTTTTTTTTTTTTTTACATGTTGCACTGCAGCGCAGGCTGCTGTACATCATGGCTTCAAGGAACAAGCATTGGCATAGACAATAGGTCTCGCCTTTGGGACCTTATAAGTGTTTAGCCATGCAACAGTTGATGTTGTTGCACCAAGGATATTGTGCTGGATAACTAAACACTTATAAGGTACCAAAGGCGAGACCTATTGGCTATGCCAATGCTTGTCTACTTTTGCATATCTTCAACGATCTTTTGCTCTCCCACATCAATCCTTTTTAAGTATTTACAACTTAGAGATTATTTCTTACGACAAGGACTGCAAGCTCCACATTCTCATTCATTACTTACACATTTTTTAAATCTAGCGTTTAAAGCTAGAATCAGCTCAATGTGCTTACAGCTTTGTCATCTGAGAAGTGCTGATATCAGCCATCTAGCTAATAAATGGAGCCGGACACTTGATACGGCTACGGATACATCCGAAATTACGTTGGCACTGGATACATTAGATAACTCTATACATTCTATCAACTTAAAGCTGCAACAATTTCGTACTATTTGTATGTTATATTATACTCCGGAGAAAATCAGCAGATGGCAACAACCACTGCAGGTATTTGCTTGAGTTGGTGGGGATAGAACATGTTGTCCTAGGTTATTAGATTTTTGGGAGAACGTCACGCAATATGTTGGTCAACGTCTGGGATTTGATGATCTTTCTTTTACTGCTAAAAATGCTGGGGCTTAAGGTGTGTGATAATCCTGCTATCAGGAGCTTTTTGTCCATTGTATTAGTAACTGCCCGTCTTTGTATTGCGAGAGAATGGATTACTCCTAACCCTCCAACTTTATCAGAATGGCTAGCTCTTATGCATGATATTTACGAAAGAGAACGTGCATTGGCAAAAATTAAGTCTATTCGTTCATTGCAAAAATTTGGACGAATATGGAAATACCTCAAGAATCAGGATGCTATCTAGAATGCATTTAGTTGTTATTTGAATGTTTTTTTCGGACGTATTTAAATGTATAGCTACTATTGCTTATTTACATGTCTAGTACGACTGAATTTTCTTTCTTGTTGTGTCTTCTCATCCTCTTTATTTTTTTTTTATTGTGATGTACCCTCCGTCAAAATAAAAAATATATTTTAAAAAAAAAGTGATAAATCTTTAAAAATTCATATCTCCGGTTCTCTACATTGGATTTTTGTCGTTTTGGTGTCATTTTAAAGATAAAAATATTTCCTATTTTTATAAATTGGTGTTGGATTTTGTATTATGCAATGTGTCTTAATTGTTTACTGAATTGGTGTTTTTAAATGCTTTACATACCTGTCTTTGAAGTTAAGCCTGCCTGCTCGCAGCCAAGCTACCAAGGGTTGAGCATGGGAATAATTTTATAAGACCTATGCTGAGTCCTCTCATGTGCTAGTGGCCTTATTGCCAGTGGCAGACCTACATTTGCCCCTACCAATAATCCACTTTCCAACAGTAGGACACTGCACCACCCACGTTTAACCACAGTATCACTGTGTAGAACACTGCATCACCCACGTTAAACCACAGTATCACTGTGTAGGACACTGCATCACCTATGTTTAACCACAGTAGCACTGTGTAGGACACTGTATCACCTACGTTTAACCACAGTATCACTGTGTAGGACACTTCACTGCCCACGTTTACACACAGTATCACTGTTTAGAATATTGCATCACCTACGTTAACCACAGTTTCACTGTGTGGAACACTGCATCGCCTACGTTTAAACACAGTATCACTGTGTAGGACACTGTATCACCTACGTTTAACCACAGTATGACTGTGTAAAACACTGCATCGCCTACGTTAACCACAGTATCACTGTGTAGAACACTGCATCGCCTACGTTTAACCACAGTATCACTGTTTAGGACACTGCATCACCTACGTTTAACCACAGTATCACTGTGTAGAACACTGCAGCATCGCCTACGTTTAACCACAGTATCACTGTGTAGAACACTACATCACCTTCGGTAAACCACAGTATCATTGTGTAGAACACTGCATCGCCTACGGTAAACCACAGTATCACTGTGTAGGTGTTGCAAAGTCATCCTGGGCACCCCCCAACTTTTTGCTGGATGGTACTGGTGGTAACTGACTCTGACTGACCCTGGGCTCTGCCTAACCAGGCCCAGGGCCAGTGCTATGCTGAGACACATTTAGAATACAGTGAAAACACCTACATACACTAGGGTACACAATGGGTTGGGGTACCCCTGTGATTGGCATGACCTACCCTATAAGAACCTAGTACATAATAGAGCAGGGGGATTGAAACTACCTATCAGTTCCTAGTATAAATAGGGCATGGCAGTTTAGAGGCCAGCAGCTTTTTCTGCACTTGCATGTGTGCACTGCTGAAGCCTGAGGTCAGTTTAAAAGCAGCCCTGGGTGGCAGGACTGCTTTTAAAAAGTAAATTGTGCCCAAACTCGACTTTGGTGTTTGGGGCACTTAAAAATGGATAACCTACAATGTTTTAGCATATTAGGAACCCCAAGGGTCTCCCCTAGGTGTCCCAGGGGTGGGGGGGGGTCAGGTATTTATAAGGTGGACCCTTATAAAATGAGTTTTATATGCCCTGGGTTAAGTGAAATTTCACATTTCACTCCCCACATTGTGATAAAGTGCTGCCGAAATTCGACTTTGATGCTAGGAGCACTGTGGAGGGAGGATCTGCAATATTTCTACAGATTCAGAACCCCTAAAGTCTCCCCTAGTTGTCCCATGGGGTGGGGGTCCTGTAGATATTAGCGAAGTACTTATAAAATATGTTTTTATAAGCCCTAGTGCTGGAAAAATGGCCCAAGTCATTTTTCCCATTGCAAATCCCATGTCACATAAGTTAACATGGCAAGAAGTTATTAACTAATAACTCCTGATAGGAGAATGATAGAACTTCCATTCAAAGACTTCCCAGAATGGTAGTGATGAATCCAACAATATCATATTGTTGAATTTCTCCTAAAATGTACAGACAAGAAGTTATAAGACTTTCTTGTTTGTAGGTCCAGATTCAGCTTTCCAGTGGTCTGTCCTGATTGGTCAGAGTTAAGTGGATTAGCCAGGCTGCCTTGAAGAGGTGATAAAGAGCCCCTGGGGTTAACCAGCTCTGCTGGGAGGGCAGTGTGCTGCTACACAGGAATGCCAGCAAAAGACACACAATTGATGGACGGAATGCAGAACAAATCAAAACATTCGCCCCCCAGTCAAGAGATCTGGGTGAAATCCATCATTCTTTTGCTCATCATGCCACCCCAGTTCAGACCTGGCCATATGCAAATCAGTCTTGACCCTGTGCCTCATGGGAACAGTCCAGCCCGAACTGCCAAGCCAGGTCCTCCCTGGACCGGAAACAAGCATCCTAGGACCGGTTTCGGGTTTCACCCCTCATCAGCCAGGATAGCTTGATTCCAGTGGCACAGTGAGCCCAGGTCCCACGTCTGGGCATACCTGGCGCACTTAGGGCGAGAAAGCAAAAGACACACAATTGATGGACGGAATGCAGAACAAATCAAAACATTCGCCCCCAGTCAAGAGATCTGGGTTAAATCCATCATTCTTTTGCTCACCATGCCACCCCAGTTTAGACCTGGCCATATGCAAATCAGTCTTGACCCTGTGCCTCATGGGAACAGTCCAGCCCGAACTGCCAAGCCAGGTCCTCCCTGGACCGGAAACAAGCATCCTAGGACCGGTTTCGGGGTTTCACTGTTCTGCATTCTGTCCATCAATTGTTGTTTTTGCATTTGTCACCCCAAGTGGGACGGGTATGCCCAGACGTGAGTCCCGTGCTCTCCATGCCACTGGAGTCAAGCTATTCTGGCTGATGAGGGGTGATACCCCGAAACCGGTCCTAGGTTGCTTGTTTCCAGTCCAGGGAGGACCTGGCCTGGCAGTTCGGGCTGCACTGTTCCCATTGGGCACAGGGTCAAGACTGATTTGCATATGGCTGGGTTCAAACTGGAATGGCATGGTGAGCAAAAAAACGATGGATTTAGGCCCAGATCTCTGTACTGGGGTGAATGTATGACATTGTTCTGCATTCTGTCCATCAATTGCTGTTTTTACACAGGAATGCCAGAGCAGGGGGAGAAGTCATAAACCATGGTCTTCAAAGGGAAGGGGACAGCCTCAGTGTCATTTACAACTTTACTCGCTTGACCCAAAGCCAGAGCTAGGATTAAAGAAAGAATGAGCAGATGCAAGGGGGAGAGGCTATAGAAAGTAGCCATACTAGGGGTGTGTTTAGCCAGCTCTTACCTCCCTGCTGGAAAATCAGCCATTATGAATCTGGAAGATTTGGTGCACTCTGGGACAAAATAATGCCACACTCTACAGGATGTGGTCATATCCTTGGGGAGTTGCCCTGCTCCCATTGGTCAGGAGTGACCTCCTGCTTGACCCAGAGAACTTGGAATAAGTATCTGAGAGGGGCAGAGTCTCTCAGATATGCTGCTTGAAACTTAAGAAAGCAAGACGTTGCCATGCTGAGAAGTTGAGGTGCAAATTCTAAGGCCTGCCCTCTGAATAATGCACCAGCTGAAACTACAGCCCTGTGGACTACCTTGCTGTAAAAGAACTAAAGAGTGGACTCCCAGCAAGCTACAGGTTAACAGAGCTCACCTGGAACATCACCACCAAGGATCCTCAACCTGGAGAACTACCAGTGGATTTGTAAGGGTTTTGTCCAAGTGGATTGTGGGAACTGAAGTCCTCAACTTTCAAGGACCATCTTGGAGCTTCCAGACACTTGGAGTGAGTTTGAGACACTTTGGGACCCTTTGGGGAACTTCAGGAAGAAGTTGCACAAGTTTGGAGAACTTTGGAGCAACTTTGGAAAAAAGCTCCATAGGGGGATCGACTCAACCTGGCCAGCCAAGCCGCCTGCCTTCAACCGCGAGCCGGCTAAGCCATCCATGTTCGTCCCGCTGAAATCTCCGTAGGTCCGACTTCCAGAGTTTGACCGGGAGTAGAAGAAATCCGAGGCCGGCGAACCCTCACCGAATCCAGCCTGGTGAAGAGCATCGAGGGACCCCACGAGAAAAAGCTCCAGAAAAGTTTCTAAGTCCGAAGGTAAAAACTGTGACCAGGACCTACCGCGAGGGCTAGCCGCTCAGGGCTCCATCGCGGTCGGCCTGAAACTTTGACTTTAAGCCGGTCTATCGCGACCAGATATCCCAATATGGTGCTTTATGTTTCTAAGTGCTATAAAGTGATAAATCTTTAAAAATTCATATCTCCGGTTCCCTACATTGCATTTTTATCGTTTTGGTGTCATTTTAAAGATAAAAATATTTCCTATTTTTATAAATTGGTGTTGGATTTTTATTATGCATTGTGTCTTAATTATTTACTGAATTGGGGTTTCTAAATGCTTTACATACCTGTCTTTGAAGTTAAGCCTGCATGCTCGCAGCCAAGCTACCAAGGGTTGAGCATGGGAATAATTTTCTAAGACCTATGCTGAGTCCTATACTGTGTTAGTGGCCTTATTGCCAGTGGCAGACCTACATTTGCCCCAACTAATAATCCACTTTCCAACAGTAGGACATGGCACCACCCATGTTTAACCACAGTATCACTGTGTAGAACACTGCATCACCCACGTTAAACCACAGTATCACTGTGTAGGACACTGCATCGCCTACGTTTAACCACAGTAACACTGTGTAGGACACTGCATCGCCTACGTTTAACCACAGTATCACTGTGTAGGACACTTCACTGGACATGTTTACACACAGTATCACTGTTTAGAACACTGCATCGCCTACGTTAACCACAGTATCACTGTGTGGAACACTGCATCGCCTACGTTTAACCACAGTATCACTGTGTAGGACACTGCATCGCCTACGTTTAACCACAGTATCACTGTGTAAAACACTGCATCGCCTACGGTAACCACAGTATCACTGTGTAGAACACTGCATCACCTACGTTTAACCACAGTACCACTGTGTAAAACACTACATCACCTACGTTTAACCACAGTATCACTGTTTAGGACACTGCATCACCCACGTTAAACCACAGTATCACTGTGTAGAACACTGCATCGCCTACGTTTAACCACAGTATCACTGTGTAGGACACTGCATCGCCTACGTTTAACCACAGTATCACTGTGTAGGACGCTGCTTCACCTACGTTTAACCACAGTATCACTGTGTAGAACACTGCATCACCCACGTTAAACCACAGTATCACTGTGTAGGACACTGCATCCCCTATGTTTAACCGCAGTATCACTGTGTAGGACACTGCATCACCTACGTTAAACCACAGTATCACTGTGTAGGACACTGCATCGTCTACGTTTAACCACAGTATCACTGTTTAAAACACTGCAGCATCGCCTACATTTAACAACAGTATCACTGTGTAGGACGCTGCATCACCCACGTTTAACCACAGTATCACTGTGTAGAACACTGCATCTCCCACGTTAAACCACACTATCACTGTGTAGGGCACCGCATCACCTACGTTTAACCACAGTATCACAGTGTAGACCATTGCATCACCCACGGTAAACCGCAGTATCACTGAGTAGGACACTGCATCACCTATGTTAAACCACAGTATCACTGTGTAGGACACTGCATCGCCTACGTTAACCGCAGTATCACTGTGTAGGACACTGCATCGCCTACGTTTAACCGCAGTATCACTGTGTAGGACACTGCATCGCCTACGTTTAACCACAGTATCACCGTGTAGGACACTGCATCGCCTACGTTTAACCACAGTACCACCGTGTAGGACACTGCATCGCCTACGTTAACCACAGTATCACTGTGTAGGACACTGCATCCCCTATGTTTAACCGCAGTATCACTGTGTAGAACACAGCATCACCTATGTTAAACCACAGTATCACTGTGTAGAACACTTCACTGCCCACATTTACACACAGTATCACTGTTTAGAACACTGCATCGCCTACGTTAACCACAGTATCACTGTGTGGAACACTGCATCTCCTACGTTTAACCACAGTATCACTGTGTAGGACACTGTATCGCCTACGTTTAACCACAGTATCACTGTGTAGGATACTGCATCGCCTACGTTTAACCACAGTATCACTGTGTAAAACACTGCATCGCCTACGTTAACCACAGTATCACTGTGTAAAAACACTGCATCACCTACGTTTAACCACAGTATCACTGTGTAGGACACTGCATCACCTACGTTAACCACAGTATCACTGTGTAGAACACTACATCGCCTACATTTAACCACAGTATCACTGTGTAGGACACTGCATCGCCTACGTTTAACCACAGTATCACTGTGTAGGACACTGCATCACCTACGTTTAACCACAGTATCACTGTGTAGAACACTGCATCCCCTATATTTAACCACAGTATCACTGTGTAGGACACTGCATCACCTACGTTAAACTACAGTATCACTGTGTAGGACACTGCATCACCCACATTAAACCACAGTATCACTGTGTAGGACACCGCATCACCTACGTTTAACCACAGTATCACTGTGTAGACCATTGCATCACCCACGGTAAACCACAGTATCACTGTGTAGGACACCGCATCCCCTACGTTTAACCGCAGTATCACTGAGTAGGACACTGCATCGCCTACGTTAAACTGCAGTATCACTGTGTAGGACACTGCATCACCTACGTTAACCACAGTATCACTGTGTAGGACCCTGCATCGCCTACATTTAACCGCAGTATCATTGTGTAGGACACTGCATCCCCTATGTTTAACCGCAGTATCACTGTGTAGGACACTGCATCCCCTACGTTAACCACAGTATCACTGTGTAGGACACTGCATCCCCTATGTTTAACAGCAGTATCACTGTGTAGAACACTGCATCACCTACGTTTAACCACAGTATCACTGTGTAGTACACTGCATCACCAACGTTAAACCAGAGTATCACTGTCTAGGACACTGCATCTCCTACTTTTAACCACAGTATCACTGTGTAGAACACTGCATCACCCACGTTAAACCACAGTATCCCTGTGTAGGACACTGCATCACCCACGTTAAACCACAGTATCACTGTGTAGAACACTGCATCGCCTACGTTTAACCACAGTATCACTGTGTAGGACACTGCAGCATCATCTACGTTAAACGACAGTATCACTGTGTAGGACACTGCATCGTACACGTTTAACCACAGTATCGCTGTGTAGGACACTGCATCACCCTCGTTTAACCACAGTATCACTGTGTAGGACACTGCATCGCCTACGTTTAACCACAGAATCACTGTGTAGGACACTGCATCGCCTACGTTTAACTACAGTATCACTGTGTAGGACACTGCATCGCCTACGTTTAACCACAGTATCACTGTTTAGCACACTGCATGGCCTACGTTTAACCACAGTAGCACTGTGTAGGACACTGCATCGCCTACGTTTAACCACAGTATCACTGTGTAGGACACTCCATCACCTAAGTTTAACCACAGTATCACTGTGTAAAACACTACATCACCTACGTTTAACCACAGTATCACTGTGTAGGACACTGCATCACCTACGTTTAACCACAGTATCACTGTGTAGAACACTGTATCGCCTACGTTAACAACAGTATCACAGTGTAGGACACTGCATCACCTACGTTTAACCACAGTATCACTGTGTAGGACACTGCATCGCCTACGTTTAACAACAGTATCACTGTGTAGGACACTGCATCACCCACGTTAAACCACAGTACCACTGTGTAGAACACTGCATCGCCTACGTTTAACCACAGTGTCACTGTGTAGGACACTGTATCGCCTACGTTTAACCACAGTATCACTGTGTAGGACACTGCATCACCTACGTTAACCACAGTATCACTGTGTAGAACACTGCATCGCCTACGTTTAACCACAGTATCACTGTGTAGGACACTGCATCGCCTATGTTTAACCACAGTATCACTGTGTAGGACGCTGCTTCACCTACGTTTAACCACAGTATCACTGTGTACAACACTGCATCCCATATGTTTAACCGCAGTGTCACTGTGTAGGACACTGCATCACCTACATTAAACCACAGTATCACTGTGTAGGACACTGCATCGCCTACATTAACCACAGTATCACTGTGTAGAACACTGCATCACCTACGGTTAACCACAGTATCACTGTGTAAAACACTGCATCGCCTACATTAACCACAGTATCACTGTGTAGAACACTGCATCACCTACGTTTAACCACAGTATCACTGTGTAGGACACTGCATCACCCACGTTTAACCACAGTATAACTGTGTAAAACACTGCATCGCCTACATTAACCACAATATCACTGTGTAGAACACTGCATCACCTACGGTTAACCACAGTATCACTGTGTAGGACACTGCATCGCCTACGTTAACCACAGTATCGCGGTGTAGGACACTGCATCACCTACGTTTAACCACAGTATCACTGTGTAGGACACTGCATCACCTACGTTTAACAACAGTATCACTGTGTAGGACGCTGCATCAACCACGTTTAACCACAGTATCACTGTGTAGAACACTGCATAACCCACGTTAAACCACAGTATCACTGTGTAGGACAACGCATCACCTACGTTTAACCACAGTATCACTGTTTACACCATTGCATCACCCACAGTAAACCACAGTATCACTGTGTAGGACACTGCATCGCCTACGTTTAATCACAGTATCACTGTGTAGGACACTGCATCGCCTACATTTAACCAAAGTATCACTGTGTAGGACACTGCATCACCCACGTTTAACCACAGTATCACTGTGTAAAACACTGCATCGCCTACATTAACCACAGTATCACTGTGTAGAACACTGCATCACCTATGGTAAACCACAGTATCACTGTGTAGGACACTGCATCGCCTACATTAACCACAGTATCACTGCGTAGGACACTGCATCACCTACGTTTAACCACAGTATCACTGTGTAGGACACTGCATCGCCTACGTTTAACAACAGTATCACTGTGTAGGACGCTGCATCAACCACGTTTAAACACAGTATCACTGTGTAGAACACTGCATCACCCACGATAAACAACAGTATCACTGTGTAGGACACCGCATCACCTACGTTTAACCGCAGTGTCACTGAGTAGGACACTGCATCACCTACGTTAAACCGCAGTATCACTGTGTAGGACACTGCATCGCCTACGTTAACCACAGTATCACTGTGTAGGACACTGCATCGCCTACGTTTAATCACAGTATCACTGTGTAGGACACTGCATCACCCACGTTTAACCACAGTATCACTGTGTAAAACACTGCATCGCCAACATTAACCACAGTATCACTGTGTAGAACACTGCATCACCTACGGTAAACCACAGTATCACTGTGTAGGACACTGCATCGCCTACGTTTAACCACAGTATCACTGTGTACACCATTGCATCACCCACAGTAAACCACAGTATCACTGTGTAGGACACTGCATCGCCTACGTTTAATCACAGTATCACTGTGTAGGACACTGCATCGCCTACATTTAACCAAAGTATCACTGTAGGACACTGCATCACCCACGTTTAACCACAGTATCACTGTGTAAAACACTGCATCACCTACATTAACCACAGTATCACTGTGTAGAACACTGCATCACCTATGGTAAACCACAGTATCACTGTGTAGGACACTGCATCGCCTACATTAACCACAGTATCACTGCGTAGGACACTGCATCACCTACGTTTAACCACAGTATCACTGTGTAGGACACTGCATCGCCTACGTTTAACAACAGTATCACTGTGTAGGACGCTGCATCACCCACGTTTAACCACAGTATCACTGTGTAGAACACTGCATCACACACGTTAAACCACAGTATCACTGTGTAGGACACCGCATCACCTACGTTTAGCCACAGTATCACTGTGTAGACCACTGCATCACCCACGGTAAACCACAGTATCACTGTGTAGGACACTGCATCCCCTATGTTTAACCGCAGCATCACTGAGTAGGATACTGCATCACCTACGTTAAACCGCAGTATCACTGTGTAGGACACTGCATCGCCTACGTTAACCACAGTATCACTGTGTAGGACACTGCATCGCCTACCTTTAACAGCAATATCACTGTGTAGGACACTGCATCCCCTATGTTTAACCGCAGTATCACTGTGTAGGACACTGCATCGCCTATGTTAACCACAGTATCACTGTGTAGGACACTGCATCCCCTATGTTTAACCGCAGTATCACTGTGTAGAACACTGCATCGCCTACGTTTAACCACAGTATCACTGTGTAGGACACTGCATCGCCTACGTTTAACCACAGTATCACTGTGTAGAACACTGCATCACCCACGTTAAACCACAGTATCACTGTGTAGAACACTGCATTGCCTACGTTTAACCACAGTATCACTGTGTAAAACACTGCAGCATCACCTACGTTAAACCACAGTATCACTGTGTAGGACACTGCATCACCTACGTTTAACCACAGATCACTGTTTAGGACACTGCATCGCCTACGTTTAACCACAGTATCGCTATGTAAAACACTGCATCGTACACGTTTAACCACAGAATCACTGTGTAGGACACTGCATCCCCCTCGTTTAACCACAGTATCACTGTGTAGCACACTGCATTGCATACGTTTAACCACAGTAAAACTGTGTAGGACTCTGCATCGCCTACGTTTAACCACAGTATCACTGTGTAGGACACTGCAGCATCGCCTACGTTTAACCACAGTATCACTGTGTAGGACACTGCATCACCTACGTTTAACCACAGTATCACTGTGTAAAACACTACATCACCTACGTTTAACCACAGTATCACTGTGTAGGACACTGCATCACCCACGTTAAACCACAGTATCACTGTGTAGAACACTGCATCGCCTACGTTTAACCCCAGTATCACTGTGTAGGACACTGCATCGCCTACGCCTAAGTTTAACCATAGTATCACTGTGTAGGACACTGCATCACCCTCGTTTAATCACAGTATCACTGTGTAGAACACTGCATCGTACACGTTTAACCACAGTATCACTGTGTAGGACACTGCATCACCTACGTTTAACCACAGTATCACTGTGTAGAACACTGCATCGCCTACGTTTAACCACAGTATCGCTGTGTAAAACACTGCATCGTACACGTTTAACCACAGTATCACTGTGTAGGACACTGCATCACCTACGTTTAACCACAGTATCACTGTGTAGAACACTGCATCGCCTACGTTTAACCACAGTATCACTGTGTAGGACACTGCATCACCTACGTTTAACCACAGTATCACTGTGTAGAACACTGCAGCATCGCCTACGTTTAACCACAGTATCACTGTGTAGGACACTGCATCACCTACGTTTAACCACAGTATCACTGTGTAAAACACTACATCACCTACGTTTAACCACAGTATCACTGTGTAGAACACTGCATCGCCCACGTTTAACCACAGTATCACTGTGTAGGACACTGCATCGCCTACGTTTAACCACAGTATCACTGTGTAGGACACTGCATCGCCTACGTTTAACCACAGTATCACTGTGTAGGACGCTGCTTCACCTACGTTTAACCACAGTATCACTGTGTAGAACACTGCATCACCCACGTTAAACCACAGTATCACTGTGTAGGACACTGCATCCCCTATGTTTAACCGCAGTATCACTGTGTAGGACACTGCATCACCTACGTTAAACCACAGTATCACTGTGTAGGACACTGCATCGTCTACGTTTAACCACAGTATCACTGTGTAGGACACTGCATCGTCTACGTTTAACCACAGTATCACTGTTTAAAACACTGCAGCATCGCCTACATTTAACAACAGTATCACTGTGTAGGACGCTGCATCACCCACGTTTACCCACAGTATCACTGTGTAGAACACTGCATCACCCACGTTAAACCACACTATCACTGTGTAGGACACCGCATCACCTACGTTTAACCACAGTATCACAGTGTAGACCATTGCATCCCCTACGTTTAACCGCAGTATCACTGAGTAGGACACTGCATCACCTATGTTAAACTGCAGTATCACTGTGTAGGACACTGCATCGCCTACGTTAACCGCAGTATCACTGTGTAGGACACTGCATCGCCTACGTTTAACCACAGTATCACTGTGTAGGACACTGCATCCCCTATGTTTAACCGCAGTATCACTGTGTAGGACACTGCATCGCCTACGTTTAACCACAGTATCACCGTGTAGGACACTGCATCGCCTACGTTAACCACAGTATCACTGTGTAGGACACTGCATCCCCTATGTTTAACCGCAGTATCACTGTGTAGAACACAGCATCACCTATGTTAAACCCCAGTATCACTGTGTAGAACACTTCACTGCCCACGTTTACACACAGTATCACTGTTTAGAACACTGCATCGCCTACGTTAACCACAGTATCACTGTGTGGAACACTGCATCTCCTACGTTTAACCACAGTATCACTGTGTAGGACACTGTATCGCCTACGTTTAACCACAGTATCACTGTGTAGGATACTGCATCGCCTACGTTTAACCACAGTATCACTGTGTAAAACACTGCATCGCCTACGTTAACCACAGTATCACTGTGTAGAACACTGCATCACCTACGTTTAACCACAGTACCACTGTGTAAAACACTACATCACCTAAGTTTAACCACAGTATCACTGTGTATGACACTGCATCACCTACGTTTAACCACAGTATCACTGTGTAGGACACTGCATCACCTACGTTAACCACAGTATCACTGTGTAGGACACCGCATCACCTACGTTTAACCACAGTATCACAGTGTAGAACACTGCATCGCCCACGTTTAACCACAGTATCACTGTGTAGGACACTGCATCGCCCACGTTTAACCACAGTATCACTGTGTAGGACACTGCATCGCCTACGTTTAACCACAGTATCACTGTGTAGGACACTGCATCGCCTACGTTTAACCACAGTATCACTGTGTAGGACGCTGCTTCACCTACGTTTAACCACAGTATCACTGTGTAGAACACTGCATCACCCACGTTAAACCACAGTATCACTGTGTAGGACACTGCATCCCCTATGTTTAACCGCAGTATCACTGTGTAGGACACTGCATCACCTACGTTAAACCACAGTATCACTGTGTAGGACACTGCATCGTCTACGTTTAACCACAGTATCACTGTGTAGGACACTGCATCGTCTACGTTTAACCACAGTATCACTGTTTAAAACACTGCAGCATCGCCTACATTTAACAACAGTATCACTGTGTAGGACGCTGCATCACCCACGTTTACCCACAGTATCACTGTGTAGAACACTGCATCACCCACGTTAAACCACACTATCACTGTGTAGGACACCGCATCACCTACGTTTAACCACAGTATCACAGTGTAGACCATTGCATCCCCTACGTTTAACCGCAGTATCACTGAGTAGGACACTGCATCACCTATGTTAAACCGCAGTATCACTGTGTAGGACACTGCATCGCCTACGTTAACCGCAGTATCACTGTGTAGGACACTGCATCGCCTACGTTTAACCACAGTATCACTGTGTAGGACACTGCATCCCCTATGTTTAACCGCAGTATCACTGTGTAGGACACTGCATCGCCTACGTTTAACCACAGTATCACCGTGTAGGACACTGCATCGCCTACGTTAACCACAGTATCACTGTGTAGGACACTGCATCCCCTATGTTTAACCGCAGTATCACTGTGTAGAACACAGCATCACCTATGTTAAACCCCAGTATCACTGTGTAGAACACTTCACAGCCCACGTTTACACACAGTATCACTGTTTAGAACACTGCATCGCCTACGTTAACCACAGTATCACTGTGTGGAACACTGCATCTCCTACGTTTAACCACAGTATCACTGTGTAGGACACTGTATCGCCTACGTTTAACCACAGTATCACTGTGTAGGATACTGCATCGCCTACGTTTAACCACAGTATCACTGTGTAAAACACTGCATCGCCTACGTTAACCACAGTATCACTGTGTAGAACACTGCATCACCTACGTTTAACCACAGTACCACTGTGTAAAACACTACATCACCTAAGTTTAACCACAGTATCACTGTGTATGACACTGCATCACCTACGTTTAACCACAGTATCACTGTGTAGGACACTGCATCACCTACGTTAACCACAGTATCACTGTGTAGGACCCTGCATCGCCTACATTTAACCGCAGTATCATTGTGTAGGACACTGCATCCCCTATGTTTAACCGCAGTATCACTGTGTAGGACACTGCATCCCCTACGTTAACCACAGTATCACTGTGTAGGACACTGCATCCCCTATGTTTAACAGCAGTATCACTGTGTAGAACACTGCATCGCCTACGTTTAACCACAGTATCACTGTGTAGGACACTGCATCACCAACGTTAAACCAGAGTATCACTGTGTAGGACACTGCATCTCCTACGTTAAACCACAGTATCACTGTGTAGAACACTGCATCACCCACGTTAAACCACAGTATCCCTGTGTAGGACACTGCATCACCCACGTTAAACCACAGTATCACTGTGTAGAACACTGCATCGCCTACGTTTAACCACAGTATCACTGTGTAGGACACTGCAGCATCATCTACGTTAAACGACAGTATCACTGTGTAGGACACTGCATCGTACACGTTTAACCACAGTATCACTGTGTAGGACACTGCATCACCCTCGTTTAACCACAGTATCACTGTGTAGGACACTGCATCGCCTACGTTTAACCACAGTATCACTGTGTAGGACACTGCATCGCCTACGTTTAACTACAGTATCACTGTGTAGGACACTGCATCGCCTACGTTTAACCACAGTATCACTGTTTAGCACACTGCATGGCCTACGTTTAACCACAGTAGCACTGTGTAGGACACTGCATCGCCTATGTTTAACCACAGTATCACTGTGTAGGACACTGCATCACCTAAGTTTAACCACAGTATCACTGTGTAAAACACTACATCACCTACGTTTAACCACAGTATCACTGTGTAGGACACTGCATCACCTACGTTTAACCACAGTATCACTGTGTAGAACACTGTATCGCCTACGTTAACCACAGTATCACGGTGTAGGACACTGCATCGCCTACGTTTAACAACAGTATCACTGTGTAGGACACTGCATCACCCACGTTAAACCACAGTACCACTGTGTAGAACACTGTATCGCCTACGTTTAACCACAGTATCACTGTGTAGGACACTGTATCGCCTACGTTTAACCACAGTATCACTGTGTAGGACACTGCATCACCTACGTTAACCACAGTATCACTGTGTAGAACACTGCATCGCCTACGTTTAACCACAATATCACTGTGTAGAACACTGCATCACCTACGGTTAACCACAGTATCACTGTGTAGGACACTGCATCGCCTACGTTAACCACAGTATCACGGTGTAGGACACTGCATCACCTACGTTTAACCACAGTATCACTGTGTAGGACACTGCATCACCTACGTTTAACAACAGTATCACTGTGTAGGACACTGCATCAACCACGTTTAACCACGGTATCACTGTGTAGAACAATGCATCACCCACGTTAAACCACAGTATCACTGTGTGGGACAACGCATCACCTACGTTTAACCACAGTATCACTGTGTAGACCATTGCATCACCCACAGTAAACCACAGTATCACTGCATCGCCTACGTTTAATCACAGTATCACTGTGTAGGACACTGCATCGCCTACATTTAACCAAAGTATCACTGTGTAGGACACTGCATCACCCACGTTTAACCACAGTATCACTGTGTAAAACACTGCATCGCCTACATTAACCACAGTATCACTGTGTAGAACACTGCATCACCTATGGTAAACCACAGTATCACTGTGTAGGACACTGCATCGCCTACATTAACCACAGTATCACTGCGTAGGACACTGCATCACCTACGTTTAACCACAGTATCACTGTGTAGGACACTGCATCGCCTACGTTTAACAACAGTATCACTGTGTAGGACGCTACATCAACCACGTTTAAACACAGTATCACTGTGTAGAACACTGCATCACCCACGATAAACAACAGTATCACTGTGTAGGACACTGCATCACCTACGTTTAACCGCAGTGTCACTGAGTAGGACACTGCATCACCTACGTTAAACCGCAGTATCACTGTGTAGGACACTGCATCGCCTACGTTAACCACAGTATCACTGTGTAGGACACTGCCTCGCCTACGTTTAATCACAGTATCACTGTGTAGGACACTGCATCGCCTACATTTAACCACAGTATCACTGTGTAGGACACTGCATCACCCACGTTTAACCACAGTATCACTGTGTAAAACACTGCATCGCCTACATTAACCACAGTATCACTGTGTAGAACACTGCATCACCTAAGGTAAACTACAGTATCACTGTGTAGGACACTGCATCGCCTACGTTAACCACAGTATCACTGTGTAGGACACTGCATCACCTACGTTTAACCACAGTATCACTGTGTAGGACACTGCATCGCCTATGTTTAACAACAGCATCACTGTGTAGGACGCTGCATCACCCACGTTTAACCACAGTATCACTGTGTAGAACACTGCATCACCCACGTTAAACCACAGTATCACTGTGTAGGACACCGCATCACCTACGTTTAGCCACAGTATCACTGTGTAGACCACTGCATCACCCACGGTAAACCACAGTATCACTGTGTAGGACACTGCATCCCCTATGTTTAACCGCAGTATCACTGAGTAGGATACTGCATCACCTACGTTAAACCGCAGTATCACTGTGTAGGACACTGCATCGCCTACGTTAACCACAGTATCACTGTGTAGGACACTGCATCGCCTACCTTTAACAGCAATATCACTGTGTAGGACACTGCATCCCCTATGTTTAACCGCAGTATCACTGTGTAGGACACTGCATCGCCTATGTTAACCACAGTATCACTGTGTAGGACACTGCATCCCCTATGTTTAACCGCAGTATCACTGTGTTGAACACTGCATCGCCTACGTTTAACCACAGTATCACTGTGTAGGACACTGCACCGCCTACGTTTAACCACAGTATCACTGTGTAGAACACTGTATCACCCACGTTAAACCACAGTATCACTGTGTAGAACACTGCATTGCCTACGTTTAACCACAGTATCACTGTGTAAAACACTGCAGCATCACCTACGTTAAACCACAGTATCACTGTGTAGGACACTGCATCACCTACGTTTAACCACAGATCACTGTTTAGGACACTGCATCGCCTACGTTTAACCACAGTATCGCTATGTAAAACACTGCATCGTACACGTTTAACCACAGTATCACTGTGTAGGACACTGCATCCCCCTCGTTTAACCACAGTATCACTGTGTAGCACACTGCATTGCATACGTTTAACCACAGTATCACTGTGTAGGACTCTGCATCGCCTACGTTTAACCACAGTATCACTGTGTAGGACACTGCAGCATCGCCTACGTTTAACCACAGTATCACTGTGTAGGACACTGCATCGCCTACGTTTAACCACAGTATCACTGTGTAGGACGCTGCTTCACCTACGTTTAACCACAGTATCACTGTGTAGAACACTGCATCACCCACGTTAAACCACAGTATCACTGTGTAGGACACTGCATCCCCTATGTTTAACCGCAGTATCACTGTGTAGGACACTGCATCACCTACGTTAAACCACAGTATCACTGTGTAGGACACTGCATCGTCTACGTTTAACCACAGTATCACTGTTTAAAACACTGCAGCATCGCCTACATTTAACAACAGTATCACTGTGTAGGACGCTGCATCACCCACGTTTAACCACAGTATCACTGTGTAGAACACTGCATCACCCACGTTAAACCACACTATCACTGTGTAGGACACCGCATCACCTACGTTTAACCACAGTATCACAGTGTAGACCATTGCATCACCCACGGTAAACCACAGTATCACTGTGTAGGACACCGCATCCCCTACGTTTAACCGCAGTATCACTGAGTAGGACACTGCATCACCTATGTTAAACCGCAGCATCACTGTGTAGGACACTGCATCGCCTACGTTAACCGCAGTATCACTGTGTAGGACACTGCATCGCCTACATTTAACCACAGTATCACTGTGTAGGACACTGCATCCCCTATGTTTAACCGCAGTATCACTCTGTAGCACACTGCATCGCCTACGTTTAACCACAGTATCACCGTGTAGGACACTGCATCGCCTACGTTAACCACAGTATCACTGTGTAGGACACTGCATCCCCTATGTTTAACCGCAGTATCACTGTGTAGAACACAGCATCACCTATGTTAAACCACAATATCACTGTGTAGAACACTTCACTGCCCACGTTTACACACAGTATCACTGTTTAGAACACTGCATCGCCTACGTTAACCACAGTATCACTGTGTGGAACACTGCATCTCCTACGTTTAACCACAGTATCACTGTGTAGGACACTGTATCGCCTACGTTTAACCACAGTATCACTGTGTAGGATACTGCATCGCCTACGTTAACCACAGTATCACTGTGTAGAACACTGCATCACCTACGTTTAACCACAGTACCACTGTGTAAAACACTACATCACCTAAGTTTAACCACAGTATCACTGTGTATGACACTGCATCACCTACGTTTAACCACAGTATCACTGTGTAGGACACTGCATCACCTACGTTAACCACAGTATCACTGTGTAGAACACTGCATCGCCTACATTTAACCACAGTATCACTGTGTAGGACACTGCATCGCCTACGTTTAACCACAGTATCACTGTGTAGGACACTGCATCACCTACGTTTAACCACAGTATCACTGTGTAGAACACTGCATCCCCTATATTTAACCGCAGTATTACTGTGTAGGACACTGCATCACCTACGTTAAACTACAGTATCACTGTGTAGGACACTGCATCACCCACGTTTAACCACAGGATCACTGTTTAAAACACTGCAGCATCGCCTACGTTTAACAACAGTATCACTGTGTAGGACGCTGCATCACCCACGTTTAACCACAGTATCAATGTGTAGAACACTGCATCACCCACATTAAACCACAGTATCACTGTGTAGGACACTGCATCACCTACGTTTAACCACAGTATCACTGTGTAGACCATTGCATCACCCACGGTAAACCACAGTATCACTGTGTAGGACACCGCATCCCCTACGTTTAACCGCAGTATCACTGAGTAGGACACTGCATCGCCTACGTTAAACCGCAGTATCACTGTGTAGGACACTGCATCACCTACGTTAACCACAGTATCACTGTGTAGGACCCTGCATCGCCTACATTTAACCGCAGTATCATTGTGTAGGACACTGCATCCCCTATGTTTAACCGCAGTATCACTGTGTAGGACACTGCATCCCCTACGTTAACCACAGTATCACTGTGTAGGACACTGTATCCCCTATGTTTAACAGCAGTATCACTGTGTAGAACACTGCATCGCCTACGTTTAACCACAGTATCACTGTGTAGGACACTGCATCACCGACGTTAAACCAGAGTATCACTGTGTAGGACACTGCATCTCCTACGTTAAACCACAGTATCACTGTGTAGAACACTGCATCACCCACGTTAAACCACAGTATCCCTGTGTAGGACACTGCATCACCCACGTTAAACCACAGTATCACTGTGTAGAACACTGCATCGCCTACGTTTAACCACAGTATCACTGTGTAGGACACTGCAGCATCATCTACGTTAAACGACAGTATCACTGTGTAGGACACTGCATCGTACACGTTTAACCACAGTATCACTGTGTAGGACACTGCATCACCCTCGTTTAACCACAGTATCACTGTGTAGGACACTGCATCGCCTACGTTTAACCACAGTATCACTGTGTAGGACACTGCATCGCCTACGTTTAACTACAGTATCACTGTGTAGGACACTGCATCGCCTACGTTTAACCACAGTATCACTGTTTAGCACACTGCATGGCCTACGTTTAACCACAGTAGCACTGTGTAGGACACTGCATCGCCTACGTTTAACCACAGTATCACTGTGTAGGACACTCCATCACCTAAGTTTAACCACAGTATCACTGTGTAAAACACTACATCACCTACGTTTAACCACAGTATCACTGTGTAGGACACTGCATCACCTACGTTTAACCACAGTATCACTGTGTAGAACACTGTATCGCCTACGTTAACCACAGTATCACGGTGTAGGACACTGCATCACCTACGTTTAACCACAGTATCACTGTGTAGGACACTGCATCGCCTACGTTTAACAACAGTATCACTGTGTAGGACACTGCATCACCCACGTTAAACCACAGTACCACTGTGTAGAACACTGTATCGCCTACGTTTAACCACAGTATCACTGTGTAGGACACTGTATCGCCTACGTTAACCACAGTATCACTGTGTAGAACACTGCATCGCCTACGTTTAACCACAATATCACTGTGTAGAACACTGCATCACCTACGGTTAACCACAGTATCACTCTGTAGGACACTGCATCGCCTACGTTAACCACAGTATCACGGTGTAGGACACTGCATCACCTACGTTTAACCACAGTATCACTGTGTAGGACACTGCATCACCTACGTTTAACAACAGTATCACTGTGTAGTACACTGCATCAACCACGTTTAACCACAGTATCACTGTGTAGAACAATGCATCACCCACGTTAAACCACAGTATCACTGTGTAGGACAACGCATCACCTACGTTTAACCACAGTATCACTGTGTAGACCATTGCATCACCCACAGTAAACCACAGAATCACTGCATCGCCTACGTTTAATCACAGTATCACTGTGTAGGACACTGCATCGCCCACATTTAACCAAAGTATCACTGTGTAGGACACTGCATCACCCACGTTTAACCACAGTATCACTGTGTAAAACACTGCATCGCCTACATTAACCACAGTATCACTGTGTAGAACACTGCATCACCTATGGTAAACCACAGTATCACTGTGTAGGACACTGCATTGCCTACATTAACCACAGTATCACTGCGTAGGACACTGCATCACCTACGTTTAACCACAGTATCACTGTGTAGGACACTGCATCGCCTACGTTTAACAACAGTATCACTGTGTAGGACGCTGCATCAACCACGTTTAAACACAGTATCACTGTGTAGAACACTGCATCACCCACGATAAACAACAGTATCACTGTGTAGGACACCGCATCACCTACGTTTAACCGCAGTGTCACTGAGTAGGACACTGCATCACCTACGTTAAACCGCAGTATCACTGTGTAGGACGCTGCATCACCCACGTTTAACCACAGTATCACTGTGTAGAACACTGCATCACCCACGTTAAACCACAGTATCACTGTGTAGGGGACCGCATCACCTACGTTTAGCCACAGTATCACTGTGTAGACCACTGCATCACCCACGGTAAACCACAGTATCACTGTGTAGGACACTGCATCCCCTATGTTTAACCGCAGCATCACTGAGTAGGATACTGCATCACCTACGTTAAACCGCAGTATCACTGTGTAGGACACTGCATCGCCTACGTTAACCACAGTATCACTGTGTAGGACACTGCATCGCCTACCTTTAACAGCAATATCACTGTGTAGGACACTGCATCCCCTATGTTTAACCGCAGTATCACTGTGTAGGACACTGCATCGCCTATGTTAACCACAGTATCACTGTGTAGAACACTGCATCACCCACGTTAAACCACAGTATCACTGTGTAGAACACTGCATTGCCTACGTTTAACCACAGTATCACTGTGTAGGACACTGCATCGCCTACGTTTAACCACAGTATCACTGTGTAGGACACTGCATCCCCTATGTTTAACTGCAGTATCACTGTGTAGAACACTGCATCGCCTACGTTTAACCACAGTATCACTCTGTAGGACACTGCATCGCCTACGTTTAACCACAGTATCACTGTGTAGAACACTGCATCACCCACGTTAAACCACAGTATCACTGTGTAGAACACTGCATTGCCTACGTTTAACCACAGTATCACTGTGTAAAACACTGCAGCATCACCTACGTTAAACCACAGTATCACTGTGTAGGACACTGCATCACCTACGTTTAACCACAGATCACTGTTTAGGACACTGCATCGCCTACGTTTAACCCCAGTATCACTGTGTAGGACACTGCATCGCCTACGCCTAAGTTTAACCATAGTATCACTGTGTAGGACACTGCATCACCCTCGTTTAATCACAGTATTACTGTGTACAACACTGCATCGCCTACGTTTAACCACAGTATCGCTGTGTAAAACACTGCATCGTACACGTTTAACCACAGTATCACTGTGTAGGACACTGCATCACCTACGTTTAACCACAGTATCACTGTGTAGAACACTGCATCGCCTACGTTTAACCACAGTATCACTGTGTAGGACACTGCATCACCTACGTTTAACCACAGTATCACTGTGTAGGACACTGCAGCATCGCCTACGTTTAACCACAGTATCACTGTGTAGGACACTGCATCACCTACGTTTAACCACAGTATCACTGTGTAAAACACTACATCACCTACGTTTAACCACAGTATCACTGTGTAGGACACTGCATCACCCACATTAAACCACAGTATCACTGTGTAGAACACTGCATCGCCTACGTTTAACCACAGTATCACTGGTAGGACACTGTATCGCCTACGTTTAACCACAGTATCACTGTGTAGGACACTGCATCGCCTACGTTAACCACAGTATCACTGTGTAGGATGCTGCATCGCCTATGTTTAACCACAGTATCACTGTGTAGGATGCTGCTTCATCTACGTTTAACCACAGTATCACTGTGTACAACACTGCATCCCCTATGTTTAACTGCAGTATCACTGTGTAGGACACTGCATCACCTACGTTAAACCACAGTGTCACTGTGTAGGACACTGCATCGCCTACGTTTAACCACAGTATCACTGTTTAAAACACTGCAGCATCACCTACTTTAAACCACAGTATCACTGTGTAGGACACTACATCACCTACGTTTAACCACAGTATCACTGTGTAGGACACTGCATCACCCTTGTTTAACCACAGTATCACTGTGTAGGACACTGCATCACCCACGTTTAACCACACTATCACTGTGTAGGACACTGCATCGCCTACGTTTAACCACAGTATCACTGTGTAGGACACTGCATCGCCTACGTTTAACCACAGTATCACTGTGTAGGACACTGCATCACCCACGTTTAACCACAGTATCACTGTGTAAAACACTGCATCGCCTACATTAACCACAGTATTACTGTGTAGAAGACTGCATCACCTACAGTTAACCACAGTATCACTGTGTAGGACACTGCATCGCCTACGTTAACCACAGTATCACGGTGTAGGACACTGCATCACCTACGTTTAACCACAGTATCACTGTGTAGGACGCTGCATCAACCACGTTTAACCACAGTATCACTGTGTAGAACACTGCATCACCCACGTTAAACCACAGTGTCACTGTGTAGGACACCGCATCACCTACGTTTAACCACAGTATCACTGTGTAGGACACTGCATCACCCACGTTTAACCACAGTATCACTGTGTAAAACACTGCATCGCCTACATTAACCACAGTATCACTGTGTAGAACACTGCATCACCTACGGTAAACCACAGTATAACTGAGTAGGACACTGCATCGCCTACGTTAACCACAGTATCACTGTGTAGGACACTGCATCACCTACGTTTAACCACAGTATCACTGTGTAGGACACTGCATCGCCTACGTTTAACAACAGTATCACTGTGTAGGACGCTGCATCAACCACGTTTAAACACAGTATCACTGTGTAGAACACTGCATCACCCACGATAAACCACAGTATCGCTGTGTAGAACACTGCATCACCTACGGTAAACCACAGTATCACTGAGTAGGACACTGCATCGCCTACGTTAACCACAGTATCACTGTGTAGGACACTGCATCACCTACGTTTAACCACAGTATCACTGTGTAGGACACTGCATCGCCTACGTTTAACAACAGTATCACTGTGTAGGACGCTGCATCAACCACGTTTAAACACAGTATCACTGTGTAGGACACTGCATCGCCTACATTAACCACAGTATCGCTGTGTAGAACACTGCATCACCTACGGTTAACCACAGTATCACTGTGTAGGACACTGCATCGCCTACGTTTAACCACAGTATCACTGTGTAGGACACTGCATCGCCTACGTTTAACCACAGTATCACTGTGTAGGACACTGCATCACCCACGTTTAACCACAGTATCACTGTGTAAAACACTGCATCGCCTACATTAACCACAGTATTACTGTGTAGAAGACTGCATCACCTACAGTTAACCACAGTATAACTGTGTAGGACACTGCATCGTCTACGTTAACCACAGTATCACGGTGTAGGACACTGCATCACCTACGTTTAACCACAGTATCACTGTGTAGGACACTGCATCGCCTACATTTAACAACAGTATCACTGTGTAGGACGCTGCATCAACCACGTTTAACCACAGTATCACTGTGTAGAACACTGCATCACCCACGTTAAACCACAGTGTCACTGTGTAGGACACCGCATCACCTACGTTTAACCACAGTATCACTGTGTAGGACACTGCATCACCCACGTTTAACCACAGTATCACTGTGTAAAACACTGCATCGCCTACATTAACCACAGTATCACTGTGTAGAACACTGCATCACCTACGGTAAACCACAGTATCACTGAGTAGGACACTGCATCGCCTACGTTAACCACAGTATCACTGTGTAGGACACTGCATCACCTACGTTTAACCACAGTATCACTGTGTAGGACACTGCATCGCCTACGTTTAACAACAGTATCACTGTGTAGGACGCTGCATCAACCACGTTTAAACACAGTATCACTGTGTAGAACACTGCATCACCCACGATAAACCACAGTATCACTGTGTAGGACACTGCAGCATCGCCTACGTTTAACCACAGTATCACTGTGTAGGACACTGCATCACCAACGTTTAACCACAGTATCACTGTGTAAAACACTACATCACCTACGTTTAACCACAGTATCACTGTGTAGGACACTGCATCACCCACGTTAAACCACAGTATCACTGTGTAGAACACTGCATCGCCTACGTTTAACCCCAGTATCACTGTGTAGGACACTGCATCGCCTACGCCTAAGTTTAACCATAGTATCACTGTGTAGGACACTGCATCGCCTATGTTTAACCACAGTATCACTGTGTAGGATGCTGCTTCACCTACGTTTAACCATAGTATCACTGTGTACAACACTGCATCACCTATGTTTAACTGCAGTATCACTGTGTAGGACACTTCATCACCTACGTTAAACCACAGTATCACTGTGTAGGACACTGCATCGCCTACGTTTAACCACAGTATCACTGTTTAAAACACTGCAGCATCACCTACGTTAAACCACAGTATCACTGTGTAGGACACTACATCACCTACGTTTAACCACAGTATCACTGTGTAGGACACTGCATACCCTTGTTTAACCACAGTATCACTGTGTAGGACACTGCATCACCCACGTTTAACCACAGTATCACTGTGTAAAACACTGCATCGCCTACATTAACCACAGTATCGCTGTGTAGAACACTGCATCACCTACGGTTAACCACAGTATCACTGTGTAGGACACTGCATCGCCTACGTTTAACCACAGTATCACTGTGTAGGACACTGCATCGCCTACGTTTAACCACAGTATCACTGTGTAGGACACTGCATCACCCACGTTTAACCACAGTATCACTGTGTAAAACACTGCATCGCCTACATTAACCACAGTATTACTGTGTAGAAGACTGCATCACCTACAGTTAACCACAGTATCACTGTGTAGGACACTGCATCGCCTACGTTAACCACAGTATCACGGTGTAGGACACTGCATCACCTACGTTTAACCACAGTATCACTGTGTAGGACACTGCATCGCCTACGTTTAACATCAGTATCACTGTGTAGGACGCTGCATCAACCACGTTTAACCACAGTATCACTGTGTAGGACACTGCATCACCCACGTTTAACCACAGTATCACTGTGTAAAACACTGCATCGCCTACATTAACCACAGTATCACTGTGTAGAACACTGCATCATCTACGTTAACCACAGTATCACTGTGTAGGACACTGCATCACCTACGTTTAACCACAGTATCACTGTGTAGGACACTGCATCGCCTACGTTTAACAACAGTATCACTGTGTAGGACGCTGCATCAACCACGTTTAAACACAGTATCACTGTGTAGAACACTGCATCACCCACGATAAACCACAGTATCACTGTGTAGGACACCGCATCACCTACGTTTAACCACAGTATCACTGTGTAGACCATTGCATCACCCACAGTATCACTGTGTAGGACACCGCATCCCCTACGTTTAACCGCAGTGTCACTGAGTAGGACACTGCATCGCCTACGTTTAATCACAGTATCACTGTGTAGGACACTGCATCGCCTACGTTTAACCACAGTATCACTGTTTAAAACACTGCAGCATCACCTACGTTAAACCACAGTATCACTGTGTAGGACACTACATCACCTACGTTTAACCACAGTATCACTGTGTAGAACACTGCATCACCCTCGTTTAACCACAGTATCACTGTGTAGGACACTGCATCACCCTTGTTTAACCACAGTATCACTGTGTAGGACACTGCATCACCCACGTTTAACCACAGTATCACTATGTAAAACACTGCATCGCCTACATTAACCACAGTATCACTGTGTAGAACACTGCATCACCTACGGTTAACCACAGTATCACTGTGTAGGACACTGCATCACCCACGTTTAACCACAGTATCACTGTGTAAAACACTGCATCACCTACATTAACCACAGTATTACTGTGTAGAAGACTGCATCACCTACAGTTAACCACAGTATCACTGTGTAGGACACTGCATCACCTATGTTAACCACAGTATCACTGTGTAGGACACTGCATCCCCTATGTTTAACCGCAGTATCACTGTGTAGAACACTGCATCGCCTACGTTTAACCACAGTATCACTGTATAGGACACTGCATCACCTACGTTAAACCGCAGTATCACTGTGTAGGACACTGCATCGCCTACGTTAACCACAGTATCACTGTGTAGGACACTGCATCGCCTACGTTTAATCACACTATCACTGTGTAGGACACTGCATCGCCTACATTTAACCACAGTATCACTGTGTAGGACACTGCATCACCCACGTTTAACCAGAGTATCACTGTGTAAAACAATGCATAGCCTACATTAACCACAGTATCACTGTGTAGAACACTGCATCACCTACGGTAAACCACAGTATCACTGTGTAGGACACTGCATCGCCTACGTTAACCACAGTATCACTGTGTAGGACACTGCATCACCTACGTTTAACCACAGTATCACTGTGTAGGACACTGCATCGCCTATGTTTAACAACAGCATCACTGTGTAGGACGCTGCATCACCCACATTTAACCACAGTATCACTGTGTAGAACACTGCATCACCCACGTTAAACCACAGTATCACTGTGTAGGACACCGCATCACCTACGTTTAGCCACAGTATCACTGTGTAGACCACTGCATCGCCTACGTTTAACCACAGTATCACTGTGTAGAACACTGCATCACCCACGTTAAACCACAGTATCACTGTGTAGACCATTGCATCACCCACGGTAAACCACAGTATCACTGTGTAGGACACTGCATCCCCTATGTTTAACCGCAGTATCACGGAGTAGGACACTGCATCACCTACGTTAAACCGCAGTATCACTGGGTAGGACACTGCATCGCCTACGTTAACCACAGTATCACTGTGTAGGACACTGCATCACGTATTTTTAACCGCAGTATCACTGTGTAGGACACTGCATCACCTATGTTAACCACAGTATCACTGTGTAGGACACTGCATCCCCTATGTTTAACCGCAGTATCACTGTGTAGAACTCTGCATCGCCTACGTTTAACCACAGTATCACTGTATAGGACACTGCATCGCCTACGTTTAACCACAGTATCACTGTGTAGAACACTGCATCACCCACGTTAAACCACAGTATCACTGTGTAGAACACTGCATTGCCTACGTTTAACCACAGTATCACTGTGAAAAACACTGCAGCATCACCTACGTTAAACCACAGTATCACTGTGTAGGACACTGCATCACCCTCGTTTAACCACACTATCACTGTGTAGGACACTGCATTGCCTACGTTTAACCACAGTATCACTGTGCAGGACTCTGCATCGCCTACGTTTAACCACAGTATCACTGTGTAGGACACTGCATCGCCTACGTTTAACCACAGTATCACTGTTTAGGACACTGCATCGCCTACGTTAAACAACACTATCACTGTGTAGGACACTGCATCGCCTACGTTTAACCACAGTATCACTATTTAGGACACTGCATCGCCTACGTTTAACCACAGTATCACTGTGTAGAACACTACATCGCCTACGTTTAACCACAGTATCACTGTGTAGGACACTGCATCACCCTCGTTTAACCACAGTATTACTGTGTAGGACACTGCATCGCCTACATTTAACCACAGTATCACTGTGTAGAACACTGCATCACCCTCGTTTAACCACAGTATTACTGTGTAGGACACTGCATCGCCTACGTTTAACAACAGTATCACTGTGTAGGACGCTGCATCACCCACGTTAAACCACAGTATCACTGTGTAGGACACCGCATCACCTACGTTTAACCAAAGTATCACTGTGTAGACCATTGCATCACCCACAGTAAACCACAGTATCACTGTGTAGGACACCGCATCCCCTACGTTTAACCGCAGTGTCACTGAGTAGGACACTGCATCACCTACGTTAAACCGCAGTATCACTGTGTAGGACACTGCATCGCCTACGTTAACCACACTATCACTGTGTAGGACACTGCCTCGCCTACGTTTAATCACAGTGTCACTGTGTAGGACACTGCATCGCCTACATTTAACCACAGTATCACTGTGTAGGACACTGCATCACCCACGTTTAACCACAGTATCACTGTGTAAAACACTGCATCGCCTACATTAACCACAGTATCACTGTGTAGAACACTGCATCACCTACGGTAAACCACAGTAACACTGTGTAGGACACTGCATCTCCTACGTTAACCACAGTATCACTGTGTAGAACACTGCATCACCCACGTTAAACCACAGTATCACTGTGTAGGACACCGCATCACCTAGGTTTAGCCACAGTATCACTGTGTAGACCATTGCATCACCCACGGTAAACCACAGTATCACTGTGTAGGACACTGCATCACCTATGTTTAACCGCAGTATCACTGAGTAGGACACTGCATCACCTACGTTAAACCGCAGTATCACTGTGTAGGACACTGCATCGCCTACGTTAACCACAGTATCACTGTGTAGGACACTGCATCGCCTACCTTTAACCGCAATATCACTGTGTAGGACACTGCATCCCCTATGTTTAACTGCAGTATCACTGTGTAGGACACTGCATCACCTATGTTAACCACAGTATCACTGTGTAGGACACTGCATCCCCTATGTTTAACCGCAGTATCACTGTGTAGAACACTGCATCGCCTACGTTTAACCACAGTATCACTGTATAGGACACTGCATCGCCTACGTTTAACCACAGTATCACTGTGTAGAACACTGCATCACCCACGTTAAACCACAGTATCACTGTGTAGAACACTGCATTGCTTACGTTTAACCACAGTATCACTGTGAAAAACACTGCAGCATCACCTACGTTAAACCACAGTATCACTGTGTAGGACACTGCATCACCCTCGTTTAACCACACTATCACTGTGTAGGACACTGCATTGCCTACGTTTAACCACAGTATCACTGTGTAGGACTCTGCATCGCCTACGTTTAACCACAGTATCACTGTGTAGGACACTGCATCACCCACGTTTAACCACAGTATCACTGTGTAAAACACTGCATCGCCTACATTAACCACAGTATCACTGTGTAGAACACTGCATCACCTACGGTAAACCACAGTAACACTGTGTAGGACACTGCATCTCCTACGTTAACCACAGTATCACTGTGTAGAACACTGCATCACCCACGTTAAACCACAGTATCACTGTGTAGGACACCGCATCACCTAGGTTTAGCCACAGTATCACTGTGTAGACCATTGCATCACCCACGGTAAACCACAGTATCACTGTGTAGGACACTGCATCACCTATGTTTAACCGCAGTATCACTGAGTAGGACACTGCATCACCTACGTTAAACCGCAGTATCACTGTGTAGGACACTGCATCGCCTACGTTAACCACAGTATCACTGTGTAGGACACTGCATCGCCTACCTTTAACCGCAATATCACTGTGTAGGACACTGCATCCCCTATGTTTAACTGCAGTATCACTGTGTAGGACACTGCATCACCTATGTTAACCACAGTATCACTGTGTAGGACACTGCATCCCCTATGTTTAACCGCAGTATCACTGTGTAGAACACTGCATCGCCTACGTTTAACCACAGTATCACTGTATAGGACACTGCATCGCCTACGTTTAACCACAGTATCACTGTGTAGAACACTGCATCACCCACGTTAAACCACAGTATCACTGTGTAGAACACTGCATTGCTTACGTTTAACCACAGTATCACTGTGAAAAACACTGCAGCATCACCTACGTTAAACCACAGTATCACTGTGTAGGACACTGCATCACCCTCGTTTAACCACACTATCACTGTGTAGGACACTGCATTGCCTACGTTTAACCACAGTATCACTGTGTAGGACTCTGCATCGCCTACGTTTAACCACAGTATCACTGTGTAGGACACTGCATCGCCTACGTTTAACCACAGTATCACTGTTTAGGACACTGCATCGCCTACGTTAAACCACAGTATCACTGTGTAGGACACTGCATCGCCTACGTTTAACCACAGTATCACTATTTAGGACACTGCATCGCCTACATTTAACCACAGTATCACTGTGTAGAACACTGCATCGACTACGTTTAACCACAGTATCACTGTGTAGGACACTGCATCACCCTCGTTTAACCACAGTATTACTGTGTAGGACACTGCATCGCCTACATTTAACCACAGTATCACTGTGTAGAACACTGCATCACCCTCGTTTAACCACAGTATTACTGTGTAGGACACTGCATCGCCTACGTTTAACAACAGTATCACTGTGTAGGACGCTGCATCAACCACGTTTAACCATAGTATCACTGTGTAGAACACTGCATCACCCACGTTAAACCACAGTATCACCGTGTAGGACACCGCATCACCTACGTTTGACCAAAGTATCACTGTGTAGACCATTGCATCACCCACAGTAAACCACAGTATCACTGTGTAGGACTCCGCATCCCCTACGTTTAACCGCAGTGTCACTGAGTAGGACACTGCATCACCTACGTTAAACCGCAGTATCACTGTGTAGGACACTGCATCGCCTACGTTAACCGCAGTATCACTGTGTAGGACACTGCATCGCCTACGTTTAATCACAGTGTCACTGTGTAGGACACTGCATCGCCTACATTTAACCACAGTATCACTGTGTAGGACACTGCATCACCCACGTTTAACCACAGTATCACTGTGTAAAACACTGCATCGCCTACATTAACCACAGTATCACTGTGTAGAACACTGCATCACCTACGGTAAACCACAGTATCACTGTGTAGGACACTGCATCTCCTACGTTAACCACAGTATCACTGTGTAGGACACTGCATCACCTACGTTTAACCACAGTATCACTGTGTAGGACACTGCATCGCCTATGTTTAACAACAGCATCACTGTGTAGGACGCTGCATCACCCACGTTTAACCACAGTATCACTGTGTAGAACACTGCATCACCCACGTTAAACCACAGTATCACTGTGTAAGACACCGCATCACCTACGTTTAGCCACAGTATCACTGTGTAGACCATTGCATCACCCACGGTAAACCACAGTATCACTGTGTAGGACACTGCATCCCCTATGTTTAACCGCAGTATCACTGAGTAGGACACTGCATCACCTACGTTAAACCGCAGTATCACTGTGTAGGACACTGCATCGCCTACGTTAACCACAGTATCACTGTGTAGGACACTGCATCGCCTACCTTTAACCGCAATATCACTGTGTAGGACACTGCATCCCCTATGTTTAACTGCAGTATCACTGTGTACGACACTGCATCACCTATGTTAACCACAGTATCACTGTGTAGGACACTGCATCCCCTATGTTTAACCGCAGTATCACTGTGTAGAACATTGCATCGCCTATGTTTAACCACAGTATCACTGTGTAGGACACTGCATCGCCTACGTTTAACCACAGTATCACTGTGTAGAACACTGCATCACCCACGATAAACCACAGTATCACTGTGTAGAACACTGCATTCCCTACGTTTAACCACAGTATCACTGTGTAAAACACTGCAGCATCACCTACGTTAAACCACAGTATCACTGTGTAGGACACTGCATCACCTACGTTTAACCACAGTATCACTGTGTAGGACACTGCATCGCCTACGTTTAACCACAGTATCACTATTTAGGACACTGCATCGCCTACGTTTAACCACAGTATCACTGTGTAGGACTGCATCGCCTACGTTTAACCACAGTATCACTATTTAGGACACTGCATCGCCTACGTTTAACCACAGTATCAGTGTGTAAAACACTGCATTGTACACGTTTAACCACAGTATCACTGTGTAGGACACTGCATCACCTACGTTTAAACACAGTATCACTGCGTAGAACACTGCATCGCCTACGTTTAACCACAGTATCACTGTGTAGGACACTGCATCACCTACATTTAACCACAATATCACTGTGTAGAACACTGCAGCATCGCCTACGTTTAACCACAGTATCACTGTGTAGAACACTGCATCACCTACGGTAAACCACAGTATCACTGTGTAGAACACTGCATCGCCTACGGTAAACCACAGTATCACTGTGTAGGACACTGCATCGCCTACGGTAAACCACAGTATCACTGTGTAGGACACTGCACCACCCACGTTTAACCACAGTATCACTGTGTAGAACACTGCATCACCCACGTTACGTTAAACCACAGTATCACTGTGTAGGACACTGCATCGCCTACGTTTAACCGCAGTATCACTGTGTAGGACACTGCATCGCCTATGTTTAACCACAGTAGCACTGTGTAGGACACTGCATCACCTACGTTTAACCACAGTATCACTGGGTAAGACACTTCACTGCCCACGTTTACACACAGTATCACTGTTTAGAACACTGCATCGCCTGCGTTGACCGTGTCGAACACTGCATCGCCTACGTTTAACCACAGTATCACTGTGTAGGACACTGCATCGCCTACGTTTAACCACAGTATCACTGTGTAAAACACTGCATCACCTACGTTAACCACAGTATCACTGTGTAGAACACTGCATCACCTACGTTTAACCATAGTATCACTGTGTAAAACACTACATCACCTATGTTTAACCACAGTATCACTGTGTAGGACACTGCATCACCCACGTTAAACCACAGTATCACTGTGTAGAACACTGCATCGCCTACGTTTAACCAAAGTATCACTGTGTAGGACACTGCATCCCCTATGTTTAACCACAGTATCACTGTGTAGGACACTGCATCGCCTACGTTAACCACAGTATCACTGTGTAGAACAAGGCATCGCCTACATTTAACCACAGTATCACTGTTTTTAAACACTGCAGCATCACCTACGTTAAACCACAGTTTCACTGTGTAGGACACTGCATCACCTACGTTTAACCACAGTATCACTGTGTAGGACACTGCATCGCCTACGTTTAACCACAGCACCGCTGTGTAAAACACTGCATCGTACACGTTTAACCACAGTATCACTGTGTAGGACACTGCATCACCCTCGTTTAACCACAGTTTCACTGTGTAGGACACTGCATCGCCTACGTTTAACCACAGTATCACTGTGTAGGACACTGCATCACCTACGTTTAACCACAGTATCACTGTGTAGGACACTGCATCGCCTACGTTTAACCACACATCGCTGTGTAAAACACTGCATCGTACACGTTTAACCACAGTATCATTGTGTAGGACACTGCATCACCCTCGTTTAACCACAGTATCGCTGTGTAGGACACTGCATCGCCTACGTTTAACCACAGTATCACTGTGTAAAACACTGCATCGTACACGTTTAACCACAGTATCACTGTGTAGGACACTGCATCACCTACGTTTAACCACAGTATCACTGTGTAGGACACTGCATCGCCTACATTTAACCACAGTATCACTGTGTAGAACACTTTATCACCTACGTTAAACCACAGTATCACTGTGTGGGACACTGCATCACCTACGTTTAACCACAGTATCACTGTGTAGAACACTGCATCACCCACGTTAAACCACAGTATCACTGTGTAGAACACTGCATCGCCTACGTTAACCACAGTATCACTGTGTAGGACACTGCATCACCTACGTTTAACCACAGTATCACTGTGTAGAACACTGCATCACCCACGTCAAACCACAGTATCACTGTGTAGAACACTGCATCACCTACGTTTAACCACAGTATCACTGTGTAGAACACTGCATCACCCACGTCAAACCACAGTATCACTGTGTAGAACACTGCATCACCTACGTTTAACCACAGTATCACTGTGTAGGACACTATGTAGACAACAACCTCAGACTCGTTGCACATACCGCACTACAACACGTAAGCATACCTACCACAGAATCCAGGCCTGGGAAGGGGGCACTGCACTACTTGTGTGAGACAAACGCAGAATAACTATCTGAATGACACTGCACTGCCAGAGGTACAACCACGGAATCACTGGTTGTAGGACTCTGCATCAACTCTGTGGGATATGCACAAACTCACTGTCCGCATTCACTGCAGTGCCTCTGCGTAACAACACCAGGATCACAGTCTGTGGACACAGCATCACTTGTGCAGGCTACCACACAATTATCGTATGACACTACGCAGGACAGTTCCATAATTATTGTCTCTAAGACATTTCACTGCATTGTCTCTCCAGTGGGTGACAACAACATTTCCCTCATCTGCAGGACATTGCACTGCCTGATAACCACATAATTGCTGCTTGTAGGACACTGCATCATCCGTGGAAGGCAACCACAGGATGTTTGCCTGCAGAACACTGCACTGACCATGCATGACAAACATAGAAGCATCCTATGTGACAGTATCACCTCTGTCTGACTGACACTGCATCTCACGTGGGTGATGCAGTGCCTAACCGACACTGCATCAGCTCACCTGTGGGCGTCTATGTGAGCACACAGCTTCACCTGTAGACTCCGGTATCTCAAGCCACCTCTCTGCAGACACCACATGGGCTCTTGGGGTCCCCCACTCCAGTAATCGCCCGAAGGAAGACACTACATCACCACTAAGAGACTTCCACAGAACAGAGGACATGAGGGGAGACTTGTATCGCTAGGCACTTCCAGGGGACCATGTCCTACCTGTTATTGATGCACAGATCTAATATGGCCTTCAACTTTACTTTACTTTTTAAGTGCTGTTGCTTCCTTATTGCAGACCTGACACCTTCATGAGATACCCTTTGAGCAAAATATTTGATAATGCTATTTGTGAACCTTGAGCCAATCCCAGTGGCAGCCCGCATCCTGCTCCCATCAGTCTCAAGTCATGACACCTTGAGTTCTACCTCCTTTCAAATATCTCGCGCGGTGTCCGTCTCCACCTTGCCCCATCCCTCCAGTACACGTTTACACTCCTGACCTTCTCCTCCTCGCCTTCTCTGGAGTTTCTAACCTGTCTTTAACTTTCTGAAGGAGAGACTTCCTGAGCTGGAAAATAGCCCTGAAGTGACCTCCATAGCTTGAAAAAGTAAGCTGTGACCATCAGGCCTGGGCCTAGCACATGCAACAGTACATAGTATTGCATACAAAAGTGACCACAGCACTGCAGATGTGGGCTCGAGACCATGACGTAATGCTCCAATTGTAGCATCTGGCAGTGAACACAATATTCCAGTTGTAGGATACAGGACTGGACAGACGATCCTCCATGTAATACTCCAGAGGTGTAACCCCAGGAACTGCAAATAGTGCTCTGGATGTTATCCTGAGTACTGGACTAACTCCTCCAGGCGTGGCCTCCTGAACTGGACACAATACCCTAGATTCTGCCTTCAGAACTAGACGGAGCACTCCAGATGCTTCAGACGTCGTTGACAAAACTCAACACAGAGTGCCAGAAACGGCATCCAGAATGGGACACAGTAATTCAGGCGTGGACACCTCACACTACTCCAGACGTAGCCTCCAGAACTGGACACACTACTCCAGATACCCCATGTGCTGTATAGAAAACAAGACACAACACTGCAGAAGCAGCACCAGAGCAGAACACGCTACTGCAGGTGTGGACACACTACTCCAGAAGTGGAGGGAGTGCACGATACCCGTGAGCCCATGTGAAGTCTGCAGCACCATACCAGAACACACTACTCCAGGTGTGGACACACTACTGCAGAAGTGGAGGGCAGGACACGATACCCGTGAGCCCATGTGAAATCTGCAGCACCAGAGCAGAACACACTACTCCAGGTGTGGACACACTACTGCAGAAGTGGAGGGCAGGACACGATACCCGTGAGCCCATATGAAGTCTGCAGCACCATACCAGAACACACTACTCCAGGTGTGGACACACTACTGCAGACGTGGAGGGCAGGACACAATACCCGTGAGCCCATTTGAAGTCTGCAGCACCATACCAGAACACACTACTCCAGGTGTGGACACACTACTGCAGACGTGGAGGGCAGGACACAATACCCGTGAGCCCATATGAAGTCTGCAGCACCAGAGCAGAACACACTACTCCAGGTGTGGACACACTACTGCAGACGTGGAGGGCAGGACACAATACCCATGAGCCCATGTGAAGTCTGCAGCACCATACCAGAACACACTACTCCAGGTGTGTACACCCTACTGCAGACGTGGAGGGCAGGACACAATACCCGTGAGCCCATGTGAAGTCTGCAGCTCCAGAGCAGAACACACTACTCCAGGTGTAGACACACTACTGCAGACGTGGAGGGCAGGACACAATACCAGTGAGCCCATGTGAAGTCTGCAGCACCAGAGCAGAACACACTACTTTAGGTATGGACACTACTGCAGAAGTGGAGGGCAGGACACAATACCTGTGAGCCCATGTGAAGTCTGCAGCACCAGAGCAGAAAACACTACTTTAGGTATGGACACTACTGCAGAAGTGGAGGGCAGGACACAATACCTGTGAGCCCATGTGAAGTCTGCAGCACCAGAGCAGAATACACTACTCCACGTGTGGACACACAACTGCAGAAGTGGAGGGCAGGACAAAATACCCGTGAGCCCATGTGAAATCTGCAGCACCATATCAGAACACACTACTCCACGTGTGGACACACTACTGCAGAAGTGGAGGGTAGGACACAATACCTGTGAGCCCATGTGAAGACTGCAGCACCAGAGCCGAACACACTACTCCACATGTGGACACACTACTGCAGAAGTGGAGGGTAGGACACAATACCTGTGAGCCCATGTGAAGTCAGCAGCACCAGAGCAGAACACACTACTCCACATGTGGACACACAACTGCAGAAGTGGCGGGCAGGACACAATACCCGTGAGCCCATGTGAAATCTGCAGCACCATACCAGAACACACTACTACAGGTGTGGACACACTACTGCAGAAGTGAAGGGCAGGACACAATACCTGTGAACCCATGTGAGATTTGCAGCACCAGAGCAGAACACACTACTTTAGTTATGGACACTACTGCAGAAGTGGAGGGCAGGAAACAATACCTGTGAGCCCATGTGAAGTCTGCAGCACCAGAGCAGAACACACTACTCCAGGTGTGGACACACTACTGCAGACGTGGAGGGCAGGACACAATACCGATGAGCCCATGTGAAGTCTGCAGCTACAGAGCAGAGCACACTACTCCAGGTGTGGCACACTACTGCAGACGTGGAGGGTAGGACACAATACCTGTGAGCCCATGTGAAGTCTGCAGCTCCAGAGCAGAACACACTACTACAGGTGTGGACACACTACTGCGGAAGTGGAGGGCACAATACTTGTGAGCCCATGTGAAGTCAGCAGCACCAGAGCAGAACACACTACTTTAGGTATGGACACAACTGTAGAAGTGGAGGGCAGGACACAATACCCGTGAGCCCATGTGAAGTCTGCAGCTCCAGAGCAGAACACACTACTCCAGGTGTGGACACACTACTGCAGACGTGGGGGGCAGGACACAATACCATGTGAAGTCTGCAGCACAATACCAGAACACACTACTCCACGTGTGGACACACTACTTCAGAAGTGGATGGCAGGACACAATACCTGTGAGCCCATGTGAAATTTACAGCACCAGAGCAGAACACACTACTCCAGGTGCAGACACATTACTGCAGAAGTGGATGGCAGGACACAATACCTGTGAGCCCATGTGAAGTCTGCAGCACCAGAGCAGAACACACTACTTTAGGTATGGACACTACTGCAGAAGTGGAGGGCAGGACACAATACCTGTGAGCCCATGTGAAGTCTGCAGCACCAGAGCAGAACACACTACTCCAGGTGAGGACACACTACTGCAGAAGTGGAGGGCAGGATACGATACCTGTGAGCCCATGTGAAGTCTGCAGCACCGGAGCAGAACACACTACTCCACGTGTGGACACAGTACTCCAGAAGTGGAGGGCAGGACACGATACCTGTGAGCCCATGTGAAGTCTGCAGCACCAGAGCAGAACACACTACTCCACGTGTGGACACACTACTCCAGAAGTGGAGGGTAGGACACAATACCTGTGAGCCCATGTGGAGTCTGCAGCTCCAGAGCAGAACACACTACTCCAGGTGTGGACACACTACTGCAGAAGTGGAGGGTAGGACACAATACCTGTGAGCCCATGTGAAGTCAGCAGCACCAGAGCAGAACACACTACTCCACATGTGGACACACAACTGCAGAAGTGGCGGGCAGGACACAATACCCGTGAGCCCATGTGAAATCTGCAGCACCATACCAGAACACACTACTCCACATGTGGACACACAACTGCAGAAGTGGCGGGCAGGACACAATACCCGTGAGCCCATGTGAAATCTGCAGCACCATACCAGAACACACTACTACAGGTGTGGACACACTACTGCAGAAGTGAAGGGCAGGACACAATACCTGTGAACCCATGTGAGATTTGCAGCACCAGAGCAGAACACACTACTTTAGTTATGGACACTACTGCAGAAGTGGAGGGCAGGAAACAATACCTGTGAGCCCATGTGAAGTCTGCAGCACCAGAGCAGAACACACTACTCCAGGTGTGGACACACTACTGCAGACGTGGAGGGCAGGACACAATACCGATGAGCCCATGTGAAGTCTGCAGCTACAGAGCATAACACACTACTCCAGGTGTGGACACACTACTGCAGACGTGGAGGGTAGGACACAATACCTGTGAGCCCATGTGAAGTCTGCAGCTCCAGAGCAGAACACACTACTACAGGTGTGGACACACTACTGCGGAAGTGGAGGGCACAATACTTGTGAGCCCATGTGAAGTCAGCAGCACCAGAGCAGAACACACTACTTTAGGTATGGACACAACTGTAGAAGTGGAGGGCAGGACACAATACCCGTGAGCCCATGTGAAGTCTGCAGCTCCAGAGCAGAACACACTACTCCAGGTGTGGACACACTACTGCAGACGTGGGGAGCAGGACACAATACCATGTGAAGTCTGCAGCACAATACCAGAACACACTACTCCACGTGTGGACACACTACTTCAGAAGTGGATGGCAGGACACAATACCTGTGAGCCCATGTGAAGTCTGCAGCACCAGAGCAGAACACACTACTCCAGGTGAGGACACACTACTGCAGAAGTGGAGGGCAGGATACGATACCTGTGAGCCCATGTGAAGTCTGCAGCACCGGAGCAGAACACACTACTCCACGTGTGGACACAGTACTCCAGAAGTGGAGGGCAGGACACGATACCTGTGAGCCCATGTGAAGTCTGCAGCACCAGAGCAGAACACACTACTCCAGGTGCAGACACATTACTGCAGAAGTGGATGGCAGGACACAATACCTGTGAGCCCATGTGAAGTCTGCAGCACCAGAGCAGAACACACTACTTTAGGTATGGACACTACTGCAGAAGTGGAGGGCAGGACACAATACCTGTGAGCCCATGTGAAGTCTGCAGCACCAGAGCAGAACACACTACTCCAGGTGAGGACACACTACTGCAGAAGTGGAGGGCAGGATACGATACCTGTGAGCCCATGTGAAGTCTGCAGCACCGGAGCAGAACACACTACTCCACGTGTGGACACAGTACTCCAGAAGTGGAGGGCAGGACACGATACCTGTGAGCCCATGTGAAGTCTGCAGCACCAGAGCAGAACACACTACTCCACGTGTGGACACACTACTCCAGAAGTGGAGGGTAGGACACAATACCTGTGAGCCCATGTGGAGTCTGCAGCTCCAGAGCAGAACACACTACTCCAGGTGTGGACACACTACTGCAGAAGTGGAGGGTAGGACACGATACCTGTGAGCCCATGTGAACTCTGCAGCACCATACCAGAACACACTACTCCAGGTGTGGACACACTACTGCAGAAGTGGAGGGTAGGACACAATACCCGTGAGCCCGTGTGAAGTCTGTTCAGGTAATCTTTGGGACTGCGCGCCTGTCTCTCACGCTTCTTCGCCCTTGAGACTGCTAAGTGCTGCATCCATTAACCCTGTAACTGCACTTTGGTGGTCTAAACGCATGACATGGACACACTTTTCACGCAGGATCAAAACAAGGACAACACACTTCCGACCACACACCCTACATACCCTAGTGTGGTGCCCATGAAAGCAAGTGCTTCAACGTCCCGCGAAAGGGTAGTAAGTGCTATATAGATGTTACACTACTCTACAGACTTATACAACATCAAACAAGACAGTCACAGAAAGTGCAGGTTTTAAGGATTTGGTGCACGGTTCTATCTCCCATGACCACCTGCGCTCCATCCGTCTCACAACTCTCCCTCCCTCCCCCTCCGCCCAGGGAGCAGGGCAGGTAACCTAGGCTTCCCTGCCCTCTCCCTGAGCCCCCTAACAAGGCCCCCCTATCTGCAGGCAGCTTACCTCCATAAAGCTCGCCATGATTAGGCAGCGGCCGAGTGTCCCCCCGGGGCACAAGGGCCCATTAGGAGTGATCCCGTCTAATTAATCCTGCCCCAGGCAGGTGAGAACCGCACTCCGATAAGATCTTTCCTTTTACCTGTTGCCAAAGAGCACACAGCAGTGGTTTTCGATCTAATTACTGTCTTCGGCTCGGCTGCCCTCAGCTCCCAAAACGAGACTGCGACAAAAGCGCCCTTTGTTGGCTGGGCTGATTCCAACTTTTTTTGGATGCATTTTAGATGGAAAGATATGTTCCCCTGCTGACAGGGATGACCCCTCCCCTTCGTCATCATAATAAAATCCCTGTTAAAGGCACCGGCCGCTCCCTCCTTTTCCAAATCCGAAGGAACTCAGCCCCGCGGAAGTAATTTGTTACAAAAAGATTTCAACAGGGCCAGGCAGGCCCCACCCCAGGGAAGAAATTAGAGTTATAAGAAAATTCCTCAGTAAGAACATCCCCCCACCGCCCCAGCTGCACCCCTCCTCTATGGAACAAATTATTGTTAGAAAAACATTCCATAACAAGGACATCTCCCCACCGCCCCAATGGGTCCCTGACTGTGGAGTAAACTATTGTTATAAGAATTCCCTCCATATGCATGGTACATCCCTTTATATGAATAAATCTTTGTTATAAGAACATTCCCCATTGCGCAAAGTATGTCCCCCTCCATGTAATAAATTGTTATAAGAGCATCCCCCATGTGCATGAAATGTCCCCCTCCATTATATAAATTATTGTTATAACATTCCCCCCGGAAGCACATCTGCCCACCTGCTTGGAGGGTACCACTACAAGGTGTACATTATTGTTGTAATAACATTCCTCTACAAGAGTATCTCCCCACCTGCTTGGGGGGTCCCTCCCAATGGAATATATTATTGTGCTAAGAATCTACTCCCAGAAGAACTCCCCACCGCTCCAGCAGAGAAATCCCAGGGGAATACAAGCCGGTTATTAGAGGAGAATTAACTGTTGTAATGCACGGGATTCGGTAAACCCTGTATAAAACCTGCCTCTAATTCATTTATAATAGGTGACTTGTGACGCACCCACGAAGAAATGATGTAAGACCTCTACTGTGATAACTTATTATTCTGACGTCACAATGCCCGAGGGTGAAGACAGGTCAGGTCACTGAGCATTATTAAAGTAGCAGTTTAAAGAAGGGAAATGCAACATGGCTTTTCTTTCTTATGCTCTGTTTTTTTTACCTGTACAATGGCAAGAACAAAGAAGACATTTATGGCAACATGTTGATTTTTTGCATTCCTTAGGCAATTATAGAAGCGTACGAAATTTTCTGAAAGTTTCTACACATTCCGAGCTACTGTCTTTTTAAAAAACCCACTTCCATTAAACTGATTCTAATATCGTCTTGCAGCAAATACCTAACAGCTTTTGCGATGTATTTAATTTTGCACCAGAGATTCGACTTCTATTCTTCATCTTTGCAAACATGCTCTCTCTTTCATATGAAAGAGCTGCACACCAATGATGTGAGTGATTTGTGGGAAAGGTGATGGTGTGACCATGTATTATAAGGAATAAATTACCCCCCTCCAACGTCCATGATAAGGACATTGCAAGTCGCCTTGGAGTTCCGGGACCTTCTACAGAACTCGGCCTTCTAACTCATTCCTCTATACACTCATGGAAGGACTCAGTGATTTGCAATATCCTTATAATGTACGGCAGGGGGAACTTTTTATAATACATGGGAGCCTGCTTTTCTTACGCAAAAGCTTGTCTCTAAAGTCCTTATTACACTCAAGTTGTGACATCAACTGTAATAACGAAATGACGTAGCTGCTCAGTTGTAATAAGTTATTACAGTTGAGTTGTGACATTATAAAGCCGACTACCAGAGTCAGCGGTCGAGAGGAAAGGCATTTCAGGAAGGATAGTATCACTCTATATGTTTCTACACGTTTTGAGCAGCAGCATTTTTTATCCGATTTACATTCAACTGATTAAAATATATTTTTACTTCAAATTACTGCTTACAGTGGACTTAATTTCACACTACAGATCCCAATTTCATTCTTCACTTCCACAGGCATATTAGTTCTTTCACATGAGAGAGCAAAACACTAAGAATGTCTGATGTTTGTGGGAAGGTAGTAGGTGTGACCATGTATTGAGAGGAATAAAATACCTTCTGCGATATGTTAAAGAGATATTGCAAGTAATCTCGCAGTTCCACAACCTTATAAAGAAACTCCTCTCTGCCTTGTAGTATGTTTAGAACATTTCCCTGATAAACTCATCTCCCTTCCGTCCTGGTGGACCCCTCAGCGAGGATACTCCGCGGATCCTTCACTCCTCTTTGAAGATCTTTCTGCAGAACCCGACCTTCCTCTCTGTGAGAGCATGGATGGAATGTGCCTCATGCTATGGGTCAGCACAAAGTTAAAGAAAGATACATTACACTTATCAAAACATTTCACATAAACTGGGGTCGGAATTCTTATAAAAAAACATGTTCCAATTAAAAATATCTATTTTTGAGCCCCACATCTCCTCTAACTCTGTCCAGCCACAGTAATCACTATAGAAAGTCTCTGCTGGTTTGCAATATAAATGACATCTCTACTTCTAAGGGTAGTAATCTTTCCAGAGCAGTTACTTGTACCGTTGGCTCATGGTGGATTCATTTTAGGTATCAATTTGTGTAGAAATTATTTCATACATGTCACAAGCTCTTGGCGCCACCACCTGGTCGCCTCGGATAAATGATATGCAAGACTACATTGCAAATAAAACCAAAATCTGCCTTTTGGACGGGGGGGCGAGGAGGGGGCTCAAGACAGCTCTCACGACTGTCAAAGGTGTGGTTTGGACAAGTGTTTATCGTCAGGAGTGTTCTCCCTTTGAGTGATGGCAATTGTTGTGACTGGGGGCGAATGTTTGACAATGTTCAGCATTCTGTCCATTACTTTTTTAGGTCTCGCCTGGCGTTAGCAGCGCGCATGTGCTGCTCTCGTCATGCGAGGGCCTTTTGGAATCGATACGGATTCCAGATGTGCACGCGGACGGACAGAAGATGTGCACACGGGGACTGGATGCTTTACTCGCGGCATGAGACGGCTCGTGTACAGTTTCGCCTGCGCGCTGCCCCTTTCTCCTGCGGCGCACTGACTAATGCTCTTCCTTCCACAGTCTCCCACCCACACGCACCACCCACCCCTTTCCTTCTCCTCCCACCCACACACCGCCCACCCTGCCCTCCTCCTCCACCCACACGCCACCCACCCCTTCCTCCTCCCAAGTATGCTATGCAGCGCCATCCGACTTCCTCTGAGTCAGACGGGAGCCGAGAGCAGCACGTGTCTCGGGCGGCCATGCTCCTCCGCGGGACTGGTGCTCTCATGGAGGGAAAGGCGTGATATTCCTGGGAGTGCCATCTCTCCGGGGGACTTGTGGCCACAGGCTGAGGGCGAGGCGGGACCTGCTCTGTACAACGCGTGCCTCACCACGAGGAGGGGCTGTGGAAGGTAAGGGCGTGCGGGTTCGGCTTCTCCTAAATTATTTATTGTGTGTTGCCTTACATCACAGTTCAGTGTGAAATACAGTCAAAAGAATTGATGTTTAACTGTCAAATACACAGCATAGCTTCGGTCCCATGTAACTTCAAAGTCCTCACGGTATATAGCTCCCCCTAGTCAGTTTGAGCATCGCGAGACCTCCCTTCTCGCCTCTCAAAATAAATCATCATGGTGTATGCGTGTCCCCGTCTGACCTTTCCCTTTCATGCACCAGTATCTGTCCGACTGATACTTTTGTGATATGTTTTCACATATTTGCACACATCGGTGACTATTGAGAAAAAAACAACTCTATCTAGCTCCTAGAAGTGCAACACGGGTTTAGTATGTGGGGATGTGACTTTATTAACTGGAAGTAGACTGTGTACGCAAATGAATTAAACGTAAGTGCAATATTATCGTAGATGGTTGTGTCGCGAGGTATCAGATCACGCGCAGGACAATAGAAGCACATTAGGAGGGATGAGAGCTGGTAATTGGTAGTTATTTTGGATAGTTTATTGCGATTAGTTTTAAAATTGCCTGGCCGACTTTCTCCTGGAGAAAAAAACGTCATAAGGGATGTAACACTGTCATATGCTGGAAATATACTGTTTCTCATCAGCGCGTTGTTAGGACGCCGGTAAGCTTTGGGTGGCTTACATTTACTTATTGTTGTTTGCATTGGTATAAGTGAACTGAAATATGTTACAGTTTTGTGCCGAGTCTAAATACATTTGCGTGACGTTAGCTCAGCTCCCCCTGTGCGAACGTCTTCGGAAGCCACGCCCACTTCCAGAGTCTGAGAGCAAGGAACCACAGGTGTTTGTTTTAAAAGCACACATTGTTCATGTCACCCTACAGTGACCTCTGTTGCCTGAAATTAACCTGCTGCGGTGCTGGCAGGCTCCTCTGCGGCCTCTTTGGATCAGCAGCGCTGGGCGTAGAACCAAAACCAGTCATGGACGTGTTGCAGTCACACAGGGCATATTACAGCCAGTTATGAAGGGGAACATCGAAACTATTTCAACATTGTAGTGTCTTTCAGAGTAACATGATGCAAGGTCTGTCAGTGCCCGAAACAAAACGAGCCATGCAGAGGCCGTCATGTATTGGTGTCAAATAATATTCAGTGCCTGCCTGACACAATAGGTTTGAAGGAACAAATGTCCCCAGAAAAATTATGTGAAAAAAAAGTACAAACAGTGATGCAGTGGATGCTTGAATTAATCTCAGCTACTGGCAATTACTGTGCACAGTATCCAAGTACATTTGTTCCTGTCTGTGCCCCGACGGAAAGGGGACCAAACAATCCTTTCTTTATTATTTTGTTTCTTGTTCTTTGTTTAATGTAAAATTATACTCTAGGAAAATGGCAAAAGTATTCACTACTGTACCAAGACACTGATGGCCTGAAAGAAAATAACAAGCATTAAAAATGCAATAGGTCTCGCCTTTCATTAAGTTAAAGCCATTTGCTTTGCTATACAATACCATTAGCAAAGCAAATGGCTTTAACTTAATCAAAGGCGAGACCTATTGCATTTTCAATGCTTGTTTTGTGTTGCATTTTCACCCTAAGTTGGCAGGGTATGCCCAGACATGGGTCCCATGCACGCTACGCCACCGGTTTCAAGCTAGCTTGGCTGGTGAGCGGTGATATCCCGAAACCGGTTCTAGGATGCTTGTTCAAGGTCCAGGGAGGACCTGGCCTGGCAGTTCGGGCTGGACTGTTCCCATGGGCAGCAGGGTCAAGACCGATTTCCATATATCTGGGTCTAAGCTGGGATGGATTAAACCCAGATCTGTGACTGGGGTGAACGTTTGACAATGTTCAGCATTCAGTCCATCATTTCTTTTTGTGTTGCATAATTGTTGGGAGGACACAGCTGTAGTGCCCTACAAAGACTCTGGCGCCTCTGACTAGGTCACCTCCAAGTGTCAGCAGGTGGACTCCATCCTCCCCTGCCTCTTGTTGAAGCCTCTAATGTGCTACCTCAAACACACACCTCAGAGACAATGACCGGGACATGCCCAGCAGACAGCCTCCTGTTAGCCCTACGAGCAGAAAAATTAGTGTTCTGGGCGGGGATGACAATGTGTGGTGCATCTGAGGCCCTGTCACCCCAAGTGCCGTTGGGCGCAACACGCGTTTGCACCTGCTCCTGCCTCCCCAGGACACCTTAGTACACAGCAGACGCATGCCCGGCGGTCCATTTATTATTAGGTCATGCGCTGTGCACAGCGTACGAGGTACCACTCGGCTAAGATACCCCTTGAGAGGAGAGCACATGGGTCTCAGGGACCACTCCAGACATCCTCTTGCAAGCAGGTGCACTTCTTGAGTCCGCCTCCAGGGGGGATCCCATTCCTCTTAAGTGCAGACTCACTGACTGACAAGGAGCTTTCTAACAGACTCCCGCCGGCTACACGAGTCCTCAAGTGCTGACTCACTGCCAGACAAGGAGCTTTCTAACAGACTCCCGCCAGCTACATGACTCACTGCCAGACAAGGAACTTTTTAACAGACTCCCGCCAGCTACATGTGTCCTCAAGTGCTGACTCACTGCCAGACAAGGAGCTTTCTAACAGACTCCCACCAGCTACATGTGTACTCAAGTGCTGACTCACTGCCTGACAAGGAGCTTTCTAGCAGACTCCTGCCAGCTACATGTGCCCTCAAGTGCTGACTCACTGCCTGACAAGAAGCTTTCTAACAGACTCCCGCTGGCTACATGTGTCCTCAAGTGCTGACTCACTGCCAGACAAGGAGCTTTCTAACAGACTCCCGCCGACTACATGTGTCCTCAAGTGCTGACTCACTGCCAGACAAGGAGCTTTCTTACAGACTCCTGCCAGCTACAGGTGTCCCCAAGTGTTGACTCACTGCCTGACAAGGAGCTTTCTAACAGACTCCTGCCAGCTACATGACTCACTGCCAGACAAGAAGTTTTCTAACAGACTCCCACCAGCTACACGTGTCCTTGAGTGCTGACTCACTGCCAGGCAGGAGCCTTCTAACAGACTCCCGCTGGATACATTTGTCCTCAAGTGCTGACTCACTGTCAGACAAGGAGCTTTCTAACAGACTCCTGCCAGCTACTTGTGTCCTCAAGTGCTGATTCACTGCCAGATAAGGAACTTTCTAGCTGACTCCTGCCAGCTACGTGTCCTCAAGTGCTGACTCACTGCCAGACAAGGAACTTTCTAAGAGACCCCAGCCTGCTACACGAGTCCTCAAGTGCTGACTCACTGCCAGACAAGGAGCTTTCTAACAGACTCCTGCGGCTACACGGGTCCTCAAGTGCTGAAGCGCTGCCAGACAAGGAGCTTTCTAACAGACTCCCGCCAACTACACAGGTCCTCGAGTGCTGACTCACTGCCAGACAAGGAGCTTTCTAACAGACTACCGCCAGCTACACGGGTCCTCAAGTGCGGACTCACTGCCAGACAAGGAGCTTTCTAACAGACTCCCGCCAGCTACATCTGCCCTCAAGTGCTGATGCGCTGACAGACAAGGAACTTTCTAACTCACTCCCACCAGTTACACGGATCCTCGAGTGCTGACTCACTGCCTGACAAGGAGCTTTCTAACAGTCTCCCACCAACATGTGTCCTCAAGTGCTGACTCACTGCCAGACAAGGAGCTTTCTAACAGACTCCCGCCAGCTACACGTGTTCTCAAGTGCTGGCTCACTGCCTGACAAGAAGCTTTCTAACAGACTCCCGCTGGCTACACGGGTCCTCAAGTGCTGAATCACTGCCTGGCAAGGAGCTTTCTAGCAGACTCCTGCCAGCTACATGTGTCCTCAAGTGCTGACTCACTGCCAGACAAGGACCTTTCCAACTGTCTCCCACCAACATGTGTCCTCATGTGCTGACTCACTGCCAGGCAAGGAGCTTTCTAACAGACTCCCGCCAGATACATGACTCACTGCCAGACAAGGAGCTTTCTTACAGACTTCCACCGGCTACATGTGTCCTCAAGTGCTGACTCACTGCCAGACAAGGAGCTTTCTAACAGACTCCCGCTGGCTACATGTGTCCTCAAGTGCTAACTCACTGCCCGACAGGAGCCTTCTAACAGACTCCCGCTGGCTACATGTGTCCTCGAGTGCTGACTCACTGCCAGACAAGGAGCTTTCTAACAGACTCCCGCTGGCTACATGTGTCCTCAAGTGCTAACTCACTGCCCGACAGGAGCCTTCTATCAGACTCCCGCTGGCTACATGTGTCCTCGAGTGCTGACTCACTGCCAGACAAGGAGCTTTCTAACAGACTCCCGCTGGCTACATGTGTCCTCAAGTGCTAACTCACTGCCCGACAGGAGCCTTCTAACAGACTCCCGCTGGCTACATGTGTCCTCGAGTGCTGACTCACTGTCAGACAAAGAGCTTTCTAACAGACTCCAGCTGGCTACATGTGTCCTCAAGTGCTAACTCACTGCCCGACAGCAGCCTTCTAACAGACTCCCGCTGGCTACATGTGTCCTCAAGTGCAGACTCACTGTCAGACAAGGAGCTTTCTAACAGACTCCCGCCAGCTACATGTGTCCTCAAGTGCTGACTCACTGCCTGGCAAGGAGCTTTCTAACAGACTCCCACCGGCTACACGTGTCTTCGAGTGCTGACTCACTGCCAGACAAGGAGCTTTCTAACAGACTCCCGCCAGCTACATGACTCACTGCCAGACAAGGAGCTTTGTAACAGACTTCCACCAGTTACGTGTGTCCTCAGGTGCTGACTCACTGCCAGACAAGGAGCTTTCTAACAGACTCCCGCCGACTACATGTGTCCTCAAGTGCTGACTCACTGCCAGACAAGGAGCTTTCTAACAGACTCCTGCGGCTACACCGGTTCTCAAGTGCTGACTCGCTGCCTGGCAAAGAGCTTTCTAACAGACTCCCGCCGGCTACACGAGTCCTCAAGTGCTGACTCACTGCCTGGCAAGGAGGCTTTCTAGCAAACTCCTGCCAGCTACATGTGCACTCCAGTGCTGACTCACTGCCAGACGAGGAGCTTTCTAACTGACTCCAACCAGCTACATGTGTACTCCAGTGCTGACTCACTGCCAGACAAGTAGCTTTCTAACAGACTCCTGCCAGCTACACATGTACTCGAGTGCTGACTCACTGCCTGACAAGAAGCATTCTAACAGACTTCCGCCGGCTACACGTGTCCTCGAGTGCTGACTCAACGCCTGACAAGGAGCTTTCTAACAGACTCCCACCGGCTACACGTGTCCTCGAGTGCTGACTCACTGCCAGACAAGCAGGGCCGGACTGGCCATAGCGGGCACCGGGCGTTTCCCCGGTAGGCCGCTAGGGTGGGGGCCGGTTTTGGGCCCCTGGGGGCCGGTTTTGTTACCGGGGGTCGGCAAACACGTATAGCCGGTGGGAGTCTGTTAGAAGCTCCTTGTCAGGCAGTGAGTCAGCACTCGCAGACACGTGTAGGCGGCAGGAGTCTGTTAGAAAGCTCCTTGTCTGCAGGGCCGGACTGGGAACAGAAACCGGCCCTCGCAAACTGCTCGGCTGCACTCCCCCTCACCCTAGGGGGGGCCGGCTGAGCAGTTTGCCAGGGCCGGTTTCTGTTCCCAGTCCGGCCCTGCAGACAAGGAGCTTTCTAACAGACTCCTGCCGCCTACACGTGTCCTCCAGTGCTGACTCACTGCCTGACAAGGAGCTTTCTAACAGACTCCCACCGGCTACACGTGTCCTCAAGTGCTGACTCACTGCCTGACAAGGAGCTTTCTAACAGACTCCCACCATCTACATGTTTTTAGCGCAGTTTCTGTGACTTCAAACTTTCTAGGGTCACCTGCCGATCTGGCTGCCGATGATTGAACACTGTGGTACATGGTACGGCCACACTGTCCCCTGACAGGAGTTAGCCCACCTGCCCGGTTTCCGCATCCCAGCCTTGTGAAACAGGCTCTAATGCCCTGTTAATGTCCGGCGAGGATCCGCAGCCACCACAGCACCACTCAAGAGAGACCAGCTAGAGAATACCATGGTCCCGAAAACAGAAAGGCACAGCAGCGTCACACTATGAAAAGTATGTTGGGACAGGCCCGGTTCCAGGAATTGTGATCTGGATGGGCCAACGGTTTGTTTGGGTGGGCCAATGTGGGTCCAATTTTTGTCAATTCAGTAATCCCAAGATTTACATCATATCTTCTTCCAAACAGGCATAGAGAGCATCTAGGAAGTTATTTTAGAGAAGCAGCTGATGCCTATACTCAGCAGCTCAACTCTTATAATTTCCAGCAGGCCAGGCTTTAGCACCAGCACCAGGATTCCAAGCAGATTGTAATAGCAGTTTAAGGTTAAGGAGGTACCTGTTACCAGACCTGAGCCTTGACATTTCACACTAGGAAGACAGGCACTGAAAGCTTGATCCGGGCTTGAGCCTGAAGCCTGGCTCTGGCTCAGCATGAGGTCCTGTTGGAAATTCGAGCCCATAATGAGCCGAACTATTATGTACGTTCTGCCTGCCACCCTCAATCTACTCAGGATGTGGCGTTACAGCGAGAGCTTCCAACTTTGGAACTGAACAAGCTAGGTTGGAGTCATGGCATTGGCTCAACATCCTGTGATTCTGGGCAAATCTCAAGTGCCTAAATGAAATGAATGTGACCTTGTATAATGTAACTGGTGTTGGTGTGAAGCACTTTAATATCTCCAGGTAGAGTTCACACTATATAAAAATCGCAGAAAACCTGGGAGGCAAAAACAAATCATTAGCATAAGAAGGAGAGACAAATAGCCATATAGCAGCTGATGTGTAAAAAGTGAAAACATAAAACCTGGATAAATTGCAGCATCTCCACTTAAAGTGTGTGAGCTTGGGCAAATATTTTATTTCACCTAAACTCGATTTTCTTCATATTTGCGCATAAAAGCATATTCAAATACTTGAATCAGAAAACCAACTATACAAAACCTATTGTGTTTTATTTAATAGACTATTGTTGCTCTATAATAATCCAGGCCACATACATGGTCCACGTGACAACTGTCTTGCCTGTTGGTTCACTAATAGCACTGTTACCAGTGTGAGGACGGGGCACGAATGACTGACTCAAAGCTCATTAAAAACTATCACTTTTAACAAGTGCTTCTTAGTGCAGCGCTATATTGTGACATATTTATGTCAAAGCTTCCTTGTGTTAAAGAAATACAGTCTCATCAAAATTTTAAAAAGTGTATCATATTTTACGTGATGCATGTTGTATGTTTGCATAGCAAACATTTTCAGGGCTCGGATTGTGCGTGGGCTCTAAGAGCCAAGCCAGAGCCTGAGCTCGGCTCTCCCTGTTAATTTGTTTGCTCGCCCACCTCTAACCCCAAAACCCAATTTCAATTTTAAAGACAGTGAAAACAAAATTTCGACGTTCTGACGTTGAGATTGATGAAGCACTTAACAGGTGCCTTCTCCGTGGCCTCTTCTGCTGTGATTGGGTGGGCCAAAGGGCATGTTTGGGTAGGCCTGGCCCACCCGGCCCCCCCTGCTAGAACCGGGCCTGTGTTGGGACAAGGAACTGAGGGACAGGCAGATACTGGTACATTCGTGGCCCTCCAGTGACCAATCAGAGGCATGGACTGAGTTGCAATCACATGCTGCTACATCTGTGGCCTCCGGAAACGAATCAGAGGCATGGACTGTGGGGCAGACGGGCAATGGTACATCTGTGGCCCCTCAGTGACCAATCAGAGACATGGACTGAGGGGCAGACGGGCAATGGTACATCTGTGGCCCCTCAGTGACCAATCAAAGACATGGACTGAGGGGCAGACAGACAATGGTACATCTGTGGCCCCTCAGTGACCAATCAAAGACTTGGACTGAGACAGACAATGGTACATCTGTGGCCCCTCAGTGCCCAATCAGAGACATGGACTGGCAAGCATTCAGACAGTAGTACATCTGTGGTCCCCGGAGACAAATCAGAGGCATGGGAAAAGGTGCAGACAGACAATGCTACATCTGTCTCGCAAGTGACCAATCAGAGACACAGACAGAGGGGCAGACAGACAATGGTACATCTGTGCCCCCAGTGACCAATCAGAGGCATAGACTGAGGGGTAGACTAACACTGATACATCTGTGGCCTCCAGTACCAATCAGAAGTATGGGCTGAGGGGCAGGCAGACAATGCTACATCTGTGGCCCCTCAGTGACCAATCGTGGGCTTAGACTGAGGGGCAGACAGACAGTAGTTCATCTGCCACCTCAGTGACCAATCAGAGGCATGAGACAGAGAGCAAACGGAGTACATCATCAGACCCAGTAACCAGCCCGTTGCTTGCACAGAAAGGCAAACAGACACTGGTGCAGCAATAACACCAAGTGACCAATACATGGCGAGGAATGATGGGCAGAGTAGTGACAACCAGTGAGGCACCAACTGAGGGCCAATCAGACGGTGGCACATCAGTGACCTCACATGGACAATCTGAGCCGTGTACTAAGGGGCAGACAGACACCGGCGCAGCAGTGACACGTGGCGACCAGCACTGACCTTTGACTAAACAGAAGACAGACACTGTTACAGTGCTCTGAAGTGGCCTAGCTCACATGCAGGGCTTTACAGCACTCCTAAATAGGTCCGTGACTTGTCAGAGCTAAGCATGGACTGACACTGGAACAGCAGTGATAACCAGTGACCAGGCAACGTTAGGCACAGACTGACGAGCAGAAAGACACGGGAGCAGCCGTGCACAGGCAGAAGAACAGGCTGAGGAGAACAGGATAGCACAGCAACACCCCCCCCTCCCCAAGCTGAGGAGAACAGGACGGCCCAGCAACGCCCCCCTCTTCCCCCCCGGATGAGGCGCGACCATGAACGGGTGCAGCAGTGACACCTAGTGGCCTCTCCGAGCATGTCTTTGGCTGAGTTGCTGTTTCTCCCTCCCCTCGGGGTGGCACTGCAGGACTGCCTCTGCTATGGAGATGTGCATACATGACGTATAGCGTCTGGAAGGCAGACTTCTCACAAATGGGTCTCTCCTCTGCATACGGAATAGTTCAATGGAACATCGAGCAGCATAACAACCGCCCCTTAAAATTGTTTTGGAGGAAATGTAATGCGAAAAATACAGCTAAAAAAACCTACAGAGATCGTTAGCTGGATAAACTGAATGCGGTGCGGGTTCCTCACAGTGCTTGTCAATGGGTCATAAAGTTGATCAGACTATATGCACATCCGATCCTTGGCCTCGCTGCAGAGCACACAGAGCGCTGGTTTTGTATGTGTCAATTGTAATCGTGGGAAAGTGGGTGACGGAGGCCCACAGGCCACAGCTGTCGAAATATGGATAACACCAAAGGAAAAGAAAATACAGTGCTTAGAGGTGAGTGGGTGGGTTGTGTATGGGGCGGGTGGTGAAGTGGAGGACATGAAAGGAAGTATGCGCAGAATAAGAGCGAAAAGACGTGCTGAAGACGCAAGAGATGAGGCGTGACATACACAGACGAGGAGGCCAGACATAAGTGGGGAGAAGAGCAGCGTTAGTGTCTGCTATACCTAGAGCCTGTAAAGGAAGGTGGTGTGAGGGGGGCTCACGAGTGATGGATACACTCTCAGGGCCACGCCCCCTTACACAGACCGTAGTCATTTATCATTCACGGTCTCATATTTTCAGAATTGAGACATGTTCAGTTCCAATTACTACACACACACTTACCTCAGACTGGGCTGAGGATGGGAACTAGAGGCACGGGGCCAAAGGGCAAGCCAGCCTCCAATCTCATATGCAAACACAAGAGGCTGCCTCACGTGGGTTCCTACAGTTTCCTACAGAATTATGCTGAGATGCAACACCAGTGGGGGCATCTCATAAAAGCTTCGGACTGGCCTCACACACCGCCCGGTGTCATGCTTCATCATAGGCTGTCCTCGCCCTCTAAAACTTTGTTTGATAGAGGGCGGGCATACACTGGAGACAGGGATGCACTTCTACAACTAAGTGATGGCCGTGTGAAAGTGAAAGGTGATTTAAAACCATCACACCTGTCACTCAACTGTGTTTTATTCAGGGAACAGATGTATGGTATTAAAATAGGTGTACGGTGATCTGGGACATTATTCTCCCTTCACCGTATTAAGTGCGGTCAACATGTTTCTGCGTTAGTGTCCCCGTAGGGTACGTCGCATTCGTCAGGACAAATGGGTTTATCCTTTTGCCTCTTATGCAAAAGGAGCTGCTAATCTGGGGACGGGGATAAAGATAAATAAAATACAATCGCCCGTCTGGTGTAGTACCACTGTGACAAACTCTGTAGGAAACAAGGAAACAAAGAAAACAAACAAACCAAACGTGTAAGTATGTTTATAAATAGACAATTGTTGTCATCCAACCCAGGTCACACCTATAGCGCGCGTGGTGTGGTCTGTATGAGACACGTGGCACACGTACGTGTCATCAAATGGTCAATTGCATAATCCATTTCTTACCCTGAAATACTACTACTGGATGACCATTTTGGTTATTACAGTTTCATGCATTTTAGTTTTCTGGTTTTAATCTATGGATACATTATGAGATCATTACCACTTTCTAAATCAGCATTTCTCCCATACAGAAAGTCACAAGTAGGCCCTCCCACCCTCTCCCTCCCATGGAGTATAGAGGATAGTATTTCAGGGTAAGAAATGGATTATGCAATTGACCATTTGATGACACGTACGTGTGCCACGTGTCTCATACAGACCACACCACGCGCGCTATAGGTGTGACCTGGGTTGGATGACAACAATTGTCTATTTATAAACATACTTACACGTCTGGTTTGTTTGTTTTCTTTGTTTCCTTGTTTCCTACAGAGTTTGTCACAGTGGTACTACACCAGACGGGCGATTGTATTTTATTTATCTTTTATCCCCGTCCCCAGATTAGCAGCTCCTTTTTGCATAAGAGGCAAAAAGGATAAACCCATTTGGTCCTGACGAATGCGACGTACCCTACGGGGACACTAACGCAGAAACATGTTGACCGCACTTAATACGGTGAAGGGAGAATAATGTCCCAGATCACCGTACACCTATTTTAATACCATACATCTGTTCCCTGAATAAAACACAGTTGAGTGACAGGTGTGATGGTTTTTAAATCACCTTTCACTTTCACACGGCCATCACTTAGTTGTAGAAGTGCATCCCTGTCTCCAGGTGTATGCCCGCCCTCTATCAAACGAAGTTTTTAGAGGGCGAGGACAGCCTATGATGAAGCATGACACCGGGCGGTGTGTGAGGCCAGTCCGAAACGTTTTATGAGATGCCCCCACTGGTGTTGCATCTCAGCATAATTCTGTAGGAAACTGTAGGAACCCACGTGAGGGGCAGCCTTTTTGTGTTTGCAGTTCCAATTACTCACCACAAAATCGTGGTAACTCATTTATTTGACTCTGCTAACAAGCACTGGCAAAGCCAATAGATATGGCGTGTTTTAAGCGCATGTCCTTTTTGTGTTAAATGTGTCGTTTCTGTAACAGAAAATTCACAGAGAGGCACCGAAATACCGATCCGATGCTATTCTGTAGCCACAGCATTTTACTTTACGTGTTTAAGCCATGGCCTTGGTTATAAAGACCACGCCTCTTGGAAAGGATCCCCACTGAGGCTTCTCCAGCATGGCCCCTTCTGCAGACCTACCCCATCAGCGTAGTTCACACGATTTATTAAAACTGTCCCATAATATAATCCTTGAGGACACTGTCTGTGGTCTCAGAGTTAGAAATAATAATACCCCTTTGGTCACTGGGCAGACATTGCAGAAATGAAAAACTGAATCAGACCTGCTGGCATTCCATTGAGACCTGCATGCTGATCTCCGCAGCAAATACATAACCCAGCTGAGCTGTCTCACCGCCTCCCTTCTCTAGGCCTGAGTGCTGACGGACAGGCTGCTTGCACCGCCAGCCCCATCGAGGTGTATTATGGGACAAATACGTTAGTAGAAGAAAGGTCGGGGGCTCCCAAGGCCCTCCTGTCCATGAACCAGCTGCGTTCTTCACACGGGCGGTCTGTCCTCGTGGTTGGAAGCATGGCACATATTATGAAACTAACCACCTCTAGGAGCTCGGGAGTACTTAAGGTGCATAAATCAGTGAGTGAATACAGAGAATGCAAGACTTAATAAGAACATGAGAATAAAGGGAATTTGCGCCCGAACAAATACTGGAATTAATATACGGATGCCATTTTGTCCAATTTACTTTTTAGGAATTCGGTCTCTCAGGCTGCACCCCAGCATGTCCCTGCACTTTGGCCACCTGTTTCGGGCCAGTTTATGTCTGTCCTACTCTCTAGAGCACCTAGAACCTGTCCTCCACAGTACAAGCCCCTCCTGCAGTTTCGGGTACAGAGGACTGACTTCACTTTGCCCGCGCCCAAGGTCACACGGTAGATCGGCAAGACGAATTGTTCCCAGCCACCCGCGTCCAAACGCCACTTTGCTATTAGCCTGGTCATTCTTTGGTCTAATGGGCCACGACGGGCTCTTGACTCCGGGGAGGGAAGCAGGACGAGGGGGCTGTCCCCAGTTCTTCACCCTGGGCCTCCCCCATCATGTTTGCAGCATGAAATAGCCGCTCCATAGCCACTCATTTTCAGATGATGTATGAGTCCATTAATGGCCGCCTCCCTGCAGGCCTGCTGAGCGGGCGCCTCTCGTGGTGGGAGCACCGGGGGCAGCCCGCTGCGCTCCGAGGGGAGGGAGCACAAATTGCTTCTCAAAATGGCAAGATTGGCAGAAGAGACGCGATGAAGAAAATGAGCATAGCTGCTAACAATCGCCAGGAGCTCTCCAAGCCTGCTTTGTGTGTTTTGCTGACATGAAACAATAGGACTATTTTTTATAGAAACCAAAGTAATGCGCGCGCCTTCATTCTACTTTTCAGGCTCTACTTTCACAGCTCCACAAATCCGGAAGTAGAGAGAGCTTCTGCATGGCGCCATCTTGAACGGTCCACTGGAGTGTTTTGGGTCACTGTGATGTCACTTCCGCCAGTGTGCTAGACTTGCAGAGGTCATACTTGTGAGGTGCCTCTGGTGACTGTTTGAGCTGGCATCACCTGGAGGCGCTTCCTGGAGAAAGATAAATCCCAGAACCGCAGCTGACTTGAGTCACCGATTACCCACAAAGCATCAAGGACTAACGCAGGGCGGCAAAGGCTCCAGCTGTTTTCTTGTTTGAGAGCCAAGCAAGTCAAAAAGAATGAGGCGCCTGTGGTATATTTTTAATATTTAAACAGTCGATGTCGATGTACGCAATGATACATGCGTACATAAATACGAGATCGCATCCCTGTTGTCAAAATCACCCGATATGATCTCTCCATCAACCCAGAGTCAGAAATACGTGGTCAGGCAGGCTTTACGACCTAGGCCTGAGGCTACTGATTATCAGATCAAAGGTGAGGTGGCACGTAGCGGGCAGAACAAACGCACAAACAGGAAAAATCCTGATCAATCCCACAGATGGCAGCAACACCACAATGATCTGGGGATATTGGCCCCAATAAAGCACACATGGCCGGAGGGGTGCACGTTCCCAAAACACCATAAAGTTAGATGCCACAGGAAGTTAGGAACACTCAGTCAATCAGGACACAGCACACACAGTGATCACATGATCCCCATGCCAGACATCTGGACACGTTACCCACTGGCCCTCATTGTGTCCAAGCAAGGCCGAGTTCCACCTGCATTTTTTAACAGGTGGGAGTAATTTATGACTCCATGACTAGGCCTGCATTCCTCTTTCTAAGGATCTCTGAATTGTTTTATGATGCTCGAAGAAATGTATATAATGGTGGTCAGATCGATTGTACTTTGAGACAGTCCTCAGACCCCGACTCTGTAACTGTTCTCTCGGCCGAAGAGTTTGATTAAACCAACTGTTCCTGTTTTGCCAAACACCTTTTGTCTTTTGTTATTTTCAAGGTAAATTCACATTCAAGCAACATTTTGGTGAGCCAGCCAGGAGAGATTGGTGCTTCGAACCCAACTGCAGTCGAAGGAAACGACCCCGCCCAGATTCACATCTGCGCAGCAAGGAAGGTGAGCAGACGCCACAAATGATTGAAAGTTCTGCTGAATCTACCGGGCGGAGGTCTGACCTGAAGCTGCCGTTAGTGGGTAAGAGACTACATCTGATCCTTAGTCCCAGCATTTGGCGTATGAAAAACTAGGAAGAAGCGCAAAAATGTAACCATGGCAACCTGCCGCTGACAGAAATCTGACATATTGCATATTTTATGTGTTTGAACTGAGTAGTAGCAAGGCGGCCTTGGAGGTGTTTGTTAGACCTGGCACCATTGGCGTGGGTCTCCCCTCCATTTTTCGCTTTTTGTCTCCTCTGTGTTTGCTGGTGTTAGATGATCTGGGCGCTGTGCCACGGCCATTCCGTGCCACAGCGCGAATGCTCCCTATTGTAAATTGACTGTATGAATTGATGTTCCCATAATTGGCTCATTTGGTTTACCTGTTAGTCTCTAGTATAGTGCACCGTGCGTGCCCAGAACTGGTAGACCGAATGCTGCTGGTGGGCCTGCAGCGCTGATTGCGCCACCCACAGAAGCAGCTTGTAAAGTGGAAAGTCGAATTTAGTATGCCTGAGCTCAGAATATTAAAGTACATCTTTTAGTGAGGGTTATTTCTATATTCTGTGTCTGAAAATACCACTTTGGGAAAGTGGGTATTTTCTTGCCTAAGTCTTCCAGTGTGCTCTGCTGTTATGTGTATTGGCTGTCTGGTTTTGGACGGACAGGGTAGGTTGAACCCGACCTGGGTCAAGTAGAGAGATCTGCAGCTGGAGTATGGGGAGGGGTGACCCTTTGATCTGAGCAGGGCTGCGCCTGGCAAGGTGAATGATGGCTCCCCCTCCCACGGTGCGTCTGATGGCAGACCCCCTCTCCTAAAGGGCAGGATGCCGCCTCGTAAACAACGTGCCCCCAGGACCTCCCCGAACTGGTTCTGACTGGGTTCAGTGACTTGTGACTTTTGAGAGAACAAAGGCGAGGGGGTATAAAGATGTGCGCGAAAACCCTCACGGGTGTGTTACTTCTCGATGCCAAGACGAACCTCTGTCCGTGTAACTAGAGGGAAAGGACTTTGAAACTTTCATCCATCTTGCTGAAGCAACTACCCAAGGGCCTGATTTGAGCTCGCCTCCTGCTGAAGTCTCAGGGACATTAGACTTCACCCATCAGCCGTCTGGATTCCTATTTGAGGGGGATTCTACCCGCAGGTGAGGCCTCTGTTGAGAATTCCAGAGCCTCTGGTTCTACTGCGGGGAACGCGGCCTGAAAGTCGCTATCGCTATTGTGGGCCGCTGCAGCTGAGGAGCTGTGCCGCTGAGTGCCCGCATTTGCCATCCTACGAAAATCATCGCTATCGTGGGCCGCTGCAGCTGAGGAGCTGTGCCGCTCAGTGCCCGCATTTGCCATCCTACGAAAATCATCGCTATCGCTATTGTGGGCCGCTGCAGCTGAGGAGCTGTGCCGCATTTGCCCTCCTACGGAAATCATCGCTATTGTGGGCCGCTGCAGCTGAGGAGCTGTGCCGCTGAGTGCCCGCATTTGCCATCCTACGGAAATCATCGCTATCGCTATTGTGGGCCGCTGCAGCTGAGGAGCTGTGCCGCTGAGTGCCCGCTTTTGCCATCCTACGGAAATCATCGCTATCGCTATTGTGGGCCGCTGCAGCTGAGGAGCTGTGCCGCTGAGTGCCCGCATTTGCCATCCTACGAAAATCATCGCTATCGCTATTGTGGGCCACTGCAGCTGAGGAGCTGTGCCGCTGAGTGCCTGCATTTGCCATCCTACGGAAATCATCGCTATTGTGGGCCGCTGCAGCTGAGGAGCTGTGCCGCTGAGTGCCCGCATTTGCCGTCCTACGAGAATCATCGTTATCGCCATTGTGGGCCGCTGCAGGTGAGGAGCTGTGCCGCTGAGTGCCCGCACTAGTCATCACTTCCAGGATCTTGTTACCACCTGCGGGTACCGCAGGGTGCCCGCCTTTTAAGCCCCGTCCCAGGATTATCGTGAGTGCACGCCGCGGACCGCTACAGCCGGGAGCTGTGGCCGCTGCGAGTCCGCCTGTCATCACCGCGGCTTCTTTGTGAGGCTGCGTGCCGTGCCCCTTTACATCTCAGGTACATTGTGCATCACCGGGTCGCGTGGACCCCGGCCCCGAACTAAGTCCGTTCCACCCCCGTTTCGAGTGCCTTTATTACTTTTGAAGTGAATCTGTAATTGTGTGCATTGTGGCTCCTTGAGTGCTTTTAGCCTCGTGTTCAGTCTATATAAAGATAACTATTTTTCTATAACTACTTGTGGTGTCCGTTTGTAGTCTCTCCTGTGTTATTGTGTATGGTCATAAATGCTTCACACACTGCCTCTGAGATAGGCCTGTCTGCTCGTGCTACGTTACCACAGGGTTGAGCAGGGGTTATCAAAGGGTGTAGCCCCCTTACTCTGACTTAGGAAGAAGGATCCCTATTTGGACCTCGGCGCCAGCCGCGGCCAACTAGAGATCCCCATTTCTAACAGTGTTCTTGCGGAGGTCACCTTTTTCCGATAGTCCGTACGCTAGGAAAGGTGAAGGTTGTTAGTCGCTTGGACCGCTGGGTGTGACACAGTCAGTATGCTTGTGCCTTGGGTGTGATACAGGAGCGAGACCTCACCGCTTGGACCTCTGGGCGTGACACAGAAGGTACGCATGGGCCCTGGGTGTGATACAAGGCTAGCACCTTGATCTTCTTTTTTAGTCTAAAAGGGTTTTCTCTGTGCTACCATTTTCTTAACACTGTTGGTACCTGAAAGAAGTGTGAGGTGTTGTTCGTGTGGGCCGCTGGGAGTGACACAGATGGTACGCATGACCCCTGGGTGTGAAATAGGGTGTAATTCGGACATTAGGGAAAATTGGACTTTGGAGATAAGGTGTAGCTTGTGCTTGGCCGCCAAGAAGGGCCAGTGGCTGTCAAGTTGTTCCTCTTTTCCGCATAAATTGTTATCTTTGTCCCGGAGCAAATATTGACAGAGTATCGGGCTCACTTAGTCCCGTGTACCGCGCAGAGCCTCCCCTCGTCATCGGGTTGTATGCGTTAGAAGCAGGCTAATGTATTTTTTGACTGTTGGAAACGGGGTTACCGAGTCCGTTACGGTAGCATGGCGCAAAGCGGGGAAGGCACGCGAAGGCAATGTGTAAGGCAGTTGTGCAGCACGCTCTTACTTTGACTCAGAAATGCGAAGCAATAACAGTACACCACACCAGGCTTGCGTAATTAAAATCAAGTTCTTTTATGTAAATCAGCGGTGCATCAGATGAGGCAGATTACTTCAGCTTTACATTGCAAATCATTACGTTATTCAACTGGTGCACATTCTTCTTAAAAATACCATCAACAGTGTAGGCCACTAAAAGGCCGCAGGAATCATCCTCTAAACACAGCACCCATAACGATCACCGGGTGCAGTAATAAAATATGGCCTAGAACATGTAATTCACTTCATGAATATTAAATTATGAGTACATAGGCACTTTACGTTACATTTTAACCAGGGCCTGCATTTGTCTAGGCACCCCCATAGGCAGTACAAAGGGCGTCGCCAATCCGGTACACCTGCAACCTGAAAACACTTCAACTCTTGGCAGGGTACACTGGAGTTCACTTCAATGAATTACCTTCCCTTCAGGCAAGGACATTTCCTCATAGGCATATTCAGCAGGCCCAGACAATCAGTAAAGCAGGCGCAACAATAAGCTGAGGGAAATACTAGAGGGAACCCCTCAACATGTCCGTAATACTGGGGCTTCCCTATAATTGAGGATTCCTATGTCTACAAGGGGAGGTAAGGGTTAAATCAGGCTTGGCCCTCTCCTCACCGGGGCCTCGCCTTGCAAAACGTTAATGAGGGCTTCTCCCTCTTTAGCTCCCCAGGGAATGCTGGCCCCCGGCCCCCAGTGGCGTTCTCTGGAGCCCTAGGGGCCTCCCGGGCTCACCTGCTGTTGTGTTGGTGGTCGCTCTTCCTTGCGACTGGGCCCGTTAGGGTTCGGCCCACGTGTTGGTTCTGTGAGCCCAGACTGGGCTGAGGGGCCTCGCACTGGCGTCGTGGGTCGTTGGGGGGCCGGTATTGCTCTCCTCCGGCCCCCGTGGAGTCAGCGGTATTAGGATGGAAAGGGAGCGGGAGCCGGCAGTCCTTCTCAGACGGCTTCCCGCTTCCCTCTGCTGCACACTGAGTCCCTCGTACCTCCGTACGCGCTGGGGGGCGGGCCGAGGACGTCGTCCAATCCCTGCGCGGCCTTGGGGATCTTCCGGGGGCTCCCGCTGGCAGTGGAGCCCCTCCGGCGTCGTTCCTCCCTGGGCTCCGGCAGGGACCAATCTCGTCGCGGCCTTTTCGGGGGCGGGGCCCCTGACGCGGCTGCTCCTCGCGTTGCCGGGCAACGCCTCCCGCCTCCTGCTCTTAGGTCCCGTGCGGCCTTCTCTTCTCCGGCCCGGACAGCGGCGGCCACGGGATGATCCGGGGGCTCCCGCTGGCAGTGGAGCCCCTCCGGGCGATTCCCTCACCGTGCCCACAGCGCGGGCAGCACGTCGTCGCCCCTACCACGGGGTACAGGTACCAGGGCCACAGCGGTGGTCTCGGGGGTGATCCTGCAGGCTTCGGTGAGGGCGCGGACGGCGCACCTCACCACTATAAACTCAGAGGGGCCCCGGCTGTCTTCACAGCGCTCCTCACACGGCGACGGCCGCACCAGCAGAGAGTAGCCACGAGGTTAGTGGCTAGGGGGCAACTTCCTTTCAGGGGAGATACAGCGCGGAGCGCGCTGGCAGCCTATGAGCAGGGCTGCATGGGAAGGGTTCGTGGGGACAGTCCAGCTGCAGGCAGGGATGGATAGGGGGGTGAAGGTCTAGCGCTTAGGGCACGGCGCTTTACCTCGTGATCCCCAGTTGAAGATTCAGCTTGGGTTGGCTGGCTGTCAGGTTCATTGTTCCAGTTACTTGGTTTCAGAATCTTGTCAGGAATGGTTTATTATAATGTCTGTGACAAAAGTTTCCTGTCAGAAAGTTCTTCTTCTGAGGGGGGGTGTGAGTTGGTGGTTCTGGGGTTGCTTGATGTTCCTCCCAGCACGCTGAAGGTGGTTCCCTGGGTCCCCTCACACTGGGCAAGGTCAGTGGGTGGTGGGCGTTCCTCAGCTATCTTACTTCAGCAGGGCCTCAGTCCTGTCAGGAGCAGTAGTGTAGGTCTCCCCCTAGGCCCTAAAGCCTATACTCCAGCGCAGGTTCTCCCAGGTTCAGTGGTGCTCCAACCTAACTGACTAAAAGGTTTTCCCTCCAAGCCTCTTATACCCCTAGGTCAGGTGACCCTCCTAAAGGCGGCAAAACATAACTCCTCCCACAGCCCGGAAGGTTCTGGAACCTTCCGCCTATCTAGCTATGTGGCCCAGAGGCGGGAACGGGATGGATACTGTATCCCTATGTCCCAGCCTGACCCTGGCTACTAGCGTGTATGTGTGTAAGGCCCTTCTGCAGTAGCAGGGGCCTGTGGCAGCCATCTTTAGTGAGAGAGCACCTGCACCTCAGCACTGGCCAGCAGTGGCAAGGCGCCCGGAGACCTAGGTCCAGTAAAAATATGGTGGCAAAAATGAGGCGCAAAAGGGAAAAAAAACAGGGCAAGACCACCATAGGGCTGACGGGTCTAACACGCGTCCCCCCCAGCCGAAAGAGGGGAGAGCTTCCCAACCTCTAGGGAGTTCTCTTCGCTAAGGCGGAAAAACCGGGAGAGACCGTCAGCGTTGGCGTGGTCTACACCGGGTCGATGTTCCACCCGAAAGTCCATCCCCTGGAGGGAAATGGACCACCTCAACAATTTGGGGTTTTCGCCTCTCATTTGCATGAGCCAGCGAAGGGGTCTGTGGTCGGTCTGGATCAAGAAGTGACAACCAAAAAGATATGGCCTCAACTTCTTTACAGCCCAAACCACAGCAAAGGCTTCCCGTTCGATGGTACTCCACCGCTGTTCCCGGGGAGTAGTCTTCGGGAGATGAAGGCCACTGGCTGGTCTTGGCCATCGTCATTCAGCTGCGAGAGCACAGCTCCTATGCCATGCTCAGAAGCGTCTGTCTGCACGATAAACTCCCGTCCAAAATCTGGAGTCCTGAGCACCGGTGCGGTGCACATGGCACGTTTAAGGGTCTCAAAGGCATCCTGGCAGGCAGCCGTCCAGATGACTCTGCGTGGCTGCTTCTTTGAAGTCAATTCCGTCAATGGGCCCACGATGGTTCCATATCCCTTGACGAACCGGCGGTAGTATCCCGTGAAGCCGAGAAAAGCTCGGACCTCTGTTTTGGTCTTGGGGGGCTCCCAGGCCATGATGGTCTCAATCTTGGCTTGGAGGGGGTTGCACCTTACCTCCGCCCACCAGATGTCCCAGGTACACGACAGATCCCTGTCCAATCTGGCACTTGCTGGCCTTGATGGTTAGACCAGCCCTTTGCAAAACCTGTAGCACCTCCTGGAGATGCTGCAGATGGTCCTCCCAGCTGCTACTGAAGACATCTATGTCATCCAGGTAGGCAGCAGAGAAGGCCTCTAGGCCAGACAGCACCTGGTTCACCAACCGCTGGAAAGTGGCTGGAGCATTTTTCAACCCGAAGGGCATCACACGAAATTGAAAGTGGCCCTCGGGGGTGGAGAACGCAGTCTTCTCCCTTGCTCCTTCCGCCATGGCGATCTGCCAATAGCCTGACGTTAAATCAATGGTACTCAGATACCAGGCTGCTCCCAGCCGGTCAATGAGCTCATCCGCCCGAGGGATCGGGTGAGCGTCGGTCTTGGTGACTGAGTTGAGTCCACGATAATCCACACAGAACCGAAGTTCTGGTGTGGTGCCCGGGGGGGCCGCTTTCGGCACCAACACCACCGGACTAGCCCAAGGGCTACTGGAAGGCTCAATCACCCCCAGTTCTAGCATCTTGGTAACCTCACCCTGGATACTAGCCTTGACCTTATCGGACAGCCGGTAAGACTTGGTTTTCACTGGCGGACTGTCCCCTGTGTCCACATCATGGGTACACAGGTGCGTGATTCCAGGCGTGAGGGAGAACAACGAGGCGTACTGCCCCAAGACCTGGCGGCAGTCCCTCTGTTGCTCTGGGGTCAAGGATGGGGCGAGGACCACTCCCTCTACCGAACCATCCTTTTCATGGGCCGCCAGAAGGTCTGGCAGAGGCTCACTCTCCTCCTCCTCACTTCCATCTGTTATCATCAGGAGAGTGAGCTCGGAACGCTCCTGGTGTGGCTTCAGGCGGTTGACGTGGAACACCCTGTGGGGTTGACGGGGGTCTTCATGTCAACGACATACGTGGTCTGGCCTTTCCTTTCCAGGATCTCAAACGGTCCAGTCCACCTGTCCTGGAGGGCGCTAAGCTCTCCTGGCTCCATGACCCACACCTTCTGTCCAGCGTCTAACTCTACCGTCCGCGCGTTCCGGTCATACCATTGCTTCATGACGGCCTGACTCGCCTCTAAGTTGTCCGAGGCCTCCTTCCACAGCTTGGCCACTTGGCTGCGGAACGCCAGCATATAGCTGACCACATCACGGGGAAGCTTCGAGGAAGACTTCTCCCACCCCTCCTTGACAAGACTGAGGGGCCCCCGAACGGGGTGGCCATAGAGCAGCTCAAAGGGGCTGAAACCGACCCCCTTCTGCGGCACCTCTCGGTAGGAGAAGAGCAGACAGGGTAAGAGGACGTCCCACTTCCTTCTTAAGTCCTCGGGTAGGCTCCTGATCATCCCCTTCAAGGTCTTGTTAAAGCGCTCCACGAGCCCGTTCGTCTGGGGGTGGTAAGGAGTGGAGAACCGGTAGGTCACTCCACACTCCTTCCACATGGCCTGCATGTAGGCCGACATGAAATTCGTGCCCCTATCTGACACCACGACCTTGGGGAATCCCACTCGGGTAAAAATCCCCATGAGGGCCCGCGCCACCACCGGTGCAGTGATGGTCCTCAGAGGTATTGCCTCTGGGTACAGGGTGGCGTGGTCTACTAGCACCAAAATGAACCTATGTCCAGCAGAAGTCGGCGGATCCAACGGCCCGACAATGTCAATCCCTACTCGCTCAAAAGGGGTATTGACAACTGGGAGAGGTTCTAGAGGGACCTTCACTTTAGTCCCTGTCTTGCCGCTCGCCTGGCAAGTGGTGCAGGTCTTGCAAAAAGTGTCAGAAGTGACGCACATCCTGGGCCAGTAAAAATGTGGGACCAAGCGCGCAAACGTCTTGTCCTGGCCCAGGTGTCCTGCTAGTGGTATCTCGTGTGCCAACTCTAGCAGAAAGGCCCGGTAGCATTGGGGGACCACCACGGCCCTTGAGGACCCATGCACCGGAGCCTTAGGCTCACTGTAGAGGAGACCATCCTCCCAGTAGACATGGTAGTTACCAGTCTCTGTTCCAGCTGCTTGGGCTTCGGCCTGTTGCCGTATGCCTTCAAGCGTAGGGCACTCCCTCTGTGCCCGGCAAAATTCTTCCCGGGTAGGCCCTCCTTCCACCTGCCACTCTGCAGGGGTCGGCAGGTCCCCCACGGGAAAACCAACCACCTCAGCGGACTCCGGGGTCACCTCCGCGGGCTCCCCATCCATCTCACCGGGTGTCTCCTCCCGGACATCTCCTCGTCCAGCAGTGGGCTGGGCCATTATTTCAGGCTCCAACCCGGGCTGAGTTCCTTGTCGGGCAGCCATGGACCGCGTGATAACGCAAGTCCATCCTGGTAACCCCAACATCTCAGCATGGGCATTGAACTCTACCTCCCTCCAGGCAGTATGTTCCAAGTCGTTGCCCAGCAGACAGTCAACTGGCATGGCAGGGCTCACCGCAACCTTCATCAGACCTGATACTCCTCCCCACTCAAAGAGAACTTGGGCCACGGGGTAATGACCCAGGCTATTGTCAGCCATCCCAACCGGGTGGAACTCCTCAGGAATCACCTGCTCTGGGGACACCAGCTGACGTCTCACCATCGTCATGCTGGCACCTGTGTCCCTCAGAGCCTCCACCTCCTCCCCGTTCACCAGGACCCTCTGCCGATACTTGGCAGTGTTCGCGGGTACCTGAACCCGCGGGATGATCTCTCTATCCCCCAGGGAAACTAAGGTCAAGCCTGTCCACTCACCTCCCCTACCTAGGGACAACTCCTCCCCAAGCGCTACACTGGCCACCCCGGGGCTCTTACCTCCTGTGGGGGCTGGGGTTCTCTTGCGACACTGGGGATCCCCCTTGTAGTGCCCAACCTCCCCGCACTCGTAGCACCGGACAGTTCTGGGCTGCTGACTCCTGTCAGGGTAAGTGGGTTTCTGGAATCCAGATTGGGATGGGGAACCTACCCCTCTCCCAGGCGGTCTATTTTGGGGACCTTTAAAGAACTCCCTCTTTTTATCTCCCCCTCTTTCTTCTGGGGGAACCCCTGTCCACCTTTCGGGGGGTCTGCCCCGGCTCCCTTGTGGGACACCCGAGTGCTGACCCACGTGTCTGCCTCCTCTGCAAGCTCCCTTGGGTTGGTCAGCTTGCGGTCCACCAAGTACTGGCGCAGCTCCGGAAAACATTTCTCGAGGAGGTGCTCTCTCAAGAACAGGTCGTACAGCCCAGTGTAATTGTCAATGTTGCTGCCACGCACCCAACCCTCCAATGCCTTCCGGGCATAATCATAAAAATCCACCCAGTTTTGTGTGTTGAGCTTGTGGCTGTTGCGGAACTTTTGGCGGTACTTCTCTGGGGTGAGGCCAAACTTCCTGAGCAGGGCCTCCTTCATGATAGGGTAGTTAGTCTGCTCCCCCTTATCCAAAGTTAAAAGTGTGTCCCTTACTGGTGGAGGTATGTACCTATAAAGGCCTCCTCCCCAGTAGCTCTCAGGAACTCTATGGGCCACCAAAGCTACCTCGTACGCCGCCAACCACTTGTCGATGTCATCACCCACACTAAAGCTGGCTATCACCTCCCTGGGTAGATAAAATTTGGGCTCCTGTGGAACCCCAGCAGGTACGCTGCCACCATTCACTTTGCCTTCCATCTCCATCTGCAAGGCTCGGAGCTCTAGTTCTTTCAGGCTAAGCTCATGTGCAAGCCTCCTTTCCTCCATGGCTAGCCTTGCCTGCTCTCGCTCCCTTTCCATCCTAGCAAGCTCTAATGTCAATTGCCTTTGCTCCCTCCTGTCCTCGAATTCCTCTGCTGACAAACTCCCCCTGACGCACTACTGCCTGCCCTGGAACGTCTTCCTGGCAACACATTCTCGCTGACGTCAATGTTCAGTAGGCTCAGTTCTCCTGGGTCGTCTGCCTCCCTCTGCTCCTCCTCCCCTCTTCTCCCCGGGTGGGCCATTACCCATGCCCTCAAAGCTTTCTGAAGCACCTCCTTCCTGGCGCCTCGCTTGACGGCCACCCCCTCTCTAGGCAGAACTCCTTGAGCTGTGTCACCGTATACCTCTCTAGGTCGGCTAACTCAAACTCCATCCTCCTAGGTGGGGTCCCAGACAATTTAAGGAAGGGGTTCTAAATTGTAGGTAGCAGGTCTACCGCAGGACTAACACAATCGGCAATCACAAGAGAATTCCTAGTACTTGCATTTCACTAGGTGTCTAATTGCGGCGCACACTGAGTCACTGTAGGGTGCTGCACAAACACCAGTCCTTATCTCACCGCTGAACACCAATGTTGGAAACGGGGTTACCGAGTCCGTTACGGTAGCATGGCGCAAAGCGGGGAAGGCACGCAAAGGCAATGTGTAAGGCAGTTGTGCAGCACGCTCTTACTTTGACTCAGAAATGCGAAGCAATAACAGTACACCACACCAGGCTTGCGTAATTAAAATCAAGTTCTTTTATGTAAATCAGCGGTGCATCAGATGAGGCAGATTACTTCAGCTTTACATTGCAAATCATTACGTTATTCAACTGGTGCACATTCTTCTTAAAAATACCATCAACAGTGTAGGCCACTAAAAGGCCGCAGGAATCATCCTCTAAACACAGCACCCATAACGATCACCGGGTGCAGTAATAAAATATGGCCTAGAACATGTAATTCACTTCATGAATATTAAATTATGAGTACATAGGCACTTTACGTTACATTTTAACCAGGGCCTGCATTTGTCTAGGCACCCCCATAGGCAGTACAAAGGGCGTCGCCAATCCGGTACACCTGCAACCTGAAAACACTTCAACTCTTGGCAGGGTACACTGGAGTTCACTTCAATGAATTACCTTCCCTTCAGGCAAGGACATTTCCTCATAGGCATATTCAGCAGGCCCAGACAATCAGTAAAGCAGGCGCAACAATAAGCTGAGGGAAATACTAGAGGGAACCCCTCAACATGTCCGTAATACTGGGGCTTCCCTATAATTGAGGATTCCTATGTCTACAAGGGGAGGTAAGGGTTAAATCAGGCTTGGCCCTCTCCTCACCGGGGCCTCGCCTTGCAAAACGTTAATGAGGGCTTCTCCCTCTTTAGCTCCCCAGGGAATGCTGGCCCCCGGCCCCCAGTGGCGTTCTCTGGAGCCCTAGGGGCCTCCCGGGCTCACCTGCTGTTGTGTTGGTGGTCGCTCTTCCATGCGACTGGGCCCGTTAGGGTTCGGCCCACGTGTTGGTTCTGTGAGCCCAGACTGGGCTGAGGGGCCTCGCACTGGCGTCGTGGGTCGTTGGGGGCCGGTATTGCTCTCCTCCGGCCCCCGTGGAGTCAGCGGTATTAGGATGGAAAGGGAGCGGGAGCCGGCAGTCCTTCTCAGACGGCTTCCCGCTTCCCACTGCTGCACACTGAGTCCCTCGTACCTCCGTACGCGCTGGGGGGCGGGCCGAGGACGTCGTCCAATCCCTGCGCGGCCTTGGGGATCTTCCGGGGGCTCCCGCTGGCAGTGGAGCCCCTCCGGCGTCGTTCCTCCCTGGGCTCCGGCAGGGACCAATCTCGTCGCAGCCTTTTCGGGGGCGGGGCCCGACGCGGCTGCTCCTCGCGTTTTCTTCGGTCCCGTGCGGCCTTCTCTTCTCCGGCCCGGACAGCGGCGGCCACGGGGATGATCCGGGGGCTCCCGCTGGCAGTGGAGCCCCTCCGGGCGATTCCCTCACCGTGCCCACAGCGCGGGCAGCACGTCGTCGCCCCTACCACGGGGTACAGGTACCAGGGCCACAGCGGTGGTCTCGGGGGTGATCCTGCAGGCTTCGGTGAGGGCGCGGACGGCGCACCTCACCACTATAAACTCAGAGGGGCCCCGGCTGTCTTCACAGCGCTCCTCACACGGCGACGGCCGCACCAGCAGAGAGTAGCCACGAGGTTAGTGGCTAGGGGGCAACTTCCTTTCAGGGGAGATACAGCGCGCTGGCATCCTATGAGCAGGGCTGCGTGGGAAGGGTTCGTGGGGACAGTCCAGCTGCAGGCAGGGATGGATAGGGGGGTGAAGGTCTAGCGCTTAGGGCACGGCGCTTTACCTCGTGATCCCCAGTTGAAGATTCAGCTTGGGTTGGCTGGCTGTCAGGTTCATGGTTCCAGTTACTTGGTTTCAGAATCTTGTCAGGAATGGTTTATTATAATGTCTGTGACAAAAGTTTCCTGTCAGAAAGTTCTTCTTCTGAGGGGGGTGTGAGTTGGTGGTTCTGGGGTTGCTTGATGTTCCTCCCAGCACGCTGAAGGTGGTTCCCTGGGTCCCCTCACACTGGGCAAGGTCAGTGGGTGGTGGGCGTTCCTCAGCTATCTTACTTCAGCAGGGCCTCAGTCCTGTCAGGAGCAGTAGTGTAGGTCTCCCCCTAGGCCCTAAAGCCTATACTCCAGCGCAGGTTCTCCCAGGTTCAGTGGTGCTCCAACCTAACTGACTAAAAGGTTTTCCCTCCAAGCCTCTTATACCCCTAGGTCAGGTGACCCTCCTAAAGGCGGCAAAACATAACTCCTCCCACAGCCCGGAAGGTTCTGGAACCTTCCGCCTATCTAGCTATGTGGCCCAGAGGCGGGAACGGGATGGATACTGTATCCCTATGTCCCAGCCTGACCCTGGCTACTAGCGTGTATGTGTGTAAGGCCCTTCTGCAGTAGCAGGGGCCTGTGGCAGCCATCTTTAGTGAGAGAGCACCTGCACCTCAGCACTGGCCAGCAGTGGCAAGGCGCCCGGAGACCTAGGTCCAGTAAAAATATGGTGGCAAAAATGAGGCGCAAAGGGAAAAAAACAGGGCAAGACCACCATAGGGCTGACGGGTCTAACACGCGTCCCCCCAGCCGAAAGAGGGAGAGCTTCCCAACCTCTAGGGAGTTCTCTTCGCTAAGGCGGAAAAACCGGGAGAGACCGTCAGCGTTGGCGTGGTCTACACCGGGTCGATGTTCCACCCGAAAGTCCATCCCCTGGAGGGAAATGGACCACCTCAACAATTTGGGGTTTTCGCCTCTCATTTGCATGAGCCAGCGAAGGGGTCTGTGGTCGGTCTGGATCAAGAAGTGACAACCAAAAAGATATGGCCTCAACTTCTTTACAGCCCAAACCACAGCAAAGGCTTCCCGTTCGATGGTACTCCACCGCTGTTCCCGGGGAGTAGTCTTCGGGAGATGAAGGCCACTGGCTGGTCTTGGCCATCGTCATTCAGCTGCGAGAGCACAGCTCCTATGCCATGCTCAGAAGCGTCTGTCTGCACGATAAACTCCCGTCCAAAATCTGGAGTCCTGAGCACCGGTGCGGTGCACATGGCACGTTTAAGGGTCTCAAAGGCATCCTGGCAGGCAGCCGTCCAGATGACTACCCTAGGGCTGACGGGTCTAACATTGACTAAGTCATCATTTTTTCTCTGTCAGTTTTTCTCTTTATCTTCGTTTTGATTTTTGATTGATACATTCTTGATGTGGTGGTGCTGGTAAATTATTGCAACTGTATTTTTGTCTTTGATGATGTGTTTTGCCAATGACTCAATGTGCTTATGGAGGCGTAGCTATCTCTCACATTTGTTATTCCATATCTAAAGAGTCTGCTATTTTGCTGCTAAATTCACAAATTTGAGCTAACAATTGCACTTTCTTTCAAGTTGTGATGCATTATTTGTGTTTGTGAAATGTTTATTCTGATGCATCTGTACATAGCGTGGAGCTCGTAGTAAAGTAGTTGTAACCAGTAATCCGCGCGTATTTATTTGCCCAGAACCAGAGTAGAATCTAAGGTTACTTAATCCCGAGAAGCCAGAGGGTATCAGTCCCTTAAAAAGGTTCCCAGCTTATGGAGTTGCCGCTAAAGCACATGCAAACTAGATTCCACACACAGGTTAAAAAACTCAGCAAGTATTGCCACGAATGGCACGCACACACTAAGGCACATGCGGTCCCCTGGCCAGAGGGGGGAACCTTCAACACTAACATAATCGAACACACAAGGACATACATTCGGACCAAATATGTATGGCAAAAGAAGGCCAGAAGAGAGGCACTGTTAGAACTGTGGGCCATCTTCGAGGAAGCCGAGACCAGAACCAGCAAGTAAGGCGTCCGCACCTCCCCCGCTGTATGTAGGAATGGAGGTGCTCTCCCCAGTGCTTGCCATCCCCGTATTTGGCTATAGCAATCCGCCGGTCGAGGGAGCCGGAGGCCCCTGATGGAGCATGATTATTGCTAATAAAATCTGCTCGGGAAAATCCACCCATGTGTGTGTTTTAATGAATTACTAACATGCGTAAAAAACCAAAATAACTAAAACGTGAAGATTTAGATGGTACGACCGAAAATGTGCAAAGCTACACGTATTTTTAAGAGTCAGAATAACACAAGTAGAATAGAAGATTTCTTTATAGGGTTATGAATAATAAAAGAACGAGAAGAAATTATTAATTTGCGTGTCTAATATTAATGTTTTTATGTTTCCTGAACTGCAGGAATATTCAAGCATAAACATGAAAAAGCTCATTTATTCTTCGTGAAAGTAGTGTTGGCCTAGAAATGCTCCTATGTTTCTTTTCACGTTGTTTCCTGATGTCCTTGTAAAGAATAACATTTACATCCTTAGAGAGCGGAGAATAGTACGACTCTTTCCTGTCTAGGCGAGGATTTAGAATGAAACTGTTGCTATGTAGTTACAAAATATGTAAATTGTAGTTTTCTGATTCCTTTCTAGGAAGTTATACAATTTTAGAAAAAGACTGTTTAGAGAAATTTGTAAAGTCATCGTTAGGAGATGTTTGCCTCCCCAAATTCTAACCAATGAGAGAGATCTGTAGGATTTAGGAGAGTTTCTAACCTAGTGTAACAAAGTTGCAAAGTCAGTATAAAGACGCTGGTGGGAAAGTGATCATGGGCTTGTTCACATTCTGGTGACCTGTCCTGCATTTGTGGTATGCTGTATGCTGTGCTGTGCTGATTCCTGATCTGGCTGGCAATCCGGACTGTGGAGAACTCTTTCCCTAGAGACTTTGCACATCATCGGCTGGTGATGCTGCCTACACTATTCTCCTACGGCCGTGGAGATAGTTTTCTAGATTAATTGCACGCTGTGCATTAGTTTTCTCTAAATTACCCAGAGGTAACTGAACTGTGATTTTCCCTTATGTTTCCTTGTTTCTCTCTCCCTCCCATTTTCTCACCTGATTTTGATGATCTCTGAATTACTCTGCTTAAGATGACTGTGATGTTTTACCTGTGAAATTATGAGCAAAGTTTTCTTTATGACTTGTATTTGTGTATGACCATTCTTATTTTCTGAAATAATACCAAAAAGGTACCTAGAAGAATAGTGCCTGTCGTTATTTCTGAGTCATGATTTATTTTTGGGATAACATTTGTCATAATATTGAAGTATTTTGTAGTGTATATATGGTATAGCTATTTCTTCATTACAGGTCCTCATGAAGTAATAGTTCTCTGATTTCTCTACTTAGTCCTTTTTAGCTCTACCAAAGATCCATTGGAGGACCTTTGAGATTGCTTTTACTAATTGAAAGTATAATGACTTATGGGCACGTCATTATGGTATTTACGCTTCCTTAGATATTGTAAAGGTTGGTGTGGGATATTATATGACCCCCACCGCTTCCACTGCATCACCCCCTACCGAATAACAAACTCCTTAGATCCAGGAATGGGAGGCTAACAGGCCAGCAGACCAAGGCTATCCCAGCATCACCTCAGTCAAGTATTAGAGCTCCCCAAAGTTCAACCACCGCCTGTCAGATTCAGCCCATCGCACCCTAGCGGCTAGGAGAACGTGCACTCCCACTCATCCAGGTGACTACACTCAGGTGAACGGGAGATTTATCGCAGTTCTGGACTGTGACAACTAGTGGGGGGTGAGGAAAGGGTATGCTCCAGTCTTCCGAAGTCTGATGACGGGGGAGCCGCAGGGTATGCTCAGGCAGCTGAAGGGACAACAGAAAGCAATTTAGAGGGTAAATTCCTACCAAGAAGAACGGCGCCCAGCTCAGAACGAAGGAGGCAACCCAGTTGGAAGTTAGAGGAGAGGCATGAATTAAGGATGGAGAGAGAACGAGCTCTCAGCCTGGAAGCACAATGAGAGAACTGAGAAGTACGCCCTCCACCTGAGGAGAGCAGGTGTAGGTACAGAGAACCGCCCACAGAGGAGTCCAAGGCAGAATTAGAGAGAAGGCTTCTGTCCGAGGCCCGAGCCACACCAGATCATCAGCGTAGGAGAGGGGCCGACCAAGTAATCAGAGATCAAGGTAGCTTGGTGCAAACTCAATTAAGACGCAGATGAAGCACCATGACACCTATGGGTGCGCTCGAAGAGAGCAACAACAAAGACATTCGCTGCTCCCCCTGAACGCGCGGGATATACATACTGATACCAAGGGAGATAGTGACCAGAGAGGAAAGCAAGATCTTCGGGCAACCATTTTGCCACCTTCTAGCCCGCTGGACTGAAAGGTACGGTAAGTATGATAGACCCTGGCCATAGGAGGGATCCTATGAACAAGAGAACATGGCTGTTGCAGAAGACTGTATCCGGCACGGAGGGGGAGATCCCAAGTGGAACTTCGCCTACATGTAGGATTGCCTAAGAAGATGGGAGCGCTACATTGGAGAGAAACCAGCGGTGCTACCCCAAGCCGAAATGTGCCCTCTGCTGCAGAAGGTAGCCTGGGCTACTGTAAATGAATGCAGAGTTAATCAAAACAATTACTTTCAATAGTAGTCCAAACAGGACTCATTAAGCAATATATGCCAGGACACAGGGTGCAGAATGACATCACATTTATTAACACCATAAATGGAGTATCATTCAATTTTCAACGTTTAATAGTTCTGGTGCTCACACAAAAAGTGCAAGTGCGTGAAGTGAAAGTGCTTAGTGACATTTAAAACATTACATCGCATTGACAACAAGCTAAAAAACTCCAAACTATTCAATTACAATGAAGGAGTTTTTGGTTGTAAGGTCGACGGCGTTTCGATCTTAATGATTAAAAGATCATCATCAGGACTGATGTGTGAGCAATTAGAATCTATAAAGGAGAGAAATAACGGAGTGACCAAGTGTCCCGATACAGGTGTTAAAAACAGAAGCACAATTGATGCGAGCTTAAACTATGATCTTACTGGACGATTAATTAAATTAATCAAGGCAACAATAATAGAATTAACATTTGCCTGAAACTGCTTAGTAAAGGTGGCGCAGAAGGGCAGGTAAAGAAGCAAGAAGGGAACAATTTAATAAGTGCATGCTTAATTAGGGGACCAGGACTGAGGATACGTCTGCGGAGTGTCCGAAAATAAGGTAACTCGGTACACGAAGAAGGAGAGTGTCTTAATCTGCGGCATGCAGGACAATTAAGCGCAATAAGAAAGTACAGACCTAGTCAATTAGGCGAAAGGAAAATGTCAACACGCGATTGGAACCCGCGAAGCTGAAGTCCCAGGGCGGGTAGATGGAGGATCGGATCAGAGATCCTAAAAAGAAAAGGGGGGGTTTTGTGAGTAGGTTTGACATTTTTCGCGTGTTGACATTTTCCTTTCGCCTAATTGACTAGGTCTGTACTTTCTTATTGCGCTTAATTGTCCTGCATGCCGCAGATTAAGACACTCTCCTTCTTCGTGTACTGAGTTACCTTATTTTCGGACACTCCGCAGACGTATCCTCAGTCCTGGTCCCCTAATTAAGCATGCACTTATTAAATTGTTCCTCTTGCTTCTTTACCTGCCCTTCTGCGCCACCTTACTAAGCAGTTTCAGGCAAATGTTAATTCTATTATTGTTGCCTTGATTAATTTAATTAATCGTCCAGTAAGATCATAGTTTAAGCTCGCATCAATTGTGCTTCTGTTTTTAACACCTGTATCGGGACACTTGGTCACTCCGTTATTTCTCTCCTTTATAGATTCTAATTGCTCACACATCAGTCCTGATGATGATCTTTAATCATTAAGATCGAAACGTCGTCGACCTTACAACCAAAACTCCTTCATTGTAATTGAATAGTTTGGAGTTTTAGCTTGTTGTCAATGCGATGTAATGTTTTAAATGTCACTAAGCACTTTCACTTCACGCACTTGCACTTTTTGTGTGAGCACCAGAACTATTAAACGTTGAAAATTGAATGATACTCCATTTATGGTGTTAATAAATGTGATGTCATTCTGCACCCTGTGTCCTGGCATATATTGCTTAATGAGTCCTGTTTGGACTACTATTGAAAGTAATTGTTTTGATTAACTCTGCATTCATTTACAGTAGCCCAGGCTACACGAGGACTCTTGAAGCCTCCCTGAGACCACTGTTCTCCTTAACCATATTACCACCCCTGGTCTTACTACGGGGTTACCCTTGTTTTTTTTTATACATACTCTGCTGCAGAAGGGCACGACAATGACCATGTATGTGCCATGGGCCCAGATGGACCAAACTGCCGCCATTGTGGGATGGGGCGGGGAAATGGATCTCATGTTTTGAGAAGAACACAGCGGGAATAAACCTAGCGATAGGCGATGTCAAAAGTCTGCTAAGCAGGCTCATCAGAGAGCAGGCTGACACAGTGTTCGCCCGAGCCCACATCCCAACAGTCACGCTGACCAACACCGAGCATGATGGGGCCGCATTCAATTCGTACAGGCACCACATATGGACAGCCCTGAGGGAAATATTACCTGACTGCCTAGATGTAGGAGGATTGATGGCAGAAAGCATGGAACCTGGGGAGACCATAACTGATTTTTTGGACAGAATGAGGGTACGATGGGGACAAGAGACAGGACAACCATGGACCGATATGGGCCCCCAGGTCACATTCTTCTATAACATCCTCTAAAAGGGACTGCCCACCGAAACACAAAGTGGTTTGGACAACGAAGTAGGGTTGGACACCAAACCCTGGCGGGAGATACAGGCCCACATATTACATTATTACAGAAAGAAACAGGAAAAGGATAGGGAAAAACAGGAGCAAGCCCAGAGAGACACCACCAGGTTGGTCAAACACAAATTGAAAAACACCGCCCTCGAGGGGGCCGCGTTGGTCCCAAGCGTGCAGATGGCACCAGTCTTGAAGGGGGCTCAAGCGCAAAATCCCAGAGGGTTTCAACCCAGCTGTAATGGCAGTGGTCAGGGAGGCTGGCAGCAGCCAAACCTCAGAGAATGTTACAATTGCCATAGAATGGGCCACATGGCCGACCGAAGCCGCCTAAAAGCATATCACGTACAGAAAACGACAAATCTGGGCCAGTCCCCACAAAATCCCCATCCTCAAAACCAAGCCCAGAGTAACCCGAATGCACCTTTCACTCAGCAAAGGGAAATCAGGCAGCTGCTGCACCACCGGAGCAGGGATCAGGCGGTTGGTTACACACGTGGCAACAGCAGCAACAGACAGGGAACCCAACCCAACTAGGACCGGGACCACAACTACGGTAGGAAGGTGTAACTGTCCGGGGAGGTAATGCCCTCATGCAAATGCAAAACCCAAATCCACAATAAGATTAAAACCTCCAATGAAAAACATCCACTTCACGCACACTTCAAAATTCATTTAAAAAATAAAGACTAGTGAGACGACCTAAGGAATTAAAGCCCATCACCTCCGGTTAGACAAATTTTGATGAGTCCTGGCCTTGCATTGAATTCTCATTTTAGCAATATTCTGCCTCCTCCTTTCACGCAAAGTTTTTCAAACATCCCAAAGCCTGCTTGTCGGATCAAGCCCATCCAAAACAACGAAAGTAGCGTGTCACCAGTTAGAAGTCCCTGGCCACAGCCGGGGACATTAGGACCAAAGATCCTGGATAAAGATGTAGTCGGAGGGAGAGGGGCTGCCCGGAAAAAGAGTCTGCAAAAGTCTATCACAGCTCCGTGCGAGATACACCTGAATATGCTCGCCGCCGTATCCGGCCTAGTGATCAGCTAACACACAAATCTTTATACACACCATCCGGGGAGGCTATAAGCCCAATCTCAGACACTGCCACATCAGAAACAGATAGGGCCCGCGGTACAGCTCTCCTTGACCACCTCCGGTACACAACAATAGAAACAGCAAATCACAGGAAAAACTAGGGAAACACCCAAAAGACCAGTAAAAAGAAGCCCAAAGCTAGCCCAAAAAGAACCCTTTGGAAAAAGGGAGTAACCAAGACACCTGGCACCATTAGGGAGAGTCCCACTGCAAGCCGGGACTGGAGGGGTATACACGTGACCTCAGGGCATGTTGCAATCACCAACAATACCCAATTACATCGCCCGCGCACATGTAGGTCAAAAAGCACCCCTGCACACCCATTAGGGGAGGTAGGATATTGGTAGTTTGCAACGGTAATTAAATAAGAAAGATCGTCCACATGCTCCTGAAGACCAACTCTTAAAAAACATATATATATATATATATATCCTTTTTCGGTCATGGTGAGGATGGAGACCCATAAGTAAGAATTAAGGCGACCCATGAATAAACACCCACTGTTTAAAAAGGTAATATTACCCCGATTGGGGCCACCTTCCGGTGCCCCGCTAAAATAGCACATATGAATATAAAAGCACACCCCTAAAAAGAAAAGGCACAGGAATCCCCAAGAAAGATTGATGATGATATACGTAAGGATATAAATGTTTTTTGGAACTAAAACAAAGAACAACAGCTCTTACCCAGCAGGTCTGCAATCGAGTCACCAAAGTGCACCACCTTTACAGCGGTCCACCACCTCTGCAGCAACCATTCCTATAACCTCAACAAGACCCAAGTGTGCCAGTCAAAGACCACACACTTTTTCCACAAGCTTTTTTGAACTGTTTCAAAAGTAAAGAAACCCCCAATCACCAGAGGACTACAGACGTCTCCCTGGAAGTCATCCCAAGACCTGCAATGTTCAATAAGTTATGTATTGTTGACAATTGTATACCCTCTGTTTACTATGGGTGGGGCCGCATCCATACATTGCCAAAGATCTGTCTAGTAAAATGGAGTCCACCCGACATTTTCACAGCACTTGCATAGGGGCCTCTCCCATGTCACATAATTACACTGAACCCAGCACTAGCATCCCACACACTACACATCGCACGCTTACACAACACATGGTATCAGCACATGACTGCCGTGGGCGCCCAGACATCAGCCTGGTCATGTTACATCCGTTCGCTGATACCGCATGCAGTAAGCGCAGACAGGCTTTACTTGTCCCTAGAGATAGCACCCGAAAAAGCAAAATGCCTTCTCCACCTGGACCTATGTAGGATTAGGGCCAAAATACAACCGGACAGAGTAGAACCCCATAGAGTAGTAGTGAATGTGACCAGTTACGAGACCAATCCCACAGTACTGTACCTTTTCACCAAGCCTAGTGATATTCAAACTGAGCTAGATAGGATGAGCAGGAGGGGCTCCATAGGTGAGGATACTGTTTGGTCCCAAGACTTTCCAGAACAGATATTCTTGGAGGTGGCAAAACCACCAAACCAATGCAGGAACACGTCTGCTTCCCTCTGTGATCCCAGGGTGGCCCTTAGCATGTCTGGGGTGGTCTTCTTTAATAACAATGGACCCCAGAAATGGAGTTCCAGTGTAGGGCCATCCACCTCGACGGTACAAAGGGAAATGAGTCTCGTAGGGGAGGGTTAAACACCAGTATAGATAGCCCATGTCAGGAAATATAGGACACTGAGATAGATAGGTACACGTGGTTGGAAGGAAAGGGGCAACCCCTAATTGTACGGAAACTTACACTGTATTCCTTGTTTTTCAGAGGTAAAGGAAGCATTCTGCTCGGCACAAATGAGAACTGTGGCACATTACTACACATACCAGACATGCAATGGGGCACCTCCATGCTGATGGATATCTACTGGCAGTGCAGCGAATTTGCCTACAACCAGCTCGTCCCCGGAAGGTCATAACGAGATGGCTTTATTGACCTCTCTGCCTGCTCCTCGTGCAATGGGTTTCCACTTTATTCATGTGTATGTCCTGCACAGGAGCATTTTGGATTCAGTGTTCTGATTGGTTGGCTTGTATTATTCCACTGCTAAACTTGTTTGAATTCAAGGAACGACTTTTTTCTTTTTCTGTAAGCACTCCATTGAAGTGCATGTGTTTTCTTTGTCTTTTCCTCTGGTTTTACCTCTTCCATAGACTTTTCATACCCCCTAACCCTCATACATTCTCTCTTTTTATCCCCCTGTTTCGACACTCCCCACCCATCCCGCTTTCCACCCGCTCCACCTGTGTAATATTTTTTTCTTAAGACAGCTTGGCAGCTGCAAGACACTGCCAGGCCACTTGCAACCTTTTCCGCCTTCGCTTTTAATAATTCACTTTACAAATATAACATGTGCATCCGCCATTTTAGATTAGTGAATTAAAAATGCAGCCGGAATCACAGCACAAACTTTGAGACACATGTATACGTCGTGATGCAGTTAGCTGTCTTGAATTGGACTTTTTGTATTAGAAAACCCATTCCATAATTGCTCTCGCATGCACGCCTATGTGTTTTCACAAATGAGCATGCATGCAAATAAGCACTGGCAAAGCCAATAACTTGCCTTTTTAGAGCCAAGACCTATTGGCTTTGCCAATGTTTATTTAAAACAAATATTTGCTTGATCATGCCTCCACTCACATCCAAAATGCCCATTAGCTATAATTAGCTTAACCCATGATACATTTAGAGATGCCACAGTCACCGATTCTGACTGTAACATTTTCTTCCCGTTTGTCCACCCCAATGCATTAGGCAGACTTCCTAATCATCCTTCCCATCTAAATATGTCCATCTCAAGCCAACAAAATCCATCCTTATTTCGACTTTTGGATCCCCATTTTATTTTTTGCTTATTTATCTATACAAAGAAGAACATTTTTAATCAGAAACGTTTTATATGGCAACATAAGCAGTACAAAAGATGTGTATGAGCAGAAATTGCAGTGGGAGCTCGGGGTATTGGAAAGCTCTTACACTGTTGAGAGCTCAAATGAGGTGAGGGCTGTAATAATGAAGTTATATAGGAAAAGGCATGTTCGGAGAAGTTCACGCCTGGCATCAAATATGCCAGACATTGTTTTTCTTATTACTGTACAGGAGACCTTTTAGAGCAGCTTTGAAGTCCAATACGAAGGAGACACACATATATAGTGATAAGGAGCTCCAATTAAAGGGGTCCATCCAGTAGAAAGACTAAAGCGTGGATGTGGCACAGGGTGGTTTGGGTAAGGTCAGTAGGTTTTGGCTGGCTGATCCATGACTACGAGTAGGGGTGAAGCAAGAAATTGTCAGAGAGGTTAGTCAGGAGTAAGGCTGTCGATGGATTTGAACCCTAACATGAGTAAATGATAGATGGCTATAATCTTGATATTAAGCCATCCAATCTGTTGACGGTGCATGGAGGTTGGAGTGAGCGGAGGAAGATTAAAGAGCGTGTGAAGGAGAAGTTGATGACCTTTCTCAATCGGAGTAAATGAGAGGTTCTGGAGGCCTAACAGCAAACTAACGAAGCATTTAATTCTGCTGAACGACAAGGAGAGGATGAGTGTTTTAGCATTGTTGAAGGCTAACAGTAGTGGGATCTTACAGATGCAGAGCTGTTGAAGTTGTCCTTTTAAGCAGGGATGGAGATAAATGCCTCCTTCTTTATGGATGTTTCGAACAGAACAGCAAGGTATCTTGGTCTCTTACGGATTGGTCAAAAATAGTGAGCCTGTGAGAAGAGAACAGGGTTAGCAAGAAGGGCGGGAGCATTTCATGCTGTGAAGTACAGGACATCCGCTTTAGAGAAGTTTACCATCAGTGGCGGACTGCAGCGACGTGCTTGACATGCACGTTTGGAGATAATGTGTAAGAGGAGGGAAGGAGAAGATGATTTGGGTATCATCGGCGTAGAGGTGGTATGAGAAGCCAAAGGATCATAAAGGGAGGCAATGTAGAGCGAAAATAAAAAGGAGGCCCAGGAATGATCCTCGGCGAACACCCACCAGGAGAGAATGGATACAGGAGACTCACTGTACTCCCTTGATGACAAAGCAATGTAATCCAGCACTTCTGGACACAGAACCCAACATCACAGGTCAGCTCTCATCACACCTACAAGACACACCCTCCTCCTTCGGCCAGCACCCTCTTGTTCGGCCGCCCTTCCTTGGGGAATTCAAACATGACCAACATTTCTCTTCCCTCTTTCTTCTCATTCCTTTTAAGTATTAGTAAAACTCTTGATGTCCAGTGTTAGCCACACTACTGTCTCAGTTTGGCAATCATCCACCTTACTGCCCTGTGCTGTCAATGGTACCCAGAATAAAGAGATAGGCATCCTATTCTTGGCTCCAAATTCAACTTCAAGTGCCCTGTAAATGGATGTCCTTGTCACCTTCCCGCGATCTTCAGGATCATTAAAGGTTTGTAACCACTGGTCAGGTCAAATTCCATCCCAAACCATATCACTTGAAGTCAACAATCTTTGTTTTGCAGGACAGGGTACTACCTACATCTTACGCACTGACATCTGTTGTTGATGTTATTTTCATTTAGATCACTCCCTTTATATGTGGTGTCTCTAACAAATGCCACTTTTTATCACACGTGGAACAAGACATAATCTTGAAAATCTGCTTCATCACGACAGCGCAGCAACAACTGATGCATCACAATACTTGACTGAAAAACTAAGAGGGTCAGTCTTATAGAAATAGCCAAAACAAGTCCATGATCTGCTAATAAGAGACAAACCAGGCTCTCGCAAGGTGCCGCTGATGTGGCACAATATCCGTCCACACCTCCGGACTGCATAGGAATCCCTCAATTCAGAAAGAATCAAAAGATGCACCTCTTTCAAGAGCCTTTGACAAAACCCTCCAAACTATTCTGTACAACATATCCAAAATCTCTCTGCCCATCCTTTTCATTTGTAGACAATCTCAAACCACTTCACCTCTTTCCCTACATCATTCCTATGTCCTTTACTGCTGGCACTTATTCCCCAGCCTTGCTTGGGCTATAAAAATACCAATACTTCCAACATTACCATTGTTGCGGGTATTCTGCTCATACACAGAACTATGCACAAGAAAACAGGACCTCAGTAAATAGGGGTGTACCTCCTATCACCTTAGTACCCAAAATCCCAACCGACTAGCAATAGTGTCTCATTTGGTCTCCTATAAATATCAAGAAGCTACGAATGTTTAGACAACCCAGAACACGAGCACTCCCGACTCACCTCAGAGTCGCAGGAACAAGACAATCTTTCGCTCTCACGTACTTGTCCACAATAAGAATAATCAGAGTCACTAAATAAGTTCAAAATGTTTATTTTGACTATAGTGATTCATAAAACAGTATGCGAACCACAACTAGCAGCAAAATGCATAAGGCAAGAATCATTAGCATTGTTACAATACCATAGAATACAAAAGGAGTCGTCATTTTATAAAGACTGTGAAAAAGGCAAAATAACTAGGCCTAATCACCCTCCCCTTGGTAGTAAGAAGTTATTTTATATAACAGAAGATCTCTAGGCGTTATTAGCAGACCCATACCTGGAAGCCTAAACTTAAAGGTTTACATCATAGGAACAGCAGAGCTCAGCTCCATGGAATGGCTTTCTTCAAGTGTGTTTCAAAAACATGCAACAACGCTATATCAAAGCACGATTCTTCCACATTGCTGCTGTTGGTAACATGTTTTGTCTAGGTAATAGGGACTGACCAGAACAGAATAACAAGAGACATTGTTGATCGACCTTGCACATTATGTTCAGACAGAATTGAAGGGAAAGCTGAGAACGTGAAAAACAATCTGTTATCATGTACAGGGCAGAGGCAAAGTGTCGCGAAAACAAACTCTCAGCAGAGGCGTGCGCAAAAGCAGCAGCATAGGGTAAGCAAAACTCATGCTAACTTAGCAATGTCGATAATGTATCTAAGGGCCACATAACCCCATATAACACCCTCCCACTGGTAAGTCAGTAGGACATAGACAGAAGAACAAAAACAGAGTTCAAAAGTCAGGCAGTGTTTAGAATATTGGTGAAGGACTTTCTAAAAAAAAAAAAAAAAATCGGAGAAAAAAGGGAAAGTTCGAAGAAAAAGCTAAAGGCACTTTGAGCTGGAAAAAGAGTCTGTATTCCAGACAGCGGAGTAGGGACGACCCAAGTAGTCAATCCATGAAGGTTTGGGTGCAAAGGAATGCAATTCCTTCCAATAGTTCATCCTTGTCATTGGTAGAAAAAGCGATGACATCCAATTTAGTAAGTCGAAGGAACAATCATGTTCCTCACAAGCAGGAGCATCCAAAAGCAGAAATGGGAAACTTGCGTGATATTCAATGAAACTTCGTTGTAGGAAAGTCTGCGCAGCCGCACAGATATCCCATTGATCCAAGATTCCAAGCAAAGCTGCACGCGTCATTTGACCATCCACAGAACAAGCCTTGTCATGCGCCTCTAAGGGACCCATCAACCGGCTGAAATCAGGGATTGGACACCACGTGTTCGATAAGCAAAGTTCCATCGCCCAGGAGAAATGACATCTTTTGCAATTAAGCACTGGCTGCACGCAAGTAAAATAGGCAAAGCGGAATGTCAAGTCGTAACTTACGCCAAGCGTTGCTAAAGGTAAGCATCCAAAAGCCTCATATAGGCGATTACGGTACAGTTGTAGCTGGGCCGGCTTGTGCAGAGCCACAAAGTGAGCATCCATTACGAAGCACAAGGAGGAGAAGCAGGACACCAGCTGCCAGCGCCAATATTAAGGGGAACCCTCCGAAAACGCTGGAAAATATAGAATGAATAAAAGCAAATATTACCCCGAATATAGTTTGAAAGGAAGAGACCAGGCCAGATCCCACACATTTAAAAAAAATGTGCAAGGCCTGTTATCTCAGATGCATTAAATATTTGGTGAATTAGTTCCCCAAAATGAAGTGGGAGGTTAGTGTTAAGAAGGGACTGTATCTCACTCGAGGTCCGAGCCACCTGCAATCTGAATGTTTCTCGGGCGGAAGTGAGGGCCACCTCTTGTTGGAATAAAAGGGCTTTGAGCCTGCTCAACTTGTTGAACTCTGTTTTCAAAGTCGGAATGGAAGGCCAAAGCGAAGAATCTAAACTCCCTGTCGGGGGTGGGAAAAGGACATTGCTACAGCAAGTTACTCACTGGGAAACTGTTACCAAGTATGGGACTCCCGCCCGCAAACCACAGCAGTCTTGATTGTTTAAAATGAGATAGCTGCCGTTAGTAAGCAATGTAAAGACAGGCGTGATGGATGGTACTGGGGTCCCCCTTAAAAAGCAAGCTAGATTCGGCGCTGACACGTTACACTCGCCGTGCAGTTTAACGTGTTTGCACACAAGAGAGTGACCCACTGTCGAATCACACTCCTCTCCTGTAAGGAAAACCTCTTTATCCTCCCTCAGACACCGATAAGCAAAGGGCAGGGCCCATAATTCATGCAGAAAAGCACTACCAAGCGGTTCAAAGCGGCCAACAGGAAAGTGTTGCATACATGATGTAAAATGAAAAAGCGAAAAGGGCAAAGTGATAACCCCATGAATTAACCACACAGCAGAGTCCGTTTCTGCTACGGAAAACGGTAAAGGTTCCAATTGTTTAATATGTAACAGCGTGTATACAGCATCTTTCATGGACATAAACCTCTGATTATCAGTCAGGTTAAAAGGCAAAAATAAAGCAGTGGCATTCAAATAATCCCAAGGCACTTTACCCATTTTCAGTGTCTGCAACGTCCAAGCAAATTGCATGACCGACCTTAACTGATTCTGACCATGATATAACACAGAAACATCACTTTGCACAATATCTATTACAGAAGAAACAATATTGTCTAGAGTGTAAATGCATGAAGAAAGTGTGTTAATGCTGTTGTCCACTACAGCAAGGACTTTTTCTAAATTTGCCTGATCAATTTGACACAGACGGAAGGCTGCTTCCATCTGTGAAAGTTTCCAAATTTCATTATAAGCGGCATAAATAAATCTCTTGGCCCTTGGATTACGTGGGCCCAGGAGAAAATCAGCCAAATTTATATCGTTCGATAGGAGGGAAAGGTGCTGTTTCACAGATGCCAGGGTAGAGTGTTCTAACCACTGCTGGCACAATTTACCTACCGAGTATGTAGTCACAGAATGATGAGGTGGATAACGAGGGTCAGGCTTAGTCTGAATAAAACCAGGTGTAACATTATAGAAACGCAACTGGCATGCATTTGCATTAGTTTGCCACACCAACCATCCTGATGAATCAACCTCAGAAACATTAAAGGAGGCATTTTGAAGGAGAGCCTGCAAAGCCTCAATGGTGTGTAGTTATTATGTAACCGCCAACTGTCATATTCAGCTAATGAAGGAATGGAGGGGGTATTCAGGTTTTTGGTAGTTGCAAGGCCATAACAGGATGTTTGGTAAATGGTTTCATTTAAAAATAACAATTGAGTCGGGATCAGGCAGGCATGATGTAATGCCTCAGTGCCCTGTACCTGCCATGGCTTCGTGCCCCAGATTGACTTTAAATCTATAGCCTGTTTCCAATGGTCATAACCGTGTGTGGCCAGCTGTGTTCTAAACGAGTTGGCATAAATCAGTTTAGTGTGTGATAACAGGTACTTAGATGTAGGGGATTTTTGAAGCCTAAAAAAATAGGATTCAGGATTAGTCAAATCATAATCTGAAAAATAGGTGAACTTATTTCTAAGAGTTTTAGAACTCCCTCCAAGGGAGTTGGACAATGTTCCCATTGGGCAAAATTAAAAACAGGTCTCAGTCGTGTTGGTTTTGTGTAAAAATTATGCCCATAATGTTGATAGCAAAAGAGATCACCATAATTGGCAGAATTTAAATACAAATCTTCAGCATCAAAGGCAGCATAATATTTTAAATCTGAAAACAATGCATGAACTGCCTGCACATTCCAATCATCCGAATGTATGTCCCGTGTCAACACATCTCCTAATGAGACACAAAACACGTATGGAACTCGAAGGACCTCAGTCGGGCCATGAATTTCGCAAGCTACTTTGTCCCAAACTATGCCATCATGAACTGGGAAGGCTGAAATGTTCACAAAAGACTGGTCACGTTTCATGACGTGGGACGATGTCTGAGGAGCCAAAGTTCCATCGACCATTTGTACTGCAGAGCGTTCAGGGAGATAATGGCCATTTATGAGCAAAAAGAACACTGTCACAAATCCAATTGACATGAAGAGGGAAATTAGGATCAGCATCAACCAAATGTAGGTCCATGGGGGAACGAAGTATGTCTTTTTGAACCAGGAGTAAAAAATACGCAATTTAGAAGGGGGTGCATCAGACAAACTGGATGAGGAGGAGGACGCGTCAGAAGAAAAGTGTGGATGTTCTCGATCACAGGCACTCACAAGACTTGCAAGCAAAGGCGAAAGTGCGGAAGTGTCCAGCCGTACCCGTGGGCTTGATGGCAGCTCACTCATGGAATCAATAGCCGGAATAGGGCACACAATATCCATCGCAGAAGAAGATTGCCGCAAAGGTTGAAGATCAATTACAGTGTCCATCATATGAGCAGACATCCGTGTAGCAGCAGATGATGTCAAAGTCAATGGCGCTAAGGAAATTGCGTTGCACGAAACTGCAGGTGTCACACTATTCAGAATCGGCCACACGGTGTAACTTGACATTGTCCACTGAGATGTACCTGTTGTCTTTGCGACCTGGCAACGGTGGTAGAATGACTGTACGAGTACCCTTCAGTCCAAGTACTGAAACTGGAGCCCGGTAAGAGGGACCAAATTCTTTTTGTTTTCAATCTTGTCTCTCACCAGATCCCCAATTTTAGGAAGCCAAACGGTAACAGGATTCAGTAGTGCATCAGCAGGCGAAGATGGTAAATGCTCAGTTGCCAGAGTATCACGAGACTTTTGTAGATCCGGTAACATAGCAGAATGATTATCTACGTCAAACTTAGAGGCAGCCGCCACAATGTCCAGACCATCAAGGTCAGGAACAAACATGTGAAAGCCAAAGAGCATTTCGTAAGGGGTCCGCCCACCCAGAGATCTTCTAGGGAGATTATTTAGTGCACGTTGGACCCCATACAAGTGGGACAGCCAGTCCCTGCCAGTACCTAAGACTCTAGCTGTCAAGGATTGCTTTAAGTCACGGTTCATTCGCTGCACAACTGAATTGCCCTCAGGCCTGTATGGAGACGAAAACTGCACCTGTACCCCCAACGACTTCATCGCATCCTTGTAAGCCTTAGAGGCAAATGCTGGACCTTGGTCAGAATGGAAGGTACCACAGGCAAACATCCCGATAAAGACACGCAAATCCCTGATGACATTTTGAGCGTCAGCACTACGTTGTGGCCAGACCCACAGGAATTGAGTGCACGAATCAACTGCAACTAAGATATACTTGTATGCAGTATCAGAAGAAAGAGGACCGCAGTGATCAAGATAGACACAGCCAAAAGGTCTATTAGAAATACATAACTGAGTTTGTGGCGGACATGGGACCGTAGAAGGTTTGATTTGTTGACAAACATCGCAGCAAAGAACATAGTTACGAGTATGTTTATATAAACCACGCCACCAGTAACGTTGCTGAAGAATAGAGACTGTCGCCGACACACCAGCATGGGCCGAAGCAATGCCTTCGTGTGCGGCCTTGATCAAAGCTTGTCTGTGGTCAGAGTTGGGAATCAGCCGATCCCCAACCGAAGGAATGGTAGCATAAGGAACCTGTTCGGGAGTTACATGATAAGAGTACTTAGAAGGAAAACCCACAGAATAATTACCTCCCTCCCTAGTTGCAGCGACTGCTGCCAGAATCTCATTATCAATCTTAGTCATAGATCTTGTAACTGCTGCTACGGAACACGTGGCTACTGCAGACTTGGCTGCTTCATCAGCCAAAGAATTACCAAGAGAGTGCGTTCCGACACGCTGGTGGCCAAGAGTGTGAATAACATGTGTGAGAGGCAGACATTGTTTAAGATCTGCCACTCAAACCCAAAGCGTTTTATGCTTAATTGCGCTGCCTTTAGAATCACGGTAATCATTTTGAGACCAAAAGAATAAGTTGTCATTGAACGACTGGACACAATAGTACGAATCGCACACAATAAGGGTATTCACAAGAGGATCAGCAAACTCTAAAGCTAGAACAAGAGCACGCAGCTCCGCCAATTGCGCCGTACAGTCTCCAAGTGCCTGTGTGTGCACAATGGAAGACTTAAACTTTCCATCTTCAATGGAGCTAGCCGCAATAGTGCAAGCCACTGAATAAGCATGTTTGGAACCCGTGGCCGGTTGCGCCGAGCCTTCGGTATAAATGATGCATTTGTATTCACTCAGAGGAAGAAGCGACAAAGGAGGCGGATGAAGAAATTCATACTGTAAAAATTCCTGAGTCTGAAGTGATGGATCAAAGACAAATGTGACATCCGAAGACGTCAAAGAAGTAGCCCACTGAATCCAACGTTGGTGTAATGCCTTCGAATTTGGTACACTTGCTTTAGTCACCGCTTCCAAAGCAGGGAGGGGGGTGACCATAAGAATGCGTTTGCCCTGCGCCAGTGAGTGTTCCTTTAGAATCGCCATCTTCACTGCCATCAAGATTTTTTCAACAGAGGAAAAACGCATTTCAGCCGCAGTGTACAAGTGTGATTTGTATGCAATAGGTATTGTGTCTCCTTCATTGAATGTTAAGTACGTGAAACCTACTGCCCCTGAAACGATACGTATTACCAGGTTGGTAGTGTTATCACAAGTCATTAAGAAGTTAGTCGCAAGCAAATCCGCCTGCAAAGACTGCAGTACGGAAGAATGTTCCAGAAGCCAGCTGGCAGATGAAAACTTAGGTTGTATCAACGCATAAAGCGGTTTGATACGCGTGGCATAATCGGGAATGTAAGTCCTCCAGAAATTCAAAAAACCCAGCAGGGATTGTAACTTTTTCAAAGAAGAAGGTGGTTGCAAATGTGCACATTTCTCTAGGAAGTGAGGTGCTAAACCCTTTCCCTCGTTATTGAGCTCATAGCCCAAAAAGAGCACTGCCAGATGGGCAATGTGTGACTTTGCAAAATTGAACTTATAACCGTAGTCGGCAAAAGACAATATTATGTGGTCGACTCGTCAAGATGCGGGGCGAGGTCGTCGTCAGTCAAATAGATGTCATCAACGTACGACAAGGCCTCAGGGTCAATGTCATGCAACAAAGACTCAATGCGCGCCGCAAATGCCCCGGGGCTATGCTTATACCCCATAGGCAATCGTGTAAATTTTTTCTGATTTCTGACAGCACTGAATGCTGTCAGGTCACTACTCGCACGGTCGAGATTGTGACTGTAGAAACCATTGGAAATGTCAAGTGTCGTCTTGTATTTTTTACGAACAATATTATTCAACAGCGCTGAGCTGTGTGTGTTTTGCACCGCAAAGGTGCGGCAATGGCTGTTCAAATTTCTATAATCCAATACAATCCGAAATGAACCATCAGGTTTAGGGACAGTAAAGAGAGGATTATTCATAGGTGATGTACATGACTCAATTACCCCTGATACTCCAATTGTCTTAGAATGTCACAAACCGAAGCTTTTGCTTCACGTTTGATGGGATATTGAGGTTGAGGTTGTGGCATAGAGCGCAACAGTATTTCATGAGCTGGTGAATCAACGTCCCAACCCATCTGATTGCGATACACCGCTGGGGCTAAGGCCAAAGCCCATTCCTCTGCGTAAGCCTGTGCGCGGTCCTCAGGGACACAACGTGAAAAACTCGGAAGTATCACATCTTCCCCTCTAGAAGAGGCTAATCCCTCTCCGCCAATCCCTCTCCGCCAATAAAATGTCATATGTAGCGGTTAAATTCTCCCAGAAAACCACCTTAATGGGACGCAGTATATCACCTTCAATTTGGAAAATGACTTCGTAGAGTCTATCCAGGGGGGCAACCCGGGTATCCGCAGTCTCAATAGTAACAAATGTGTCAGTTGCTGTCACATCCAGACGGGGACATAAAGCCTCCCTGACTATGGTAACTTCTGCTGCGCTGTAGAGCAGAATCACTGCCCATGTCCAATTCAGGAGTCGCGTCCTCACCGTCTGTGGCATATCTCGCTGTCAATGCGGCAACCTTTTTCTTTTGAAAAGGAGGTCGGGTACGAGGGAAATCACCCTGCTTGTCCTTGACTTCAAACTGTCGAGGCTGTTCACAAGGTTGTGACGCAGGTTGACTTGTACCCCGATCCTGGCGATCACCTCCACTGGCTTGTGAGCCTGATGTTTCCTGAAAAGAACGAGGAGAACGCTGATCAGGAACCTGAAATCTATCAGGAGACTTAATTTTAGTGCGATCGCGCAAGTCATAAGTACGTTCAGAAGCTTCAGGGGTCGGCGAACTGGCACGCGAACCCTGCTTCTGCTGTTGGGAACCCTGTTTCTTATTCCTTTGCCAATTCTTTTTAGGAAAGAAAGGGCGCCCATCCTTATCAGGCTGGGCTCTCTGTTGATTTAGAGACTGCGTTTGTGTTTGAGTCGTAGGCTTATTTCCCAGACTATTGCGGCCTATGGTTTTATAAGCCTTCGCAATAATCTTAGGTAATTCTCATGGTCTGTCAGCCTCCGCGACCGCTTCTAAGCGGTTTGCTACTTGAAAGCTAACGGCATCGCCCTTGACATTCGCAAGGATCATATCAGCAACCACGTCGAACACTCCTACCAGTCTCATCCCCAGCTCGACAACCGCTTCGGCTCCGTGTTCATCTTGAACGCATTTAATCACAGAGGGGAGTACGGACATGGAGGGAGTGCCGAAACACATAGAATATACCGCTGCAAACACCCTGTCCCAGGTGTTACAATCAGCCAATTCGGGAATTAAGTCTTTGGGTAAACTAATAGTTAAGATCCTGTGTTTCTCCATAGGAGTTGTATTAGGTTACTGAGATGGGTGGCAGACTCTGGGCTTTAATGCTACAGTGGTCAGGGCCCAATGTTGGAGGTGGCACGTGCCTCACAAATGGCTGCACCCAAGAGCCATTACGGAGTACAAGTTTAGGTAGTTGGTGGAGGACTGTGCCTTCTTAATGAGTTTCTCGTAAGTGGAATGATTTCCAAAATTCATTTGTTGGTTCCAAACATGGTGTGTTTATTCAAATTTTTTTCACACATAGAACAAAAGACAGCCGACACGTGTTTCGCCCGTCGGGCCAAACGGGTGAAACACGTGTCGGCTGTCTTTTGTTCTATGTGTGAAAAAAATTTGAATAAACACACCATGTTTGGAACCAACAAATGAATTTTGGAAATCATTCCACTTACGAGAAACTCATTAAGAAGGCACAGTCCTCCACCAACTACCTAAAGGAGTTGTATTAGGAAAGACAGCTTCTATCTGTCCAAATTTCTCGGCAAGCCAATAAGGAAATTCATCCTTATTCTGTGGGCGTTTGCCCATGACAGCATTAACCATAAGGGGACTGATGGTCACGCCACCAGGACCCGCAGGTTGTACAGCAGCGCCAGGTGGTCCCACCTGGACGGTACGGGTTACGTACTGTATTACCGCTCTATATACGCGTATTAACGATGTATGTAAGACACGGAGCTCTGCCAGAGTTGCAGTTGTAAGAGCACGTGGGTGTGGGGTAAACCCAGCCAAAACGGGCCATGTGGCCCCATCTATAGATAAAGGGCCTAAACGGACTAGCGTTAATGGGTGAGGAAGGGCGCCATTAAACCAAATACGGTGTTGCCAAGCTGTAAGCGGAATCTCAAGAGCTCTATAAGGCTGATACTGCTGAGGAACGGCAGTGGGAGTATATGTGTGAAACATATCATCAGTTCCATCCACCGCCGGTAAGGTGACCCAAGAGTAAAAAACTTCAAACTGGTGAGCCGGATCGGCTTCCACCACGAAAATAAGCGCGGCCCCAGCATCAGGGACTGCATAACGAGTCAAGTGCGCCCTCAGCGCGGCTCTGCTATGAGCCGAAATATCAACTACAGCCATTATGGAGAAGACAGTAGAACTTAAAGAGTGGCAGCGCAAACTCGGGTTATAGGAAAAGTAATAGCTTTTAAAACTTCAAGCTTGAATAAACCTATAAAAATGTCAATATAGGAGGTTACTCCGTCACAGCTGTCTCCGGAAACAGAAGTGAGGGTATTGTGGACTAGCACGAGCACTACTCAAGCGTCTCGCAGATAAGAACCAGACCAAACGTTGGCGGCGCCATGTTGCGGTGATTCTGCTCATACACAGAACTATGCACAAGAAAACAGGACCTCAGTAAATAGGGGTGTACCTCCTATCACCTTAGTACCCAAAATCCCAACCGACTAGCAATAGTGTCTCATTCGGTCTCCTACAAATATCAAGAAGCTACGAAAGTTTAGACAACCCAGAACACGAGCACTCCTGACTCACCTCAGAGTCGCGGGAACAAGACAATCTTTCGCTCTCACGTACTTGTCCACAATAAGAATAATCAGAGTCACTAAATAAGTTCAAAATGTTTATTTTGACTATAGTGATTCATAAAACAGTATGCAAACCACGACCAGCAGCAAAATGCATAAAGCTAACACCATTAGCATTGTTACAATACCATAGAATACAAAAGGAGTCGTCATTTTATAAAGACTGTGAAAAAGGCAAAATAACTAGGCCTAATCACCCTCCACTTGGTAGTAAGAAGTTATTTTATATAACAGAAGATCTCTAGGCGTTATTAGCAGACCCCCTACCTGAAAGCCTAAATGCAAAGGTTTACATCATAGGAACAGCAGAGCTCAGCTCCATGGAACGGCTTTCTTCAAGTGTGTTTCAAAAACATGCAACAACGCTATATCAAAGCTCGATTCTTCCATACTGCAGCTGTTGGTAACATGTTTTGTCTAGGTAATAGGGACTAACCAGAACAGAATAACAAGAGACATTGTTGATCAACCTTGCACATTATGTTCAGACAGAATTGAAGGGAAAGTTGAGAACGTGAAAAACAATCTGTTATCATGTACAGTGCAGAGGCAAAGTGTCGCGAAAACAAACTCTTAGCAGAGGCATGCGCAAAAGCAGCAGCATAGGGCAAGCAAAACTCATGCTAACTTAGCAATGTCGACAATGTATCGAAGGGCCACATAACCCCATATAACACCATGTTCACATTTGTGCAATCAAACAGATCACAATACATGTGTGGAGCATGCCTAGTAGGGTACTTTGCGTTGGGATGTACATCTTATAAAGACATTGCATGGTAAGCATATATCTACAAGTCATAGATATGTTATAGAATATCTCAGTAGATACATCTTCTTCACGGTTATATCAGTGGCCAAAAACAAAGAAACCTCGAAGTGCTGGAAACTCACCAAAAGCCGCAACCTTGATAATCACAGCTTCGACCCCAGCCTGTATCATTTCACTGAGAAGGTCTTCCTGCTGGCGGCGCCATAGGAAGGCCAAGGGCTGAAGGCCGAGCCTCTTACACCTGGTCAGAGGAGACAAGAAACAGGCATCGGTTTGTGGAGGATCGAAGACCACTGCTCTCTTTGTGAAAGAGGATGTGCTGCTGTGGTGTGTCGTCATGAGGTAACATCATGAGAGCCCTGCTAGGCTGGGGTATGACCACATGCCATGTGTCTGTCACCTCATATCGGTGGAAGATTCCACAAAGAGTTTTACACCTGTGTGACAACACCACAATCTGATCTCAAGGGCTTTCATTCAAGTCATCCACCATAGTAAATGATGATGCCACGAGTGACAACACACTGCCGAGTATGGGTGGTGGGAAATGAAAACAAGCTTCCTAGCTCTGTCTGTTTGAAGATCTTTATTTATTCCACGTCACCCAGTAATCCACATGCACAGATGAGGGCAGAGACCCTTGTATTAGAAGCACCTTTCCCATGGAAGGAGGGAGTACAAAAGTGGAACCTACCAACAGAGTGTGTCAGTCAGTGGCTCAGGCCCTACAGGGAATGAAGTACTCATACCAGCTGACCAGTCACAGCATGCACTGGTCCTTTGTTCTGGAAGAGCGAGTGTTGGCTACTTCTCAGGTTCTGTGATGTACATAAGATTTCAAGAGTTCGATATGATGGTGTGCGAATCACTTCTCTGCTGTTCACTCTCATCTACCATCTCACGTTATTTCCTGCTCATATGCAGACCTTTGCCAAACACCTGAGAGTTGCATATGCCTTCATAGTCACCATCTTTGACATAAATGTAAACTACAACAATCACTGCGCACTGGGAACCCTGATCATTTGCTACGATCAACTTAACTACATCCTCCTGATGAGCCTAAAGGAACTCCCCCAACTTGTCTAAGGAAAAAGACGCACAGTTTGACACACCTTAGATGCAATCTTATCTCTGTCTGGACTGGTCACAGTGAGAGGAAGCCTACTGATAGTCTGCAGCAACCACCACCTCGTCTTCATTGTCAACCTCTCCATGAGAGCAACTATTGCAGCAACAGTACCTAATCAGACTAACTACAGACAGCAAAACACACTCAGCATCAGAACACTCGACTCCTATCTCACCAACAGCTCACTTTCCAAACCAAGAATGGAAGAGGAACCTCTCTACAACTAGCCTTCCCAAGGCTTCAGCAAGCTGTTAGCCTTCAGAACATCCATGTGCCCTAATCATTGATCCACGATACAGTGGCTCAGAAAAGAGATGAAGCACTTGAAAACAGACACAAGTGAACTGCAATGCCAATAGAAGAAAACAAACTTTCAATACACTCCTTCAATGCCACAACTGGATCTAGAAAGCGAAATGACTCCACTATTCCCAGTGGATCTCCAAAGCCAAATGCAAGGGTGCGGGAGACACTAAATTTTTGTAAGGGCGGGTGAACAGACAGCCTTGTGGAGAGCTGAGTCAGCAATCTGTGTTGGCCCTAAGAGACATAAAACGTAACATTCTGTTACAAACAACACACCATTAACCTAAAAGTACATTCCAATTGTAACACAACTGATGTGATCTATGGCATCTTGTGCCCGTGTAATGAGTTGTATATTGGTCAGACTAAACAAAAAGTAAAAACAAGGATACTACAACATTGTAGTAGGATTAGATGCGGCACAGTAGGTGCACCACTTGTAGAACATTTCACCGCTAAATTACACAAACCGGAATCACTCAGGTGGTTAGTCCTAGAGAAAGTGTCTTTGGGAAGCAGGGGAGGTGACATCAACTCCATCATGAATCTGAGAGAATGCAAGTGGATGCATAAATTGGACACTGTGAATCAGGGGCTAAACGAACTGGATGGCACCAATGCCCAACTCTCCATTCTCACGACTGAGTAATGCCCTTTTACCACCGACACTATGCCCTACACGTTATCATTATTGAGACCCTTCATGTATTTTTCACCTTTAACGTATAAGGTATCCATCACGCAATGTCCATGTTACCTTTAAGAATGTTCATGTGATGACCACCTTCAACTGATAACTGACTCCTATTCATGTGATTACCACCTGCCACTGACATAACATGCAATTTGTACCATCAAAAGCATTTGTTTCCTGGAAATGTCAAATTTAGACTCAAGTGTACTGTAACATCGAACACGTTTGTTTCCAGGAAATGTCTAAATTTAGACTCAAGGGTATGGAAGTATCATACGTCATAAGTATTTAATATGTATTATTTACGAGATGGATACGTCATCCACATGACTTCCACCTGCTACTGTGTGTTTCACATCTACAGCGTTTGTTCTCTGCATATGTCTTAATATCCATAATTTAGGGTATGGTAATGCCATGTCTCACTGATGTCCAATAGGTAGATTTCATGATTATGGAAGCGCCATCCATAATTCATACAATATCTTCGCATTGGTTGCTACATCAGGTGCCCTCAGTATTAACGTCTAGATTATTCCTATAGCTTAGACCATCCTGCTTTTTTACAACACACGGGATTAGGAACCGTGCCGAATAGCAATACTTTGTAAATCACTTTCTCCGTTTTCCGCCGTCAGGCCTTTCCGCCCGACGTCTCAGCACGGGAGGCATCCAGCAGCTGCACTCAACGTGCACGCTCCATCCCGCGTTTATAAACGGGATGCTGAACCGCGAGCTCATGATTTCGAGCTGGACGGTAGTATTTCAAGGTAAGGCAGCAGCAGCACGTCAAGCGCTTTCTGTCCTTTTTCAAAACTGACCTTTGTAAAACCTTCGTTATGATGAGATATTTTATAACCACTATGGATTTGGCACTTTCAACCATTTAACTATGGTGTTACACGGACCAGTCTTCTTTAACAATTTCGCCCCTCACCTTGTTTTAGATACAACATGTGCGACCATGATGGTAATTTTATTTTATCTAACATAAGGGGGGGTCAGTGGCCATAAGCCTTATGATAATGTTGCTTTCACCCTCTTTACTCGAGAACATATGCAGATCGCCGAAGATTAATTATGCATGGTTTCCTAATTGGTTTCAAATGCTGAGATAGGTTCCCAATGCAGATTTCCTTGTAGATTCGTTCTCCTAACTCTGCGCCGGAATCTCTTCTGACGCACACCCTTTCTGTCCTTCATTATCCTTTCAGATTTCATTATCTGGGAACTGCTCAGGATCATTTGACCAACAGTTCATTACCGCGTACGCGCACGGATGGCCGTACTCCCCTCCTTTTAAACAGTAAGTGCCCATTAAGCAGGGGTTCATAATTCAATACCGTTTGGTCCGGATTCAATCCGGAGTTTATATATTTATTCTCTAATATGTGTTTCCTCTATACTTAGGAGCTCTGGTGAGCCCATTTTTCATTTGATTGCCCAGCTGATTGAGACACGCTAGATGTACAATTAGGTAAACTTCACCTCAGTTTAGCTGCATTCACTCTCCTTTTGAGACACCATGCCCCCCTAATCACGGACTATCATTTTTGCCTCTAGGTGCCTCCCATCCTCACTGTCCTGAAGAAGACCCTACCATAAGGCTGGAATCACCTAGCTCATTCCATAGGGGTCGAAACGTTGACTACAATTAGCTCACAAGTCCTGATAACTGTAAATTAATAACAGTGTCCTTGGAAGGCTATGTGATAATATTGGAACAACTGACCTTTTGTTAGGCTGGAACAGTATTTTTATGAAAATGTGATGGATATATGTCACACCTTTTTTCCTTGTCCACCCTCCTCACGGTTTCACTTTGACCAACAACACTCCAATTCCCTTTTTCCCACACCTGAGCACCTTTTTTCAAAATATTAGAATCATTTGATGATGAAAGAGCAACTGTGTTGCCACATTTGAACTGCATATTCACATTTGTAATAAATTGCATTCTTTGCAAATTTCTAACGTGGTATTGTGAATGCGGCTTCAATTTTAATTTTCGTTCTTGAGAATTGTTTGTTGTTACTGTGACCATTTCTTTACTGTATCGCATGAAAAGATGTAATCAGGCGCCAAATATCATGAAAAATTATGATGTGGACTTTACTGTGGAAAAAAGGTACTTTCTAATATTTCTCAGTGTCTTAATTAAATATATACGAAAATAGTATGGCATTGTGTGACATTTATTGAACTAATATTTTTTAAAACATTAAGCATTCAATAATACCCCCATGCATTGATGACGTAGCCACAAATTACCCAAAATTTCACTTTGTCATGTTCTCGATTTATATAGCCTATATTGTTATTAGATGTGAAGCACGATTAATTTGTATTAACCATATATAAGTGAGGTTTTTGTGGAGCTGAGATCCTGTACTGAATTGTGCTCTCAAACTGGATAGTTAAGGAAAATGATACATAGTGAAGTAAAGTGATGTGGGGTGGATCACACAATTTGGTCAAGTGGAGAAGCTAGGAAAGAGCATTGATTTGTGTTCAGATATTCAATTATTATTACTTTATTACTGTTGGTATTGTTATGTTTCATATGTACCCCAATATAGGCTCAGGTAGTCACCTAACCTTTCACCTAAATTCTCCCCTACCATTACACTACATAACGGTTCTTGGGACTGACCTTTTACCTAGTTACAATACTGCTTACAGGACGTAGGGTTTTCCCTGAATACTGGCCTCATCCATTATGCATGAGGATTCTTGGAAACTCAGCAGGACTACCATCTCCTGCATAATAACTATGTATAAGGGTCATTCCTTCCGTCATCCTAAGTCCGACATGACACGGCAAGGTAGAACCCCTGAGGGTACCACTTTGGGTATATAAACACCATATCTTGCTGAGGTAGTCAGAGGAGAAAAGGACTTCCATGCAGACACACTGAAGCGAGACGCTGAGGTTCCTGCACGCAGACACTCCAGCTCGCAGTGGTCTGACATCCTTTGCGGGGTGTCCATCTCGAGACCAAGACGGGGTCCCACAGTCTCTCACTTCAGGTAATGGGGTTGACTTTATCCTAGAGGGATTCTTGGCCTTTACACCTACATACATGCTAGGTACACTTAGGTACATCTAGTTAGGGTCACATCGTAAGAGTACGCATTTATTACTGTCATGTATTTTATATACTTGCCTTTATTGGTTGTTTTAGCACGATGGTAGAAATCTACCATCCTTTTACTCTGTTAGTGCTTCTAATCATTTATATCTGTTTCGGTCTAATGGTTGTTTCAGCACACTTATTTTACACTAGAATGACGCTGGTTCAATAAATGCTTATTGAAAAACGTCCCCACCGTTTATTCTGTGTATCTCTCTGAGACAAAGTGAGCACGAGTGACTGAGTGAAAAGTATTGCACTGTTTCCATGATCCGGAGGGATCAGGGTTGTCATGTTCAATAGTTGCCAAGAACTATTCCCTCCTTGGTAAGAGGGGTTTCTAGTGGCACTGTGAGCTAGCTGGTACAACAGGCCAACATACCCGGTGGGGGTGTCTAGAATCAGTCCAGACACCAATCCTGCAGTGTATGTTGTCTAAACGCGCAGATCCTGTATAGGTTTATAGGAACTATACAACATGGCGCCGCCAACGTTGGTTTGGTACTTATTTAACAGTAAAATCTGAGTAGTTCAGTCGTGCTATTCTCAGAGACTCCTACTCACATTTCCCCAGAGACGTCTGGAGTGGGAGGGAAGAAAAATCCGCCACAGCTGAGTAGGCATATCCTACGTATTGGCTGTAGGTTTATCAAGCTTGAAGGACAAACAGTTCCTATTGTGCATAAAACCTTTATCTCAGTTCCCTTGAAACTTTTTTCAACAATGACTGAAGAAGGTGACGCTGCCCCAGCACTACGTGCGGGTGCAGGAGTTGAGGAAGAGCTAGAAGGGGAAATTAACATTTCAGAAAATGTTAGAACTGCCCTTACTTTAAAACTAGCAGACTATGGAGTATCAGCTAGGGGTGGGTCAGTCACATTTGTGACTGAGCCACACGAATCATATAGAACAGAGGTATTCTATTCATGGGTTAAATTCCCACCAGCAGATGCACAATCAAAAACATTTCATTCTTACACTGAAGATGAAACACCAGATGAATACTGTCGTATGAGGACATTGAAGTTCCGCTCACCTACAAGGAGCACATAAACTGGTTTAAAGGCGCCCTCCCCCACACAAAAGACAAAGTAAGACTAGGTCCGCTTGGAAGAGATGGAGCCACTTAGCCAGTCCTAGCTGCTTCCACACCACATACAGACATTGACTCAATGCCAGTGGCAGACTTACGTCCACTTCATAAAGAAGTAATACAACTTTACAGAAACCTGACACAGTTTGTGATGAGAACACTCACACTTCAGCCAACAAGAGCTACACAAACAGGACAAATTCAGGGATCTACAACTAAAATTACACCACAAACGCTACACGCAGTTATGGGTAAAATGCCACTAAACGTGAGCAAATGCCATTCTGGATAGCTCAAAAAATAACACAGCTAGAGGCAGTATTCCACACACCAGCCCTCAAGAAAAACACAGAATGCTAACAATCTGCTTGCCAATAGGGATAGCTCCCCAAATGGAGGATTGTACCACTTGGGGTACAGTTTTCGCTGCCATATATACCAGAACTCATGGTATCCCTTCATTAGCAGTAATACCAGATGTATGAAGACATATACAGAATGAGTATGGAGCAGAGCCTGCTGTGAACTTAGGGATGAAATTATAAGGTAATTTTGCCCGGGTATCAGCTATCATACTAGCTAACGTTAAAGGGGATGCAGCATCAGTGGCAATACGCCAACGCCTGAGGGATTTCACTCCTTTACAACAGGAACGTGAATTACCTAAAATTATTGAAGACACCTATGCTGAATTAGGTAGAGATAGTTTGCGAGCTAAAGCAACAAAACCTCAACTCATGGGAGGTCCTGAAAAGGATAACACCAAGCAAGCACGCGATTCTTCTAAGAAGAAATGGGATAATAACAATAAAAAACAAATGTATAGAGAGAATAGATCACTATCCAGGGGTGGGTCTCCTCAACAGCAGCCCTCCGAAAGGAGGTACAACCTTATGAACTGTGATAACACTAAAAAACCTGACAGGTATCAGGATACTGATACACGTTCCTCTCGTTCCTTTCAGGGTTCACCAAGAAACTCTGAGAGAGGACGATCAGAACACAGACAAGAAGAGCGTACAAAGTCCAGAGACACGCCACACACTTCAGATTATACTTCCAAAAAAGAAGAGAAGTCTAAATCAAAACCTCAATTTAAAAAGAAGAAAGTAGCAGGTCTTAAAGTTAGACATGCCCAGAATTCTGAGGACTCAACTTCTGAATGGGGAATGGGCTCTGACGATGCTAGACAGCACAGCAGAAGTAACAATAGCTCGCCAGAACCTGATGGAATTTCTGGTGACAACGGAGTTGAATGAGCATATCACGGTGGAAACACCTGATACAAGGGTAGGTGTCCCACATAGGTTACATGAAATAACACTCCAGATGGAAGGGGACAAACCCAGAAAAATTAAAGGTCTCTTTTTGGAGAATCTGACTTTTGGCTATGACATCCTTTTAGCTGAAAGAGATTGGCCGCCTGAAATTGTTATGGATTGCCCAAAGGGAGAAACGATCATTTTACCGGCTTTTTCCGACCACGTTCCAATATACTTAAAACACACATATGCACAGGAGTGGGCTGTAGCCGTTGCTCCAGCACTATATCGCAACCATGTTGGGTGGGATGCTGAGTCACCTCACCATACAATCCTGGTAAAAACGACTCCAACTCCACAGAGACAGTACCCAATAAAACAAGAAGCGAAAAAACAAGTCAGGGAGATCTTAGATCAACTTGAATACCAAGGTGTAATTGAAAGTTGCACCTCTCCAATGAATAATCCTTTGCTTCCCGTAATGAAACCCAATAATTCATACCATCTAGTTTTAGAATACAGACATCTGAACACAGGCAATAAAACATTTGGAGTACAAAATGCACATAGTGCTGCATTAATGAATAACATTGTGCGGAAAAAATACAAAACAACAGTAGATATCTCAAATGGATTTTTCTGCCAAATTATAGCGCCTGAAAGCAGGTATTTAACAGCATTTTCCGCGCTAGGCTCTCAGCATCAAATTTGTCAACTCCCCCAAGGGTATAAGAATAGCCCTGGGTTGTTCTCCACTAGGGTAACAGAGTTACTTCAGAATTTGGATGAAGAGGCATTGTCCTATGTAGATGATATTTATCTGATGGATGATGATTTAAAGGATCACTTGACCAGGGTGAGCACCATAATTTTGGGGTTCGCCTCTGAGGGCTACAAATTCAACTTTAAAAAATCAAAAATAGCCCACCTCAATGTCCTGTTTTTAGGATATGAATTTTCAAGTGAAGGTAAAAGCCTGGCAGCTAACTTTTTAGAAAAGGGTGCCCTGCTCCAACCTCCTAAATCGCTGAAAAACTTACAATCCATATTGGGATTTTTTAAATTTTGGCAGAACATACATTTTAGATTACGCAGAAAGAGTAAAACCTTTCTACGATTTAATAAGACCTGGTTTTTCAGTTAGGCATTGGACACAGGAACACACAGATATCCTTCGTTCCCTACAAGCTGACATGATAGCTTCAAAACACTTGCAGACACGTGTGAAAGTCTGCAACCTGGTGATCTGTGTTATAGCGGGTCAATCTGGGCACACTTACCTAACCTTCAATGAAGGAGAAACGGTACCCATAGCCTACAAATCACACTTGTACAAAAACGCTGAAATGCGTTTGCTACTACAGTAAAAATCCTGACAGCAGTACAGACCGCTGTAGTAAGAGAAAGAGCACTGGCTCAAGGGAAACGAATAATTGTCGTAACTCTGGTACCAGCCTTAGAGGCTGCTACAAAGGCAAGCGTTCCTAATGCTAAAGCCTCACATCCAAGATGGATACAATGGGCTAATTCTCTCACTGCAACGGATGTAGAATACAGATATGACCCTAGTCTAAAAACAGAAGCATTTCTGCAATATGAACAAGAATATCCTCTACCAAATGAAATAATGCCTCTAGATCAGTATGAATATATCATTTACACTGACGGATCTGTGAAGGGTCGTATGCTGGAAGCTAAGTTCCATCCTAGCGATACGAAGACACGGTCTCTACGAGACTGCGCGGCTCAGCTGGCAGAACTAAAAGCCCTATTGCTGGCACTTATAAATACCGATCGAGAATTCCCCACACTGATTGTGTGTGATTCTTTTTATTGTGTCCAGTCATACAACGAATATCTTCACTACTGGGGTCAAAATGGGATTAAAGACTCAAAAGGTGGCCCAATTAAGCATAAAATGCTATGGGAACAGGTAGCTGAGTTGAAAAAAGAACTACCAAGAGCTCAAGTGATACACACGCTGAGTCATCAACGTGATGGCGTTCACGTTGAAGGGAATTCATTGGCCGATGAAGCCGCAAAGGGGGCAGTACGTACTGCTGCCGTAGCTGCAATCACTCGTTCAAAAACGAGAATAGACTGACAGATAATGGTAGCTGTCATTGCTTCACGCAAACCAGCACAGCCTTACCGAAAGGTTTTCCACTCAAGTACTCCTACAAGTTAGATGCAAACAACATTCTGTATGCTCAAATTCCAGGAGTGGGGGATAGAGTAATACCAAACATGGATCGCAGATTAGGCTTAATTCTAGCTGCACACAAGGGTCTAGGTTCTGCACACGCAGGGATTGCCGCGACGGTTTCTTTACTGAAACAACGCTATTGGTGGCCTGGTTTAACTGAACAGACGAAGAATTTTGTCTTAAAATGCGACTTCTGTCAGCAGATGAAGGGTTCCACCGTGGCGCGTCCAACGCAAACACCTTTATTAATATCAGACAGACCACTCGCTTGTGTCTATTTGGACCACTGCGGCCCCCTACAATCAGATGGGGCTTACAAGTATATCTTGGTGGCAGTGGATTCATGCTCTAGATTACTATGGGTATGGCCTCAGCGCTCTGCTGACGCTCGAACTGTTATAAAAGATTTGCAAGTTTTTATAGGGACATACGCATTTGGCACATTACCTTCTGACCTTGGCCTCGTGTTTAGCTCTAGGGCTTACAAGGAAGCCATGGAAGGTTTGGGTGTAGCATTGTGGTACTCCTCTCCGTACCATCCCAAGGGAAATTTGGTCATGGAAAAGAAAAACCGAGGCTTAAAGCAATCTTTAACAGGAAGAGTATTAGGTTCGGTGGTAGATGGGTCAATCACTTATATGGGGTCCAACGAGCCCTTAATAACATGCCATGAAGTTCTCTAGGGGGTGTCACTCCTTACGAGGTCCTATTTGGGACGAGAATGTGGCTGCCTGATCTTGATTATGAAAGCACAGTGACGGATAAAAAACCATTTGATATCAATAAACGTTTGGCTGTTTTATAGGATCTGAATGAATCCCGGGCACTACTAAGCAAAGTGCAAGAAAAACGCACCGCCACTGGGGAAGTCAAATCAGTCACGGCAAGACCTGTCTGGATCCAAAAATTCGGGGATCTGGTCAGAGAAAAGATTGAGGACAAGAAAGAATTTGGGCGATCATACAGAAAGCCTGTACCTGTCCTGGCTGTCGAAGGAACAAGAACAGTACTTCTTCCGCCTCTTGCCGGAAAAAAAGAAAAGAGATTCGTCTCCATTGATCTGATCAAACCACACTATGTGGCAGATACTGAATAGTAGGTCTTGTGGGCTCCTGGGTAGCCGCTCTCCTCTCGCTACCATACAGGAAGTTCAGACAGAAAGACTCATAACATTTGAAGAGTCACCAATACAAAATGATGGAGTTTCCAACAATGAAATGGAACTCGTTTCTCTTGAAACAGAACTTCAAAACACAAATGAAAGACAAATTTCAATTCGACCTAACACCGATGTCTACATCAATACGCCTCGACAAGAGACACCTGCCAGTTCAACAAAACCAGCTGAGCTACCAAAGATAGATCGAACTGCATCTGGCTACTTCATCGATTTTGATACCTTCTCTCTTGATCCAAGTGAACCTGAGACAACGCCAGCTCCAGTTTCCCATAAGCAACAAATTTGTGAATTCTACACTTTTCTGAAAAAGACTTACTTAGTATCACCTTGGCTACAGCTCTGGATCATAACTGGAATATTGTTTTTTCTGTTCTGGATTGGCCTAGTGACTGTTTTTTGATTACTCATAATAGGAAAATATCTCCCAGAACGCTCTGCAGTATACAATGTCAACTTGGTCCTGAAACCTCTTACATCATCTCATCGTGAACAAAGAGACCTGTTTTCCGTGAACATTACAGCTGTTCCAATTCCTGATGGTATAGTTTGGGACAAAGTTGATTATGATGTATTTGGCCCTACTGAACTTTTGAAAATACCACATTTATTTAAAATTTCTCTAAATGATATCATTACCTCCAGTACATTTTCTGATGATTGGGATTTTGAAACTGTAAATAATATGTTGTCTGATTTAGAACAATCCACTGCATTTTCAAGCAATGAAATGTCAGAGGACACATCTGATTTTGACACTATGTACTGTTACCATCATTATGGTCATCACTTTTTACACAAATCCAGCATCCCACAAAATATTTTCACATACCAACAATGGGAACATTGCCCGACACCACCAAAAGGTAGTTCGAAAACGTTTGCACAGATATTTTCTTATTTTTCAGGGTTTAACACTTCTGACTCGACCTCATATTACTATAAGGTTGCACCTATACCTGCACAGAAAAATATGCTAACACCAAACAGATATATTCTGCATCCTTCATTTCCCAACTGTCTGAACAGGGTTTCGACCTATGGCAGCAGATAATATTTCTGAATGACACTGTGCAACAGACTTCCTGTCTTGGGATAGCCAAGAACAAGGATTTGAACACACCTCGGATTCCCACACATACAATAGATGACATCATGCAGTACAATACATCAGACCCCAATTGGAAGGGATGGTTAGTTTGGCCCACAGACACAAACAGATGTCAATCAAGATTCAGGGGTACAACCGAAGGGTTTAGTATCCATAGGCCGGACCAACGCTATGTACAAAGAGAACATCCGGGGGTGGTGAAATCATACAGTGTTGGGAAGTTATGCCTTGATTGGCTAAAAACCTCGACACTGTACCAGGTGAAACAGTACTTATCCTTACTCTCAGAAGAGGTCGATCTAAGGAGTTTTTTATTAGGTACCTGAAAGCCACATCAGAAACATTTCTTATACGCTGTCTATAATGAAATCTGGAAAATCTCTCAACAAGAAACTGCGGAGAGACTTCGTGAAATAGATAGAATTAACCTAGAAAAGGCGTTAGCTGTAGTTGACATGGTATGACTACATTAACATCCAGGATTTATTCACTGGGCAACATTGTATCTTCTGCTATATCTATACTAGAACAGGACTTGTCCATTCTACAACACGGACAATCTCAACTTTGTTCTATTATGTTATTAAGCTGGACGCTGCAATCATTGCGCGCTGGTTATGTGCCTTGGCGATTTATCAACAGTACGTCCCTATTTTCTGCATACAATCTAACTGAGAAGCAGATAACAATGGCACAAAGGGGAGCAAAATATACAATGCTGCGTATTGAAAAACTAGACAAGTTACCTTTTACTGTGGCAGAGTCAACATCCACAGAATGGTTAATCCATGGCCATATAACACTACCGGTCACAACTTTCCAGTTTCAGTATTGCCTTGAACAACAATAGGCGGGCAGATATGAAGCGATGGGTAGGGAATTCATCAAGGAATCTTGGGAATTACCATACAGATTTCGATGCAGGAATGGGGACATGGAAGTGTTCCTTAGCGGTACCAACTGCGAGAATTTTTTAAGTGGATCTCTCATATGCCAGGATATCATGCTTCACGGGGCCTGTAATGGTTCAGTTGCTAACTTATCCTGTCACTTGAAAGGGTCCGCAGCTGCTGTGATTAATCCGGTGCTCAAGTTGCTTTCGAATGGGAGTTACTTGATGCTGAATGATCAAGGTTGTTGTGGGATGCTCTCAAGCATCGCATATCTTGTCACTGTAAGCTCCAGGGTTACTTGCTGTATGCAAGTATTGTTTCCAGCGACTCATACAGTCAGGGAGGTGCCGTTATGGCCTTCGTTGAACGTTTCCTTTATACGGTTTGATACTCTGAGCTGAATGAAAGCCATGCTTTTACAGTAAACCGTGCCCTTAACCTCCGCCCGAGAAACTTATGATGTCCAGCTTGCAAGGTCCTCGGCTGAGATACAGGCACTAGTACGAACAAACTGCCCTTTCCATTTCACAGAAATGGTACAACGTATCTTTAACATGTCTGATACGACGGGTATAGTACACCTATTTAAGACCATAGGTTCTGGACTGTTAAGCACCTTTCAGACAATACTCTGAGTTATTCCCAACTTCATACACTCCGTATTCGGAAGCATTTTTGGAGGGCTTCCGCTGATCCTGTTTCTAATAGCAGGTATCCTGATTGTCATTTTTCTGCTACGCAATGGACGTCCCAGTCACCAAGGAGATGGAAAAAACGCTCATGGAGCACCGATACAGTGATCGCATGATACTCCATCTGGGCACACCTCGCCTTCGCGAACTAAGTGAATCTTGGTTCCTATCATTTAGACCAGTCTGGATCGACTGTATTCCGCCTGTCCTTCTATGCCTGTTCTGCAGACAAGAATGCATGTTGGACCGCTGTCTAACACTTCCATCGGTTGCGCCACCGGACGCTGATGCTTTACTGGACCCAATAACGGCCCATGTTATTCCAATGTTGATGTCTGCATTCTTAGAGCCACCACAGGATGCTTCAGCTCCTGTCGGAACGGATACCGGCTCCTCAACGAATACTCAGGCCTTGGTTGCCACACAAGCATCCCCAGCAGCGGCTGTGGAGGATACGGAGGAACATCTGTGCTCGACTGACCTGATCTGCGAGGTGTTGCAGGGACCGTCGTCTGCGATTTGATTGCAGGCAACAGTGATGTTACGTCTCCCAGCCAGGACACATAAACATTTGGCTCATCGTGTGCTTGGAAAATTTGGCTTTTTCAAAAACAACCAAATTTGGAATTTTAAACAATAGACACTTTTTCTAAACTGCATGGCTTTCAGTCACTCATTGTTCGAACTATATATACGAACATAGTTTAGTACAGACTTCTATTGCCTGCAATATATGTTTTTTTAGCATTTTTTAGACTTTTACATTTTTTAAGTACTATTTTATGGACTTGTTAGTTGTTTGCGTACAACACCAAGCTGTACGTTATAATTTTTAGTATGTCGTCCAGTCGGATGAGGAGTGGGTGTTATGTTTCATATAGGTACCCCAATATAGGCTCAGGTAGTCACCTAACCTTTCACCTATATTCTCCCCTACCATTACACTACATAAAGGTTCTTGGGACTGACCTTTTACCTAGTTACGATACTGCTTACAGGACGTAGGGTTTTCCCTGAATACTGGCCTTATCCATTATGCATGAAGATTCTTGGAAACTCAGCAGGACTACCATCTCCTGCATAATAACTATGTATAAGGGTCATTCCTTCCGTCATCCTAAGTCCGACATGACACAGCAAGGGAGAACCCCTGAGGGTACCACTTTGGGTATATAAACACCATATCTTGCTGAGGTAGTCAGAGGAGAAAAGGACTTCCATGCCGACACACTTACGCGCGACGCTGAGGTTCCTGCACGCATACACTCCATCTCGCAGTAGTCTGACATCCCTTGCGAGGTGTCCATCTCGAGACCAAGACGGGGTCCCACAGACTCTCACTTCAGGTAATGGGGTTGACTTTATCCTAGAGGGATTCTTGGCCTTTACACCTACATACATGCTAGGTACACTTAGGTACATCTAGTTAGGGTTGCATCGTAAGAGTACGCATTTATTACTGTCATGTATTTTATATACTTGCCTGTATTCGTTGTTTTAGCACGATGGTAGAAATCTACCATCCTTTTACTCTGTTAGTGCTTCTAATCATTTATATCTGTTTCGGTCTAATGGTTGCTTCAGCACACAATTTTACACTAGAATGATGCTGGTTCAATAAATGCTTATTGAAAAACGTCCCCACCGTTTATTCTGTGTTTCTCTCTGAGACAAAGTGAACACGAGTGACTGAGCGAAAAGTATTGCACTGTTTCCATGGTCCTGAGGGATCAGGGTTGTCATGTTCGATAGTTGCCAAGAACTATTCTCTCCTTGGTAAGAGGAGTTTACAGTGGCACTGTGAGCTAGCTGGTACAACAGGCCAACATACCCGGTGGGGGTGTCTGGAATCAGTCCGGACACCAATCCTACAGTGTATGTTGCCTAAACACGCAGATCCTATACAGCTTTATAGGAACTACACGACAGTATCTGGAGTTCAACATATACACTGTTCACATCTTAAATCAAACTGACACTATAAACACAGATAAACATGCGCGTTATCATAACACCGAAATGTGTGCTTCACAGTCTGAACGGCCAACCGCGTCAGAAAATGGACACTTTTGTGGACTCCCTTCCTCATCAAACCAGGAAAAGTGGTTTGGGCTCAGAAGATGCGTATTCAAGCCCGAACACCGGCATCTTGACATCTTGAGGGGAAAAAAACTTGGTCATGCAAGATGTTGGCTGTGGCTCCACTGTGGAGGAAATCCTGTCTGGCTTCTTGTAATGGGTGGGGTCGCAATACCACATTCACGCATCTGTCATGTAGGGATCCCAGCCATTCATTATCGTAAGTGTCCAATACATGGAGTTTATGCAGGGGGGATCCACATACCACACACCAGAGGTACAGTAAACATCTGAAAGGCTACATACATAAATCTTATAAACAGCCACAAACCAGTCTTCATATAGCCCAGAAGGATACTCACTTCAAGACAGGTCACAGGCACCTTTATTAATGTATTTAACATATTGACACAGTGTCCTGGCATGCAAAATTTTAGGGGGCCGTACAAGCAACTCGTCAAATTACAGTAAACAGTAAAAATCCAATGAAACCAGAGATTATAATGGTGAGAGAAGTCTGTAAATGCCATGTGTGGCAGTGTAGACTGTGTACAACAGCAGCAGTTATGGGACCTTAGCTTAGGGACTGGCTGAAGAGAGGGGTTTTTGGGTTTGTTTTAGATGCTTTCTGAAGGCAAGAGGAGAGGGCTTCTTCCTGATCTTGATGAGAAGGAAATTCGAAGCCGCTGATGGGACACAGGTGAATTATTGTTTTTGGTACATGTAATTCTGAAGTTAGCTGCGTGATGTCACTGCAACAAGGGGCGGAGTCAGTTAAGTAAGGGTCACTCGAGGATCAGGGCAGCTCGGAGTACGGTGTCACTGTAGTAAGGGAAGCTCCCAGGGTGAATATGTACTTACACGTTCTCAACTCTGACCCGCTGGTAGTCCGAGAGAATGGCTCCCACCGACACACCCTCCACATCTTCTGCATCCTGAAAACAAGGATAATGAAACATGAAACAACGAAATCCTTTCCAAATGATGTAGTAAAGCACAGGTTGAATTATTATCACTCCTTCTGGTGATACTTAATTCGCACTCATCACAGAGCAACCCTCAAAAGCACTTTGATCACTTACGTAAGATACTAAATGTCACTTACACAATATTTCATCTATAACCTTTATAGAACTCACACATATAGTTTACCCATGTTAAGTATTACTACATCCAAGTTGATCTGAATATCTTTATATGTATAAGCAAACTGATGCAATCAATAAAAAGATAATTTCAATAAAATCATTTAAATTAGGGGTGTGCAACGTTGTTTTCCAGCTGTACAAATGTGCTTTGGTCTTGTTTTCGACGGATTGCCTAATTTCAGAACTTTCCCAGTGTTCCTTCACCTTGCAAAGTTTTCCCGCTCTGTAGCAAGATAATATTTAAGCTAATGGAACCCAGCAGAGCCAAACATGAAAAAACAGTATAATTTACTAAAAACTGGTTTAAAGGACCAACAAGAGTCAACTAAATCGTGTTGCAGGACAACCATATTAAATATTTAACGAAGATGGGCTTCAAATTATTTATCTTGATATTCCTGCTGAACATATCAGACATGGATTGCATCTTACGATTCAAGTGAGTGACCACTTCCAAAAAAACAAGCATTAGCAAAGCTGGCAAAGTTGTATTACAACGCATTGCACCGCGAAGACCGATCTGCAGCTATCCATGGTGCTGAAGACCCTTAGGCTAAACTTGAAGCAACCCTTTCTATGTAGGGACCAGTCTAAAGGGACTGTGAATAAGACCTCCCGCAGATTAGAAGAACTGTGAATCACCATTGAATAACATTGGGCCATGCTTGTCTATGGGAGCAGAAGTTCCCACTTGGGTGAAAGCTGTCTGGGGTTCACTTCCGGTTAAGAGGGCTAGAACCATCTAATTTTCACTGAAATGCTTCATTTGAACTATGTGAATAATGTATTAGTGCATTAAAAAGTTATTCCTGACTGAAAAGAAATACCACTAATTGAGCAATCATACTTATGACCTACGTAGTGACGTTTCTAATTAAGTATTTGATATCATTATGAACACTGAGAGCAAATATCAGGCAAATTGAGCAGATGGTGGGCGATATTGTTGAGCAGGACTCAGGCTTGCTACGTTGAGCCCAGAAGAGTCGCTCTGTTTGTAATCAAAGACGAGATTGCTTGACTGAATCACGGCTGTCGGCTTCATGTGCCCTAGTTCATTACCTTGTAGCGGGGCTTATTTTTCGGCAGGCGGCTGATGGATGCCAATGCAACTCTTTGCCACTGAGTGACGGGTCACCCAAGAAGGCAGTCTGAGGGGTGGTAATGGGACTTTAGTCTTTGTTTTGGTTTCAGGGTGAAGAGAGAGAACCAGCTGGCAGCTCCAGAAACAAACGACTAGTGGGTCATGGATTACGACCAAGGTCAGGTTAGTATAGGATGAGAACAAGGCTCAGAGCCCTCGAAAAGAATGACTCATTCCAGATGATGATCAGTAGGTATAAATGTGAGGAGTACCAGTAGGTCCATAAAAGGATGGGTAGTAGGTCCGCGATATTGACTGAGGACCAATAGCTCCAGGATGTGAAGAAGGCCAGTAGGTCTAGAAAAGAATGACTGGTAGGTCCAGGATAGCGTTGGATGATCAGTAGTACCAGGATGTAAAGGAAGTTACGCCTAGAAACGAATATCTGGTAATTTCAGGAGGAAAAGCAAGAACAGGCAGGGCTTGAAAAGAACGACTGAGTCCAGGATGATGACTGAGGACCAGTAGGTCCAGGATGTGAAGGAGAACGGTGCGTCGGGTATCTCCGACAGGCGAGCCGGGAGGTTAGGTGTAAGAGGAGAGACAGGGACTTGGGGTGATAATGTCCTCAACAGGTTGTTACTTTGGGGAGTGGGTGAAGTTAGGACATTGCATGCATGAGTTTGCTTGTTAGCGTCATATTGTAAAGTGACGAGCAGGCGGTAGTACTGTTTGTAAGGTCAGACCTGTCCCATTAAAGCACCCCTTTGCACACTATCTTTGGGTCCCTTTGATTGGATCCCTCCTCTCGGCCATGGCAGGGGTCTGCACACAGCCCCAGGCCACCATGTGGCTCCCGAGCACAAGGCTTGGAATGGTGAACCGGAGTGCAGAGACTTGTTGGGCTTTTCGCCACATCTTTCCCTCAGCCCGCCCTTAGGTGGGTGACCGCAAAGCTTTCGAAGGCCACCACTCCTCTAACCCTGAAACCCGACCACCCACACTGACAGGCCCTGGCGCCACCCGAGGCGGCCATGGTGGCGACCCGGAAACAATGCGCAGCAACACCCTCTATTTAATTAACGGATGACAAGCACTGTAATTATTGGCGCGAAATGAGATATTAGGGAATGTAAAGTTAGCAGTGAATTACCCCGTGTGATCAATTATTCCGCAGTCTCCGGCCCCTTTAGATAACTCTCCCCCGGGCCTTTCCGGTAATTTTTCTTTGCCTGATAAACACGATGATTAAACAGCGCGCGCCTGCGAACCTTTGATACCTTTCTAAATTAAAACCATGCCGGGCCCCGGGCTGTGTCTGATTCCGAATACATGTGTCAGTTAATCAGATAAAAGAGCACAGGGGGGCTGGGGAAGAAGCGTCGGTGCCCCCGGGCTTCATCAGGGCCTGACAACCGCAAACAAAAGAAGCCTCGCACAAGCAGTGTCAGGGATGGGAAGAGGTGAGCTCCCACAATGCACCGCTTCGAGGGGACACCAGGGGCCCAGGCTAGGCAGCGACAAATGGGAAGAGGTGAGCTCCCACAATGCACATCTTCCAGGGGCCCAGGCCAGGCAGCGACAAATGGGGAGAGGTGAGCTCCCACAATGTACCTCTTCCAGGGGACACCCGGGGCCCAGACCAAACAGCGACACATGGGGACAGGTGAGCTCCCACAATGCACCTCTTCCAGGGGACACCTGGGGCTCAGGCCAGGTAGCGACACATGGGAGAGGTGAGCTCCCATAATCCACCGCTTCGAGGGGCCACCCGGGGCCCAGGCCAAGCAGCGACAAATGGGAAGAGGTGAGCTCCCACAATGCACCATTTCAAGGCGACACCAGGGGCCCAGGTCAGGCAGCGACAAATGCGAAGAGGTGAGCTCCCACAATGCACCTCTTCCAGGGGGCCACCCGGGGCCCAGGCCAAACAGCGTCAAATGTGGAGAGGTGAGCTTCCACAATGCACCTCTTCCAGGGGACACCCGGGGCCCAGGCAGTGACAAATGGGAAGAGGTGAGCTCCCACAATGTACCTCTTCCAGGGGACACCCGGGGCCCAGAACAAACAGCGACACATGGGAGAGGTGAGCTCCCACAATGCACCTCTTCCAGGGGACACCAGGGGCCCAGGTCAGGCAGCGACAAATGGGAATAGGTGAGCTCCCACAATGCACCTCTTCCGTGGACACCCGGAGGCCAGGCAGTGACAAATGGGAAGACGTGAGCTCCCACAATGCACCTCTTCAAGGGGACACCCGGGGCCCAGGCCAAGCAGCCACAAATGGAAAGCGGTGAGCTCCCAAAATGCACCGCTTCCAGGGGACACCCGGGGCCCAGCCCAGGCAGCGAAAATGGAGAGAGGTAAGCTCCCACAATGCACCTCTTCCCATGGACACCCGGGGCCCAGGCCAGGCAGCGACAAATGGGGAGAGGTGAGCTCCCACAATGCACCTCTTCCAGGGGACACCCGGGGCCCAGGCCAGGCAGTGACAAATGGGGAAGAGGTGAGCTCCCACAATGCACCGCTTCCAGGGGACACCCGGGGCCAGGCCAGGGAGTGACAAATGGGAAGAGGTGAGCTCGCACAATGCACCGCTTCCAGGGGACACCCGGGGCCCAGGCCAGGCAGCGACAAATGGGAAGAGGTGAGCTCCCACAATGCACTGCTTCAAGGGCATACCCGGGGCCCAGGCAGCGACAAATGGGGAGAGATGAGCTCCCACAATGCACCTCTTCCTGGGGACACCCGGGCCCAGGCAGCGACAAATGGGGAGAGGAGAGCTCCCACAAATGCACCTCTTCCAGGGGACACCCGGGTCCCAGGCCAGGTAACGACAACTGGGAAGAGGTGAGCTCTCACAATGCACCTCTTCCAGGGGACACCAGGGGCGCAGGCCAAGCAGCAACAAAGCCGATAGGTCTGTCTTGTCATCGCGCATACATCCATTCATGACCACTGTGCGTATCCTATTCACCAGTCACCACAAACACACACTAAGTACACCATAAACATCACAAACATTGCAAGGAAACTCACAGTCCAGACCTTTAAGTGGGGAAAAAGTGAAAAAAGGGAGGTGGGGGCGTGTCTCTAAAAGGGGAGTGGCCTGGGTATTTATAGGCGTGGCTTAACAATGTAAACTAAATTTCTGTGATTTCCATATTTTGATGTCTCTCTCAGCCTTCTGCTTCGAGATATAATAGCACAGCAACTGACGTACACCTAAAATCAGCCAAGACTATTGGCTCTGTCAGTGGTTGTCTGTGTCCGTCTGGAGAGAAGCCAAGGTTCGGATGAGCAACACCTTTTTGACCCACTGACAGCACTGTGAGAAACTCGCACTGCTTTCAGCCTCAGCTCTAGACCTCTTAACCACAGCTGTTATAAACACCTGGAGGCATCTCATTTCAAAGCATGCACCATACACAAGTAATTGCTACAAGAACAAAAAAACATACAAAAAAACACAACATCCTGGCAATAGATGTGATACGTGTGAAATGTAAACAGGAACTAAATCACTGACATGGATTACCTGAAGATTTATTACATTAATTGTTCAGAAATCGTGTTTTCCCAGTAAAGTTAAGGACATGAATATAGGGCCCGATAGGGAGCATTTTAAATACTACTAGGCCTGGATCCGAAGGGACCCTGCCCACTTAAAACCCTCACACAGGCTACAGCACTATAACAACATAATCATTCACCCACAGTAAGGTCAGTAGCGTTGCAAGAGTGTCATGGGCCCTGAGGCAGCAAGGAAAATGGACCTTCTTGCTCCTTGGATGCTGATGAAAGATGCCATCATTCGGGTAGTGGGCACCTGGCAGCCAGGCGGCCCCGATACTGCACCTGCTGTAGTAAAGGTAGTTTCATCCCTGTTTATCGGCCCTCATGTTCCTTGTTCTAACTCGCTTTGCTTTCTCTCTTCTTTATATCATTCCTCTCTCTTCATCTCCTTGCTCCTTTTCACTTTCTCACATCCCCATGCACGTCACCAACGACAACCCCACGCCTCTCATGGAACACCTCAGCTTCCTACTTCTGACGCGAAGACCACGATAAGAGGCACCCTCGCCTACAGACCCCCAGGAACCCGAGCAACATTCTGCAATACCGTCCTTAACCTCATCGCCCCCCTAGCAATCGGCTCTCACCACTACGTCCTACTTGGCGACCTTAAATTCCACAGACGACCCCAGTGACGCCAACTCCATCACCCTCCTGGAGAGCTTCAACAACATCAGTCTCACCCAACTGGTCACCGAACCCAAGCACAAAGCCAGACACACACTCGACCTCATTTTCACTTCCAGCGACAGAATTAAATTCTGCCATACCACAGAACTCACCTGGACTGACCAAACCATCATACACTTCACTATCACCGTCGCCCAGCACACAATCACCAGGTGTCAGCTCCCCCCCACCGCAACTGGAGCAAGGTCACCGAAACCCAGTGGTCACAGGCCCTCACCACCTCCCAACCTGAGGCCTCAACAGACCAGGCTGTCCAGAACTTCGCCGCCTGGATTTCCGACAGCGCCGACAAAGTCGCCCCACGGAAACCTACAAAATCCAACAAGATCCCCAAATATGCCAGTTGGTACACCCCAGAACTCAGGACCGCCAAGCGCAACTGCCACCAAATCAAGAAATGATGGCGCGCCACCAAGAACCCCACCGACAGAGCAGCTCACCACACAGCCCTCAGCAACTATCACTGGCACATCAAAGAAGCCAAGGAATCAGCCATCACAACCTGCATCAACTCCGCAGCCAACCATACAAAGGAACTCTTCAAAATAGTCAAAGAATTCTCCAACCCGACAGCCACACAGAACACCATCCACCCCACCCAAGAACTCTGCGACACTCTCTCAGACTACTTTCACTTCAAGATCACCAACATCTACATCAAACTCAACCTCCAAACCGCTACCCTCAACCCAACAACCTATCAGTGAACACAAGCCAAACCATCATCACCTGGTCACCGCTCACCGCTGACCACCTCAGCCATCATGTCCTCCATCCAAGCCGGGGCGCCCGTTGACCCCTGCCCCCCCCAGCTCTACAACTTCGCAATGAACTCAATCAGCACGCAACTCACCAGCATCCTCAACACCTCCATTTCCACAGCAACCTTCCCGGACAGATGGAAACACAAAGACGTCAGACCCCCCCCTAAAGAAAGACACCTCTGACCCCAACCATCTCAAAAATTATCGTCCGATCTCCCTGCTCCCCTCCCTAGCCAAAGTTCTCAGGGAAGGAATCAACCAGCAGCTCACTAACCTGTCAGACCAGCCCCTCTCGCACCACCTAATTGCTCTTTAGGTCAGCCCGACTCTGCCTTCCTCTTGCATCCTGTCTCCTATCTTTCCTGTCTTTTCTCCTATTTTCATTCATCAAAGTCCCTTTTCTTTCTTTCTGATATCTTGGTCCTTCTGGTCTTATTTCTCTTTATCCCTATCCCCTCGTATCGCTACCTTACTCTTCTGTATGTATCTTTGCATATGGCATTTCTATAGTGCAGACCTAGCCAAAAGGCAGCGGAGCATCGTAGATGGTCAAAGAAAAGCATAAAGGCAATGTGTAATAGGAGAGGAAGCTGGGTTGTGGACAGGTAAAGCTCTGTGATGTAGAGCTCTTTAAAGAGGTGTGTCTTCAACTCTTTCCTAAATTGGAGCAGCGCTGGGATGATCTTGGTGGATACGGGGATGTTGGTCCAGATCCTGGGTGCATAGAAGGAAAAGGTCTGCTGTCTTGTTTTTTTCTTTTTTACATGTCTTAGTCTGTGCTCTGATGGTGCTGTGCTGCAGGTGTGTCAAGAACCACCAGAGTTTGTCTGCAAGATAAGCAGGGGTGCTGGTCATAATGAATCTGTAAATGATGCAGCTGGTTTTAAAGAAGGAGCGGGCTGGCAAGGGGAGGCAATGAGGTTTTATAAGGATAGAGATGATGTGAACATATTTCTTCAGGCCCTGGATGAGATGTGCTGTGGTGTGTAAGATGGCCCTAAGAGGTTCCAGTGTGAAGTCTGGGAAGCCATGCAGTAGGGCATTACCACTATCCAGGTGCAAGAGTTCGAGGGGCTTGAACAGCAGTACTGAAATCACTTTCTTGTAGAAACAGTTTTCGTTTATTTAGGAGAGAGGGCTGGTACCGGGTCATCTTTGTTTTTTGGGCAGTGTGTTACTTGAGGGTGAGAATAGTATCCAGGTGAATCCAAGTGACTTGCCATTCGTTGAAAGTTGGTTTATTACTCACGAGTTGAATAATGTTGAATGTCTCAGTTCTATCAACACTCACTCAGGGCGTAGCTTAGTCATTATTGTTAGGACGGTGTGCAGCTGATATTTACCAACAATCAACATGGTGTACCCAACTATAATAGGTTGGGCTGGGGCTGCTGGCCAGGTTATTGGACAGGTTTAGGAACATTTGTTTTTAGTTATTTAGAAAAGTAGGATTAGTCAGCACAAGGCTACAGTGAGATAGACTAGACTTCTTGGTGTGCTCCAGTCCAGTTCCTCGGCACAACAATGTAGTTGTGGGAGGCCAAGAAGAGCAGGCCTGACACCAGAACAGGCCTAACAAAAGCAAACCAGGCTTGGGGAGGGCAGTGTGGGCTGGGTTAGTAGTAGCACAAGTCTGCTACTACAGATCTTTAAAGAAGATAGAGACATGCACTGGAAACTCACAGTCAAGGTCACCTGTTTAGAACCCAACCCAGATGCACACCTTGGCCACCAATAGGCAGGTACACCATAGCATATATGCCTGATGCTTCTGAGACAATCGAAGGGCAGTAGCAAGTTTCCTTACCTCACATAACAGGTACAGCACACCACTAGCTGTGTAAATGTCCCTCATATAACAAGTACAGATAGGCCTAAACAGTGCAAGTTTCTCTTCTTCACAGAACAAGTACAGCACAGCAGCTTGAGTGCAAGCTTCACTCTCTATCAGAAAAGATATAGCACACTATCCACAGTTTTAGAGTCCAGTCCTCACAAAATAGGTACAGCTGCAGAAGTGCAAGCCTCTCCCTCACAGAACAGGCACAGGACACCATCATCAGTGCAAGCAACACTCACAGAACAGGTACAACTGGGCATCAGCCGCGCAAGGCTTTTCTCTCACAGAAAGTTACATTATACCATCATAAGTGCAAGCAGCAGTCACAAAACAGGTACATTACACCTTCATCACTGCAAGCATCCCTTACAGAACAGGTACACCTGGGCATCACCAGTGCAAGTTTCTCTCTCTCTCAAACAGGTACAGTACACCATCATCAGTACAAGCAATCTTCACAGAACAGGTACAACTGGGCATCAGAAGTGCAAGCTTATCTCTCTCACAATTAAGTACAGTACACCATCATCAGTGCAAGCAGCCCTCACAGAGCAGGTACAACTGGAGATCGGCAGTGCAAGCTTCTCCCTTACAGAACAGGTACAGTCCATCATCCTCAATGCAAGCAGCCTTCACAGAACAGGTACAACTGGGCTTCAGCAGTGCAAGCTTCTCTCTCTCTCTCTCTCTCTCTCTCTCTCTCTCTCTCTCTCTCTCTCTCATGAACAACTGCAGCAGGATAACAGCAGTGCAAGCTTTCCTCCCTTACAGAAAAGTTCTAGCACTACATCAGCAAAACAAGCTTCCTATATATAACAGGTACAGCATAGTCTGCCTCAACAGTGTTGTAGGAAAGTGGGTTTCTGTTGGCGTAACCCCCCACTTTTTGCCTGATACTTGATGCACTTCAACTTGATGTGCCCTGCCAATCAGGTTCCCAGGGCCTGTGCTCTTTCCCAAAACTGCACCTTTGTACCCACAATTGGCACATCTCTGGCCACAGGTAAGTCCCTTGTAAAAGGTCCCATGGGTACCAAGGGCACTGTGACCAGGAAAGACCTCTAAGGGCTGCAGCACCTACTGTGCTACCCTTAGAGGCCCTGCACCTTGACACCCACACACTGCCATTGCAGGCTGCATGTTTTGGTGCAGAGAAAAGTGAAGAGCAAACATGGCACACATCCCTGTGTGCTATACCTGCAACCCACTACCTGTGGCAAATGTAAGTCACCCCTCTAGCAGGGTGCACTAGACCACAGGTGAGGGTACAGTTGCATGAGCACTGTACCCCTGCAGTGTCCAAGTCCATTCTTAGACATTGTAAGTGCAGTGAAGCCATAAAGAGTATATGGTCTGGGAGTTGGTCATTGCGAACTCCACAGCTCCATAATGGCTTTACTAAATCCTGGGAAGATTGGTAGCAAACGTCTCAGCACATTAAACCCACACTGATGCCAGTATGGGTTATAATGTAAAATGCACTCAGAGGGCATCTTAGAGATGCCCCTTGAAAAACGACCAGCCCTGGCGTGGTTCCTGAATGGCTACCCGCCATTTGCCAGCACCATGCAGGTTTCTGGACCCCTGGGTCCTGTGCTCTCTGGGTCCAGAAACAAAGCCCATCCTGGGCAGAGGTGTCCTGCCTCCTCCCCCAAGATGGGCTGGGTCCATGAAGGGGAAGCTTCAAAGGCCTTCCGCCTTTGTTAGCTAACCCTGCCTTTTGCTGCCCCCAGCAACTGGCTCCCACCGGGTCTGACCCCCACTTTGGACGGGACAATCGGTGGGAAAACCAAATGAGGAAGAGAGGTGTGCCCGCCTTTGCCAACCCCACCCCTCAGGTGGGGGAGGCGAGGTGAAGCACCCATCTCAGTTCCCTCTATCTTGAAGATGAGGGGACACAGCCAATTAGAGAGAGGCTTATGCCCCCCTCCCACTGGAGGGTGGCATAATAGGGGGTGTACTCACCCCAAGAAAGGGGCCTATTGGTCCCGACCAGCACACCCCTGTAAATACCCTAAATGTAGTATTTTGTGGTGACCCTTAACCTTGCCTCCTCAGATTTGAGGAAGAAAGAAGGACAGAAGAGCTGTGCTGACCCAGAAAGAAGAGGACACCAACTGCTTTGGCCCCAGCCTGTCCCGACTCCGACCTGCCCACAGCGAAACCCCGGCATGTCCAGCAGCCATCCAGGAGCCCGAGGACCAGCCCTGTCTTCATCTAAAGGACTCTGTCTCCCGTGAGCACTGGATTTTCTCAACCCAAGACTCCAACACAAAACCTGGATCTAGGCGGCTCCCCGGTTCTGCACCACTCTGCACCCGACGCCCATGGCCCGAGTGGCCCAACACCACCGGGAGGTCTCCCCAGCGATCTTTAGATCTGGTGATCTCTGAACGACCTTGAGCTTCAGACCGATGCCTGTAGCCTCAACCTGAGGGGTCCCCAGGACCAGAGCTGGTAAGAAGATCCGACGCCTAAAGAGACACCTGCACCCAACGCCCCACGGCCTTGGGTGACCCAACCGACAGTGTCCAGACATCCCCCAAGAACCCAACTTACCTCTTCTGTTGGTGGTGCCTTCAGGAAACCTCCTTGCCCGAGCCTGCAGCTTTTCTTCCAAACCTGAGATCTCCATTGAAAACCACGGGGCTCCCAATGTCTTCTTGGCACTCTGCATCCGGCTGTCTCTGTGCCGCTGGTGGTGTAGCCCCTGTGCTGATTGTTGGCCGTTAACTCCAGGAGCTTTGGTTCCACAACCCAGCGGCCTGATCGTACGCAGCCCCTGACCAAAGGCCCACTAGCCCCACTGGCTAACATTGGGCCCCTGCACTCTGCCCCCGGCCACCCTGGTGGTGCGATTTGAGTGCCTCCTTGAGCCTGGGGGAACCTTGACTCTAACCCCAAAAAGCTATTCTTGTAGGTCGTTTACTTACCTGTGAAACCGATAACAATCTTTTTCTCCATAGGAATCCATGTTGTGGTTTTTCCTTTGAAATGTTCCAAGTGTTGAACTGACTTTTGTATTGCAACCAAAGTAACTTTGCTTCAAACCCAAAACTGTCGTACTTACCTTTATTTTGTAAGACCCATTGTGTGATATCTAGGCATATCACCCCAAGTAGTCAAATTAACTGAAAAGTAATCCAAAAGTAATCAAAAGTAATTCCAATGTATTTTGAATTGTTTTGAAAGCAAATCCAAACATGTAATGATTCTAATTCCATCCACAGTTGCATCTCTGCGTACAGCCTTGCATTTGAAAGTATATTTTGCCTACCTGTGCCAAGTTCTGCTTGGTTCTAGAAATAAAACATAAGTATACCCCTGGATTCAGTCTGAGTGTGTACCATCGGTTCTTGTCTGAAGTGAATACAATAAATGCTTAACACACCCTCCTGGTAAGCCTAACTGCTCGCCCACACTACCACAAAGAGAGCTGTTAGTGATTATCTAATTTAGCCTCTGCTATACCTCAGGGGACTCGCTGGACTCTATGCACACTATACCTTACTTGGGTACAGTATATACAGAGCCAGCTTCCTACAGAAAAGTTCTAGCACTACATCAGTATAACAAGCTTTCTATTTATAACAGGTACAGCACAGTCTGCCTCAACAGTGTAAACACCCTTAACTGTTTACTATGTATGCTTCAGTATGGCTGTGTGGATTGGTAAGTGTAGCAGTTAAATATAGGTGGGTAAGTCGCTGTGTGAGTGGGTGAAGGAGTGGGTGGTAGGATGGTGGAGTGAGTTGATGGGCAGTTGGGGGATTCAGAGGTGTGATGGCTCATGAATGTATGTTGAGATGAATGTTGAATTTGTGTGGATAGATGGATGTGTACATGAAGAGGAGGTCTCTGGATTGATGGGTGATTGTGCAAAGGTGAGCGATGCTCAGTTTGTGTGTTTATGGGTGGATTAGTGGTCACTTTGTGCATGAGGTATATGTGCATCTGTAAGGCGTGTGGGTGGATGTATGAGTGGACAGATCATGCGTGTGCAGCTGGATCCATGTACTTTGATGCTGCTGCACTTGGTGCTGGCTTGTTTGCACTTGTGTGTCAGTGTTAGAAGAGTCTGAAAGTGACAAACATGATGTTTTTCATATGACCCTGTGAACTTAACTGCTGGCTGAAAGATAGAGACATTATAGAAAAAATCATAACTTAAATAATAGAAGGAATCCATCTCAGAATGCGTTATAACATGCAGTAACACTGAAAAGAAAGAGTGGACATGCACATTCCAAGAAGTAAGCCATCTCGGAATGAGGTATACCATGAAGCGTTACTGGTAATAAAGGGATGGCATGCACATTCCAAGAAGTGAGCCATCTTGGAATGAGGTATAACGGTCAGTAGTACTGCTAACAAAGAGGGTGGCATGCACATTCCAATGAGGGAGCCATCTCAGAATGAGATACAGCATGCCGTAGTTAACCTGGGCGTAGTTCGCGTAGTAGCGCTACGCGTAGCTACGCGAAGTGCACTTCGCAAGCTACGCGTAGCATAACGCGAACTGCGTAGTGCGGTAGGAAATGCTGTTCGCAATGATTGCACAGTGCCGGATGCTTGTCCGCCCTGTGCAATCATTGCAAACGGCATCTTGCACAGTGCAAGTGGTCGTTTTCTGCCGCTCGAGTAGATGTGTACTCGAGCGTCAGTTTTCTCAACGCGGACTGGTAGTTTCTCATCGCGAGCGGTCACGAGCATACGCGACCACTCGCAATGAGAAACCTGACCTCCCCGCGTTGAGAATCTCGCCGGGAGGTTTATTTTCCACGCTCGCGATCGGCAACTTAGTGTTGCTGATCGCGAATGAGGAAAAAGTCTCGCCGGGATGTCATTTTGCTCGCTTGCGGTCGCCAACTTGACGTTGAGGACCGCAAGCAAGCAAAAAATGCCCCCTACGCGTTTTTGCACTGTGCTACGTGCAATTCGCGTAGCGCGTAGTTGCGCAAACTACGCGAGCGTAGCGTAGTTTTCCGCCCAGGCCTAGTACTGGTAATAAAGGGGGGTGACATGCACGTTCCAAGAATTGAGCGGTCTCAGAATAAGGTGTAACATGCAATAGCACTAAAATAAAGAGGTGACATGCACGTTCCAAGAAGTGAGTCATCTCAGAATGAGGTATAACATGTCATAGCACTGGTAATAAAGGGGGTGACATACACATTCCAAGAAGGGAGCCATCTCAAAATGAGGTATGACACACAGTAACACTGATAACATAGCGGGCGTCATGCACATTCCAAGAAGTCAGCAATCACAGAATGAGGAATGACATGCAGTGTCACTGAAAATAAAGGGGTGATAAGCACATTTCAAGAAGTGAGCCACAACAGAATGAGGAATAACATGCAGTGGCACTGAAAATAAGGTGGTTGACATACACATTCCATTTCTAAGCCTGCATACACACAACTGGACTCCAACCAGAATGTTAACCAAGTGACCAGTTATTAGAGCTCTTTGTTTACAGTGCTTAGGAATGGCATATCATGAAGAGCTATAAGAACTGATCATCCATATGCTAAGGAACTGTGAACACCTGTGCATGTGTGCACTGCGATTCTGGGTATAGGGAAGCTGTAGGTTGGACAATATCACTTCTTGTCTCCTGATCCTCTGGACCAGTCAGCGGCTATCGACACCAGTGACCATCACAGGCTACTTGTCATTCTGGAGCTGTGCATGGGCAGCTGCTCTAAGGTCCAGATGAATCCTTAGCAGCTGGTCAGGCTCATTGGTGTCTTCTCCAAACCCCAATACTTACTATTTGTAGACGCAGCTACTCGGAGTACAAGTGGATGAATCAGGCATGGACATCCACCAATATGGAGAAGATGTTCAGATATACTGGAAACACATTCTCAACTTGAAAAATTGCCATGTAGGTCTTCAGAACTGGATGCTTTGAATCTCCTTAAAAGCAAGCCAGGAAAAACAGGATTCATGCTGAATCATCAGGAAAAAACTGATTCATGCCGACTCATCCCCGCCAGAGCTGAAACTGAAGTCTGCCTGGGTGGCTGAGGTGTAGAGTTGGTTTCTCCGTCTCCTTGGCCAACAAAGTCACATCTACGAGCTTGTGGCTGGACTCGCATCTGTCCATGGGTGCACATATAGAGAATGTAGCATCCAGAGCCAGATCCTCACTGTATGCCATCAAGAAATTCAAATCCTTTGATGTTCACCACGTTGTTCGAGCCTTAGAAGAATCCAGGGTTCAGTGCGGGAAAGCCGCCCTGGTTGGTATTCCAAATCCTCACTCACACCCATAAAAGTTATTCGTCACTCTGCAGATAGGCTTATTTCTGGTACTAGAAAGTTTCCCTTTTTCTAAGAGAACTGCACTGGTTCCCTCTTGAAGCCAGAATTAAATTGAAATGAGCCTGCATTACTTTCAAAGCAATACACCTGCAATAATCTGGACCTCTCTCAAGCTATGTGGTGCAAACAGAGATCTCAAGAGTTTGCAAAGCCTAACATTGGAAACAAAAATACTTAGAACCCAGGTTCAAGCGATATCGTGGGTGAGCCCAGGACTGCTCCTCCCCATACATTTTACTCTTACCGGTCTCTCTCTCTCTCCTAGTACCTATTACTTTACCTTTCCTTCTCTTATGCCCACCTCTCCACTTTCTATCCTTCACCCACTTTTCTTTTGTGTCCATGGGTCTCATTCTTAATTTTTCCTCCTTGCCCGCCATGCAACTCTCTGGCTAACTCCAGTCCTTTCTCAGTTCCCCTTTCTTTCTTGCAGCCTTCCAGTGCGTCTCAACACAGCCTGATATTTTTCTGCTCCTTAGTGTGTTGAATGAAATGTTTAATTTACTATTTAGTTTGATGTTTCATTTCACCCAAATGAATGTCCAACATCTCTAGTTATTCTACAGTACAGTGTGCTGATACTCTCCCTGATGAGCGCACTTTATAAGAATTTAGCACACGCTCTATGAATAAATACCTACTGTTCCTCTACGGTTTTCCCTGACAATTGTATTGTTGTTTTAAAATTGTTGTTTTAAAACCACAACAGGCTCATGTGAAACCTCAGTGTCATTTTTCAGTCGAAGCCTACCAGACAGCACAGCGGTCTAATTTGCTAACGACATCTTGGCAACATTCAGAAAGCTTCCCCGGGAATGCATTCCGCCCGTTGCTTACCATTGGCATTGTGGTTTGTAACTCACATTTGCCTGATTTCTATTTGCTAGCTAAATTTGTTTTAGGCTGTCCAGCTTGAATTTGTCCCTTTCGTTGCCCAAACACTATTTACTGTATTCTTCCACCAGCACTGAATTTCTGTAAACAGGTCTTTACATCTTGTTCTTATCTTGTCACATTTACTGTGAACTTACAGACAGAGGTCAAATGTCAGGCTCTGTTTTCCAGGGAGCTTGGTGTTTACTTGTCTTTCTCTGACTTCAAAGTGTGAGGAGTTATGTGACAGTTATGCTGGCTACTCCGGGTGTGCTGTACCATGTTATATTTTTTTCTAGCACATAACATTTAAATGTCGGCAAAAGAACGGCGCATATATTTCAGAATGTGGAAAGCACAAATGAAGCAAATTTTTTGTTAATTCTGAAGTGTGGTGCAAACAAATATTGAAATTGCACTCTATTCTACTCTGCACCACTCCACACTGCATCGCTGCACTCTGCACCGCTCAACTCTACGCCAGTTCACTCAACACCTCTCTACTCTACACCACTCTACTCGATGCCAATGCACTCTACCCAACACTACCCTACTATGCACCACTACACTCTTTGCCACTGCACTCCACACCAATCCACTCTAAGCCACTATAATCTACTCTGCACCACTGCACTCTACAACACTCTACTCTATGCCACTGCACTCTACGCTACTTCACTCTACTCTGAAACAATCTACTCTACGCCACTCTATTCGACTCTGTGCTATTTCACTCAACTCCACTCTACGCCACTGCAATCTACCCTTCGGCACTCTACCCTATGCTGCTGCACTCTACGCCAGTCTACTCTGCACCACAGCACTCTACACTACTATACCTACTCTGCAACACTCTACTCCATGCCACTGCACTCTACACCACTCTAATCTACACCATTGCACTAGATGTCACTTTACAATGCACCACTTTACACCACTGCACTCAACACTCTAGTCAGCAACACTGCACTCTGCCACTCTACTCTGCGAAAATCTTCTCTGAGCCACTGCATTCTATGCCATTCCACTCTACTCTGTACTCCTCAACTCTATGCCTAAGCACGCTACGCCACTACACTCTATGCCACTCTAATCTACTGTGCACCACTACACTCTTGACACTGCACAAAACGCCACTTCACTCTGCTGTACCTCCTCTATGCTAGTATGTTCTGTCCCACTCTACTATGCACCACTGAACTCTTTGCCACTTCACCACTGTACACTGCACCACTCTACTCTATGCCAATGCACCCTACGACAATGCACCTTATGACACTGCAGTCTACGACACTGCACTCTACGACACTCTACTCTGCAAGACTGCAAGCTCCACCACTCTGCCACTGAACTCAATGCCACTCTAATCTCCACCACTGCACTCTATGCCATTGCACTCTACGACACTTTACTCTGCAAGACTGCAAGCTCCAACACTCTGGCACTGAACTCAATGCCACTCTAATCTCCACCACTGCACTCTATGCCATTGCACTCCACTCTGCACCACTCAACTCTACGCCACTCTACTGCACTTTACACCACTCTACTCTGCATAACTCCACTCTACACCATTCTAATCTATTCTACAGCTCTACATTCCATGCCACACTGCACTCTGCACCACTCCACGCTATGCCACTGCACTCTACACCACTCTACTCTATGCCACTGCACTCTACACTACACCTCTGCACTCTACCCTGCACCACTCCACTTTAAGCCACTTCACTCTACTCTGAAACAATCTACTCTACGCCACTACACTCTACGCCACTTAAATTCACTCTGCACCACTCCACTATATGCCACTGCAATTTACTCTGCACCACTCTACTCTATTTCACTGCACTATACGCCAACGGACTCTACACCACTTTACTCAAAATCAATGCAATCTATTCTGCACCACAATACTCTGCGCCACTTCACTCGAGTCCACTCTATGACACTCCAAGAAACTCCACTCTATGACGTGCTACTCCATTAAACTCTACTCCACTCTACTCCAGTCTATGCCACTCCACTCTACAACACTCTACTCCACTCTTTGCCACATTACGACACTACACCACTTTACAACACTCTATGCAACACCCTCCACGCCACTCCATGCCTCTTTACTCCACTCTACGACACACTACTCCACTGCTCCACCCTATGCCACTCCACTCTAACACTCCATGTTACTCTACTCTACGCCACTCGACTCTCCATCACTCTATGCCATTTCACTCTCCTAAACTGCTCCACTGTATTCCACTCCACTCTACGACAATCCACTCTGCTCTATGTCACTCTATGACACTCTACGCAACACCCTCTACGCCACTCCACTCTACACCACGACACTCTATGCCACTCCACTCTACAACACTCTACTCAACCCAACTCTACTCCAACCCCTTCCACTCTATGACACACTGCTTTTTCCATGGCACTCCCCAACATCAGTGGCGTAACATTTTCCCACACAGCCCCGGGCCCGAGCTCCAGGGGGCCCCCTTCGACCCTGTGCACAGGCCCCTGGCCTGAGAGCTCCTGACTGGGTCCAGAGCATGGAGGGGGCCTCAAGTTTCGTAACACCACTGCACAATACTCTACACCACTCCATTCTATGCCACTTCATGCCACTCCACTCAACTCTATACCACTCTACGCCACTTCACGACTCTCTAAATCACTCCATAACACTCCACTCTACTCCACTTTATGACATTCCACTCCACACCTCTCTCCTTTATCCCACTAACTTTCAGCCATGTTGAACAGGAGCCACACTGGTGTGCATGGCTAAAACATATGGGCAAAGCCAATAGCTCTTGCATAGGCGAGAACTATTGGCTTTGCTAATGCTTGTTGTTGAGTGACATTATTTGACAGCCACTCTTCTTTAATCCCTAATTTTGCACTCACTAAATTTGATCACCACATATTATATAACCCATTGAAAATGTGCCAACTTTTAGGGTAGGCTGGCATCTTCGAATACCACAGTCATTTGTAAATGTATATCCATTTGAAAGATTATGGATAAAAACTGGTTAGCAACAGTAGTCGATGCTGAAAAAGCCTTTGACAGATTGGAATAGGGTTGCAGGACAAAGTAATTTAAATGACACTGTCTGAGGCAGGGCTGATTATCTTGCCAATGCATATTCTACAGAGCACCTCAAAAGAAAGAATCTACATCAATAACATTTGCTCACCTATTGCACAATAACTAGGGATACAGTGTGGTGATACCTGCTGCTTCCATTATGTTTTATAATGCCATCTGAACAACTTTTTCGTAAGCAGCTACAGCTACATAAGAAGCTGTGGAATTCCCATAGGTGAATCACAATACAAATTATCTGCCTATGCAGGCGACTTTCGTCTAACCTCATGATCTCCATAAAGGGATATTCCTTTGCTAAATGTCCTACTAAGAAGTGCACCACAGAAAACATTCGAGGCCAGAGCTGTCAATGTAGATAGCGGAAGGCCGAATCTATAACTAATTTTCAGGATAACGATAATGCAATTGAGTTCTGCTCAGTATTATCCAAGGTGAATTCACCACATATGGATATCCTGACAATGTGTCATGGATCAGGCCATCCGGATCTACCTTGGATACCCCTTTTCTAGAAGCAGGTATGTCAGGGGTTTAAAGTCATATTAGATACCTGGGTATTTAATTCATCAGAAACTTTCATGACACAATCAAATTAGGCACGGACCACGGAGGAAGAATTTGAAATAGTGAGGAGATATGAAAAATGCTTCACTCTGTTTTTAAGAAGTTGCCTATGACCTGGAGCAATAGACTTTCCAGACCCATCAAGCTGAACACAAACTTCAGAATGAAAGGAAAAACTCTTAACTAGGCTCCATGACAAAATCTGGGTACCTTGAATAGAACTTTTCTATGAAAGTTAACATAGAGTCCTTTGCATGATGAATATCCATGTCTTCTATTGATTAAAGAATTTGATAACTAGAAATATTTTCTAAATTATACTTATACATGAATCACTAAGCCATCTTAAAAACAAAAGAATCACAATACCTACATGTACACATCATTAAAAACTGAACCTGCAACAACAAAGTAATCCCACACAGAAATAAATGGAAATCATCTATAGATCTGTCTGGATGCAAGAGATCGTAATCATAAATTTGGCGGAGGCAACCAAAGTAGGTCTGACCCAACTACTACTTTTCATTACACACAGAAACTCCATTAAGTGTGACGCAGTGAGATAACTGTCCATTCAAGAAGGCAAAATGTGACATTCAGCATCCTCACCCAACACGTGGGCCGTACTGGAACTGGCTGAACTAATTAATACTAAGCACAAATGGAGAAAAACCAAAGAATGTCTGCTAGAATTGCTACAATGGAATGCACCCTCTGCTACATTAATGGATGCTGAATCATACACAGCTTTTCAAACAATCACCTGGTACCAAAAAGAAAAGGACCACCCAAAAAACCATAGACCAGGCATCTCCTCTTACGTCTCCACAAGACAGAAAAGGCACTTACACATAATGTAAGGATCCTCTGTCATGCACCAGGAACTGTAATATATAGCTAATCTTATGAAGCAGGAATAAAAATAGGCTGAGTGATGACTAAGGGGCCGATTACGATCTCGTTCACAAAGCATTCCGACCGAATCGGTTCCGTAATGCTATCCAGACGACTCGGATCGGGGGAGTCCGGCCAAGCGATTTGGATGCCTTCGTATGCATCCGGATACGATTCAGTCGGACTCCCATTGAGTTCAATGGGAGCCTGTGCTCTGAACGAGAACACAGGCTCCCACTGAAGAAAGGGGTGGCTGGGGAAAATCGTGCACCCTGTGGCAGGCACCTCATGGTGCCTGCCACATTGTGCATGGTTTGGAAGAGGGGACCCATGGGCCCGATTCGGAGGGCCCTGGGTGAAGGGGGGGATGCTATAGGCCCCCAAAGACTGATTCTGAGAGCCGTTTCGTTCCGGGCAAACCGAATTGGGACGGCTGTCCGAATCGGTCATCGTATTCGCTCACTCGGAAACCGAGTCCATGGAGCTGTACGATTCGGCTCCGAAAGGCTCGACCTGTCGGAATGCCTTTCGGAACCGACTCTGACAGCCCGTACGATTTGCGGGCATCGGAAACGGTCGTTATGGACTGGGTACGATTCGGTTGGAAACAAGGGTTCCGAATCGGATTTGAGCTGGAGCCCTTCTGAACGAGATCGTAATCGGACCCTAAATGTACAATATGTATTTTGCTGTACTGTACTGTATGAGAGCATTTAAACAGCACTTTGTACCTAGGTGTAGGGGGTTGAAGCCCAGTAGCCGATGGGCAGCATGCTACATCTCAGGGAGTGTATTATTGGAAGAGTGTTATATTTGTTGTGAAACCATGCAGGAAGTGTCATCTCTGGAATAGCCAAGTTTTCACATCCTTCCTGAATTTTAGGTGAACTTATATGTTTCGTTATTTGGCTTGTAGAGGGTTTGCTTATTTTGTGCCACTCGGGAAAACAAACACCAAATAGCCTTCATTTGCGGTACAAAACGGAAACTGTGTGGTTGTACACACGAGACAAGAAATTTGAAGAATGCTTTGCAAAATCATGAAATGTCCAGGTGCAGTATGTATTATGAATTGTGTTATGCAATATTTGTAAAACAGGAACCCACAACGGATATCGCTGAAGCTTCAATGAGGTGGCCTGGCTCTTGTGAGAGTGCTGGTAGCAAACTTTACTGACTATGTCCATGAGAACCTTATGAGAGCATCTCAGCTCCCACATGACACTCCAACATCGAGGAAAGCACATTAGAGCCTACCTCCAACAGATACAAATCTGCAAATATTCAACTATCTCATAGAACCCAACATCGCCCAACACACACACGGACAACCCACAGACAGAATACACTTAATGCACCCGGCACAGCTCAGGTATACCATACATCTGGCTACCACACTTTTCCTTTAACTATGCTAAGATATCAAATAGAACACAATAAACCATAAATCTTGCATGCATTCAACACAGCCCAGGTGTGCCATATAGACAGCTCACATGTGGCTCACAACAGCAGTTCCTATTACAACATGTCACGCGCCACCATATAAGAGCACTGACACAAATGCCAACTACATCCACCAGAGTCTGTGTCTTGCATATAGTTGGCTAATGTGATGCACACCAGCCCTTTGTACAAAGCACCAGGAAAATCCCCTACAGGCTCACATACACACATCTCCCCCTCAAAGGGCATGTGTAGGGTCTCTGAAGATCTGCAAGCAACTGGCACAACACTCAGCACTTGGACAACAACATTATTCACCCACAGCTCAATGGATAAGATATAAAGCCAAAAGACAAGCAGGGACAGTTACAGTTGTACCGGCTTTTGTACACTGAAAAGATGTTTGAGCAACAGCCAGACGAGGTCACATGGGGAGCAAGAGTGGACATTTATTTTCAACATATAGAGAAGTTTGTGCTGGTCATGAAAACACTGTGACTACACAAAAGGCAGAACGATCATGACCAGCAGGAGGAGCGGTGTGAGAGCAGTGCCAGGTACCAGGGAGAGTGGGGCAATGCAGCTGGGGTCAAGGAAGCAGCAGGCAGCTCACGGACCAAGAGAGTACACAGCGTGCAGGTCATGGAAGCAGTGCAGTGCAGTGCTTTGTGGGGGCGGCAGCACTGCAGGTTCCAGGAGGGAGCGGCGCATAGCCCAGAGGCAGCGCAGGGTTGTCAGGAGTTGGGCAGCATCTATAAGGAGAGGGCAGCCTAGAATCCAGAAGGGTTTCAGGAAGCAGTATTAGGACCTGTGGGAGCACTGCAGAGACCGGGGGTGGAGTTTACGGTAGCAGAGGTGAGGGGGGGGGGGCTCTGTGAATGGTCGGAAGCAGCAGGGGGCAGCACAGATTCCAAAAGGGATAAGGAGACAGTGTAGGGCTGAGTGGGAAGGAAACAGCTCAGGGCTTAGGGGGCAGCACAGGGTCCAGGAAGAGAGGTGCAGGGTTCAAGGTGGAGAATTAGCAAATGATCCAGCAGTAAGGAGCACTGCAAGGTCCAGGGGAGGTTGATGAGCAGGAGGAGCACATGGTCCAGGATGTAGAGACAACTTATTTTGAGGAGCTAGTTAGGAAACAGAATTATTCGGGTTATAAGTGGAGGGGGGGGGGGGTGATAACCCACCTCCTTGTCAGGGTGAACTTCTAAAGTCATTGAATAAACCTGAGCTCAACCCCCTGGTAGCAATGGCACAGAGCAGACAGGCTTAACTTAGTTGCAATGTGTAAAATATTCATGCAGTACTAAAACAGTAAGGAAGTTGAAATACAAAACAATAAAAATCCCAAAATTACTTAGAAAAATAGAGTAATAATTAATAAACAAAATGGCACCAAAATGACATAAATTTGGGGAACCAGGAAAATGTTTAAAGTTTTTAGAAGAACTAGTGTCAAGAAGCAAAAAGTGCCCAAGATAGTCAATGGCCTCGGTAGAACAGGACATAGGCGGAATTTGACGCTGACTGGTCCCGGGGGCTAACCCCACCCACTTTGGGCATTTTCAAAATGGCCAAAGTATATGGCTGAAGAATTCGGCCACAGTAAACTTGGGCTCTGAGGGCTGGGTGTGTCTGGGGAGTGCACTATGGTAATCCTAGTGTCCTCCCACATCTCACACCAAAATCCAGTTTGAAGCAGCCCCCATACCCACAACAACCTCAGAGACAGAAGTGTGGTAGAACAAAGCCAGGTTTCCAGCAACCAGGGGGTGGATACACACAAATTGTTTTGGTGTTCTGTTTCCCTTCTATGAAGTAATGAACTGTTATATGTGAACCCATCAGGGCCGTCAAACAGGATTTGACACTGTAAGGTCAAAATGAGGTCTGCTGTGATTGAGGCCGGGGACAAAAGACGGGCACTGACCAAGTGTCAACTAGCATTTCCGCATCACAAGGAAGGCCTCTTTGGAGTGTGCCAGCAGACCTATCAAGCAGGTTTTGACACTCCAGCAGAATCAAACATGGTGATGTCGACAAGAGGCCCATGGTGACAGGGGCTGGTCTGGCTGGAGGGGACAAAAGAAGGGTGCAGGCCTGGGTGTAAGCTGCTTCTGACAAGGTAGGCCTCTTTGAATCTAACCAAGTCTTTGGTTCCAGCCCAAAGTAATCTTATTTAGGCAGAACAACACTTCCCTAAGGCCTAGTATCGCTGTCGTGGAAGCAAGTTCACACCTCATTCACGCTTACTGAAATGCTAATTACTGGCTGGCAGGAGTGAGTGTGCAAAATTCATTTTAACTTACAGGGGCTTCAGGCAGGGTAAAGTTGGCATTCTAAAAGTCCACTTTCCAAAATATTTATCACAAATCTGATTTCAACAGTGAACTAGGCTTGTAATAAATATTTCAAAAACTCAAGAAATGAAGATTTAGGCTCGTCAAAAAGGGGAAACTTTGACAGCCTGAATTTGCAATTAAAACTGCACAGTCAGGCTACAATACTAGGCCTGGAGACATGATTTACAGTGCCACTGCAGAGGATGGCACAATGAGTACTGCAGTCTACTGACAGCATTTAATTTACAGGCCCTGGTTACACATGGTTCCATATACTAGGGACTTATAGGCTTATTAATTATAGCAATCAGGTATATACCAAGTTTACTATGTTTTAAAGGGGGATCACAGGCACTTTACTATTGAATAGCAGGAGTAAAGTGCACTGAGTTCTAAGGTGAACAATAGGGTTCAACAAAAAGGCAAAAAACATTTAGGGTGACCCTGCAAAAAGGGCATATTTCTAACACAAAAGCAGTGCAATGTTCCATTCCAAGCCTGGCATGCAGCTCAGCAGCAATAGGACCAGCTTCTGTCACCCTCACCAAAGTTGCAGCTCAGAAAGCAGCAACAGAATAGGAAGAGAGTGGGTCACACCAGCAGCGTATGCTTCCCCTCATAAAACAGTACAAAATGGCATCAGTAATGCAACCACTCTCCTTGCAGTACAGATTCACAAGTGTCACAGGGTGGGGAAGTGAAGGGGGTTCAAGCAGAGAGTGATGGATAACTAGCCAATCACCCTAGAGGACTAATGCCGGAACAGCAGTATTGGAGGCTTCAGAGCCGCTGCACTGCAAGTGCATTTTACTGCAACATGCAATAACTTCTCCTTCCGACTCCCAAATTGAGAATTACTGCCCAAGGTCACAGGCCTGATCAAGGAAAGTCCTGCTGGGTTGCTCATGGCTTGCCACCCCAGGCTGCTTGAGGCAACCCTGTCCACTTCAGGGTGGGGCAGAGAAGGGCTGGCAGAAAGCGTCAAGGGGGCGGAACAGAGGTGATACACCAGCGGCATGACCCAGCAGCTTCCACAGGCTTACATGGGAGACACATCTCATGGCCCATGAGTACTCACCATTTCAGCTTTCGCGGTTTCCCCCCTTTATTGCAAAGTAAGAAAATAAGTTACTTACCTGTAAACTGTGGTTCTCCAGAATTGGTATCTTTTATGGATTCACATGCTTGAATCATTCCCCGTCGACGAAGTGGGAGTCCCAGGGTACATAAAAAGCAGTACGAAATTACTCTAACGTTAAAGTTAATAGAGAAAAACCATTCACTTTAATATCTCGTCCTAGTCATTAGGTATGGTCCAAACTCCAGCCAATCAGGCGACAGCACCCTCTAGAACCCTCTCCACAGAGGCTCCAGGCTCTAGGCTCTCAGATTTTCGAGCGCAAGTGTAGTAAAAACCTATTAATAAACCAGGGGAGCCTCTATGGCAGAGGTCTTCAATCTGTGGGGCGCGACCCCCAGGGGGACCGTGGAGTCCTGGGAAGGGGGTCACGCATTTCCAGGCCTCACTTCTGTCTGCAATCTAAAACATGCGAAAAGGAAAAAAAAAACATCCAGGACACTTCAATGCTTCAGCCAAAGTCTCCTGTGCACTGAAAGGAAAAGGCCCGCAGACAGGTAAAACAATCCTTCGTGCCAGGGTGCCTGCTTGCCTGAATGAAATGTAAATCTGCGAGTTAATCTGCAAATGTAAAGGGTGCTTGGGAGCGGTTCTGGCTTTAATTGCTCGAATCACTCCAAGCATTGTGATGGCAAAGTTTTTTTTTTGTGGCAGTAGGAAGAGTTAACAACTGGGCTGTGAAGTGCATGCTTTTAATCGTAATTGCATTTACACAGAGATTAGCACCCCTAGGAGGTGTTGAAGGGATAGTTATGCAAAAATAAATATTGCATTACTTATGGTCTGGTATTAATAAAATCTACATTTTTGAAGCTCCATTTTGTCCTAAAACTATTTGCACAGTTTGTAGCAGTCTATCCTATAATGTGTGTAATGCAAGTATAAAATAATGAATTACACATTCTCAGTGCTTTCTGTCACGTAGCACTAAAAATACACTAGTCACTATTCTCCACTGCACCAACCAAATTTAATTCTGTGGCTCTCTGGTTAAACACACCTCTGCAGTGCATTAACTAATAGAGGCTTCCTAATATACTACCGTGCATTTCTCACTGAATAATTTTTCATTTAAGCTACCCATTATTTTATATATAGCTACCTGATGGTGAAAGATCTAAAAACAAACAAAATATTTTGGGGCTGATTTATGAAAAGGCTTGCGCCGCCGGAGCGTCACTTTTTTTTAACCTCTGGTGGCACAAGCGTCTCAATCATATCTTTGAGGTGACGCAAAGTCACCCTGTGTGGCTTTTAATGGCCTCATAGATATGGAGTAAGACAGAGCAGCGCAAGTCACTGCGTTGTCTTACTCTGTCAAGTAGGCGTTCCATGGGCATTGTGGTGGGTGTTCCCATGCAACACCCATGGATTTTGACGCTGCCTCAGATTTACAAAACCATGTAAACCTGGGGCAGCACCAAAACCTTACGCCTCCCCACAGCAGGCGTAACGAGGAGAAATGTTTTTATTTCTCCTCGTATTTTCCTCTTTCCATGTGTGCTGCATTCTACATCTCACATAGAAAGAGGAAAACCCCTCTTGGGATTGTTTTTGTGTAGGAAGGTGCCCCTTCCTACACAAAAACAATCCCGCCTACATTGCACTAGGCAGCAATTTGTGCGCCAACGCTGGGGGAAAGGACAGGAATGCACCATATTTCATAAATACACTGCATTCATGCCCTTTCACATTGGCATAGAGCAGCGCAGCAAGAAGACTTGCGGTGCTGCCTTATGCGAATTCCTCATAAATGAGGCCCTTTGTTTTTAGCCACACCTTTGACCACGTCCCCACGTTCACTGACCTGTGGTTTGATAAACACTGTTTAATATTGTTTACCCACTGTATACATTATTTGCTATGGAAATTGGGGACGTTTATGGTTGTCAATAGTTGTCAATGATGAGGAGTACCAAGTTCTAGAATTTTTGTTAGGAGCCGGTCCTTACGCCTAAAACGTTTTGACAGGGGGGTCTCGGCATCAAAAAGTTTGAAGACCCCTGCTCTATGGGGAGGAGGGTGGGTTGCATGTGAATCCATGAAAGATACCAATACTGGAGAACCACAGTTTACAGGTAAGTAACTTATTTTCTTCTCCAGTAATGGGGTATCTTTCATAGATTCACATGCTTGAATCCGAATAGATAGCAGTTATAACATAGCTATGCATGTTCAAAGACAATGTACAGAATCTTGTACATCACCAAGTGTATAACAAATTCCTATACCACTTATTCATATACGTATATACCTATATATAAGCATCTACACAAATATATATATACCTACACCTACACATGTATATAAAAATGTATCTACATACATTAGTATCTGACAATGCATATGTACACAATAACAGTGACATCAACTATCATAATAGCAATTGTCAAACATAAAGGAAGGTGGGAAGGATAGAGGCTCGCCTTATTTAAAAAGATTACGTAGCACTGCCTGCCCCACAGCTGTATCAGCATTATTTGCAGCTTCCAGACAGTAATGCTTGTTAAAAGTGTGCCTGCTGGACCAGGTTGCTGCTCTGCAAATCTGCTGAATAGGCACACCAGCAAAAAGAGCCTTTGAAGAAGAGACTGCTCTCGTAGAGTGAACTTTCACTGTTGAAGGCAGAGGTTTGCCTGCTTGCTGACGGCAAAACTGGATCGCAGAAGATATCCTACGTGCGATAGTCTACTTAGTGACCACATATCCCTTTCTGATATTTCCATAAGCCACAAAAAGCTGATCAGCCTTACGGATGTTGGCTGTTTTCTGCAAGTAGAATTTTATACACCTTTTTAGATCCAGGGAATGTAAAGATCTTTCCGCTGGTGACTGTGGATTTGGGAAGAAAGTTTTCAATATGACTGGTTCGTTTAAGTGAAAATCCGATGGGACCTTGGGTATAAAGGTAGGATTTGTACGAAGTATAACAGAGTCTTTAGTAAACTGGGGGAAAGGATGACGAGTAGTGAAAGCATGTATGTCGCTTACTCGTCTGGCTGAAGTAAGAGCCAGCAGAAGAGACGTTTTCCATGTAACGTATTTTAGGTCAGCCCTATGAATAGGCTCAAAGAGGGCCTTCATAAGTTGCGCTAGTACAATGTTGAGATGCCAAGGCAGAGGTGGAAGCCTAATTGGAGGGAACATTCTAAACAATCCATTAAGAAATTGTTTTATTATTCTTGATGACCAAAGCGACTGTGATCCATTCTGCTGCCGAAACCTGGAAATCGCGGCAAGGAATACTTTAATAGAAGAATGAGAAAGGCCAGATTTAGCCAGCTGTAGGAAAAAACACAGTAATTGTTCCAGTGAAGACTGAATAGGGTGCACTTCTGAGCTTACGCACCAATGGCAGAATCTTTTCCACTTGAGTTTGTAAGTCTTGATAGTGGAAGGAGCTCTAGCATTAGCCAGGACCTCCCGACAGTCAGCCGGTATTAATAGGTCGGCGAACTCATAGTGTTCAGGAGCCAAGCTGCTAATCGTAGAGATGTTGGGTCCGGATGGCAGACCTGGCCGCAATTGATTGCCAGCAAGTTCTGTAATGGGCGTAACAACCTGGGTTTGCACTCCGATAGGAGATGAAGCTCTGTGAACCAGAACTGGCGAGGCCACCTGGGAGCTATAAGAAGTATTCGGCAGGGTTCCTTTCTCATCTTCCGAAGCACCCTTGGGACTAAAGGAATCAGAAGAAAAGCGTAAGCATAAATCTTTGACCAATTTATCGAAAACGCATTCCCGTACGATCCCTGTTGGGGTAGCCAACTGGCAAAGAATTGGCATTTTCGGCTCAGACTAGTCGCAAATAGGTCTAACCTCGGTTTGCCCCACAACTGAAAGATGTGATCCAGCGTTGGTTGGTGGAGTTCCCATTCGTGGTTGGTTGTAATCGACCTGCTCAAGGAATCCGCCAGGATGTTGGCCACTCCTGGAACATGTTCTGCTGTTAGTGTTATTTGGTGTTGAATTGCCCAATCCCAAATTTGCTGGGCCTGTAGGGATAGCATAGTTGATCTTGTCCCCCCTTGTTTGTTTAAATAGTGCATGCTTGTTGTGTTGTCTGTCCGAAATAATACTGAAGCTCCTGATATTATTGAGAGGAAAGATTTCAGGGCCAGTAATATTGCTTGTAACTCTAAAAGGTTTATGTGTAATGTTCGTTGGTGGCTGTCCCATTTTCCTTTCACTGTCAGCCCTTCTAGATGTGCTCCCCACCCCTCGAGGGATGCATCGGTTGTTATTATGTAACCTGGCGAATCCACTGGGAACGATAGGCCTGCAGCTATGTTCGGGATGTGAGTCCACCATTGGAGCGCTTCTTTCATTTGAGGTGTTATCCTGATAATATCATCGAAGGACCCTGAAATTTGCAGCCACTGACTGTGCAGTTCCTCTTGCAAGGGTCTCATCCGCAAGCGACAGTTGGGAACGAGGGGAATGCAGGAGGACAACATTCCCAGAAGCGATTTGTACTTGCGGACTGAAGTGGACTTTCTTGTGAGAAGTAAAGTTGCCAACTTGCGGATCTTTTGTTGTCTTTCCTGTCAGGCAAAGGCCTTTGCCTGATGAGTGTCCAAGGTTGCCCCTAAGAATGTTTTCACCTTTGAGGGGATTAACTGAGACTTGGGAAAATGTTTGGAAAGACCCAAGGATTGGAAGAGAGAGAGACATTTTTGAGTATGAGTGTTTGCCACTGCGAAAGATTTTGCCTTTATGAGGCAATCGCCCAGATAAGGGAAGATTTGAATTCCTGCTCAACGTAGGTGAGCCACCACGTGCTAGGACCTTGGTGAACACTCGGGGCGCTGAGCGAAGGCCAAATGGTAGGACTCTGAATTGGAAATCCCTGCCAGCCACTCTGAAGCGTAAGAATTTCCTGTGCCTGGGGGGATAGGGATATGAAAATAGGCGTCCTGAAGGTCACCATAAAATCTTCCTGATTTATCAATTAAAGCACCTCCTGAAGTGACAACATCCGGAAGGATTGCTTTTTTAGAAAGTTGTTGAGACAACGAAGGTCCAAGATGGGACGCCACTCTCCCGATTTATTTCTTATGAGGAAAAACCTTGAATAGAACCCTGTTCCTCGCTGTACACCTGGTACCACTTTGATCACTCCCTTTTTTAACATTATCTTTATTTGAGACAAAAGCTCTTTTAGATGAGCAGGAGGGGGACCTCTGGGAGGGCAGTTCGGAGGAATCTTTAGAAATTCCAAAGTGTGACAGTTGGAAACTATATCTACAACCCATCTGTCCGTTGTTATTGTAGACTATTCGGGGAGGAAAAAGGAAATTCTTCCACCAACTTTGACAGAATTGGAGGGGAACTGTGGCCGGCAGTGGGCGCTTGTCACTGCTTCTTGGAGTTATCCCTGCCCCTGAAGGCAGTCTTTCCTCTGTAGTGTTTGTAGGAAGTGGCAGGAGGTTGTTTAAACGACTGTTGATGTTGTAATGATGGGTACCTTGATTGACCCCGATATGGCTGGTACTGCTTGTACTGGTTGTAACCTCCCCGAAAGGAAGACAAACCACGTCCTCTTGCTCCACGAAAGGGCTGCTTCTTGAAATGTAGAGTGCCAAGAGCCTTTACAGTATCTGTGTCCTTCTTGATGGTCTGAAGGGCTTCGTCGATGTGGTGTCCAAATAAAGATTCGCCATCGTAAGGCATGTCAAATACCTTCGTCTGAACTTCTTGTTTGAAAGAAGTAGCCTTTAGCCAGCCCTGACGCCTCAGGACCGCAGCCCCAGCCAGTTGGCAGAACCCTGTGGAAGAAACATCCACTGCGCAATCGATGATGTCAGCCGAGATTCTTTCTCCCTCCTGCAGAATTTTGAGCACCTCAGCCTTGGATTCCTCTGGTAGAATTTCTATAAAAGGCGAAATGTCAGACCACATTTGGCGGTCGTATCTGCCTAGAATGGCAAGACAATTGGCCGCTCTAGCAGTGGTTGCCGCCATGGTGGAATTTTTTTTACCGATGGAGTTGACACGCCTTCCATCTCTATCCGGAGGGGCCAACAGTGGAGAAGCAGGATTTCTGGCACGACGTTGAGCCGCTTGCGAGATCACAGAATCCAGCTTAGGTTGCCCGATAAGGCAGGCAGGTGAATTATCAGGAGCATTATATTTTTGCTCCAACTTAGGCAAGACTGCCGGGATTGAGGCTGGTGTTTTCATTACTTTTAAGCCTTCTTGCCATATGAAGTCTACTATGGGAATAGAGCGAACCTGTCTCTTTGTCTGTTCCTTGAAATCATTCAGGAAACAATCAGCTTGTTTAGTTATCATGGGAAGCTGAAACCTCCTTGCCGCTCTCTCCATAAGGGTATGGAAACCTCCTATATCTTCAGCTGGTGAATCTTTTGGAGGTGGAGTGGAAGGCGATGGTATCTGAATCTGATAGTCATCCCATTCGTTGGGAAGGGACATCTCATCTAACTCTCCCTCTTCTCTCTCCTCATCAGTGGTATGAACCTCCTGGTCCTGCTGTTGGGTTACTGTAGGTAATGGAGAAACTGGAGGGGAGGATCTAATTAGCAAGGAAGGCTGCGTAATAGGTGTCTGAGGAACTGAAGATGCCGGCTCTGAAGGAGGGAATCTGCGGTAGTAATCCTCTACCATATGCTGTAAATTTGAGACCAGATAAACAGGCATTTGGATTGTTTGTTCCCTTTCCCTCTCCTGGTTGGTGACCTCAGGGTAATACACATAGTCCTCATCTTCATCCTCTTGGCATTTAATGAAAAGGTCAGGCGGACTGCGAGCCACCCCAAACATACCATCATCTTCTGATTCCTCCTCATCTGCTCCATAATCAAACGCTTCCTCTGGAGGACAAGGAGACACCTTACTTGGGGAAGTGTGGATAGGCAATATTATTTCCTGAGAAGGTCTTCTCTTAGGTAGAAGTCCTGTATTATCTTTAGATGCAGTCAGATTCGTCGACGGAACTAGCATCGACGACGATGTCAAGCAAACCACCGACAAGGATGTTGTAGATGAAGTTTTCGTCGACAGATCTTCCGTTGACGGTCTTGATGTCGACGAGGTTCATCGACGAAGATCTGGATCTGAAGTCTTCAGCTCTATCGACGAGGCTACCATCGACGGGGCTACCGTCAACGAGGCTATTGTCGACGAGGCTACCGTCGACGAGGACAGCGCCGACCAGAGAGACTTGTTTTTGAGAGCCACCGACAGCCGCAGCGGCAACTAAGTTTCCGTCAACGAAGGTCCTGACAGGAGTCCTTTCTTTTTCGTCGACGAAGAAGACGAAGTTGTCGTCAATGACGGTCTCACCCTCACAGAGACTAATGTCGATGGAGAAGATGCCGACGACATGATCATCTTAGTCTGAGGTAAAGAGAAAATGGACGTCGTCGTCGTGGCGACAGAAGTTCTCGTCGACGAAGGTGTCGTCGACGGCTTTGTCGATGGAGCATCTTTTTTGTGAGGTAAAGTTGTCTCTGGAAGAGACCTTGACGCCTGCTTCATTTTTTAAGAAGATTTAGAAGGCGTAGAGGGCACCGACTGACCCTTAAGAGAGGCTGGTTCTTTTTTAGAAGATGAAGGCTAATCTTCATGTTTTGAGGTGTGGAGATGCTTTTTTACCACCTTAGCAGCCTTAGGAGATACTAGCCCCGCCTCACTAGCTCTTTTTTTAGAAGGCGTAGTTTTTAATGAGGAATCACTCTCCTCATCAGATAAAGGATTGTCTTTAGTTTTAAGCTTCTGTAGCCACAGAAGAAGACGTCCTTCTCTTTCCCTCAAGGTTTTTTGAGAGAAAGTCCTGCAAATTTTACAGTCTCTCACCTGGTGTTCAGGTTGAAGGCAGTAGATACACTTCTTGTGGGGATCATCAGAATGAAGTCTTAGTTTCCCACAAGAATCACAATGCCTGAAGAGAGATCTTTAAGAAGAAGACATGTTGAACTGAAGATCTGAAGAAATCCAGAAGGCCAAGAGAAAGTACTGAGCAGAGCTCAGGGAGACTCCCTTCACACGACGTGCGGTAGAAAATCTGAGAGCCTGGAGCCTCTGTGGAGAGGGTTCTAGAAGGTGCTGTCGCCTGATTGGCTGGAGTTTGGACCATACCTAATGACTAGGACGAGATATTAAAGTGAATGGTTTTTACCTATTAACTTTATTGTTAGAGTAATTTCTTACTGCTTTTTATGTAACGTGGGACTCACACTTTGACAACGGGGAATGAGTCAAGCATGTGAATCTATGAAAGATACCCCAGTAGTGGAGAAAGACTAAAAACCTAACGTCAAAAAGAAGGCACATAGGAAGTGGGGTCCAGCTCAAGTGGTGAGCAGAAGAAGGCGAGCAGAAGAGAAAGAATGGAAAGGTTGCAGGGAAAAACAGAGCACCAGCAGGTCCACCCGTTGCCGTATTGTGCCCTGGTGTGCGTGCCTGACACGAGTGCCACTTGCAGCATCAGTCCCAGCCAGCCGAACACCCACATCCCCACCCTAAAAGGCTTTTCTGGCCAGCACTGCAAGTTGGCAAAATCCATTTCCATAAAGGGCATCAATGTGCAAATGGATGCTTCACTGTACATGCAGTGCAATGAAAGTACTTTTGATTTGCACTGTAAAGGTATGTTTTCTGAATTAAAGGGCTTTTAATTTTTATCTTTTTAAACATTTTATTCAAATTTTCTCTGCAACTGCTGTCAAAGACAAATACAAATCTCACCATTAACCATCTGCAGTGCATTTTCATGTATGTAACATTCCCCAACTCTTTCTGCTGCCAGCCTCCCACCAATAGTATTGAAGAATTCTCCATTAACTGTTAAGAAAGGCCTTTTCTAAGGCACAAATCAGCTACATCCTGCTGAGGGGTCCTTCTTTCTGTGCCTCTTGCACCCCCCCCCGATGAAACCTCACTGCAAACATAACACCACTTGTGGCGAGGCCACCACATAGCACATGCTTTCTGCGGAGAATAGCTAGGGGTTTAAGGTTAGTAGGCCTGGGCGTGAAATTCTGACCCGCTCGCGGAGTTTGCGAGTTTTTCCCACTTTGCGTTCCGCGTAGAGTTCTGAAAAACTCTGCTTAGCAGAGCAGAGTTTTTTCCTTGCTCCCCACCATTAACTTGGCGAGCGTGAGTCAGGAAAATTGTACCCCAGACCACCTCCCGGCAAGATTTCTCAACGTGGGCGGTCGCTGATGGCCGCAACCGCTCGCGTTGAGAAACCTTCTGTTTGCGTTGAGGAAGCTGTCACTTGAGCAGAACATCTACTCGAGCGGCAGAAAGAAGCAGTGCCCTCTTGCGCTGTGCATGGTAACGTTTCTGCTGATTTCCCTGCGCGTGACAAACACCCGGCTCTAAAAAGCAGCACAAATGGCGCAACTTAACGCACTCCGCCGCTTGCGTTGTGCCGCGGCCGCTGAGTTTTGGGTCCCTTTGCGGAGTTCCACATAGCTGAACTCCGCATAGCTCCGCCCAGGGCTAAAGATTAGCTGGGCACTGAATTTCTCCGAAAATCACAGCATGCTTTTCTGTGTCCTCTGAAGATAATGATTCATGTGCTGCACTTCTTTTGCCCAATTAAAAGAAAAAGATTTGTGAGTTGTCTGAACTGACAAAGCCAAATGATCCAAAAACAGGCAAAAAAAGAGAGAGATACAGTAAAAGACAGTGTTGTTTTTTTTTTATTTTATAGGATACACAATTGAGTATCTGCATATATGGTTAAGTCCCACTTTGCATAGGAAATGACCTTTCTATAATGTGGGGATAGTTTGGCAAGACTGGGTGAAATGTGCCATGCGTCTGGTGCATCCAGCGCCGGTTCTTCATTTTCGGTTCGTGAAGCGGGCTCAAGGAGGGGCAGCGCTATTGGTGTGGGTCCAAAATTATCACTTCCAAATGAAAGTTCCATCAGAATGTTTGCTCTTCGCTACTCATTCAAGCATATGTCAGCTGATTGGTGTGAAGAGCTGGAAAAAAAATGTCATGAGAAGATCACTACTATTCAGGCTAATCTTAAAAATGTACAATCTGACTCTATCCTCTCTGACTTAATGGATACTCCTATCCCTATAACGGGTAGCCCCACTCCGACCAGTTTCTGCCCTATATCCATGGAGATATCCATGTCAGCTATCAAGAGCCTAAAGTCGTGCTCTCCGTCTGACCCATGCTCTATAGATGAGCTCAGGTCATCAATCCTATAGTAAATAAAATATGAAATACCTCTTTATCATCTGGTAAGGTCCCAGGACACTGGAAAAGGGCAAAAGTGCTACCTCTGTTAAAAAATCCCACAGCTGATCCGGCACAGTCAGCAAGCTACAGACCCATCGCCCTCCTCCCTGCTTTTTCCAAAATATTGGCAAAATCGGTTAATAGACAACTGTCCCAATTCCTTGAGGAGAACAAATTGCTACACTCTAGTCAATCAGGATTCAGGCCACAATTTAGCATGGAAGCTGCACTCCTGGAAGTAGTGGAATATGTTAGAGGCTCCCTGGACATGGGAGGCAAGGCCATCGTGATTATGCTGGATTTATCAGCGACCTTTGATACTGTTCCTCAACAAAGGCTGCCCGAACGTCTTCAGTCAATGGGGATTAGGAACATTGCTCTGAATTGGCTTTCCTCTTTATTGGACAACAGAAGCCAAGAACTTTGGATGCCTCCTTTCTCATCTAAAGACCGCACTCTGATGGTGGGTGTTCCTCAGGGATCAGCGCTGAGCCCTACTCTGTTTAATGCATATCTTGCTCCTCTGGCGTCACTGGCAGAGTCAATGGGCGCGAAAGTAATTTCATATGCAGATGACACCCAGCTTCTCTTCTCCTGTAGAAAGGGAGACTAACTGGATGGGGAGGTGAAGAGAAGAGGAATCCAAGAAGGTAGGTTAAACTTCTTTATTCTTGAAAAGATCTTCAGAGAACACGACCGGCCAGAGTGACAGCAAGATACAACTGACACTCTGACAGTTCCACATGCCACATTCTGGAATGGAACAATGATAATGGTGGCATGTGCAGGTATTCATGAGTAAACACCACACTAAAAGAAACATAAGACCCAACACATCTTCCCCCTTAAACATTGGAAAAATTATGGGAGAAAAATGTTAATAACACTAAATAACAGAAAGAAAAATAATAGACTAGAAGGAACACAACTATTGAAAACACAATAAAATTATACATAATCCTTAAACCTGGTTGGTGGATTCCGTACTCTTGCAGGAACTCTACTACTGGGTTCACCCTGCATAGAACTGGGTACAGCTTGATATTCCATCCTAGGCTCACCAGACAGAGACTGTCTTGATAATCTTTCCATATTCCACCATTTTCCATCACATAAATGGACAGATCTGTTCTTTATGGAAATGATTTGTTTAGAACATGAAAACTTGGAATGACCTTTAGCAATGACACCAGGAAGTCTCACTTTGACCCAATCCCCTTCTTTGAAAACACATTGTTTTCTACCTTTAATAGGTTCATTAGTGATGTACTTGCTTTGAGCTATGAGACAATTTGCCTTCACAGAATCCGGATTGACCCTAGAAACACTCAAATCACACATCCACGGCCTAACCAATTTGGTGGAAGCCGATCTACCCTTTAATAATGCAAAAGGAGAGACTTTAGTGACAGCATTGGGAGTTGTACGCAAAGCCCACAATAAATTAGATTCAATTCAACCCATTGACCATGGACAATTGGATACTATCTTTTATCACCCTGTTACAGCGTTCCACTAAACCATTGCTGCGGGGATGATATAAAGATGTCGTGATATGTTTAATCCCCCAATGGGACAAAAACTCTTGAAATTCCTTGGATACGAATTGTACACCATTATCAGTGACTAGTTCAAAAGGTGCACCTTCTCTCAAAAACAAAGACTGAAGAAAACTCACTACCTCACCAGTGGTCGCGGACTTCACAAATTTCACCTCAGGCCACCTGGAACCATAATCTACAACTACCAAACCATACCTGCTTTTCTCATCTAACACAAACATGGGTCCAATGATATCTAAAGCCAATTTAACCCAAGGTTTGTCAGGAACTGGAACAGGTTCGATAGGACTAGGAAAGGTAACTTGGGTCTTGTCGCTGGTAGCGCATGAAATACAGTCTCTCACTACATGCTCAACAGAACGGTCCAATCCAGGCCACCAAAATATTTCTCTAAGTCTTCTCTTCATTGCTCTCATACCTATATGGCCTTCATGAGCAAGCATTAAAACTTTATTCTGCAGAGAAACAGGTACCACCAACAAATCTAATCTTTTCAATATTCCGGACTGAAAATTCAATTCAGGGAAAACGTGCTTAAATGCATCTACTTCCTCATTTCTTACCTAACATGGCATTACTTCTTGTAACACTGTATCTTGCTGAACAGCAAACTTCCACTCTTCCTCCAAAATACAGTCAAAACCAGAATCCATTAAAGAGGCAATAACACAAAATTCTTCCTCCCCTTGTTCACTCGAAAACTCATTTGCTAAAGGTAGCCTAGACAAACAGTCAGCAAAAATGTTCTTGACCCCAGGAATGTACTCTAAATGAAAGTGAAATTCCATCAACCTGTAATGCCACTTGGCAATGCGAGAAGTGGCATTCCCCGCACCTTTTGTCGTAAACAAGTTAACCAAGGGCTTGTGATCCATGCGAATGGTAAACTCAGAACCCCATAAGTACTGTCTGAAGTGATCCACACCCCACCAACAGGCTAAAGCTTCACGCTCCACAACTGAGTAAGTGGACTCAGCACCTCTCAAGGTACTTGAGGCAAAGGCCACTACTTCCTCTTTCCCTTCTCTTTTTTGTAGTAGAACGGCACCTAAACCGTATTGACTGGCATCAGTGACAACAATGGATTGGTCACGTGTGTCAAAAGGCTGTAACGGAATGGCTCTGCTTAAGTCTAACTTTATGGATTGAAATTCCTTCTCTAGATCAGATGACCATGCAAAATGTTGATTTTTCTTTAAGAGTGATCTCATATTATGTGTTTTGCAATTGGGAATAAACCTGGCATAAAATTCTAACATGCCAAAAAATGATCGTAGTTGGTCTTTGTTCAGTGGAGTAGGAAAACCTTTTATGGCTCTGACCAAATCTTCCTTGGGTTCAACTCCTTTGGCTGATACTTGTAACCAAGGTAATCCACTTCTTTAACCGCAAATTTGCATTTTTCTGATTTTAACGTGGCACCACGCTCAGATAGAATGGATAAAACTGTAGCCAAAGTCTTGTCATGAGACTCCATATTTTTACCATAGACCAAAATGTCATCTTGAAAACACCTTACATTAGGTACATTGGAAAACATGGATTGCATAACTCTTTGAAATACGGCAGAGGCCGACGCCAAACCAAAAGGCATCCTCTTAAATCTGAATGCACCCGACGGGGTAACAAAAGAAGTAAGATGGCGACAGTCTTTTTTTAGAGTGATTTGGTGGTACGCAGATGACATGTCTAGGGTAGTAAATACTTTAGCATCTTTAAGGGAACTTAACATTTCTGTGACGTTAGGGAGAGGGTGTCTGTCTACCCATATCCTGTCGTTAAGATCTCTTAAATCAATGCACATTCTAAGCGCCCCATTGGGTTTTCTGGCCAAAACCACGGGAGAAAGCCAATCTGAGCTCTCTATGGGCTCAATGATTCCTTGATTGCACAGATATTCAAGTTCTTGGGATAGCTCCTTTCTCATAGCAAAGGGTACTCATCTAGACTTGTGCACAACAGGTTGAACACCTTGCTTTAGAATTATCTGATGAGAGAAACCTTTTATTTTACCAAGAGATTCACTAAAAACAGATGGAAAAGAAGCTTTCCAATCTTGGGCATCAACAAGGCAAACAGGTTTGAAATCATCTTTAAGTAGAACCTTATAAGGACTGTTAGGATCGAAAATGATGCCTACATTTTTTTGTTCTAACCAGCCAAGAAGAGAAGACTCATCTTCAGCAACATAAACAGTGGCTGGAGTAGAGCGCTCCTTGAATGTCAAGGCACAATCAAATTCACGTTCGATCTGAACAGGTTTCCCACCGTATGCCACAGGTTTGACAAGAGATTTTCTTAACGGAATATCAGTTAATTTGCACCACTCTTCAGGACCAATTAATGTAAAAAATGAACCAGAATCTGCCATCATGGAAATGTAATTACCATTAACCCCAACTTGGCAGTATGGACGCTTAACCAAGGTAGATTGGCATTTTAATACTTGAGACACACTTACTGGGAAACCAGAATCAAGAGGAGTAGGTAAAACATTTTGGGTCATATTGGCATGTGATTCATCAGCATTGGATAACATCATAATTTCATTACCGTCCTCACTATCTAACCCAGGATCCACTTTGGATCTAGTATCAATAGAAAGAACTTTTTGGTTGACGATTTCACATTGGGATTAGAGAATTTTGATTTGCAAACTTTGGAAAAATTTCCTTTTTTTTGCATTTGGCACAATATTTATCAACAGCAGGACAAAAAGGAGCGTTTCCCAAATGACTTTTGCTACCACATCTATAACATTCCCATGTTTTACGTTGTTTATCATATCTAACTTCTTTATTGCTAGAAGCCTTGTCAAAGTTAAGAACATGAACTTTGGTTTCCAATGACATTTGATCCATGTATAAAGCAGTAGATTCAATATTCTTGGCTATTTCCAGAGCTTTATCTAATGTAAGATCTTGCGTAATCAATAGTTTCTCTTGAACCTTTTTACTATTAGTTTTCTCTACTAACTGTTCTCTTAACATTTCATCATGAAACGTTTTGTAATCACAGGTGGACGCTAGAACTCTTAAATCACTTACGAAAACTTCAACAGGTTCACCTGGTAATTGCTTCCTCATGTAAAACTTATGCCTTTCCATAATAACATTACGCCTTTTTTTTTATCTAGAATCTAAAGTTTTTATGGCAGAGGCATACTCATCAATAGCATCACCCTCCCCCAAGACTAAAGCAGGAGGCAAATGTTTTAAGACCTTCCTACCCTCCGTACCCAAGGAGTGACGTAGTAATGCTAATTTCTTCTTTTGCATGAAGACTTCAGCTTCAATGGCTTCTAAATAAGCCTCAAAACCCTCTAACCACAATTCCCAATCGACAGGTGGATTACCTGGAGAGGAGAGAAAAGGAGATGGAGGAAGAACAGATTGCTGCATCCTAATAATAGATAATGCACAGCTCAACAATAATAATTATAATATATAAATGACACACAACTTCACAATACGGCTGTAAACGCGCAGATTCCCAATATGGCTGTAAGCTGAAAATGTTAGTATAAGGGTGTGCGCATCACCGGAATACGCAAAAGAATAGTTGTTGTAAGTAATAATGTTTGAAAGATGAAGGCTGAAATGGAAACTTCACAATGTAGCTGTAAGCAGAAAATGGTGGTATAGGGGTGTGCGCATCACCGGAATGCGGAGAAATAACAAGCTGTTGTAAATAATAACGTTGAAAGTTGAGTGCTGAAATGCCAAATATAACGTTGCTCCGTTGAACAAAAACACAGTTACGGAGGTAAATTATGGCTCTCGGTTGCTAGGAAACGAGCGACGCGTTGGACGCGAAGGATGCGTAGACGTCTCTGCAGGCTGTTATCCCAGGTTGCCAAGGAACAAGGAATGTGTACCACGAGATTGCGTGGCAACAGGCTCGCGCACAAGGGGGGCGAGCAGGCCAACGTTGAAACGCTCGAGCGCAGCTTAGGAAGATTGTGTAGAGCGTGGTCGCATGGCAACAGGCTCGCGCTAGAAGGTTGGCTGAAGCGCTCGAGCGTGGACGGAAAATCGTGAAGAAAAGCCAGAAAACGTGGAGGAAACGATATAAACAAATATCCTACCAGGATTCAAGTTCGAATGGCCACAGCGGAGCTCCAAGAGTCGCCGGAATGATATCGCTGTCCGGAAGAGAGACGAAGAACAGGAAGCAATAGAGTCTTCTTCCAAATGGCTCTGTGCCGGTCCAGGGTTCGAAGCCAATCGTCGCCAGTGAAAAGAAGAGGAATCCAAGAAGGTAAGTTAAACTTCTTTATTCTTGAAAAGATCTTCAGAGAACACGACCGGCCAGAGTGACAGCAAGATACAACTGACACTCTGACAGTTCCACGTGCCACCATTCTGGAATGGAACAATGATAATGGTGGCATGTGCAGGAATTCATGAGTAAACACCACACTAAAAGAAACATAAGACCCAACAGGAGTCCATCACAAACTGCCTCTCCAAGGTGTTTCAGTGGTTGGCTTTGCAACAACTAAAATGCAACCCGGAAAAGATTTGAGATCATGATCTTTGGGGCATCGTCCCCTAACCTTTGGAGATCTTGCTGGCCTAAGGAGGCCCCGCAGCCGGGCCATCAGCAGACTTCTCTAAGGAATCTAGGCATAAAATTTGATAGTGCCCTCTCCTTTCAATCTCAGATCCAGACTTTGACAAGTTCCTGCTTTGGAATACTTCGGATGCTGAAAAAAATCCTGCCTTTTCTGTCAGAGTCTGCTGGGAAAAAGGTAATCCAAGCATTAATAACCTCGAGACTGGACTATGGTAATGCCCTTTACCTTGGTCTCCTAGAGTACCTTCTGCGCAGACTTCAGGTGGTACAAAATTCGGCAGCCAGGCTCCTAATTAAACTTCCCCCTAGATCTCATATGACTGCTCTTCACTGGCTTCCAATGAGAAAGAGGATACAATTTAAGGCCATGGTTTTAATGCATAAAGCCTTGTTTGGTTCAGGAGCCAGCTACCGGAGAGAAGAGGATTCATGACTACATCCCAGCTCGCACCTTGCGCTCCTCTTCGGCACATCTGGCTAAAGTCCCTCGTATCTACCGGCTTAGAACTGGTGGCAGATCTTTCTCTTATTTAGGGTCGCTCAGTTGGAACAAGCTCCATAGGGCACTGTGCCTCAAGACTAACACAAGGTTCTTGTGAGAGCAAGAACGTACCCCTTTGTGCAGTTAAGGTTTGATGAAAGAATAAGACTTTCTATGCGTTGGCCTAAGTATGCGTGTGGGGCTCCAGGATGGGCAGGTCTTGAGGAGAGGACATACAGGACACGGTGGGTCCATTGGTTAACTAAGGCTAAGTTCAAACTCATGTGCTATGCACATAGAGCACTACACAAGCTTGGCCCTCGACTTTTGCAGGACATAATTGAATTATACACTCCCACACGACTACTGAGGTCTTGCAATCACGCTCTGGCCAAAACCAAATGTATTAAGAAAACCAGAGTAGGATGCCACTCCTTCTCTAACCTGCGGCCGCTCATTGGAATGAACTCTCCTTAGACCTTCACCTCACGGAAGATTATATGGCTTTCAGAAAGAAGCTGAAAACGACATTGTTCCCTAGGCTGTAATCGATGACACTCACAGCTTTTGCCTTACTCCTCTACCCGTAGTTAACCGGGTTGATAATCACTTTCATACCAGGTATAGTTTTCCAGCGCCGTCATAACCCTCGGGATGACCATTGCGCTGAACTAATACAAACACAAGGTGCCCCTCCTGGCCTTCAGTGTACTGCAGAGGCAGGGGATGCAGCATTTCAAGATGGTGGCCCTTGTTCACTCATCAGTAATGGCACATGGCCATGGCTGGCAGGGGCAAGAAGAACCCTCTCAGGCACCAGGAGTGCATCCACAGTGTAAGTCAATGCAGCATGCCAGGCGTCCCCACACCCAGCAGCACACTTCTATGGTTGCTGGGCATGAGTGGGTCTTGCTGGCTCGAGGGTGGGAGACCCCGTGACCTCATTGAATAAGCACGACAAGACATAGGTTTTCTCTAGCGTTTAGTGTGTGCCTCGATGCTTAGCAAGCAGCCTCTCATTGGGAAGGTGAAGGAGCGGTCACACTGCAAGTGGTCTTGGCGACTTACGAGGAAGGTAAAAAACCACAGCACAGACATATTGCTCCACCAGGGTTGTCTTTGTGTTCAGGGGTGTTATTTGGGCATGATTTACACACTGCTGCAAAAAGATGGCAATTTCTGAGAGATTAATACCCCTGGCATTCTTTTTCCCAAGGGCAGCTACCACTGGTGTATTGTTGTGGGCTCGTGTCATGTATTATCTTTTGTATGTAGTTCTGATTGAAATGATGCCAAGGGGTTCTGTAGGATCAGTTGGAAGAAACTTAAGCGCTGTGAAGACTGCTACTGCTGAGGCTCTGTACTTTAAGAATAAAGTATTAATCACAAGAATCCTGAGTGGAGTGTATTACTACATATATGCCTGTGTGCACCATGAGTCAGTAATCTGCACTCCGCTACTAACAGGTGCTGGCGCTCACATGGATGCCCACTGCGTGTATGCCCTGTTTGGTATAAATGACCCCTCTCGTGCCAGGGGGCACCCACCGCACACTCAAATTCAAATCCCGCCCTATTTTGTTTTTACAATTTGATTTGTATTTTCCGCCCTTTTACCTCATCTTCCGCACCGGGATATCCTGCCTGTTCCGCAAGATGTAATTGCCTTCACACTATTTGTTCTTTTTCGCCATCACAGCGAGCTGGAAAGAGCACAGGGTTTAATTTATTAAAAAAAGACAATATCAGAATGGATACGAACAGATGATCTAACCCCCCCGACGAGGGCCCCCACTCCCTCCCCGTGCACGGCCGCCTTGTTTAGTGTAACAGGCCCACCGAGGCGCTTTGTGCGGCGTCGCCTGCCAGCGGTTCTTAACAATTGCTTTTTCGCGGTCCACCGAGCGGGGTTTCAAGCAATTACTTTCATGTTTCCATTAATGAGAGGGACGAATTCATTTTTAATTCATAATGAATTTTATTTTGGATGTGCGCGTCTCATTAGGAGCCTGAAGTGAAGGTTAATTATTTGATGAACCTGCGATGAATGCATTAGGGACTGCCCGAGGGGGAGGGGGCTCTGATCCGTGGTGGCTCTGGTGTGCAGCTTGGGTGGTGCTCACAAGTGGTGTATGCAAGGGGGTAAATAAGGGTGGAAAGCATCTGTAGGGCGTTATCCAGCCAAACGCCAGTGGCCGGCGGCTTTTGCATTAGAAAGAAATGTGGGAACGTTGTAGGTTTTGGTAGCACACGAAGTGTTTCTTATGCAGGCTTCTCCGCTTAAAAACCATCGTGTGACCCTGGGCACTGCATCATCCTGGACTGCCGTTCCCCTATTTAATAAACACTGACGGCGCTTAGAAGTACGATAACCTCCAATGAAAAGCGCTATATCAGTTGGAGACTGACATTTATGGCGCCCTCGGCCAAGGAGGCCACATGTGAATTCGTGCTGCAGCAAGGTGCCATAAACTTTCTGAGAGGGATTTTCTATGAAAGGCCCGCACAGTAAGAGAGAAAAGTAATATGACTTTTTTTTTTTTTTTTTTTAATTAAACACACGTTTTAGCCGGCTGCTATAATCACAAGCAACCATATCTCATAATAAATCATAAAACTTCCATTAAAGAGCTTCAGCTGAGGAGATATGATATTTACCAACCAAATTCTCAACTCCATTCAAATTTCCAAATTACAGTAAAGCACACAACTATGGCGATCAACCGCCAGTGAACAGCTCAGGGCATCACAAGTAACATCACTGATAACACCCCTGATGACATCACAAAAGACACCACTCATAAGATCACTGATGTTCCACTTATCACAGGCACTTGAAAGGCTGCAGTCCAGTGACAGCCAATAGATGACCTCACACCTTATATGAAAACATAAGGCTGCAGTACCGCTGATGGCCACTAGAGGGCCTTCAATAAATAAAAAGCTGCTGAAGGGCTGCAGTTCCAACAACAGACAATAGATGCCCTCATAGGCGTTAAATGGAAATGCTAGGTTATAATGAGGGCTCCCGGTTTTATGGTATTTATTTGAAATTTCCGTCTGTATTTATTCATATTTATTTTTTGGCCATCTTATCAGTATTTATCCATATTTATTTTGTGTTGTGTGAATAAATTAAGTTGTAATATGGTATATTTCCACATGTATTTAAATAATAAATAAGCACTCATACGTTGACGCCTGTCATGCTTTAGTAGATTAAGCAGCCAAGTATAACATAACAGTGCACCCAGAGGTAAATATTGGCATTATAATACAAATGGATGTGGACATATGTTGTTATTTAATGAAACCTCATCCTATTTTTTAACTCCCCATGACATCTATCTGCTCAGCTGGAATTAATGAACTACAAAATGGATAGGCACTAAAAAGAAGCCCAAGTTTCTGTATTTTTCCATTTTTAAAAATAAATACAGACAAGAAACACATTGATTTCTGTCTGTATTTATCTGTAAAAATCAGTAAAAATGGAAAACTGGGAGCCCTAGTTATAATTGTTCCAAATAACATCACATCTTCAGAAAATGCCTCTTTAATCTCTAATGGTGCCTCTATATACAAGTGGTGTTGGCATGTAGGCAAAATGTAATGTCACGGAAAGTGGCATACGCCTAAATAAATCTTCTAATTCAAATGTGTCATTACATTTCAAAACCCTCCATCTTAAGTCCAAGCAGTAATCTCAACAACAACGTCAAGATTTAATTCATCATATTACTGGAATTGCAGCCTTTCCAATGCACCTTTGCTTACAGTCAATAACAATATGGAGGTCTTTTAACTGCAATCCCTGTTCCCTCAATTATCTCTCTGAGAATGTCTATTAACTCTCGGTGGTGTTAATGCTGCTTTCTACACAAATCTTTGCAGGGCATATTACCACATACTCTTTTGCCATATAATCTTTGCGAGAACATCTATTTGCTGCCAGTGAAATTGTAGACTTTTTACGCATAATTTTTTTGCGAAGACCCCTATTTACTACTGCAGTTTACTTACTATTGCAGTTTTTCTTACATAGGTTATCGTTGTTAGGACATGTCTTAAGTGGTATTGCAGCACATGCGTGTTTGTCATAGAATCGTTGTGAGGAGACATCTATTATCTGTCAGTGGTATTGCAGTCTTGCGTTTCATAATGTATTTGAGGACATACGTAATAAAACCTTTTATCATCATGACAAATCATAGGTGATGGAAAATTAGTGATGCAACTAAGATAGCTTATATGGTGTCACTTAGCATGTCTTGTGTGATGTCACATTTGAAGTTGCGGGCAGTGCCTTGGGTCGGTATGGTTGCGCAGCTAACCGTAACAGGAATCTTAATGGCTTTTTAGTTTGTAATCGTAACGTCTCTTCAAATTGAGTTTCTAAGTGACTTGTTATGGTTTTTGTTAACATGTTAGTTTGTGATCTTAGCAGCTTACGGTGAAATGCTTTTAACCAACTTTTTTCCATCAATTTCTTTGCACTTATTTGCTTTGGCCCTGCCCCTATGACTTGAAGGGTGAGGTCTGCATTAATGCACAGTGTGTAAAGGGTAAAAGCCAATCCCCTGCATCTCTGCAAGGGTGTAGATTTTTTTCTAAAAAAATTCCACTTTTTTAAGGGACAAGAAGCTTCGGAAACCTATTTATCTTGTAAACAAAATCCACTTGTCCTTTTTGATGCCATAAAGTGAGGTGACACATAATGTTGGTGTTCTCATTATATACGAGCTCTGATAACAGCCTCTCTGAAAATGTTAGGGCTCATAATATATCAGGGTTTAGATTCTAGGAAAGCTCAGATTTTCCCACATTTCTGCAAATCTACATCGAGGAGCTGGAAGGAGGTGGGAAGCGGTAGTTCCAGAGTTGGGATGCCCTGTGAGACAGAACAAACTGATATGTTTAAAAGTATCCACCAGCTAATCTCTATTCTCTTCCCACACTGGAAAATGTCTGAAATGTATTCCTGATAAGTGCGTGGTAAAACATTTTCAAAGGTGGGGGAAAAAGAGGTTAGGAAAAGTGAATTTACAATTGCTCAGGAGTTTCTTGTATAAGATAACATACATGTGTGAATTTGCTCACAAGGAAATGAACATTCAAAGGAGTTTGATAGAATAGTTTCTTGGCTTACTTCTGTAAATTATTGCGAATTTCTGAAAGTTGTAAATCTGCCCCAATGCAAGGACAGGACCTGCGGGTGCACTTTTATAACTTTCTTTAAGAATCAAGCTCCAAGTTGCCCATAATTTCGTCCATAATTGTTTTACATTGGTTATCATTATATATTAATCTTTTTTTCATGTAGGCATGCCTCAAACATGTTTTAATAAATGATGCCTCCGAGAAATAGTATTTAAAGCTGCACAACAGTTTAGCAGAATGTGTTTAAGTTGCAATTTTTTTGTTTACAGGTTATTTTAAAAGCAAACAATCACCAATCTTGCACTCATATTTTTGAGTGTGTTTGAATATAATCAGGGGACATTCTGGGAACAATATGAATATTCTCAAATTGCTAAATTTTGCAAACATGCGTGCACTATTTAATGTTAAAACCACGGTCAGAAATGCAAGCTGAGCTCACAGTACACTGCATTTCCTTAGCGCACTCGCCCTAAGAGTGAAGGCCTTGCATTAATGAAACGTCTATACCAGTTTGAACAATTTTTATTTACCGATAAACCTCCTGTCTTAGGTGCAAACAATTCTTTTTCACTTTTTCATCCAAAGTAAAAAACCTGGGATTCCTGTTGGACAGGGAGCTAAAATATAGACAACAAGTTAACCTGATCACTTCCTCCTCCTCTTACTGGCTTAAAATCGTGAAAATATCTTCCGGCTGCTCTTTCGAAGGCGGTGGTTATCGCCCTGGTTCTATCGCGACTGGATTATTGTAACAGTCTTTATATCAGCCTTCCAAAAGGGTCACTTAAGAAATTGCAGACCATCCAAAATGCGGCTGCCCGTTTTCTCCTAGGAATCCCTAAATTTCAGTCAGTCAGGGCCTCCATTAGACCATTGCATTGGCTCCCGGTCTGGCATCGCATTACTTTCAAGGCGCTTTGTTTAGCATATAACACACTCCATGGAAAAGCCCAGTCTACCTCAAGAAAAAGTTGATGCGGTATATTCCAGGCAGAACGTTGCGTCATGTTCAGCCAGTCTCTTGAGGGTAGCTTCCTTCAGATGGGTCACCTGTTGTAGGGGAGGGGGGCGGGTTTCAGGATTACGGCTCTCCATTGGAACCGTCTGCCACTTGAACTGAAAACAGCACCTTCACTCTCGGTTTTTAGGAAGAGCCTCAAAGCCTGGTTATTTAATCGATGATCTCTACTGACATTACTTAGCTCGGGTCTGCTCCTTTTTGCTCTGTTTATCGCCAAGACGCCTCTGGGTATTCGTGCACTTTATAAATTGTATCATTCATTTATTCATTCACTGATCCACTGTGGTACTGTAAGTTGGCAGTCAAAGGGTTTGTGCTGCTGGGGATTGGGCCTACTTGTTCTGTGGATATAATAAACATGAAAACTTGTTGTCCTTGAACTGAAACATTCTGCCCTGGGCATCAGGTGATAGGAAGTGCGGCCCTTGCCTTAGGGGCATTAGGCACAGGGTGTGGATTTTAGACCACAACCCTTGGCCTAGTGCCCAGAAGGCACAGCCCATGGCCATGCAAAGCATATATAAAGGCCACCTACCGGTTCCCCTATTTTGTTATGATTTTGTCTGCTCTTCAAACAAAATAAAAGGTTACTTTCTTTCAGTAGCACCTTTTCTGGTAGACACTGCACGTTTCTGCATATTTCGTATCTGTCTCATCTCAAGCTTCAGTCTGGATCCAGAACTGTCTTTGTACAGGCAATAGCTTCCTTATGACATGAAGGGGTGTTGCAGCTTTAGACATGAATTTGCTCAGCACTACCCAGTTTAGTACGGCAGATCCATTAAGGCACAACCTGAACCTCGAGCATCAGTTAAGTCCAGTTTTCTACGCTAAAGAAAGATACTGAGAAAAAAAGGTAGACTGAGCCTTAACCTCGTCTGATCTCCTCAATTTATCATTTTATTATAATTATTGATATTTTTTCACCAAACATATCAAAAGAGAAGACAATCACCTCTACTTGCCCAAATACGGGAAGGTGGATTCCGAATCTGTGGGAAGATATAGCGTCCATTCTGTAAAGTGTTAGTGAAGGTGAGTAACTTCTTCATCTTCTTGCTGCTGCCCTATCTTTGCATTCATCAGGCTGGACATCTGAGGGAAAGGCTGCAGCTTCTACAGAATAACTCTCACAAAAGGAGCCTCAGTTGTGGGTTGCTAGACCAAGCAGTATTGTTTTCTTGAATGAATGAAGGGAAGTTTACCAGCACTGCTCCTGCCAGCATCAATGAACCTGCCTTGCCCCTGGTGAAATGCGCTCAAAGTCCATTTGGAAGCTCCTTTGTCCCCAGGGCAAACAAAATCTGAATGAGAAGAACAGTCCAAGAAGATCCTGCATGGTTTTGGATGACCGTCCCTTTTTTGTCAGCAGATCCTACAAACAATTCATCATCAATTCTGAACTTTATTCTTCTGTCTGTATAAAAAATGAGATACCTCGCTCTGTCAAGTCTTGTGCCTCTCATTCTCAAAAAAGGGATGAGGAAGAGAGAACACCAATGGCGTTATCTCCTCTGACACATGGAAGGGTGAGACTATTTTGGGTAGAAACACCAGATGCTTCTTCAAAATCGGTTTCTTTCGGAAACAGGTACTTTTTTCACTGACACAACCTGATACTTGGGATACAGTAGCGGCCCATGTTTGGGACGAGTGGCAGGGTGGACAGGGGTGTGGGGGGGCATAGGGGTCGGGAAGGGAGGAGGGCATTGGTAAAGCCAGTAGGTCTGAAATTGTTGGTCAGCCTTTTAGTTTTGTCAATGTGTGACTTGTTTTTGCATGGTGTTTGTAAAACCTTATTGGTGTGGGAGCTGCCAGGCCCTCACCATAATAACAAACATTGGCAAAAGCAAAAACATGTTGGTCTCATAAGCACACATTGCCACAGTGTTCCTGGCACTGAACAAAACGACTGTGTCGATATGCTCCTTGTGAAAGAACAGAATGCTGTCACTCAAAGTGAAGCTACCCGAAAGAGAGAGAGACAGACAGAATTTTAATAAACACAAACGGTCATGGTTAACGCCAGATCTAATTATTAAATAAAGTCTCAAAAGTGCACCCATGTCCTTGCATTAAGTGCAGATATACGACTTGTGTGAATTCACAAGACTTTACACAAGTAGGTCAAGAAATAGTACTCCTAAAAAGATTTGTGAACTGCATTTCAGCATGAGCAAATATCCAGGTGTAGATTTGCTCAAGCGAAAATGTGTTTGCAAGTTCACTTTCCCTCCAACCACTTTTTTTCCCCAACCCTGGATGAAGTTTTATGTCTGCCATTGTACAGAGTACATTTTCAACCTTTCTCAGTATGGAAAATATTAGAGAAGAGTTGGTGAAAAACCTTAAAACATGGAAGTTAGTAGGTTTGCACAGACTCAAAGGGGCATTCCAACCCTGGAACTGTTGCCTACCATTACCTTCAGACCCAGCCCTGCAGAAACGTGGCAACATAAGGGAATTGCTAGTATTCAAACCCTACTATGGAAGGAGCCCTGGCATAATCGGAGAGGCCATTTTAGAGCTCTTATATATAAGGAGATTGCTGCCATAATTTGTCGCCGCATTACATGGCACAAAAGGGACAGGTGGATTTTGTTACAGGACAAGTAGATTTATGAAGCACCCTGCCCCATGGACAAGTAGATATTTTATTAAATTCCACACCCCTGTGAATGCATCCATGCATGCCTCCTGCTGACACTCAGTGGAACACATCTATGCATGAATGCTGATTACACTTGGTGGAACTCATCCTTGCACGCATGCTGATGGCACTCTTTGGAATGCATCCAGACACGCATGCTGATTACACTCAGTGGAACGCATCCATGCATGCATGCTGACTACACTCGGTGGAACTCATCCATGCACGCATGCTGATTACACTCAGTGGAACTCATCCATGCATGCATGCTGATTACACTTGGTGGAACTTATCCATGCATGCATGCTGATGACACTCTGTGGAATGCATCCATGCAAGCATGCTGATTACACTCGGTGGAACTCATTCATGCATGCATGCTGATGACACTCAGTGGAACGCATCCATGCATGCATGGTGTTTACACTCGGTGCAAATCATCCATGCACGCATGCTGATGACACTCTGTGGAATACATCCATGCATGCAAGCTGATTGCACTCGGAACTCATCCATGCTTGCATGCTGATTACACTCGGAACTCATCTATGCATGCATGCTGATGACACTCTGTGGAACTCATCCATGCACGCATGCTGATGGCACTTTTTGGAATGCATCCATGCATGCATGCTGATGACACTCGGTGGAATGCATGCAAGCATGCATGCTGACTATTCTTGGTGGAACTCATACATGCATGCGTGCTGATTACACTTGGTGGAACTCATCCATGCATGCATGCTGATGGCACTCTTTGGAATGTATCCATGCATGCATGCTGATGACACTCGGTGGAATGCATACAAGCATGCGGACTACACTTGGTGGAACTCATGCATGCATGCTGACTACACTTGTTGGAACTCATACATGCATGCATGCTGATTACACTTGGTGGAACTCATCCATGCACGCATGCCGATGGCACTCTTTGGAATGCATCCAAGCATGCATACTGATTACACTCGATGGAACGCACCCATGCATGCATGCAGACTACACTCGGTGGAACTCATCCATGCACGCATGCTGATTACACTCAGTGGAACTCATCCATGCATGCATGCTGATTACACTCGGTGGAACACATCAATACATGCATGCTGATGACACTCAGTGGAATGCGCCCATGCATGTATGCTGATTACTCAGTGGAATGCATCAATGCATGTATGTTGATGACACTCAGTGGAACACATCAATGCATGTATGCTGATGACACTCAGTGGAACGCGCCCACGCATGCATGCTGATTACTCAGTGGAACGCATCAATGCATGTATGTTGATGACACTCAGTGGAACGCATCAATGCAAGCATGCTGACGACACTCGGTGGAACACATCCTACATGCATGCTGATTACACTCGGTGGAACTCATCCATGCACACATGCTGATGACACTCGGTGGAACGCATCCATGCACGCATGCTGATGACACTCAGTAGAACACATCTATGCACGTATGCGGATTAGACTTGGTGGAACGCATACATGCATGCATGCTGATGACACTCGGTGGAACGTATCCAAGCATGCATGCTGATGACACACGGTGGAATGCATCCATGCATGCATGCTGATGACACTCGGTGGAACGTATCCAAGCATGCACGCTGATGACACTCGGTGGAACGTATCTAAGCATGCATGCTGATGACACTAAATGGAATGTATCCAAGCATGCATGCAGATGACACACGGTGGAATGCATGCATGCTGATGACACTCGGTGGAACGTATCCAAGCATGCATGCTGATGACACTCGGTGGAACGTATCTAAGCATGCATGCTGATGACACTCAGTGGAATGTATCCAAGCATGCATGCATGCAGATGACACTCGGTGGAATGCATCCATGCATGCCGCTGATGACGCTCGGTGGAACGCATCCATGCATGCATGCTGATGACACTCAGTGGAATGCACCCATGCATGCATGCTGATGACACTCGGTGGAATGCATCCAAGCATGCATGCTGATGACACTCGGTGGAACGTATCCATGCATGCATGCTGATGACACTCGGTGGAATGCATCCATGCATGCATGCTGATGACACTCGGTGTTGTCAATGACCTTGGTTCTATGTCTATGTCTGATTTGAGGATGTGTTTTGACGATCTTTGCCATCGTTAAAGTAGTTGTGCAAATGGCCCTCCAATGTGTTCCGGAACTGTTGTTGACCACAGCTGCAATTGCCCCTAAAACTTGGTTGTCCATGTCCAGAAATCATAGTATCCTGGTTGAGCGCTAGTACCCTAACACGTGAACCAAAATAAACGTTTGGGGGTAAAAAGCCATTGTAAGTTAATTGGAGTGCAATAACTATAGATCCTGAACTCAAGATCTCACTCAGACTCAGAGTATATATGGTTTATCGTGTGTGTGTGCGTGTGTGTGTGTGTGTACGTGCGTGTGCGTGTGTAAGTAAGACACCTAAATGCACATGCTGGTTTTAGCAAGGCAAACATACAACTAAACACAAAATACCCAATGCTCAGAAGCTATACCAAGGTATTACCATTCACTCTTTCGACATAAACTGTGCAATCGAGTGCATGCATTACAAAGGAGGCTAACTTTTTTTATGGCACCAACTTGCAAAGTACTTAATAAATGCACAGTACAATAAAGTAACAATACGCCTCGCAAACAAAAATACATTTCACTCAAACCTTCCTCATTAGGGGTACGTAATATGAAAAACATGCAAATGAAGCCCAATTAATGATACAAAAGCACACTAGATGCACATAAAAATGTGTGCAATTATTTAGACCAGAAACTCCCAGTCAATTATGGTGACTTTTAAATCCACCGAACATCTTTCTGCGGCTGCGGCAACAGTGCCATACTTTACAGCGGCTTCTTTGAGATCAGTGGACTATCATGAACTCTTTTTATCCACGTGTGCTCGACAAGGAATAAACAGCTGAGTTTTAGACTAGCTCTGGGGGGGGTGTCAAGGTCATCTGAACTAATCCCGCAATGGACCTTATATCTATCTACATACAAAAAACGCTACTGTGTGGCTATTGTCTCCTAATTCTCAAATAGAGCCTCCAAGCATCAGGCTTCATTATTCTACTGCTATGTAAGCCTGGAAACGCGTCTTTCTGTCAATAAATATTAGGATATTCCAGCCTGAACCTTTGCTCCCAGTTATGAGTGAAGTGAAAGATGGAATTCTACGAGCTGCAGTGGTTTTGGAAGGGTTTGTTGATTTAAAACGTGAAATGCTTGGGGGCTGAAGGAGGAGGCAGTGATTCTCTCACCCACTCAGGTGAGACTGAACCTAGTCTGCCCTGTGGGACTGAGGTATGACTGTACCGTGTGTCCCCTCTGCCACCAGCACATAGTACTGATCCCTTCGTATGTGGGGGAGGTCCTCGGAAGGTTCTGTTGTCTGTTTGTCTTGTGTTCTTTGGGTCCATTTGTTTATACCTATTCAATTCCCTCTACGAGGTTTTTAATGCAAAGCGAGAAGGTAAAGAGTGGAAACTCAGAGTATTATTTCGCATATTCTATGTGACACCTGATGCGTGCACAAAAATGAGTAATAAACGCTCATAGTTCACCACTGCTTTAAATTTCGCAGTAAAGTATGCTAGTCACTTAAAATAAAATGGCAGCCTACTGCCTTTGGTTTCAGAAGCTACTTTACACTTTGTCAGCATCAATGAAAAATACCAGATTGCTACTACGCGATTAACTTTCGATTATCCACTGCTACTAATCTATGTGATTAACATACATTCTTAAGATGTCTATCTGCTTCTCATGGCCCTCATGCGTCCAGGTTCTACCTAAATTCCAGGTCTTGGGGTTATGTCTCAGATTGGATGGCCTTGTGTCTTCAATCCTAATAATGACAATTATAAACCGGACAGCTTGGGGGGGGAGTGGGGGACCTAACTTCAGATATCAGCGTTTTGATATCTCCTTTAAAAAGAAACATGTTAGCAGCACACGACTCCCTTGCAATTCACCTCCAAGACACGTCTCCTAGACTTTGAATCACACTGTTTCTAGCACTCTGGTACATATATTTCTTGTCCGCTCGTTCACTTTACGCAGGCTGCAGGCTTTAGGAAACACAGAAATCACTGTTATTTACTATATTTTAATAAATATTCCTCTTGGAAAGCAACGCATGAAGATACAACTGACAGATCATATGACATGGATGAAGCAGATAGGAGCATCCACCCCCCAAAGGGCCGAACTCCCTCACTCCCTGTGCATCTACTGCTCATCAAGACACACTCCACCCAGACGAGGCGCGCAACTGAGTATACTTAAGAAGTTCAATATGAAATGTAGTCATTTTCGTCACAGCTCAGTGCAACTGACAAGTCATGTTCGGTTACCTCGAATCAATGTGTTTGGCACACATCTGTCAAATTACATTGATGAGCCACAAACAGGGACAGTCGAGTCTCTGACTTCACAGCACCTTTAGAGATATCCATGTTTGTCTGACAACGTCACTTTTAACCTGAGACAGTGTTTAGGTGATATTGTTATGATGAAAGTTTAAACACTGGGGACCTATTCTTAACAACATGCAAATTTGTGCCTGTAGATTTACTCCCTCACTTGAGTGCAGATTTCAGAATTTTTAGAATTGGTCATCCTTGCAGTCTCTGGCAATCCCTGTTTTTCAGAAGTATTATCCAAAAACGTTCGTGAATTCCTTATGACATCCATGCGAAGGCAGACCCACATTCATAATTCTTCATGTGAAAATGACTTTGAATACGTCCGACTGCACTAATACTTTTAACTGTGGGAAAATCCCTTTGCCTGCACCCTCTGGCTGGCTGGCTGGCTGGCTGGTGTTCCCTGCCCATTCCAACAGATTTAGGGCCCACTGATCGAAGCCAAGTGCGATTGCAAACACTGTGATTTGAAAACCAAAGACTTTGCAAACTCAAAATGTGTTCTATCTATTAACTAATCCAATTTTCCAAGTCTGAAAAGCTTTTCTGACTTTTTGCGATCAATTCCAAATCGCAACTAGGAGGAGCACGACAAGAGTGTCCCTTAAGAAATGTGAGTCACAATGTTAGGTATCACATACTATTGACCAGTTCCGGACTCCTCAAACAAGGTGGTAACTGATTCACAAAGGCTGAAGGAGTGCCCTTGCAAGTCACTCCTCAAAGAAGGTGGTAACTGATTCACAAAGGCTGAAGGAGTGCCCTTGCAAGCCACTCCTCAAAGAAGGTGGTAACTGATTCACAAAGGCTGAAGGAGTGCCCTTGCAAGTCACTCCTCAAAGAAGGTGGTAACTGATTCACAAAGGCTGGAGTCCCCTTGCAAGCCACTCCTCAAAGAAGGTGGTAACTGATTCACAAAGGCTGAAGGAGTGCCCTTGCAAGCCACTCCTCAAAGAAGGTGGTAACTGATTCACAAAGGCTGAAGGAGTCCCCTTGCAAGTCACTCCTCAAAGAAGGTGGTAACTGATTCACAAAGGCTGAAGGAGTGCCCTTGCAAGCCACTCCTCAAAGAAGGTGGTAACTGATTCACAAAGGCTGAAGGAGTCCCCTTGCAAGCCATTCTACCCCTTAGGAGTCCTTCATCTCTCAGAATGCTGCTGGTAGCCTCGGGGTATTAGACAGTGTTTCAGGGGACCACTGCCAGCTCCCCAGATGTTTTCCAAATGGGAAACATTTTATTTTACACAGCATTGGTTCCCTTAAGGAACACAGGACGCTTTAAAGAATAATTCCAACCAGGAATGGAAACACTGGGATGCTGGTCTGATGTTCCTTGCAGTCCATCATCCTTTTGTTTGTAGCCAATCACAGAGGGTCACAAGTAGTGACCTGTCTAATTATTATTAATTAGGCAAGTAGTTCTGGGGTCCCCTTACAAACCCCTGCCACTGGGGATTTTAATGTGCGACCTTATAGTACATAGGTCACGTTGCAAAATTAAAGGCTGGTTGCAAAAAGTTGGTGCTAAATTTGCAACCAGTCTTTTCATATATTGGGCCCAAAATATTATTATTAACGAAAGTAAATCTCTGGGTATTTCAAGAGAGGAAATATTTTCGCACGTACCTCGATTTTGTGGATACGTCCCCTTTCAAAAAGCCTTGGGCAACAAGACATAAGGAATTAACTTTTTTACTGCATTGTTGTGAAAAAATAGTTTAGATGTAATATCTATTTTAATTCTCTTTCATATTCATTGCATTACCACTATGAGTGTTGGTCAAGCGAATTCAGCACCTTAGGGCTATCCTTCTGAGCACATAACTCCTAGCTTTTGAGGACAAGCACAGCAGACTGCTAGCAAGTCGCAGATTACAGCACCCCGCATGGCCGTTCTACGCAGCCCACCGTCCTCAAACACAACCTTCCCACAATGCCAGTTTTAATTCTTTTCGAGGGCACCCCTTTAGGTAATCACAGAGAGCTTCACTAGGCCGTCCAGGGCGGGGTCACCCTGGGCATCCTAGGAGGGGAGTATAAGCTGCAACACTTTTGTTTACCTTTGTGAATCAGGCCCTAAGTTGGTATCCTTATTACGATTCGTGGATGGATGATTGGTGGCCCCAATTGATGCATTGCTACGCACCAACAAAAAAAAAGAGGATGCATTAGGATCAAAAAAGATTATGTGAAATGCTAGGTCTCCAACCTTTTCTTTAATAAGAGCTACTTATGTTCAGTGAAAATCATTCTAAGCTACTAATGCTATTAGTATTGTAGCACTGTAATAAAGATACGTCAGACAGTACTACACTAGTGGCCACCCTTCGCACGATTAGCACCAGTGATCACCTCGGTGCATCAAGCAAGGTTGTCAGCAGCAACGTAAAAAAGGATTTGTCACTTTGGAATGTCTCTACCTGAGTAATACATAAGTCATAGCTGCAACATCCCTGGCACGAAGGTAATAATATTAGTAATAAGTCTTTCAAACACCAAATGATTTCACTCAAATATCAGTTTTAAGTATATTGTGGAAATTCAACTATTTTGTCTCCAACATCAGCTTCGGAGTTCTAAAAATACACACATTTTGGGGCCGATTCCGATCTCGGCCGGTAGGGCTCCGAATCGGATTCGGCTTAACCGGATCCGATTCGGAGCCCTATTTCCCGACCGATTCGTACGCGCGTCCGTGCGAGCGAGTACGATGCGTATTCGCCGACCGACTCGTCCGGGCGTCCCGACCGCTCCGACCGACTCGTTCCCGGGTCTAACCGCACCGACCGACTCGCTCGGACTCGACTCGCACCGCGCAATGGAGACGTTCCCCGGCCAGGTAAGTACGATGCGCGCCGCGAGCAGTCCGACCGAGCCGCGCACTCCGGCTCGAAAGAGCTGTCGGAGCCGTACTTTGGGGGTCCGTGTTGGACCCCCCTGTACGCGTAGCCGCGCGAGTCGCACACAGAGGGGACCCATGGGTCCCCCCTACCTGTGCGTGTACGGCGCGAATCGCTTCGCCGCGTACACGCTGTAGGGGGCGCACTTGTCCGCATCGCACCCATTGAGTCAATGGGAGCCCGCGTACGCGTTGTACGACAGGCTCCCCTTGACTTCAATGGGAGTCCGAGCGACTCGAGTCCGATGGCATACGTGCGCATCGTACTCGTTCGGTCGGACTGCACGGGTCCGATTCGGTCGGAAATCTCTCCGGGTCCGGCTCGGTCGGAGAGATTTCCGGCCCGAATCGGAATCGGCCCCTTTGTGTCTCAAATGCACACTTTTCAGTTTTGGTACACATATATTAATTCAGCGAAGCAAAAGCTTCTAGTTTAGTAGGCTGGGATGCACACAGGAGAGCTACTTGCAGGTACCTGGAGAGCTACCAATAGCTCACGAGCTACTCGTTGGAGAAGCCTGTAAACCAAATTTTGAAAAGCTCCAACTTTTCCAATATAATTAAATTAAAATTTAAATATTTGTAAATTCATAATTTATGCATTTGATGTGCACATGTTTCCGTAGTTTTGGGTGTTTTTGAGGTTCTAATCATACAAATTATTTGGGTTAGAGACTCTATCTTCCCATGGTAATTCAGTGGGGTCCACAGAAGTAAAAAGGTTAAGAACCACTTTTCTAAGGGACACCTACGTTTTCTGGCAATACGTGTGATTTGAGCTGCATTTCAGATTTCTTCACCTTCTTCTAACTTCGTGTATCACCTAGGAAGTTCTTCTAAAGAACCACAAGCATTAATATCACCAGCACAGCATGTGCAGTATCACCAAGACCAGGGGTGTGAGGAAGCCATTGCACCCTTATAATGACTGTCTTTTATTAACCACAAAGGGTGAGGCTGGGCATTTTCCTGTCTTATATTAGGGAGTGTGGCCACTGGCCTGTCTTATACTAGGGAATAAGTGCAATGCCATTGAAAGTCAAAATGAAAAATGCCAGATGTGAACAGGTTTTCTCTTTTCTCTGTAGTTTCAAAGGACACAAAATGGCCGCTGTTAGAACTGGGGGTCTCCAGTTGGCAATGGTATACACCTTTGACCAAATAGGGACCCTTGCTTCTAAGTCAGGGAAAGGGGATTACACTACTAGATAACCCCTGCTCACCCCCTTGGTAGCTTGGCACGAGCAGACAGGCTTATCTCAGAGGCAGTGTGTTAAGCATTTGTGAACACATACAGTAATACAGTGAAAACACTACAGATGGACACCACACAGAATTTATAAAAATAAGTATTCTTTATATAGACTTAACACAAGACCACAAACGACAAAAATCCACAATACTGTACTTAAAATAGACTTAAAGATGGTAGAAGTAACTTAGTTCAAGCTGATGGTAAATGCGACACGTTTCTCTCAAAAGTACCTGGGATGCGTAACGCAAAACAAACAAAGGGACCGCAGGGAGGACGATGCGGCGAGCAGGCGCCTCGATGCGGTGCGACGATCCGGTGCGATGCGATGAAAGTGCGCCCTTGATGCGATGATGTGAAGACGATGCGTGCACGCCCGACGGCCGTGCGGCGAACTCTGTATCTTTGGAGCCGCGACAGGCCCTGCGACACGCTTCTCCGTGATGCGACGGCAGGCAGCTGCGACGGCGACACGCTTCTCGGGGGGAAGCGACGACCCTTACGGTAGCGACACGCTTCCCTGGTGATGCGACGACAGGCAGTTGCGACGGCGACACACTTCTCCGGTGATGCGACGGCAGGCAGCTGCGACGAAGGCGCGCTTCTCTGGTGATGCGGCGTCGGCCTCTGCGGCGGCGACACGCTTCTCCGGCGATGCGACGGCAGCAGCTGCGACAGCGACACGCTTCTTCTCATTGCGTCGCGCTTCCAGCTCCCAGCGACACGCATGCTTCTGCAGACAAAATCCCCAGCAAGAGAATTCAGGAGGGAGCTGGTGGTGAAGTCTTGTAGCCCTGAGACTTCAACAGGAGGCAAGCTCTAGTTCAAGCCCTTGGAGAATATTCTGCAAGATGATGAAAGTTCTTTAAAAGTTCCTTCTCCTTTCCTTGGCAATGAAGACCACTGCAGGCCAACCCAGCAAACAGCACACTGGCAGAGGGGCAGTCCAAACTCCTGCAGCTTCCTTGGTTCTTCTCCTTGGCAAAGGTTTGTCTTGTTTCCAGAAGTGATCTAAAGTTCTGGGGTCAGGGCCCCAATATTTATACCAGCAAATCCTTTGTCCTCTGAAGGCAGAGGGTCCTGTACCTAGTCCAAACCAGTTCTGGGTGCATCCTGCCAGTGCACACCCTCTTCCTTTGTCAGTGTGGGCCAGGGACATCAGACACACCACAGGAGGTGGAGCCAGCATTGTGGAAGGCAGGCACAGCCCTATTCAGGCCCAGGTGCTACTCCTCCCACCACTCTACATGCAGAAAGGTCTATTCAGCCCTGTGCTGACTCACCCTGTCTCCTGGAGCCCCCCAGCCCCTGTCACTCACAAAACCAGACATGCAATACACAAGCTAGCAGAGGCAGGCTGGATGGTTTAGGCAAGAAAATACCTACTTTCTAAAAGTGGTATTTTCAAACACAGAATGTTAAAACCAACTTCACTAAAATATGTATTTTATCCTTCTTAGTTCAGGCATACTAAATTCGAATTTCTACCATGTTCCCTGGGTCAGTTAGGATTATAAGATGTTATAATCAAACTGCCCATTCTGGCCTGGGGACAGGTAGCCTTGCAATAGTGAAAAACGAAATTGGCTGTAATTCACTATCAGGACATGCTACACACACCAGGGCATGTCCTACCTTTTACATACAATGCACCCTGCCCTTGGGCCTACCTTAGTGGTGACTGATATGAAGAAAAGGGAAGGTTTAGGGACTGGCAAGTGGGTGCACTTGCCAAGTCGACATGGCAGTCACAGACTGCACACAGGCTCTGCAATGGCAGGCCTGAGACACACTTTTACAAGCTGCTTCTGTGGGTGGCACAACCAGTGCTGCAAGCCCACCAGCAGCATTTGATTTACAGGCCCTGGGCACCCATGGTGCACTATACTAGGGTCTGACAAGTAAATCAAATAATCCAATCATGGAGTCACTAATCAATACATCAATTTACCATAGGGAGCACTTGCACTGTGGCACTGAATAGCATCTAAAGCAGCAAAACATCAAAAACAGAGGAGGCAATCAGTGAAAAAATGGGAGACTCACGCCAATGGTACCAGGTCTAACAGCCACCAATGGAGACAACACTAGGGCCTGATTTAGAGTTTGCGGACGTGTACTGTGTAACAAAAGTGGTGCTTTGTTATAAGTGCATTATATCCTATGGCACTTATACGGCGGATGGGATCTCCGTGATGTCTGTGACAAAGTACCCCTCCACTAAATTATAAATTAGGCCCGAAAGACTGTATCTTGATACAACTTTTCTGGGTAGTCCCACAGGTTAATGCGCACAGTTTCACTTAAAATAGGCGTTAGTATTCCATACTCTGCTGGCTGCCGGAATAAAACATTCTCTGCGACCAGGTAGAACAGCTGCATTGTGAATGTTAATGACATTTCAGAGAATTTGACAGCAGCCGACTAAGAGAGAAAAAAGCTTTGGGGAAATACTGTGTTATTGAGGATTATTGTAATTGTCTGATAAAACCATTCCCCCACCTGATCTGTCGCTGCTAGTCCTCATTCTCCAAATAGTAGAAACAGCTCAGAGCTAAGGAAGTATTTTGGTCTGAGCCTCGAGCTGTGCCACCAGAAAATATATAACTTCTTTTTTGTCAGAAACCATTAATGTAACAATGGGACTTAAGAGACAGACACAGTAAAATAAACGTGGACTTGTAAAGCCTCATTTTCTCCAATCCGCTTCGCGACCTCCTCTACTCCCCATGGCATGGAGCCCAAAAATTGCACACCTTTGAATGCAGAATAATTTATTTCGTATGAGTTTCGCACACTAGTGTGAAAATGTCAATTACTGAGTGTGCTGCACACATTTTATATGACAGTGCCACAGTTGCACAGTTTAGAGCACCAGGGTCCGTATTACACATAGTTCACCTAGGGGCACAACGAGCGTGTGCACCTGCTTTTCGCGCGGCCAAGGCACTTTGGTATTACAGAAGGGGCCACAGACACGTGTGCAGCCCCCACTGTAATACTAATAGAACTTGCGCACATGTAGCGCCAGCGTGATCTCGAGTGGGCATTCCCTTGTTTGCATGGAGGCGTGGCCTCATGCAAATGAGGGAATCTCTTTGCCTCTGCACCATATTATGGACGTGGGCGCAAAGGCAAAGAAGCCTTCGGGAGGCGCACTGACAGTGCACCACAAAAAGGTGGGGTCCTGTCAATGTGCCCCCTGAGGGCAGCACTCTGGTGGGGAAGAAAGGGGTCCCAGTAACTTACTTCACCCGCCTGCACGGGGGATCTATGTCCCCTCCCTAAAGTGCATGCTGGGGGTGCCGTCTGCACAGTGAGAAACAGAGCAGCTGAATAAAGCAGACAATCTCTATTTCACTGAAGGCGCTGCCCCGAGTTCCCGACTGCCCTGCGGGTAGCACGTTCACTGTAATCAGGCTCACTGTTCAAGTTTGCACCCGGCTGATACATAAAATGGGCTCAACCTGTTAGTTGCACAACTACATTGTCACTCCTTACAGTGTCACTTACTACTACGTTTAGGTCTCCCCCATAGAATGAAGGTGTCATACACTAGTTGTGAGCCTGACTCCTTGCGGCACGCCCTCGATGATTGCGTTTTAGTCTCATATCTTGACACACAATGTCTCTCACAAGGGTTTGAGGGTGACACTTTAAAAAGCAGCATCACACATTAAAGCAGAGTCTCCCACACACGCCCTGAGTCTCAAGCCCTGGAGCTCAGTGTCAGGGGCGGAGAGAGAGAGAAGCCCATTATGCGAAGCAGTGTCACTCAGTGCAAGTGTCACACTTAGACAAACAACACAGTGATTGGAGGAATGCTTGAATTAATCTCAACTCTTTGGACCGCATTCCAGTCCATAGTTTTCTAACGGCCCTGTGACACCACAAATATGAACCAGCCATATGCAAATCAGTCTTAGTATGATCCAGTAGTAAACGTCCAGCCCAAACTGCCAGGCAAGATCCCCTCCGACCAGAAATGCAAGCAACACTTGACCAGTTGTAGTATTTATGGGCCCTCATTAGTGAGGTAGTCCTAAGGCACAGTTAGTGCGGGATGCAAGCGATCACTAAGCCACGAGGCACAAACTGAACCTCACTAATGAGCTGGATTATTCCTATTGGTGCTGGGCCGGGGCTGATTTACATATAGCTGGTCTCTATTAGGAATGCCGCAGTGGGCAAACAAATGTGGACTGTAATGCAGATCCTGTGTAATTACCAGTGGCTTAGATTATTTTAAGCATTCCATGCACCACTTTCTTGATTTTAAAAGTCAGTTGCCATAGCTATGACGGGTGTACCCAGGCTTTGGTCCCATGCCATTGGATTTAAGCTGCACCTAAGTAACGAGGCGCGAGGTCAAAGGGGACAGGATCTATGGGGAACAAAGTGCCAATACTTTTTTTATTTGACAAGGTGGAGCTTACTAGATAGTGTTGTCTGTTGCGAGGCATATTGTGGCTTACCAAGAACATAGAGCGGCTTGGAGCCCGCCCATTGCTTACCATTGGTTGGCTTTCCTTTTCACTGTCATATGCCTACTTCTTAGTCATGTCCCAGCCTGTCTGTCTTGTGTTTGTCCCTCACATGAAGCATTGCCTCTTTACAATCTCCGATTGGCTTGCATCACTGCTTTGACTGATTGCTTTTCAAGTACTACTTTTTTCTTTTGTGTGAAGCACTCCATTAGAGTGGGTCTGTTTTCGAGCTGTACGCCTCGTGTACATTTCTCCCCCCACGGAAGAGGTCTTCAAACTGTGAGGTGCACCTCCCTGGGAGTCTGTAGCTGCCTCAGTAAAATACTTCTAAATGAAGATGGCATTGTAGCCCGACTTTGTTTATTTGTCACGTTTACAGGCTGTGTTCTTTAGACACTTCTAAAATATGAAGTATTATGTACAGTCTGTTTGCGTACTATTAAAATATATTTTTTAAAAGCACATTTTTGTATGAACCCTAAATCCTTTTGATGATTTTGCAGCACCTTATCTTGTACTATCTTGTAATGCAGGTTTAAAATAATGAATTACATATTCACAGTGCTTTTTGTCACACGTTGGGATCACGCAGCACTAAAAATGCACAAGTCAATATTCACAACTGCACACAATTCTGTTGCTCTCTGGTTACATACACAAACATCTGCAGTGATAGCATCAAGCAACAGCGATTTCATAGCGTAAAATTGTGCATTTCCCACTCAGTGTAAATTGAATTTTTATTTCATTTGAGGTGTTAGCATTATTTTGCATGCATAGACCAACAAAATAGTTACAAAATATTTACGCCTCAGATCCTGCCCCATGTTCACTCACCCCATCCCAAACCCTGTTGAACTCCGGATCACAGTTCCAATACTTTCTATAAGGCACTTCAACCGCTGCAAGGCTTAGAGGTCGAAATTAGTCTGGGGTTGTTTGTGCTCCTGTCTGGAGGGGGCCTGGCCTTGCAGATCGGGCTGGACTGCTCTAATTGGAGAAGGACCAAGTCTGAGTTGCATATGGCTGGTCTCTGTTTGGTGTGGCATAGTTGGCAAAAAACAACGGACTGTGGCCAAGTAGTTACTAGTGGATGCGATGAATTCAAGCATTCCATCCATCACTTTTTAGGTCAAGCCTGGACAGCGCATGCGCTGCTCTGCGAGGAATGCTGTATTCAGGTAGGGACTTATAGCTCCGCCCACTCTCCGCCTATAATTTTCATTGGCTTGTGTCATTGTCCACTGTAAACTGTGGCTGTTCATTGGCCAATCGGCTTCGTAGTCCCTCTTTAGTACCGCCTTGTCTCATTTTGTAACCTCCCATGGCGACACCCCCTGTTACGTGTGTTGTTACTCAGTAGGCTTTAATTACAGCCTCCGAGCACTATTTTCTCAAATAGCTTTGTCCTACCTGCACGCTCTCTCCTAACCTTTTTATTTTTTATTTTTATAGCACGAACGCATTTGCACTGCAATAGATCTTGCATTTGCGAGAGTTTAAGCTATTGGCATTGTAAATTACAATTCCTTTTATTTATCTGTTTTAAAACGAACACATAAATAAAAGGCATTGTCATTCACAATGCCAATAGCTCAAACTCTTGTAAATGCGAGACCTATTGCATCGCAAATGCTTGTTATTTTTATAAGTGACATTTTGAAGAAAAGTCTCCCTCAGTGGATGAATCTCACACACTACTCGTTAGCACAGTGTCAATGAATGAGCGAGAGACACAGATCATAGGGCACTGCCACACACTTTGTGCATGTAACACACTTTGGAGCACAGTCACACCCCTCAGCCCTTCTTCCCACCCCATTAACTTTAATGAAGTCTGTCAGTGAGACCTGCTGCAGTCCTCCGAGATGGTGGGATTCTACAACGTCATGAGGAGTCAAGTACTCAATGCAACATTTATAGCAAGCACTAGACTACATCACTCTGAGGCAAAACTACTGCGTTTGTTACATATAGGATAACAACAGAACATCCGGAATTCTTCCTCTGTAGATACAGTACATTACTAGGAGCAGACAACGACTTCAGTCGTGACATACAAGAAGATATCACATTTCGTAGATGAGACAACCACTTCACCTGTAAGCAGTTCCATGTCTCTGGCAAGAAACATGTGGTGCCAGGAGGCAATAACTCCTGGGATGAATTATAAAGTGCCATATCACTCAAACAAGACCATCAAAACTACAGCCTCCACCCTCAAAGCAAAGAATCTCTAGGCAATGACTACCACGAATATTGGAGGACAGTACATGATTCTGAGGGGACAAGCAATACAACGATCACCAAAAGTAAATACAAGCCTCTTCAAAGACACTACCACCCCAGTGTGCACCTGCAAGCACACCACAAGGCTCAGATGGGATAACCCCTTCACCGCCACCACTGACCCATATGTAGACACCCAGTAGGCGGGAGGTGTCACAAAGGAATTGATCGGGCCAAAGTGTGAGGGAAGTATGGACTACCTTTGCCTCGTGCAGACCTGCGGCCTCTGATCTCTCCCAAGAAGCCTGATGTTGTGCACTGTGGCCTCCTTCTATCACCAGGAGTTCAGTCCTCACACCTGGATCATACTCAAGGGAACAACGCTTTGAGTGAGTGAGTCAGTGTTAAGCGGGCATACGTGTACAGCATGCCATTCTGTCAAATCAAATCAATCTCTAGTTGCTGGTGACCACCTAACTAAGGTGTCCAGCTAAAAAGCTAAAGAATGCAGGTTTGGCAGCACAGTAGTTAAAGGTCAGATGGTGGTCAGACAGGAGGTTACAGCAAACTTTCCATCTGTGGTGGCCAGTAAGTAGCTCAAAGTAAGAAGGAAAAGCAGTGACGATCTTACGAGGCCACCAGGATTGTAGACAGTTACCCTAGGGAGAGGCAGCGGTTGGGCACCATGTCATGTGGACATTAAACCTCAAGCTAAGCCAGTCTGTATACAAGGCCTGGTTTAAAGGACAGTCAGTGTTTGCCTCCCAGTGTGTGGTCAAGGTACTGCCACCCTGAGGCGACCATTACAGCAGCACTGTGGGCCTGGTAAGGTAATGCAGCGAATACTAAGAAATCCTGGCAGACGGGGTCGTTTTTACTGCTAGGTCACTTTCAACAATGCTGGGAAGAAGTGAGACCTCACGAATTATTATCAATGCTCTTCAATAGCAAGCGGCCCGTATTAAACAGTTGGAAGATACAGTGTTATTACCACTGATTACGCCTCATCGTTTTCACCGAGTAGCTCAGTACAATGGTAATGGCTTACGGGAGTGGTACTACCACCACGGGATAGTAGAAACATTTACTCCTTGCTGGCTCTAAAGGACAATAGGTGAGTCAGGAGTTCGCTGACATGAGTCATGCCACAGTTCCATCATCCTTGGATAGCTGTGTATCTTCTTTTACAAAGTTTTGAGAGCTAGCGAGAAACGTCTCTCAATGAGGGATGCGGCCATGAGCCCAGGGGGCGCATTACACATGCAGCGCACTTTCCTTCAGTGCGCCGGGCACACCTTTTTAATGGTGCGCTCGGCGCAATGAAGGAAAGTACGCCCTATTATGATGAATGCGCTGCCCTCAGGGCAGCCGCGAACTCACGCTGCCCTGGGGCAGCTCACTCATGTGAAAAACGGAGCGGCTGCTTTAAAGTCGCTCCGTGTTTTCACAGTGCAGGCGGCGACCCGCCTGCACTTTGAAGGGGGATTAGAGATCACCTTGCAGGCAGGTGCAGTCAGTGACTGCACCCGCCTGCAAGGAGGTGTCTGAGGGGTCCATAAGACCCCCCTTCACCACCTTCAGAGGGCTGCCATCAGGGGGCCCTCGGACAGTATGCCCCCTTTTTGTGGTGCACTGTCAGTGCCTCCTGAGAGCTTCTTTGCCTCTACACCCGTGTCTGTAATACAGCGCTGGCGCAGGGCCATTGGGATTCCCTCATTTGCATGGGGCCACACCCCCATGCAAATGAGGGAATACCCCCTCCAGATAGCACTGACGCTTTATGTGCGCCAGCGGTATTACAGAAGGGGCCGCACAATCGTCTGCGGCCCCTTCTGAAATACCAAAGTGCCCTGGGGGCGCGCAAAGCGGGCACAAACGCTTGTTGCGCCCCAGGGCACTTTATATAATACGGCCCATGGAGTCATCGCTGCATGTCCACGTTTTTAGGTTACGTTGCACCACTCATGATAAACATATATTATTCTATATGGCTGTATGTCAGGATATCATCTCAATAATAACATTGTACTACCAGGTCAAGAGCAAAATACTGAGGATCAGAATAATGAGAACGTGAGTGCATTTAGGTAAGTATACATTTACTATTCTTAACTCCGCGTCCACATGCCTTGAAGATTTATATCATCAGGGTACATATATGTGGAGTTAAATGAAGTAAACTTATACTTACCTTTTGAACTTCTGGTCGCATAATATTATGCATGAGATGTTTTCCTGACATACAACTGTATAGAATAAAATATATTCAACATAAAACGCACACATCCCGCTATTAAGAAAGCATTACATCTGAGCTATTACAACAGCATGTATTTTATGGCAGCGTGATATTACTGAGACAGCATTCTAGCGGAAAACCCTCTACGTTTCCTTTAACCCCTTGTGTGCTTCGGACGGCCCCCGGCGTCACGGTGGGCGTGTGCGGAGGATGGCCGGGGGCCGTCCGAACCCCGCCCACTCATTAAAATGCCCGCACAGCGTGAAAATTCGCGCAGCGCGGAAGGGGTTAAGGAGATTTAGGCCAGCCTCAGTAAGCAATTGGCTTCTTTTACTCCAGAAACGTCCACCATTCGCTTGAGACATTGTCAATCAAATCTTGAATCAGCCAACAGGTGTGTCTTACTCTGACTGCTTTACTAGTGGCTATTTGGATACGCCTCCAGGGGAATGCCCACAAGTCAATTTTACATGTGAAATTGGATTTTACATGTGAAATTGGTCAGTCAGCGCCTCGAGACCCTCACAGGTGATTTGCAGCACTCTATACATGTTTGATTGATTGATTGAGCAGCCCAGTAGCGATGAGGAGTGAGTTCTGACAAAAACACCTGGAAAATGGATGCTACAGAAAATACAGCAACCCTCTTTTAGGTCTGGCTTAATAGGTGTGGGGTCCTCATCACTAAATATCCTATATATGTGCGCTAGATGAACTGTAACAGTTCTAGTGTTACGTGTACTGCCGATGGAGCATGGCAGGGGACTACTGAAACAGCCTTTAAAGGGACAGAGGGACTTGCCCACTGTAAAATGGAGTAAAGCGCCTACATCAGGCTGCATCGGCTCAACAACCACATGCCTTCATGCCAGCGCTAGCCTCGGTCCTCCCCAACACCGGACATGCCAGACCCAGCAACCCCAGGGGGAAACAACCTTTACCACGCATGCATTACATCGCATGCCATTAGATCGCGGTTTTTACAACGCAAGTCGTTACAACGACTTGCGCTGGAGGGCGCTATAGGACAAGGAATAGTTTAATTTACTATCCAACACCTTCCCTACTGTACGTAGGCTGGAGTTGGAATAGTAAATTAAACTACTCCTAAGTCCAGCGCCCTCCAACGAAAGTCGTTGTAACGGCTTGCGTTGTAAAAACCGCGATCTAATGGCATGCGATGTAAATGCATGCGTTGTGTCGTCATACATTCACCCCAGGAGGGCAGCACCAGGACAGGTCGTGCCACTGAGAGGCAGGTGTGGCTGTGGCAGAGTCAGTAGCATGTCAGGCGTACATGTTATGTCTTGGTGGGTTTGGGGGTCACATAATATGCTTCCACATAGGACTGTTCCTTTTAAGAGAAAATCTAGCCTGCCTGCTTCTTTAAACACGGCCCTCCCATCTGTTGATTTCTCTCTGCTCGTTTTACAATATCTTTGCTCCTATAAATTATAGGATTTCGTTTCCATATAATATAATGCTATATGTCCCACTGGTTTCTAGAGGCCTGTGAGTGACTAACCTGGGGGATTGAAACGAGTTTCCTGGGTTAACAAAGTACTGTCTGTACATGAAAAAGAGGCGTTATTGTCATCCAACGTAATGAAAGTCACTTTATTGCCGCAGAGGATGAAAAGCGGGGTCGGTCCAACCGGGACCTGGAACTTACAACGCGAAACAGCTGATAGTGACATCGATATTAAAATTACAATTTCTTTTGTTTTTTAACAAATTATTATGGTAACACAATCATAATTACACCACACCCCATATTAGGTTAGTAGAGGGAAGCAAATCTCCCCAGGAAGCCAAAGCCAGGACCACTGTCCTATGCTTTTTTTTTGCATAAATATGGATTTGCTGCATTTGCCACATAATCCAACATCTGCAGCATAATCTGCAGAAGTAACAAAAGAAATGGTTTCTAGCTCAAGCGGATCAAAAGTTACTGAAAATGTTGCGACGTTTTCACGCAGTGGAAGGTCATTAGGTTAACTGGTCATCTCTCAGCTGCTTACTTCTGTATTTGGATGCTAACTAAACAGGTACTAATGAGGTGAAATCTTTACCCAGACAGCAGTATCATGTGCAAAAGTTACAAAATAATGAAGTTATGCTAACATAAAATGTGCCGCATTATGCTGCATAAATTGGCTTTTCGTGGCGCATAATTTGATGCTCCCATGTCGCATAATTCCAGTGGCCCTGGTTAAAGCCTATGGCTTTAGTACTGACAACAAAACAACGCTGCACCGTACAGAACCGGACATAAAAAAAAACGTGAAACACGCCATTAAAAATCTGCATTAAATAATGAGGGAAAACAAGGCGCCTTTTAAATCAAACAAATGAGAATAGGCTGGCCGGGTAGGTTTGAAATGTACTTTGAATAAACAGGACAGGTGTGCAGTCGCCGGCTCTCAATCATCCACTTTCCCGCGCCCGCCCCTGTGCTGCTGAATTAATGCCGGCTCTCAGCAGGCAGCCAGGCTGTTACTCACCGGCTCCTTCCAGCGCAATTTACATTTATCACTCTTTTAATTAAGCCTCGTCGTAATTTGCCTGCTTCACTCCCCGGGAAGGCGAGACCCTCAGCCGCTTATTTATTTTCGCAGACGTCCCCCTGACCGGTCGGCGTTTAATGCCAGGCGCCGGCACCGGCGGGGCTCGAACCGGTGAACACACGTCTGAGGTAGACACCTCTGCGGTCGCGCATGCGCAGTGTCTAGCGCCAGAGTAATGGCCAATGTAGAAGTGAGGGAAGATTACTAAGTATCAAATGGCAGAAATCTGGGTAATGTGTGGAACTTCCTGCCATCCAGAGGGGTCTAAGACAGGAAGAGCCCCTGGCTACACGTGGGCTACCACCTAAGACACCAGGAGGGCGGTACCTGGAGCAGACTAAAGTAGGCCTGGTGACTTGGTGGACTGATGCGCCCGCTGCAGGAGCCCGTGTTTGACCTCATCTTCACAGGTTCAAATCCTGGCCTGGTGGGTCCACTCAGCCTTTCATCCGAGGTCGATAAAATGAGTACCATTGAGTTGGGTAACAATAAACATTTGTAATTCAGCGCCAAGACACCCTTCTGGGTGAACAAACGCTTTACAAATACACATGTAATGTTAAAGCCGCGGGGAGCAAAGCTCCCCCCAAAGACATACAAACACCATTAACTGACTATAAGAGAATGGTTTTTATAGATGGTAGGAAAACTCTAGAGTGCTAAAGACAACTGGTCCAACGGAAGTCACTACAGTAGAAGGGAATAATGGTAGCTTAGAGATACACGTCACTGGCCTATGGAACAAAGGCTAGCATCTAAGGAAACAAGCGTAGCGTCCACAGAACTCTAGTGTATGACCCTGTGCAGCAAGGCAGTGGGTCAAAGAGCTAACATACATGCACTCTGGAGCAACCCTACGGCCACAGAGGCACAGCTATGGCCCAAGGGAGAAAGATTAGTGACTACTGGTCAAAGGACAAAGGCCACTGGGCATGGAAAAAACTCTATCATATAAGGGCCAAAAGTATGGAAAGTGAACAGAGAGTACTGACCATAGGACATAGACTACCATCGAAGGGACGCAGGCTACAAACCATGGGACAGATACTATGCACTAAAGAACAGAGACTACGGACCAAAGGACAGGGAGTAAGAACCAAAGGACAGAGAGTAAGGACCAAAGGACAGAGAGTAAGGACCAAAGGAGAGGGAGTAAGGACCAAAGGAGAGGGAGTAAGGACCAAAGGACAGGGACTAATGACCAAAGGACAGAGAGTAAGGACCAAAGGACAGAGAGTAAGGACCAAAGGACAGAGGACCAAAGGACAGAGAGTAAGGACCAAAGGACAGAGAGTAAGGACCAAAGAACAGAGAGTAAGGACCAAAGAACAGAGACAACGGACCAAAGGACAGAGAGTAAGGACCAAAGGACAGAGAGTAAGGACCAAAGGACAGAGTAAGGACCAAGGCACAGAGACAAAACACTAAGGCACGGAATCCACAAACCAAAGGACTCAGATGACAGACCAAAGCACAGAGACTACGTACCAAAGAACTGACTCTACAGGACAACGACCAAGGCACAGACACCACAGACCAAAGTACAAAGAGTACAGACCGCAGGACAGAGATTCTGGACTAAAGCACAGATACCACGGCCCAAGCCAGAGAAACTACACACCAAAGGACAGAGACTGCGGACCAAATCACGGAGACTACAGACCGAAGGACAGTGACCACAGACGGAAGCATAAAGAACACGGCCCAAAATACAGACCAAGTCACAGACACCACAGACCAAAGCACAGGGACTACAGACCAAAGGACAGACTCTATGGACCAAAGCACAGAGACTACGGACCAAACACCAAGGCATAAAGAGTACAGACTACAGGACAGGGGCTATGGACCAAAGAACAGAGACTACGGACCAAAGACCAAGGCACAAACAAACCACAAAGAGTACAGACTGCAGGACAGAGGCTATGGACCAAAGCACAGAGACTACGGACCAAACACCAAGGCATAAAGAGTACAGACTACAGGACAGGGGCTATGGACCAAAGCACAGAGACTACGGACCAAAGACCAAGGCACAAACAAACCACAAAGAGTACAGACTGCAGGGCAGGGGCTACGGACCAAAGCACAGAGACTACGGACCAAACACCAAGGCATAAAGAGTACAGACTACAGGACAGGGGCTACGGGCCAAAGAACAGAGACTACGGACCAAAGACCAAGGCACAAACAAACCACAAAGAGTACAGACTGCAGGACAGAGGCTATGGACCAAAGCACAGAGACTACGGACCAAAGACCAAGGCAAAAACAAACCACAAAGAGTACAGACTGCAGGATAGAGGCTATGGACCAAAGGACAGTGACCACAGACGAAAGCATAAAGAACACGGCCCAAGGCAGACAAAATGCAGACCAAGTCACAGACACCACAGACCAAAGCACAGAGACTATGGACCAAAGACCAAGGCACAAACAAACCACAAAGAGTACAGACTGCAGGACAGGGGCTACGGACCAAAGCACAGAGACTACGGACCAAACACCAAGGCATAAAGAGTACAGACTACAGGACAGGGGCTACGGACCAAAGAACAGAGACTACGGACCAAAGACCAAGGCACAAACAAACCACAAAGAGTACAGAGACAGAGGCTATGGACCAAAGCACAGAGACTATGGACCAAAGACCAAGGCACAAGCATACCACAAAGAGTACAGACTGCAGGACAGAGGCTATGGACCAAAGGACAGTGACCACAGACGAAAGCATAAAGAACACGGCCCAAGGCAGACAAAATGCAGACCAAGTCACAGACACCACAGACCAAAGCACAGAGACTACGGACCAAAGACCAAGGAACAAACAAACCACAAAGAGTACAGACTGCAGGACAGGGGCTACGGACCAAAGCACAGAGACTACGGACCAAACACCAAGGCATAAAGAGTACAGACTACAGGACAGGGGCTATGGACCAAAGAACAGAGACTACGGACCAAAGACCAAGGCACAAACAAACCACAAAGAGTACAGAGACAGAGGCTATGGACCAAAGCACAGAGACTATGGACCAAAGACCAAGGCACAAGCATACCACAAAGAGTACAGACTGCAGGACAGAGGCTATGGACCAAAGGACAGTGACCACAGACGAAAGCATAAAGAACACGGCCCAAGGCAGACAAAATGCAGACCAAGTCACTGACACCACAGACCAAAGCACAGGGACTACAGACCAAAGGACAGAGACTACGGACCGCAGATGTTACAGACTAAGGCACATAAACACAAACTAAAAGCAGAGACTACAGATCAAAGCACAGGGACTACAAACCACAGGGCAGATATTACACACTAAGGCACAGAGACTACAGACTAAAGCAGAGATATTACAGGCCAGAGACTACCATCCATCCAAGAAAATATGAAACAGAATCTATACACCAAATCGCACAGACTATGGACACAAGATCAGAGACTCTAGGCCAAAGACCAAGGCACAGACACTACAGACCAAAGAACAAGGCACAGACACTACAGACCAAAGGCCAAGGCACAGATACTACAGACAAAAGACCAAGGCAGAGACCCTACAGACCAAACCACAAAGAGTACAGACTACAAGATAGAGACTAAGGACCAAAGTACAGAGACAATGGCCCAAAGAACACAGACTACAGGCCAAAGACCAAGACACATACACTACAGACCAAAGATCAAGGCACAGACACTACAGACCAAAGACCAAGGCACAGACACTACAGACCAGAGACCAAGGCACAGACACTACAGACCAAAGACCAAGGCAGAGACCCTACAGACCAAACCACAAAGAGTACAGACTACAAGATAGAGACTAAGGACCAAAGTACAGAGACAATGGCCCAAAGAACACAGACTACAGGCCAAAGACCAAGATACATACACTACAGACCAAAGACCAAGGCACAGACACTACAGACCAAAGAACAAGGCACAGAAACTCCAGACCAAAGACCAAGGCACAGACACTACAGACCAAAGACCAAGGCACAGACACAGACACTACAGACCAAAGACCAAGGTACTGACACTACAGACCAAAGACCAAGGTACTGACACTACAGACCAAAGACCAAGGCACTGACACTACAGACCAAAGGTCAAGGCACAGACACTACAGACCAAAGACCAAGGCACAGACACTACAGACCAAAGACCAAGGCACAGACACTACAGACCAAAGAACAAGGCACAGACACTACAGACCAAAGAACAAGGCACAGACACAACAGACCAAAGACCAAGGCACAGACACTACAGACCAAAGACCAAGGCACAGACACAGACACTACAGACCAAAGACCAAGGCACTGACACTACGGACCAAAGACAAAGGCATAGACACTACAGACCGAAGACCAAGGCACTGACACTACAGACCAAAGACCAAGGCACAGACACTACAGACCAAAGACCAAGACACATACACTACAGACCAAAGACCAAGGCACAGACACTACAGACCAAAGACCAAGGCACAGACACTACAGACCAAGGCACAGGCATTACATACCAAAGACCAAGGCACTGACACTACAGACCAAAGACCAAGGCACAGACACTACAGACCAAAGACCAAGGCACAGACACTACAGACCAAAGACCAAGGCACAGACACTACAGACCAAAGACCAAGGCACTGACACTACAGACCAAAGACCAAGGCACAGACACTACAGACCAAAGACCAAGGCACAAACACTACAGACTAAGGCACTGACACTACAGACCAAAGACCAAGGCACAGACACTACAGACCAAAGACCAAGGCACAGACACTACAGACCAAAGACCAAGGCACAGACACTACAGACCAAAGACCAAGGCACTGACACTACAGACCAAAGACCAAGGCACTGACACTACAGACCAAAGACCAAGGCACTGACACTACAGACCAAAGACCAAGGCACAGACACTACAGACCAAAGACCAAGGCACAGACACTACAGACCAAACCACAAAGAGTACAGACTATGGACCAAAGCAGAGAGACTATGGACCAAAGCAGAAAGACTAGGGACCAAAGTACAGAGACTACGGACCAGAGACCAAGGCACAAACAAACCACAAAGAGTACAGACTGCAGGACAAACCACAAAGAGTGCAGACTACAGGACAGGGGCTATGGACCAAAGAACAGAGACTACGGACCAAAGACCAAGGCACAAACAAGCCACAAAGAGTACAGACTGCAGGGCAGAGGCTATGGACCAAAGCACAGAGACTACGGACCAAACACCAAGGCATAAAGAGTACAGACTACAGGACAGGGGCTATGGACTAAAGCACAGAGACTACGGACCAAAGACCAAGGCACAAACAAACCACAAAGAGTACAGACTGCAGGACAGAGACTACAGACCAAAGCACAGAGACTACAGACCAAAGACCAAAGCACTAACAAACCACAAAGAGTACAGACTGCAGGACAGAGACTACAGATCAAAGCACAGAGACTACGGACCAAAGACCAAGGCACAAACAAACCACAAAGAGTACAGCCTGCAGGACAGAGGCCAGGGACCAAAGCACAGAGACTACGGACCAAAGACCAAGGCACAAACAAACCACAAAGAGTACAGACTGCAGGACAGATGCTATGGACCAAAGCACAGAGAATAGGAACCAAAGACTAAGACACAAACAAACCACAAAGAGTACAGCCTGCAGGACAGAGGCTATGGACCAAAGCACAGAGACTACGGACCAAAAACCAAGGCACAAACAAACCACAAAGAGTACAGACTGCAGGACAGGGGCTATGGACCAAAGCACAGAGACTACGGACCAAAGACCAAGGCACAAACAAACCACAAAGAGTACATACTGCAGGACAGAGGCTACGGACCAAAGAACAGAGATTAAGACCAAAGTACAGAAACCACACACCAAAGCAACCAGACTACAGATCCACGGACAGATACTATAGACCTAAACAGAGAGACTACAGACCAAAGCGGAAAGATTATGGACCACAGCGGAACGGCCTGGTCTTGCAGGCTGAGGGCTGCTTGCCTGTACCCACAGGTATGCAGTTATGTAAAGCACCTCTACTAATGTCAGACTTTTAGGGTCTAATTCTTATCAGCAGGATCCAGTAGGAAGGGGAACTATCACAAAGAACACACTGCCTCTTCGCATATGATTTATGTTCTATTCATCACATACTGAAACTGTGATATTTGCTCAACCTTCTGCATATGTTCCGCACTAGTCTGGCTTCTCATAAAGCCTCAGGTAATACTAGCCCAGGTGTCTTGTGTGCACGCTTGCTCTGGGGAAAAGGAGAGAGCAACCCAGGAAAATAAACCTGGCGCCTCTGTCCGGTGATGTCCATTCCTAAAGTGGAATCTTTCTTTTACGTTTGGGAGAGGTTTATGGGGCACCGGTCTTCTGATCTAAAGGGTAGGATAATAGACCTGCACTGCTTGAAGGCCAATGGAAATCTACTAGGTGTGACAAGATTAGGTTGGTAATTCAAGATTAAGTCTGAATTAACAAAGATTATAACCCAAGGGACAAAAACTACAACCCACATGATCAAGACTACAGTGGAAGGAATAACGACTACTACCTCAACAACCAAAACCACGCTTCAGCAACAAAACACACTATCCAGGTGCCCAAGACCAGTTTCAAGAGGGACATGGCCACTAGCCAAGTAACCAGGACCATTGGCCAAGTGACCAGAACTACTGTACAAAAGAACCACAGCTATTTGACAAGGAGTCTGGACTACCAACAAAGAAACAAAGACTGCCATTAAAGGCTTCCACCTACTGGCCACGGATCACTACTGTGGACTATGGGACCAACACTACTGAAAAAAGGACCAAGCCTACTTGCCAATGGACAACAGCCAGAACTCTATAGGCCAAGCGACCAGGACAAAGAGCCAAAGGTCCAAGGCTATGAACCAAAGAATCCAGGCCACGGCTACTGATGGAGGAATGAGGGGTACTGCCCAAGGTACAAAGGCTGTTGTATGAAGAACACACACAGCACACAAGGTCTGACACAACCAGTGGTTAGTAGGAAATATTTGTAGTAGGGACTGTTGTTTACCAATGACGTCTCAGGGCCAGAGTTACTTCAACTGGATAACTATGTTATTACTTTTAGGGACTTAACTGTCCAAAGCCAGGCAGTTAATGAGGTATCAGTTGATTGGAAGCTCTGATGATGCATAGGTCATCATGTACATACAGGTAAAATTGGGCATCTATAAATTAATGCAAAACAACAATTGATGGACAGAATGCAGAACAATGTCATACATTCACCCCAGTACAGAGATCTGGGCCTAAATCCATCGTTTTTGCTCACCATGCCATTCCAGTTTGAACCCAGCCATATGCAAATCAGTCTTGACCCTGTGCCCCATGGGAACAGTCCAGCCCGAACTGCCAAGCCAGGTCCTCCCTGGACTGGAAACAAGCATCCTAGGACCGGTTTCGGGCTTTCAGCCCTCATCAGCCAGGATAGCTTGATTCCAGTGGCATGGAGAGCACGGGACTCACGTCTGAGCATACCCGTCCCACTCGGGTGACAAATGCAAAAACAACAATTGATGGACAGAATGCAGAACAATGTCATACATTCACCCCAGTACAGAGATCTGGGCCTAAATCCATCGTTTTTGCTCACCATGCCATTCCAGTTTGAACCCAGCCATATGCAAATCAGTCTTGACCCTGTGCCCCATGGGAACAGTCCAGCCCGAACTGCCAAGCCAGGTCCTCCCTGGACTGGAAACAAGCATCCTAGGACCGGTTTCGGGCTTTCAGCCCTCATCAGCCAGGATAGCTTGATTCCAGTGGCATGGAGAGCACGGGACTCACGTCTGAGCATACCCGTCCCACTCGGGGTGACAAATGCAAAAACAACAATTGATGGACAGAATGCAGAACAATGTCATACATTCACCCCAGTACAGAGATCTGGGGGTGAATGTTTGCCAATGTGCAGCATTCCGTCCATCATCTTGTGTGTTTTGCATTTCGCCCTAAGTGGGAAGGGTATGCCCAGACGTGGGTCCCGTGCTCACTACGCCACTGGAGTCAAGCTATCCTGGCTGATGAAGGCTGATAGCCTGAAACCGGTCCTAGGATGCTTGATTCCGGTTCAGGGAAGACATGGTTTGGCAGTTCGGTCTGGACTGTTCCCATGAGGCACAGGGTCAAGACTGATTTGCATATGGCTATGTCTGAACTGGGGTGGCGTGGTGAAGCAAAATAACGATGGATTAAACCCAGATCTGTGACTGGGGGTGAATGTTTGCCAATGTGCAGCATTCCGTCCATCATCTTGTGTGTTTTGCATTTCGCCCTAAGTGGGAAGGGTATGCCCAGACGTGGGTCCCGTGCTCACTACGCCACTGGAGTCAAGCTATCCTGGCTGATGAAGGCTGATAGCCTGAAACCGGTCCTAGGATGCTTGATTCCGGTTCAGGGAAGACATGGCTTGGCAGTTCGGTCTGGACTGTTCCCATGAGGCACAGGGTCAAGACTGATTTGCATATGGCTATGTCTGAACTGGGGTGGCGTGGTGAAGCAAAATAACGATGGATTAAACCCAGATCTGTGACTGGGGGTGAATGTTTGCCAATGTGCCGCATTCCGTCCATCATCTTGTGTGTTTTGCATCTATAAATTAACACAAAAACCAGCAGAGCACAGGGCACCTCGAATGGAAGTGCAGATCATCCACTTGGGGAAACACTCAAGGCAGGTTACAAAACTGAAGAAAAGGGCAGGGGAGCACAGTTTTTCCAAGTGGTGCCGGAACCAACACTGCTCTCGCCTCCGCGAAGGAAACGAAGAATCACCTAAAAGCAGTGAAGTAATAAGAGGGCAGAGATTCCTGCCCTAGTGAAGGATTTCCAAGGAACCTGCTCAGTGTACGAGATCTACTAGAAGCACACACATGACATACGTCCTGGCAGATAGGGGCAATCCTTGCGGAAACACCTCCTGTCCTCCCCCCCCCCAACCTCTTGCTGATTCAGGAACTTTACAAGGAACCAACATACCATTTGCTGAAGGTGACAGAGCTACTGTGACCACACATAGGATACACCTCTTGGCACCGGGGACCTATCACGCCCTGGCACAAAAGATCAATGACTCTGCAGCATAGGGCAGGTCTGAGGGAATGCACACATGATGCACAACTTGGCAGCAAGCAATCTGCTGATGGTGAAAGAGCTGTGGAGGAGGAAAGCACTCCTGATATGCGTCCTGTACAAGAACCAAGGCGTCTACTGAAGATGACAGTTAGAGGGCAATGCCAGTGCTTAATTTCTAAAAAAATAAGTGCCAAGGCCCTGGTCAGGTGCCCTCTGCAACTTGCAATACCCATTACCCCTGCCAGCGCTGCCAAGTAACAATACCAACACAAATACTAAGCATCACACTCCTACAAGTGTGACAATTCAGACTACCCCAAGCTATAAGAATGGCTTGGGCGGCAGGTATTAGCCATTTTTAATGTATATTGAATTAATAAATAACTGCTGTTGTGCTCATCTGTAAATTAGACTGACAGCGTCACCATATGGCAGACTGTCATAAGCGCCAGTGTTGACAATTACGTGCAAGTGCTGAGCACCAGAAACCACTGGCTCAAATTAAGCCCTGGGCAATGCACCTAAGATGAAAATGGTGGCATCAAGAACCAGGTAATCTGCTGCAATTGACAGATCTGGGGTTGGTGGGGTGACTTGAATGCACATGATATACGTCCTGCCACAAGGGACCATGGAACCTGCTGAAGATCTACTGAACATCGAGGACTGCAACAGATGGCGGATCTAGGGGGAATGCACACTTGATGTACGCTCCGGCACCAGGGAATATGCTGTAGGTGACAGATCTGCTTGGATGAGGTAGGGAGGTTGAATGCACATGTGATCCATGTTCTGGTGGCGAGGACCACTGAATCCTAGAAGATGACAGATCTAGGGGATGCATACCTGATGCATGTCACGGTACAGGAGGCCAAGGAACCTGCTGCAGATGACAGATCTAAGGGACACATACCTGATACATGTCACGGTACAGGAGGCCAAGGAACCTGCGAAGATGACACATCTAGGGGACACATACCTGATACATGGCACCGTACAGGAGGCCAAGGAACCTGCCAAGATGACAGATCTAGGGGACGCATGCCTGATACATGTCACGGTACAGGAGGCCAAGGAACCTGCGGAGGATGACAGATCTAGGAGGAGTGCGCATGATTCAGATTGTGACACTGCGGCGAGCCAAGTGATCAGACAAACAGAAAAGTGATGGACCTTGTAATTAAACTCTGTCAAACAACACAAATGCTGGTCATTAGCACTGAAAGTTCATTAACAGGCAGACAATACAAATGGCACTTTCCGGAGCTGCTTCGCTTTGTTTACGAGGAATAGAATACAGCGTATGATATTATGCTCAAGTCTTAAGCAGATAAACAGCTGCTTTTTTAAATTTTAGATTGTAGTTGGTAGTCAGGTTACAGTTACTCACATAAGCAATGCTTTAAGAGATGTATCTTTTAAGAGAACCTCAAAACCCCTCCCGGGGGGAAAAATATTCCTTTAAAAAGTTCCTTTCCAGCAATAAAATATATAGAATATACGCAGATGCTTGTTGCTGCTCGACTCTGTATAGCAAGGGCACCAAAACCCCTAAGAGCAGCAGAACGGTGGGCAATTATGAAAGAAACCTATGAGAGGGAAATAGCTCTGGCCAGAGTTAGATGCATTCACTCCTTACAGAAATTTGATCGCATATGGAATAGATTTGCTTAGGTTCATAAGACAGACCGCAAGTCTGATCACTCCCTTTTCACTTTTTCTTTTTCCCTTTTCTTTATTTTTACTTCAGCTTAACATGAAAGAGCTCTTGATCATGAGCTTTGAGCTTGTATATATTTGGGAACTGTTCATTATAGCAATACGTCCGTTATGTTCTATTAAGTATTTGATTTGTAATTCCAATGTATTGCCAAATACTAAATGTCAAATGTCTAATGATTGTTCCCTTTGACAAAACTAAAATAAAAAAAGAATATACGCAGATGCATAGAATGCAATATGCTATTTACAACCATTGTTGAGTGTGGGGAGGGGTCGTGACTCACGAGAGGCGAAACCCTGAGCATGACACGATGCCTTCGCTTCGTCCCTTCCCTCAACAATGGTAACAGATTATACACTGCGCAACTACAAACAAGGATTGTGTCATGGGAATTTTTTTAACATCCGCACTTGTTTTAACAAGAGATGTTCAATCAAAACCATGATGTAAGGTGTTAAAGTTGCACAGTATGGTAAAGGACACTGAAGACATCTTATGACCATTAGGAGAGTTGGTTATCCGTGTAAAATGTAACATGTAACGAAACTGGTGCTCATGTAAAGCGCTCTGATACCTGATGTCTCGGGTCTAGTTCGCGCAATATAAAACTCTAAAAAAAAAAAATCTAAAAAAAAATCTGTTACATGCAATCTACCAAGCAGGTAAGGTGTCTTTCTCACGTCAATTTCACCATAAAAAAATAAAAAGAAAAGAAATTCCCATATTAAGGTACTGCCTTCACCTCGCGCACCAACCCGACCATGTTAAAAAAATATATATATAAATAAAAATCTGGTCTTGGCTACCAACTGCTTTAGCTGTCGCTCCAGCTTCATGTTTTCACTAAAATTACATATACAAGGGGGCTTTCACTTTCAGTCAACTCTCCTCATCCTTTGGGCTGTTCAAGTGTGATTCACCACAGCACAGGCCAGTGAGTCAGCCCACTTCACCCGGTGGCTGTCTTGCATTGTGAGCAGTGGCATTTGGTCTGATCATGTGCACACTTGCTTTAAAGGAGGGTACCTTACTCAAATGGTGGTGTGTCTGTGCTGCTACTACATGCTAATATTTATATGTGCTTGTAATTCTTTTACGTATTGCATATGTTTGCAAGGAAAAAAAATAAAGAAACATTGCACGCTTGCCAAGGAGAGACCTACTGGCTTTGCCAATGCTTGTTTAAACGTGTAACATGAACGGCATTTTACAATGTGCTTTCTTGCCTTAGGATGAACATATGTGCACATCTGAAAGTGTTGACTTTTGAGAGTGTGTTGTGTGTCCATCCACGAACACTAAAAATGTGTATAAAAGTGAAGGTTTATATGTCCCAGGGAGGATCTGTGTGTGTTTGGGAGCACTTCCTTATGGTCCACTCATGCGAGGACTTTGACCACGCCGAACCCTGTGACGCCAATCACTGCTGGATGTGCCCTTCAATGATCATATTCACAGTGTTTGCACACTTACATCGTGACCTGGATTACTATGCACGAGCAAATTTGTGCATATATGCGATCACATTTTCACAATATTTTTGAAAAATAGGCAGACTTTGACATACATTGTAGAATCTTGCATTTTGCCTTTTTTATCTCCAAAATGGCTGAATGAATTTTCAGCACATCAAGAAAAGAACCGAAGAAAAAGTTGCTATTCTTCGGTTACAATACTTCTAATGGATACATAATCTTCCTGCAGATTTCTCACCTTGTGAATTATCCATTCTGGCTTCAGTGGGGTCTGGAAAACTCCCCCCAAGCATTGTTTCTCCAAAGCTGCCAAGTGGCAGAATGTGGCTTCAGCAGCAATGCCACCTGTGGATAGGACAACACCAAAGAATTTCACGCGCCAACTGACGTCAGTTCCTGAAACTTTTTCTGTGCCCGTTGAGGCGTGCATAGAGGTACGGAGACCAAATCAACGATAAGAGTCTTGAGGACATTGCTACCAAAAACATTGCTACCAAAAATAAGTGACTTTTTTCTTCTGAGGGACACATTTTCCTGACGAATCCCCGCCTTATGAACAAGTCTCTAAGCAACACCTCCATGGAAGGTAAGACCAAGGAGTCTGGGTTAACCAAGGAAGTCATGCAACACATCTCGGGCAAAGTACGTGCCAATGTGTGCCTGAGACGTGAGGCAGTAGTGCTTGCTCAGAGTATGCAATAATGACCACATGGCTACCCAGCAGATGTAGACAACAGGGATGTCTCTGGAGAGAGCTGTAGAAGCAGCCAGCCATAGTGAAATGGGCACAAATGCCCTCTGAGGGATCTTTCTTGGCCAGGGAGTAGCAGATCTTGATACAGAGAATGACCCATTGTGAAGTGGTGTGTATCTACACTGCACCGCAATTTTTAGCTCATGCAAGTCCATAATGAGCTGATAATCCACTATGTCCTCCTGTGTGTGGTTGATGTAATATAAAAATGCACATCAGGGGTCCAGTCTATGCGATTATGTTGGATTAGAGGGAAGAAAGATGGAAGGGTAATAGACTGCCCACATGGAAAGCAGTTACCACATTTTGGAAGGAGTATGCACAGGTGCAACGGACCATCTTATAGAGGTACAAAACTGTGAAAGAAGACGGAGTGAGAGGGCAGGAAGTTCTGACCCTACTAGCTAAGACTATTGCCACCAACAAAACTGTGTTCAAGGTAAGATCAGAACCAGGCAACTGGCATCGGCTTGAATGAGGATGTCATCAAGAAAGCTAACAAAAGATTCAAATCCCACTAATGAAAAACAAACAAAGTGAAAAGAAACAAATGAACCTTTTAGAAAACTTGCCACTAGTGATGGTCTAAACTAGGATGGCTAGTCAAGAAGAACCATGCAGGCAGACAGGGCAGTCAGAAAGCACTTAATTTAAGACACTGCCAGCCCCCCCTGTGCAAGGGACAGCATGAATCGCAGGACATCAAAAGGTGGGATTTAAAAAGATCCAGGCTTTCCGGATCGCACCACTGAACAATTCTGTTCCAACGACCTGTGTAAATGGATTTTGTAGCAGGTTACCTGGCAGCCGGCAAGACGCCCCCACTTAATTCTGGAAGGAAAAAGGTCTCTAACTGGCACCACTCAATCTCCACATGTGCAGGGCAGCATTTGAGGACTCGGATGGAGGACTTGACCATCCTGATGCAAGAGCAGGTCCACACTGTGCAGGAGAGGAAGAGATGGCTGGATGCTGAATGTCAATAGATTGGGGTACCAGATCCTCCATGCCCAATCCAAGGCGATCCGGATAGGCTCTTCACAATGCTCCTGCACCTTCCAATGGACTTTCAGTGCAGTCCTGGAAGCGCATGCAACAGGCCCCGAGACCATCTGAACCTGAAGACATCTCCCGGGGAACCATTAAGAAGTAAGTGTACGGCAGAAAACTGAGGACACTTCCTATCCTGGACCATGGCTAAGAGATCCAGGAATGGAAATCCCTATCTGGAGAAGATCACCTCAGTCACTTCAGGACGTAGTTTCCACCCATGGTCTTCACTGAGCGATGACTGAGATCATCCACTCTCAAACTGAGGAAGCCTTCAAGATGAGCTGCTACTGGGAAAATGTCCCATCGCTGCACTTACAGACACAGGCAAATCGCCTGAAAACATGGGGCTCCACAACTCCAAAACACCCGGCCTGTTGAATAATGGATGGCAGCGGTGTGATACGACGGAATCTGAATGTTCCTCCTCAGGTGGAAGGAAGAAATGAATTATTGGCAAGGCAGGCCTCGGGATGACTCTTTGGCCAACAATCCTTTAATTACTGCTGGCCCCCCTATAATAGCTGTATACTATGATTAAATATTATTTTAAATACACAAAGCATTCGAAGTTTGCTTTTTCACAAAGAGTTTTTAAACCACTTATTGATCAGTTACATATGTGCACGGTTTTATTACAAACGTGTCTACGTAATTCATTTCCGTCACTGTGACATCAGACTCCATTGAAGGGCCCTCATACGTGATGCAGCATGTGGCACCAACGAGATGCATTAGGTAATGAGGCGAAGCAGACCCAAACACCTGTACAGTTTGGATCCAAGTCTGAATATTCACAATCCTCTGAGGAGGAGGAAAGACCTTCAGGCGGGTCATGTCCAGTACCGCTCTTATGAAGATTAGCCTATGTGCTGGCAAAACCTTTGATTGTTGATGGTAAAGCCCAAGTTGTGCAGGTGAGTCTTCGTCTGCTGAAGGTGTTCCCCGACAGGCCTTATGGGCTCTGCTTTCACTAGCCTGTTGTTCAAGTATACAAATACATTGTCTCCTTACTGTTGCAGTGAAGCTGCCAAACCACCCGAACCTTTGTAAAAATGTGTGGTGCATTCATGAGTGCAAATGTGAGGACCATGAAGCAATAGAGCTGGATCCCTAGGAACCACAGGTTACGTCAGTGAGCTGGAGGGATTGGAAGATGGAACCAGGAGCCCTGGAGATCCAGCAACACCAACCAATGTCCCACATTTAAGGGCAGTAGAATTTGAGGCGTGTGCCGGATAGAACATCCTAGTAGGACGAGGGCAAATGAGCAGTGTGGAACAGGAAGAGGAGGGCACAGCACTGGCGGATTTGCTGGATGACCTAGCAATCCCTCATGGTCATATACCAACTGAGGGGAACCTGCAAGACTCTTCCCTCACTGAAGATGATGGTTTAAAGGGTGAGTCAGAGCTGGCATGAGATGGCAGAAGATGGCTGGGACTGGAACTGCTGCTGCTCTTGTTGGCAATGGCATGCTCTAGAGCCATCCCTGCCCCTGAAAGAAGTGGTATAGCTGCTGGGGTATCTGGACCAGCTAAGAAGGTTTCTTCTACTGGGATTGGACTACCATGGAATAGCCTTGAAACGTTCTATGCAAACAATGGAATTGTCTTACTGGGGGAGCTAAGCCAAACAAGAGAGCCACAGCTCTGGTCTTTTTGAAGCGTTCCGGAGACAAGTGGGCCTTCTCCCTGCATAGACACTCACCATCAAAAGGCTTGTCCAAGAGTGTGACTAGATATCTCCAGAGAGGCCAGAGGAGTACATCCAAGCATGTTGGTGCAGCATGACCGTCATTCCATGGACTGAGCAATAGTGACAGCAGAATCTAGGCCCACGAGATCGGTTTCGATTAATCCAAATCATTATTGACCAAATCCATAAATTACATTTTCATGTGGTCTGGCAAGTTCACACTGTCACTTTGCCAATTCCAATAAGGCAAAAATACAGCAGACCAGAGGTTGAATCAGTAATGTGAAGGGCACGGCTACTAGAAGCAAAAACCTTTCAGCCCACAGTTTCAGGTTCTTTGACTTTCTATCAGAAGGTGTGAAGTGAAGGGCAACTGGGTTCTGCTTTGAGAACGAATTTTGGACAATGAGACTCTCCAGGGATGAGTGAGAAGACAAATATTGGGGGACACCCAGACCAGGCCTACGTCGTCTGACTATCTAACTGTGGATGGTTGGGCCCAAAAAGGGCTTTCCCTGCGGCAATGACATGACTTAGGAGAGCCTCACTGAAGGGGAGCAGGAGCTCTGCCACTGAAGAGGGGGTTTGCAAAATCTCAGTTAAAATGTTAGACCTTGATCCGCAGGGGGCAAGGTCAATTCCGAGGCTTCCGCTGCTTTTCATGCTACAATTGTGGATTGTATTTACTACCCCTATGTGGGTCGCTGAAACACTTCTCCACGTGGGTAGCATGCTACACCATATGTGGGTGGTGGCAGTGGTGGAGGGGAGGAGGAGGAGAAGCACAGGAATCACAGGCGGCAGTACTGTGTTCCGAACCCCGACACCACTTGCAGGTGTCTTGTGGCATCGGCAAAAGGATTTAAATTCTGAGACTTTCAGAGGGGAAATTAGACCTAGTTGTTTTCAAGATGCAGAGGAAATTCACTGGTAAAACACAGACAGCTCTGGATTCATGTTGATGAGGTGCAGCAAAACAGGAACTTACAGTACAGCACTAGGCCAGGCGATGTATAATATACTCCGATGTCATGTCCAGATGAGAAGTCAGGGCTCAGTTGCCTGGCACGCACGACCTCACAGCACTCGAGACACATTGTTGGGGAAAGGTTTTCTGGACTATGCTAAAACCTGGAAGGGTAATTCATAAGGTGTGTGTGACAGGGTAAAGCCCTGTTCCTTACCATGTGACTCCTCCCTGGACACTTCAGCGTTTGTTCAGCAAAGGCTTGAAGATTCGGCGCAGATGGACAGCGGCTCTGGGTTCTGGGCATCTGCCTACTCATGGGTCTACTGCATGTTTGTTAGAAGCACTCAGATCACGACTGCCTGGAATGGAGGCAGACGCAGCCAACCATGGAGGGTCGACTCACTGATGGACTAGAGTCTGAGGTTGAGAGAGTCTGCCCCATGCAAGAGCCTGATTTTGGGAGGGTCTGTGCCCAGGAGCTGACTCACAGCCACCTGGAGCCTGGGTGAGGGTGGTCATGGAGGATGCCGCCAGACGAAGTTGACAGACACAAGATGCCAAAGAGGGATTCCTATTGACTCATAAGCCTGGAGAGGGAGAGAGGGGGGAGGAACAACTTTATGACGGGGTGGGGCCCGGAGACGGTCACTTAAAGGGTCCTCCAGTAAAAAAGAAGGAAGAAACCAAAAACTCCCCCTGACCATTCCATGCCCAATCCAGGTCGCAATGCCCAACGGACCCCGGATTGTGAGTGTGCAACTCAAATGTCTCCAATGTGAAATGGACACTGAAGAATATCTAAGAAGATTGATTAGGAGTAGTGCCAATTAAATTAACTATAGAGCCTCTGCTGCCCTAGTTTATTTGTTCCTGAAGTCTATGTTAAAGGTTAAAAACAAATCAGAGAACAAGTAGGATAATAATGTTCCTTTATTCTCACTTGGTGGTTATTGGTCAGTAGTTGGTTCTGTCGTTGTTGGTCGGTAGTTGGTCAACATGTTTCTTGTCTTCCCTGTCCATGTGGATCTACAGCAATTCATCAGGACCTTACAACAGCTGCCTAATCTTCCCTGGTGCAAGAGTTCTTACACTGTTCAAGAAATAAGTGAACCCTCACCTTAGTGAAATACAAATAAGCAAACAATAATAGTTGTTGTTCTCAAGACTTACATCCCTTGCTTAGGAGTGTAGTTGATTTGTAACGCTAATGACCTAGTGAAATAAAAAATAAGAAAATAAAAACAAACAGATATCATTAAAAAATAAACAACATATGCTGGAATGTTGAATCATGGAAATAATTCTAAAAAGACACCATAGGTGCTCATGTTGGCATTGCAACCATCACTTGGAAACAAGTGCACCATGCTCATGATGGAGGAGAACAAGATACTGTGGTTTGTACGCGTAGTTTGTGTAAAGTGACACACTTGTACAGGAACCATCGATCTCAAATATTTTTATCTCACCCTAACTTCCTGAAACGAGGGCCCCTTAAAATAAGTGGAGACCGGACCACTCACAGGTCATCTGTTTCTAGGTGAGAAAATAAACAAATCAATCAGGATATCTGTATCCTATCTTGTTGCGCATCGGCTCTCCCGGGAACCTGTACTTACTTCCACGAGGGAGAGTCCAGGCTGCTGCGCCTACCCATCTTCCACGTTCCCAAACGTAGAGAACACCAGAAGACTCACTCCATTCAGTCCACATCTCCCAAAGTCAGCGAGTGACACAAGCGCGGAGGTGTGATGCCGTAGAGGGTCACACGTCCATACTAATAGGACTGGTCATGGAGCCACCATCTTGAAAGGTACTGTTATACTATCTAAGAAAATGGGGATATCTGCCCTCTGTTGGAAAATATTGTATTAGAAGTTAACAGAAGAATAGATGTTAACAAAAAAGAAAGAAGAAGCATTGTGTTTAGTTTGCACAAGTCGTTGTGATGTTTCAATGAAAGGTAAAAGTATATATGTCAAAGGTTGATTGTAATTTAAGTTTTGATCAGAATTTAAGTATTATACAAGCCACATACAAAATGGCCCGGTTTAAATAAAAGGGGTGGGGGTTACGGAGTAAGTACCTTACCCTTGACGAGGCAGATTGCATCATTCTCTGTAACCACCTAGGTTGGCTGGATCAGTCTCCCACTGGAGTAGTGCGCGCACAAAAGATGGATTGAGATGACAGAAATAAAATTAAGGTACCACTATAGGTGAAAGTGTTCTTAATTAATGAGTATATTATTAGTACTCAATAATTGTCCATTTTGTAGTGCTCGGTGGAGAAAGAAATATTACATAAGTGAAGTCACATGGATGTGTCGAGGCTCCTTATAAATTACTCATGAATTATCATTGTGATGCTACCCATCTCATAGGTAACTTTCCGTCCTTGTTGTCTTAGGAAAAACACCTCATCTGGATAGCTCGCCCCAGGGCATGTCATCATTCAGGCCGTTTATATAGGCTTTCAACCAGAAGATCCAATATTGTTCTTTTTCAAAGAGTTTGTTCTCAACATTGTCATGATAATGTTATGTTATATAGATGGTGCAGTTTGTCACCCGTGAGGGTATCCGGTAGGGGTGGGCAGCATTTCCGCCAGGCGGTGGTTGGCGGAGTTTTTGCCGAACTCCGGCTCCAAATGGCGTGCGGGGTGGGCAAAACTCTGCGAACTCCACCGGCGGAGTTTACCGACAACCCCTAGTTACTCGGGCACTGGAGCAAGTGCGAAGGTCCGGCGGTGCTCTTAGCTTAACAGCTAGGTCTTCAGCTTCTTAGGGAAGTTGACAAGAGGGGTGGCGGTCCTGATTTGTATAGGCAGTTCATTCCAGCTTTTGGCAGCGATGAAGGATAAAGCTTGTCCCCCGTCTTGCTTCTGCAGATGCGGCAGATTTGTGCGAGGGAAAGGGAGGTGGAGAGCAGCTGTCTGGAGGGTTGGTGGAGTTGGAGTCGGTCGTTGAGGTAGGCTGGTCCTGTGTTGTGCAGGGCTTTGTAGGCGTGGATGAGAATCTTGAATTTGCAGCATTTCTGGATGAGTAGGCAGTACAGTCCTTGAGGTACTGGGTGATGTGCGCACTTCTGGGGAAGTCTTAGATGAGTCTGGTGGCGGTGCTCTAGATGTTTTGGAGTCTTTGCGCGACTTGTTTGGAGATGCCGACATAGAGTGCGTTGCCGTAGTCGAGTCTGCTTGTGATGAGGGTTGGGGTGACCGTGTATCTTGTGTGCATGGGGAGCCATTTGAAGATTTTGCAAAGCATTCTGAGGATGCGGCAGCAGGGTGTGAGCACGGTGCTTACCTGTTTGTTCATGGAGAGCTTATCGCCAAGGATGATGCTGAGGTTTGTAGGGATGGGCGTGGAACCTAGGTCAGGTAATCACTAGGAGGAGTCCCAGAGGGCGCTCTTGTTACCAAACCTCAGGATCCCTGTTTTGTCTGAGTTGGGTTTGAGGCAGTACTCTCGCATCCAGTTGGCCATGTCGGACATGCAGGCGGTGAAGCTGTTCCTGGTGGTGTTGTTCGTGAGGGAGAGGATGAGCTGGGTGTTGTCGGCGTATGAGATGGTGAGTCCTTTTGATACGGGCGAGAGGTGTCATGTAAACATTGAACAGGGTTGGACTGAGGGAGAAGCCCGGAGGGACTCGGCAGACAAGCTTCTTGTGTTTAAAGGTGAAGGTGGAGAGTCTAACTCATTGTATTCTGTTGGACGGGTAGGAGGCGATCCAACTTAGATCCTTTAAGTCCAATTTCCTGAAGTGTGGCTATGAGGGTGCCATAGGAGACGCTGTCAAATGCCGCCGAGAGGTCGAGCAGGATAAGTAGAGTGGTTTCTCCTCTGTCCATGATTGATCGGATGTCGTCTGTTGCAGCCAGGAGGGCGGTTTCCATGCTGTGGCTGCTGCAGAATCCTGACTGGGTGGGGTCCAGGAGGTGGTAATGTTCATGGGTCCTCACAAACATTTTCCAGGGGGCCAAAATGTTTGCCTGCAGTGTGATCGAGGGCCACATTGATGGCAGCTGGGAGGGGGGGGGTGAAAGTTGGGCATACGGGAAGCAAAGTGTGTACATATAAAGGCTGAATTGCACATTATGGAGCAGGAAAACCTTGGCTCAATCCCAGCTTTTCCACTTGACCAAATTATGTGATCCTAGACATTTGTTTTATTTCACTTTACCTTCTTTTTCTTCATTATCACATATTAGAGGACCTCGAAATACATGACTTCAGAATGCGCACTGTATGAAACCTTCTCTTGCATTTTATTTGCAAAACTATAATGTCATCCAGGTATAATTGGAACCCTGACTTCTCAGATGGTTAACATGACAACTGACATGCCTCTTAGTTCACTATTTGCAGTGTTGCTAGGGTGGAGGGGAAGCATGAATGCTTCTAAATTCATCTTTCGATTTAAAGAAAAATATTCTCAAAGCACAGATATAATCTAATGCACTAAGACGAAACACATCTGCATGTTAATGAAATACACTTTTTGAATTTTGAAGAGACTGTCATATTTTTACAGTTGCAACATGTCTTTAAAAATGAAGATGTTCCTAAATTTAAATGGTAAACCACACCTTAATTACTTCCTTTAAATAAATGTATGCCCCTTTTTTTAACATAGTCCTCAACGTTTGGGCTGAGTCGGGAAACAGCAGCCCAGCGCTGCTGTTGATCAGGGGGGCGCATGTAAAGGTCAGGAGGGCCACATGCGGCCCCGGGTCGTACTTTGAGTATCACTGTTCTAGATGGGCAGACAGCTGCTTGTTGATTTCTAGCTCCATGGCTTTGGCGAGAAGGGCAGGAGTGAGATGGGCCTGTAGTTGCTGATGTCTGTTGGGTTTGACAAGGGTTTCTTCAGCAGGGCAGTGACCTCCGCTTGTTTCCAGCTGTCCGGGAGGTTACCCTTAAGGATGGAGGAGTTTATGATGGTGGTGAGGTTGGCGCTGATCAGAGTGCTTTCTAGGTTGTACATGTGGTGAGGGCAGGAGTCTTAGAGGGACCCCGAACAGATGGTCTGCATAATTCTGGCAGTGTAATCTGTGGCGACCGGCCCCAGTTCAATAGGATGGTTGTGGGGGTTGCGTGAAGATGTCCTCTATCACGGGTTGAGGCACAAAGTTGGAGTAGATTTTGAGAATTTTGCTATGGAAAAAGTCTGAAAGGTTGTCGTAGAGAGTCTGTGAGGGGATGATGGTGTTGGCGGCGGCTGTCCAGTTGGTGAATTCTTTGACAATGTTGAAGAGTTCTTTGCTGTAATTGCGCAGGATTCGAGTCTGGGAGGGCTGCTTTCCTGACTTCCTTGAGCTGTGTGTGGTACCCTATGAGTGCAGATTTGTATGTGTCTCTCGAGATGTTGTCTCGACTGATCCTCCATTTTCTTTCCAGCTGCTTGCAATAGCGCTTGGAGTCATTTAGGTCCTCTGTGTACCAGCATGCTTGAGTGCAAGTTCTTGTGTGTCTGGTCTTCTTTGTGGGGGGCAGGTTGTTGGCCAGTCTGTAATCCAATTGCTGAACGGGGGAGGTGAATATTATCTGTGTTAGTTAAGATCTCTATAACAACCCAAAGCACATCATCTGGGGTATGTTTGGATGTTACAAAACGGGCACTAATTTTCGTCATGATACAATAAACATCCAGTAAAAAGGAGAAAAGGGTATATTTGAAATGTGTATGCGATAGTAAAACACATCTACCAATGTCAAGAGGTTCAACAAGTACAACAAGGATAAAGAAAAATAAAAGTAGTGCCTCAATCACAGCGCGATCAGCGGAAGGATAGCAATCAAGCAGTAATACAAACAGTACTTGGTCCATCGTCCAGCAAAACAAAGAGGAAGTGAAGCCAATATACTGGCAAAATAGAAGGCAGCAAAGAAGAGTGGCAATTAAGCCAACAAATGCTAAGCAATGGGCGGGCTGTAAGCCCCTTGTTGTATACAATATCTAACGCAAGTGAAAGCGCATGCGCTGTCACAGGCGAGACCTAAAAAGGGCTATAATGACCCTCATTATGGGTGGCTTTTATAATTCCTATGGTACCGGTAACAGGCATGTTACCAAGTCCACTGGAATTATAGATTTTAGTTTTTTACATGTGTGAAACTCCAGGGAAATCTGAGGACATCTGTGCGGAAACGGCGGTTCCTGTATGTTATTTGCCACAAACATGTAATCCACATTATTTCTCTATCCCAGAACTACCATGACCCCCAGGTAAAGGTAATTCTGACAGCCCATTGGTGCTCATGAAAGCTTGAGCTGTCTACAAAACTCTGTATTTCAGATCTTTGCTAATGCACAGGGGATCACTTATACAGCTCCAGTCGGAATAAGTTCCAAGTTTTAGATACTTCGGACCAGATTACCAGTAGCACAGTGAAGCTGCAATAATTTCCCTCCTGCCACACACAATTCCAAGTTTGGAGGCAGGATTGGGAAATAGCACGAGGGACCTGGACTTACCAGCATTTGTGCAGCAGGTTCAGAGGCACAGAGGCCAGGAGACCTGAGGGGATTGCTGAACTATGATTATTACTATATTGTACAATTTTCACAGCAGCCAGGGGACCCATTTCCTTCCTTGCACTAGGGCCCATGACACATTGGCTTACCAAGCCCACCCCACATGTTTTTAGGTCTCGGTTTCGAGACCTGTTATATATATTTTGTATATACTTCTTTGTGAGCTTACAGCCCGCCCCCTGCTTTTCATTTGTTTGTTTCAGTGTCCTTTAAAAATCCTTGCTTCCAAGTGGTTAATCTTTCCTATTTGTCCCTCCTTTTCGTCAGTTGTTCACTCCCACAGAGCAGGGCCCCAGTGCTTGGACCCTTCCACCTGTCCCATTGTAGCATCTGTTTAGGGACTACTTTTCCCTTTCTCTAGGAGCATTTGACACAAGCGCTAGATGTTTTCAGTCGCTCCGAGCTCCATTTCTGTAAACAGGGCTGTAAATTCTGTTCTTATGTTGTTGCATTGCTGTGCATTCAAAAGACAGAGATCAACTGTTAGAGGCTGTTTTACGAGGGCGCTTGTTTCCTCCCCCACCGGTTTCAAGCACCCAAGCTGACCCAGCCACCGTTTTAAGTGTTGTGTGCACTGGCTGTCTGGGCATGCAGTTCCTCTTGTATTTTCAACGTGCTTCCTTTGCCACTCCAGCGCTGCAGGGACTACCATCATGCCCAGTACTTACTCGCTTCCGTATTGATGTCAATGGCTGCTTGCACTGGTGTTTGTTTTGTTCAGTCCATGACACAGTGGTGATCGTGCTAAGGGAGAGCTGCGGTGGGTGTATGGCGTTACAGGGGTGATTGTGTACCGCTATCCTTCACAGCATGACTAACAGAAATTGCCTCTGTTTTTTTTTTGTTTCGTTTTTTTTTACGGAGTTTTATATAGCGCGAACTTGACTCGAAGGTATCGGGTATCAGAACGCTTTCCACAAGCACCAGTTGCGTTACATGAGGACACATTCATTTTTGTTAGACACGGGGAGATTATGTGATTTGCCCAGAATCATAGGATGTTGCCGATCTTTGCCGAGACTCGAACCCGGGACTCAAACTCTGTCCTGGCGGTAACATTTTCTACGGAGAAAATGGCATTTATTTTTCAGCTGGTGTAGTGACAATGTCTCAGCTTGCAAGCGGCTTCCTCTTTTTTTATTTTGTATTTATTCATGCCCTTCTGTGTGCACGAGGCTTCTCGTGGGCATCACGCCCCCTCCTTCACACCTATGTGAACCTGCCTGCCGGAGTGGAGGAGGTTGCGCTGCCTGCAACAGGCCTGAGAGCAGGCCACTTAAGAGTCCGGTCCAGCCTGCCCCACTCATGCTGGCGCGCTGCCCCACCACCCGGTGAGTACGGGACTATCGAGATGAGTTGGTCACCTGTCCCCCTTGGGGGTGCCCAGGAGCCTGACAGTGGAGCCAGACCACAGGCATAACTCCCTACAGTCCGCCCGGTGCACAAAACAGCAGGCACTATGTGCCTTTGTGTTGACAGTGGTCCCCCCACCCTTCTCTCTGCCATGTGCTTCAAGATGTCTGGAGTGCAGGTCACGGCCTGCCATTGCGGAGGCGCCCTGGGGTCCACCTTCTGATTCCATTGTACCCCAGCCCGCCCCAAGTGTGCCCAGAGCCTCCATGAGCACAGGCCAGATGGGGCAAAGGTCATTGTTCACCCAAGGCCCGCACAGGCCTGTCCACCCTGCGCTCCCACGGCTTGGCCAGATGAAATCTCAGACTTGTGCTTAGTAAATAAGTAGTGCAAATGCCTGTTATAATCAGTTCTTGCATTCGGCATTAGAAGGACCTGAGGGAATGTTTATATGTGTGAAGCTTGTCCACGACAATGGCAAAGACAACTTGAAGGCCAAGCCAGCGCAATTCGTCTGCTCACCAATAACAAACAATTGTAGATACCACTCAGGATTGACAAATGCATAGGCATTTCGCAGAGAGTAACTCAAGCAGCAGACCCATCACTTTTTTGAGCTGGCAAAGTGAACATTACCTGTGATTTAAGAAACCAGTGTCTTGCATTAACGCGTTTCTTATCTGAAAGTCCTAGTTAAACATACGGTCGGTTTTAAGTGTGGTTCAAATGTAATGGCCATATGCCCTCTTTTAAAACGCCACGGATAGGTTAATATCCATGGTGAACTCACAGTGTGATAACTTGTGTATTTTTTTCCTGCCACTAGAAACCATTTGCGCCCCAGGGCATCTCTGTGTCGCTAGCCGTCAGTATGAATATTGATTCACGTAGTTTTCTCAAGATGCACGCATAGTACTCCTGAGATACAAGTGCACAACGCATGATGTCATGATGGAAGAGCTTCCCGTTTTGGTTTAAGTGAGAATATTAGCCTATTTTTAGCTCGAGTTTTCGAGACCTGTTGTATATACTTTGTATAAACTCGGTTCCATATTCCCCAGAACTCACTTCAAAATCTTCCTCAGGGGCTCCTTCTCTCGTCATCGCCCCCTTAGATTATCATAAAATCACCCCTTTAGTCTCTTCAGCTCTCATGCTTTTACAGTCAACCCCGTACTCTTTAGACCACCTTAAAGTACCTGTCTCTCTTTCTCTTACTTACCTCTCACCTCACCAGTTCCTTCCGACAATTGGCTGACCGCGAGTAAATGACTTATAGTGTCATGTATTGTAGCAATTGATACATTGCAGTTCAATCAAAATTGACACTATTAGAAAAGCGCATTGGTTTTAGAGCTGTTACATTTTTGTTAAGATTTTGCTGCCTATACATTTTCTATCCCCTAATGCACTGCAATGTCCAAGCATTTAGAGGAAATCAGTTCTTTACAGTTCCACACTGATTTTACCTCCTCTCCTGGTCTGTGATGTTTTTGCATAGCAACAATCCACATAAAAACACTCCACACCATGCCACATAATTCCAATCAGCATAATTTCACTCAACGCCACACAGTTCCACGGCACACAATTCAACTCCACACATTTCCATTTCACATCACATAATTCAACAACAAACCATATAATTCAACTCAACAACACATTTACACACCATACCACATACATCCAATCCACACCACAGAATTCCACATCATGCCACAAAATTCAACACCACACTAACCCAGGGCGTAAACTACGCTCCGCCAGCAGAGTGTGCGGAGATTTGCCCACTCCGCGCTCCGCTGAGAACGCGGAGTATAGGGCAAAAGTTCGACTCCGCAGCGGAGCAGAGTTAGCCAGCCCGCCCCCCCTGCAATAGGCTCCCCGCCTCCACCCCCCCAATAAAAAATAGTTACATACTAATTTAAAATGAAATAAAAACACACTTACCTGTACTGCCGCTTTCCCAGGGCTGCCCTCCTCCTCACCGTCTCTCTCCTACGTGGGACGTACATCTTGAGAGAACTGTGCATGCGCGCGCGCATACGCAGTTCTCTCAAGATGTACGTCCCACATAGGAGAGAGACGGCAAGGAGGAGGAGGGCAGCCCGGGGACGCCGCAGTACAGGTAAGTGTGTTTTTATTTCATTTTAAATTAATGTGTAACTGTTTTTTATTAGGGGGGGTGGAGGCGGAGCGGAGTTCCACAGAGTTTTTCCCCAACTCTGTGGACCTCCGCGTAGTCTCACTACGCCAGCTCCGCCCACCCTTACACCACACCACATAATTAAGCTCCACTACATACCACTCAACACAAAATACCATTCCACATAATTACACTTCATGACACACAATCCCACTCCACATAATTCCAGTACACTCAAAAACACAGTTACTATCTACATAATTCCACTGCACACAATGCCACATAATTCAACTACACAAATCCACTCCATACCACACAATTCCACAACTAACAATTCCAATACAACCCACATAATTCCACTCCATGCCCATCCACTCAACTCCATAACACACTGTCAATAGCTCTAACTCTTGCAAAAACGAGACTTATTGGCTTTGCCAATGCTTGTTTATGATGCCTTCCTTGTTTCCGTGCACCAGTTTTCTCCCACCTTCAGTAGGAACAGCGGAGACCCCAGTGCACGCCCACGGCCCTGTCCTTCTCCCAAGACGTCCTTCTCCCAGGATGTCCTTCTCCCAGGATAGCACTCCGTCCGATTCATAACATTCAGCACCTTGGACAGAAAACGTCTGTCTCTACTGCAGGATGCTTTGAATGAGGAGTGATATGCGTCGTGCATGTTTATACGCTAACAAAGCGCCCTGAGGTTGCCCAAATAAAAACGTTGGAGCTGTGCAAAACACAGGAACTAATAAACGAATGAAAGGGAACGAGGACTGGGCGAAGCGGGGTCTGCGGAACACGTGGCATCGCAGTAGTGCCGAGAAAAGGTTTCTTGGCACGCGTGCAGCACCTCTGGGCGCGTGTGAATGTCACCGGGCCCGGGATGCGGGAAGCCACGTGCGCCTCGCTATCCATCATCGGCCCTCACATCATTAAAGGCAATTCCAGCGCAGTGACTTACGGTTTGTAGGGGAAGGAAGTGCATTAAGGCTGCGTCCAGCGCTCCCATTAATATCCCGCTCCGTAAAGGGAAGCATTGAGCGGCCTCTAATGACCCGGCCGCGCAGGCTGCCCATTCCAAGCACAGGCGTGTTTTCTTTCCTCACGCGGGTCGAATTTTTTTTAATTTAACTTCTGATTTAATTAATGAACCTTAAACGTGTCAAACAAAGTTTAACGAACCCAAAAAATTCCAAACACGTTTCCTTTTGGATTCATGGACAATAACAGAAACTTTTATGGACAGAATGTTGGAATACGATAGGGCGCGTGTGCCTTTTTGGTCTGGTAAGTGCAAGCATTAGATGCTTTCTGATGGTGATGCAAAAAGAAGGGGCGAGAGGGGGCACATGCCAAGGGTCACAAGGCTGCACTGTTTCAATCGTGATCACTGCAGCCAGCTCCAGGCGCTGCGCACGTGCCTGTGTTTAGTGCAAGGAGACAGACGGGCTGTGAATGCCGCACTACATGTATCATGTCGCTGTGCAGACAGACATGCTGCCTCACTAGCACATATGTTAGACATATTTATATAGCGCCATTTTCCCATTAGTAGGGACTCGCAATTTTAGGCAATAAAACAAAGTTAAGGACTGTGCTACAGCTAATACGTGCTTTATTGTAGGCAGAAAAATATATACTGCATATTCAGCACCATTTATGTATTTATTATGGGTGACTGCACTGCATGTCACCTGCCTACGGAGACCAGGGGCATATTAATCAAACGTTCATGCAACGCAGGGCAGCAAACAAAGTTACTGCGCTGCGAGAATGGGAGAGAGCGGAAGAGCGCCATATCTACTAACACAGGGCGCCCTTCAGCGCTCTGCCTCCGCTGGCGCACTTGTAGCTGCCTCGCCCCCAACACAGGGACCCTTGCACCATGAGCAAGAGGTTATGTGTTACAGGCAGGATTGTCTTTGTGCGGGAAGGGACACGTTCCTGCACAAAAACTGTCCAAAGAGGCATTTTCCCCTTTCAACGTAGATATTTCTCCTCGTTTTGCCTCTCTGTGGTACGCGAACCAATTTCATGCAAGTCCAACTTTCCAAACTTAGTAAATCTTGAATTGCATGAAATCCGTGGTTGGATGGACGGGAGCACCCATGGTCCACCTCATGGAACGCCTACTACTAAGAGATGTAACGTAGCGCAGCGCAACCATTTGCGCTGCACTACACTTCTTTACAGAGCCAGGCAAGGCCACACGAATCAGGCCTCGCGTGGTTTTGTAAACCCCAAATAAGCATTTGCACTGCGCTGCATCGCCTAGCGCGATGCGAAGGTTTAGTAACTCTGAGCCCAGGTGTCCAGGATATGACGGATGTTATGTTATTTCCTTCGTAAAAATGAAGATGCTCCAATCCTCAGTCTTCTCAGCGATTGTTTGTTTATTTAGCATATGAAACTTCACATCACCCACCTCCAGCTCACAGAGAGGACTAGGCCAGTGCCTCACTCAACATTCTCCCAGTTCCTGCTCACCTCACACTTTTACATTCCATACAGAAAGAGCCAACTAACCACCCCCTTGTTATTTACAGAAAAACACCACTCGTAACCATTCTTCTAAAATTAAAAAATATACAAAGAAATAACACACAACGGAACAACCACATCACTTACACACTAACAACACATATCGCCAAAGAAGAGATACAGGTTACAGAAAAAATTCAACGTCTTACGAAATATTCCCACTCCCAGCTCCATTGATCTATAAGGAGTCCAGTGTCAACTAAACGAAGTCCTTCATCCGCCCTGGACTTTTCTTGATCATTCGGATCTTCTAAATTTCTCCCCTGTGCACGCTCCCGTGTTTTGTTTAGATTTATACTATCAATGTCCTTGACCGATGGCTCTGTATCAGGGCTTTCTTTACTTTCACTCACCTTGGCTAAACACGATATGCTTCACTCCTCCCCATGGATTAACTTAACCACAACCCTCATGAATTTGACAAATGTTTAAGTCCGAAAAACTGGGAAACACCCTTCCTGACAAACTTGGGACACTTGACAAACCTCATCACCTAAATTCCACGACCTCTCTTTGACATCACACTTTCAGTCATACCACAACTTGTATGGGTTCTGATGCTTTAGCACTCTCTCCTTTTCACCACTTGTTCTGTGTCCAGTTCCAGGCTCCCTTCCTCCCAAATATGTTTATGTGATTTGTAGAGTGCATAGCTGCCCAAGGGCTTCCCAGCGCTGCAGAGAGGGTGGGGGGTCGGTGTGGAGGGACAATCATGGAAAGAGCCAGGTTTTGAGTTTCTTCCTGAAACTACGTAGGTCCTTCAGAAGCCTCAATTCAGTGGTCATAGAGTTCCAGCGTTTTGGGACCAGATGAGTGAAGGATCTCCCGCCCCAGCTGGCTCTTTTTATCCTCGTTGTGTTCATTAGGAAATCAGATGAGGACCTGAGGGACCTGTTGGGTACATAAGGGGAAACGAGAGACTGTAACAGGGCTGGGCCCCTACCGTGCATGGCTTTGTGGGCTAGGCAGAGTGCCTTGAACTTGACTCTGGATTGGACAGGAAGCCAGTGGAGTTTGCTCAGTGAGGCTTTCACTGACTCCTGCTTGGGAATCTTCAGTAGCATCCTGGCCGCCACATTTTGAACAACATGAAGCCAGTTGACTACATATATGGGGGCCCATAGGTACAGTGAGTTACCGTAGTCCAATTTTGAGACCACTAGTGCCTGAATCACCGTTCTCTGCGCCTAGACGGTAAGAAGGTCTTGTGGTGTCCTGCATATTGTATTTCTGTGTTCCCTCCTGTTGTACTCTTTATGGTATATAATGCTGGGATTGTTCTGTCCCTCTTTCTAGTTTAATGCTGTATTGGAATGGATGGGAACAGAGGATTAGAACATCAACTTCAGTTGGTGCTGATCCTCTGGGCCCGATAGACCTATGTACCTGTTTCTGCAATAAAGCTCCTGTCTAACTTATCCTGCTGTGGACAGCGTCTTTTCATTTGGCGACTAGCATGGGATCTGGAGCTCGCCTATCTGGCAAGTGTCTTCCTACTCAAGTCCTGCTTCAATAAGGTACTGTGTTTTGTTTTTCTTTCCAACGGGCCCAGGGATCGTTTTTTTTTTCTTCTACCATCTCCTTTACTGCCTATGACGACTCCGCGCAACTTGCACTAAATTATTTCCTTATTTTGGACTGGCGCCCGCTTTGCCCTCGCGCCTTTGCCTTCATTCAAATCTTTTACGAGGAGCCTCACGAACGCATCTACACGCGCCAGTGTTTGTGTTCAAACTTCACTGCGAACAATCTCTCGAGCGCTTACACACGCGCCTTACCTTTCAGCGAGGCTGCCCCGTCGTCACAAACTCTGGTTTCCTTGGACACGCAGTCCGACGCAACAAACCCTGGTCTCCTGGGATACGCACTGCCTGTCTTTGTGCGCTTGCATCTGCATTTTTGACTCTCTCCGTGTGTCCAGCCGTGGGAGACCGCTCCGGCATTGACGCACTACCTTGGACATTTCTTTTGGATTCTCCAAACTCCGGACGCCTTCTCCACGAACAGCTCGCATTTCCGACCGTGGGATATCGCTCCGGTCTTTCCTGTCATCTCGTTGCGTCACTTCCCGTGTACAAGGAAGTGCACGCAACAACAAGCACGTTAACGTCTCTTCAGAACTTGTAGATTCAGTGATCCACACACTTCCTTTGTACACGTGCTCCGTTGCTTAGCATTCTACAGCTACAAGAACATTTCTGAGATAGCACCAATCATTACTGCATCGTTTTCTTCTGCATCTCCAACGCCTGTGAACTCTGTGATTCTCACATCCTATCCAAGCCTCTAATTGTTCATTTTTCAAGTGTGTGTGAATTCAGCTATTCACTCACTTATTCTTGTGCTCTTCCTTCCGTCACACTCATTTGCTTCTCTGTCTTTCTTCTTTCCTGCTTTGTTCCTTTTCTTCCTGAACTGTTTATCACTGCACCATGCAATCTGTTACTCCTCCGAGCTATTTCTTGCAGGATCCAGGTGAACCACCACTAAAGTGGCGGTTATGGTTCAGATCTTTTAATGCTTACTTGGGAGCCATTGATGGCATGAAATTCAAACCCGATAGGAAACGCAGTCTTCTCTACTATTATTTAGGTGTAGAAGGCCAGAATGTTTTTGACCATCTACCAACATATTCTGGTCACGACAGCGGTGACATGGACGAATACCAACTAGCTCTCAAACAACTCAGTACTTATTTTGAAGGCAAAGTCAATTTAGTTGTGCACAGACACAAGTTCTTCACCCGTGTCCAAAATCCTAATGAATCCATTGATACTTATGTCACCGCGTTAAAGGTTCTAGCCAGTTACTGTGATTTTGATGATTTTACTCCTCAGCTAATAAGGGATCAAATTGTCTGCAGATGCTACTCCAAGAAAATCCAACAGAAAATTCAGTCTTGTAAGAATCCCCCCTAGATGATACTATTGACATCAAAAAGAGTATCGTAAGCTCAGAATTGGATTAAAAACAGTTAGAGTCCAATACTTACTCCTCTGTCGCTGCCGCTAATTCCTTTAGTAGCGCTCGACAGCTTACCAGTGATGTCAAATCTAAAAAGAGTAAGGACCTATTGGACAGAAATAATAAAAGTATGACTCCTGCACGGAACATATCTGGTTTTCAGTGCTTCAGGTGTGGCTCTCCTTCTCACCTCTCCAATTACAGAAATTGCCCTGCCATTGCCCAAGAATGCTGGAGTTGTAAGAAAACTGGCCATTTTGGGAATGTTTGTAGGGGTGGCAAACGTTTTCCATTAGAAGTGTTCAAGAGCTTGCTGTTACTGAGGGTCCTAAAAATTTAGAAAAAAGGGTTGAGGAGTTGTCTTTATCTGTTGTTTCAGTTGAATTCTTGGAAATCAATAATGTTCATACTGAAAAGAGATATAGGGATACTTTTGTTCAAGTGTCCATCCAGAGTCATGACATTCCTCTTCTCATTGACTCAGGAGCTAGAATCACCATTATTTCTATTGATAAATACAAACAAACTTGGTCTCACATGGTTTTGCTACCTCCTGATGTCATCACTACTGCGTTTGAGGGTAGCAGGATTGACCTTGCTGGCTACTTTTGGGCCGACATCTCTTTCCAGAACAAAACCATCCATGGTAAAGTTTATGTTGCTTTAAAAGGTATCAATGTTTTAGGGTGGTGGCATCAAGCAGAATTCGGTATGATCATTAGACCAGGTCAGAAGAATCCTGTCTCGTTAATAAACTCGGTTTCTCATTCTACTCAATGGAAACATAAATTTGAACCGATTTTTGAAAATAAAATTGGAAAAATCAAGGACTTTACCCATTCCATCAAGGTCAAAGAAAGTGTACCTCCTGTTAAGCACAAACTTAGAAATGTCCCACACAGTGTAAGGAACGATCTCTCCATATTGTTAAACAAAATGCTCAATGATGGTATAATTGAACCTGTTGATGCCACTCTCTGGTTATCTCCCATCGTTTTGGCCAAAAAGAGGTCTGGGGAACTTCGCTTATGCATTGATTTAAGATCTCTCCACAAAGCCATCTGGGTGGAGAATTTTCCTTTACCTCGCATTGATGATCTTATCACTGCCGTAGGTCGGTCCAAATGGTTTTCCAAACTGGATTTACGTTCAGCCTACCATTAGGTAGTTCTAGATGAACAATCTCGCCATCTAACAGCATTTGTAATACCTAATGGTACATTTCAATTTTGCCGCATGCCATTTGGACTGGCCTCGGCAGCTTCTGTGTACCAGAAAGTAATGACAAAAATGTTTCACAATGTTCCCAATGTTGTAATCTTCCAGGATGACATTCTAGTGTATACGGACACAGAGCTTGAACACAATCAAGTGTTAGATCTAGTCCTACAAACTCTCCAAGGTAATGGTGTGACTTTGAGAGAAGATAAATGTATCTTTTCAGTAAACGAAATTGAATACTTAGGTCATGCCCTTACCAAGGATGGAGTTACCACCCAAACCTAGTATCGTTGAGGGTATTGTCAATGCACGACATCCCGTGGACAAAGACCAATTACGCTCTTTCCTTGATTTATGTGAATTCTATTCCAAATTCATCAAGAATTTTTCCAGTCTCACTGAGTGTTTTAGGAATCTTTTAAAAAGAGGTTCAGAGTTCATTTGGACGGCCACTTGTCAGGAGCATTTTGTCCAAATCAAAGAATGCATCTTATCTGCTCCAGCTCTCCAAGCCTATGTTGAGGGTCGCGACACCTTTATCACTGTAGATTCGAGTGCCTATGGTATGGGTGCTGTCTTATCCCAAATAGATGGTGGAAAGGAAATCACGGTGGGGCTTGCATCAAGGAGGATGAAAGATGTAGAGTTGAGATACTCTGTGATAGAGAAAGAAATGCTGGCTTGAGTGTAGGGCGTTGAAAAGTTTAAGTCCTATGTCTGGGGAAGGAAATTTTGGTTAAGGACTGGCCATAAACCTTTAGTGGACATTCTCTCTGGCCTCAAGATAAAGAAATCTATGGTTAGACTGGCCAGGTTGTCCACCAAACTGCTGGAGTTCAATTTTTCCGTGCTTCACATCTCCGGTGGAAAGAATATTAAGGCAGACGTCCTGTCCAGGCTTCCTGTGGACAATTCTGAAATGAATTCCGATACGCCTGAAGACATTGAGGAATGCATCATTGCTAATGTGGACGACACTGTCATTTGCCCCGACATGTCACTTTGGCAGGTTGCTCTAACCAATGATCCCATCTTGAGGCAGGTCATAGATTTGGTTATCAAAGGTTGGCCAAAGGAGAGATCCCTATCCATTGATTTACAACCCTACTGTAAAATCTCTGATGAACTCTCTATTGAGAATGGTTTATTGGTTAGAGATAGCTAGCTTATTCCTCCTGATATTTTCAGAGTGAGAATGATGGAAACCGCTCACTCTGGCCATTTGGGTATGAAAGCCACCAAGCGCAGGATCAGAAATGACGTTTGGTGGTCCAGCATGGACCGTGACATTGATAATATGGTCAGGAATTGTGTCCAGTGTTCCTATAGTGACAAGCATCTGACCACTAGTACGCCTGTACCCAAACCTGTCCCGTTTCCAGCTAGAGTTTGGCAAAGAGTTGCTGTCGACCTTCTTGGTCCCTTTCATGTCTTGCCCAACTGCATGAGGTACTTTATTGTCCTAATTGATCATCTTTCTAGATGGGTAGAGGTAAGAGGCGTTTCTGAACCGAATTCCAAGTCTGTCATTAGTTTCCTGCAGGATGTCTTCTCTAGAGAGGGTGTCCCAGAGGAATTATTAACTGATAACGGGGTGCAATTTACCTCTGTTTCCATGCAAGAGTTTCTTGCCAAACTAGGTGTGAAACATCTACGTACTCCTCTCTATCACCCTCAATCCAATGGACAAGTTGAGAGGTTTAATAGGGTACAGGTTGAATGTGTGCAAAGCACTCTTAATAGCAATGGAGATTGTGAGACGGCTGAGAGAAACATAATTTGGGCTTATAGGACCACTCCCCACTCAGTTTCTGGTGTGATTCCCTTTGAGTTGATGAGGGGCAGAAAGGTTTCTTCTTCCCTGTGCCCCTTTTGGAAGCTCAGAGCTATTGAGAGTGACTGTCATGTATCCTCTGAGGCTTCTAGGGCTAAGATTACCTGTGACAATTTTAATCATACCAAATATGAAAAGATCTGTCACTCAGGGAAAATGAGAGTAGTTAAGTTTGCTGTAGGAGATTTAGTCAGGGTCAAAGATCCCTTGTTACTGCAAAAAGGAAAGTCCAAATTTAGAGAACCTCGCTGCATTGTGGAGATTAAGGGCCACGCTGTTCGTCTTAACAGTGGTCAATGGTGGAATGTTTCACGCCTAGCCAAGGTCACACAGTGTGGTAATATTTCAGGTTCGCAGCCTATGAATTCTTTTGATTCTAGCTTACGGAGAAGTTGTAGGGCAAGAAGAGTTCCAAGCAAACTTCGTGATTAGTCACTGTTTTTCTTACTGCATAATTTTTTTTGTTTGTTTTTTTTTTTTTTTTTAAAGGGGGAAATATGTGGTGTCCTGCATATTGCATTTCTGTGTTCCCTCCTGTTGTACTCTTTATGGTATAGAATGCTGGGATTGTTCTGTCCCTCTATCTAGTGTAATGCTGTATTGGAATGTATGGGAACAGAGGATTAGAACACCAACTTCAGTTGGTGCTGATCCTCTGGGCCCGATAGACCTATGTACCTGTTTCTGCAATAAAGCTCCTGTCTAACTTATCCCGCTGTGGCCAATGTATTTTCAGGTCTATGATCTTACGGATCAAGCGAAGGATACCGAAGCAGGTAGCTGAGAGTTTTTTTAGCTTGGGTATCCATAGAAAGATTCTGGTCAAGCCACATCCCAAGGTTCTTGACGGAGGGCTTGGGGGCGGGGGGTGCCCCAGTTGTCTGGCCAGCTGATCCTTTCTTAAGGGTCAGTGCAGTTACCCAGGGACATAAGCTCAGTTTTCTCCCCGAAAAGTTTTAAACTGCAGTTGGCCACCCATTTAGCTATTTTTTCCATGCATGGAACTAGCTGCAGGTGATTGGAGTTGGTAGCAACAGACACTGAGATTACCAATTGTGTGTCATCGGCATAAGACACAATTGACAGTCCAAACTCCTCTACAATTTGTGCCAGAGGACTCATGTAAACATTAAACAGGGTGGGACTGAGTGCCGATCCCTGAGGGACTCCATATGGGGCAGCGAGCGTGTCCAAGAAGAGGCCCGATTCCATACATTGGAAAGATCTTTCACATAGGAAGGAGGACAACCATGGGATAGCCTTATCCTGAATCCCAATCTCCCCTAGTCTTTGTAGCAAGATGCTGTGATCAACAGTATCAAATGCCGCACTTAGATCAAGAAGAAGAATGGCGGCGGTACCCCCCTGGTCCAATATCATTTTGAGTTTCTCAGTAACTAGGAGGAGAGCGGATTCCGTGCTGTGTTTAGGACGGAACCCCATCTGGGATTGGTGCAGAATATTATTCTACTCTAGGAATTGTGAGATTATGCCATTTACGTGTTTCTCAACGACTTTGCCTAGAACGGGGAGCAATGAGATGGGGCGGTAATTCCCCAAAATAGTGGGATCAAGATGGGGTTTCTTGAGCAGGGGCTTTACAATGGCGTGCTTTCATTTTTTTGGCACTATCCCGGTGCTCAGGGATAATGAAATGAGATCTGCCATTGTGGAGAAAACCGGCTCCCCTCCTTGGAGAAGAATGTGAGGGGGGGGGGCAGGGTCAAGAGGTGAACCTGATTTGATGTACTTTAGGCTAAGACCCAGCAGTTCCGTACAAAGAGCCGGAAAGGAGTCAAGAGTTGGGGCGGTTGAAAGGGGGGAAAGGTCTGGACTGTAGTGCTGACATGGGCTGTCAAAGATTTCCTGTATGACTTCAGAGTCACCCGAGGGGTTCAGGTGCAGTGAGTTATAGATAATTTCCATTTTATTCCTAAAGAAGGAGGGGAACTCATTGTGTCTCTCCCCGGAGGATTGGGGGGTGGGGGTACTCTGTTCAATGGTAGTGAGGGACTTTAAGATTTTGAAAAGCTCTTTGGGGGAGTTGGCGGCCATATTGATCCGTTCTTCATAGTATTTTGTCTGAGCTTCCTTAATATCATTGTGATATTGTCTGATCTCGTTTCTGTACAGCGTCTTAAGATCAGGGGCATAAGTCTTCCTCCAGTCTTGGTGTGTCTGTGAGCCCAAATACTCTCTCACCTCACATTCTTCAGAGGGTCTCCCATGTGAATGGCTCTAAGCACACAGTCCTTTATCAACCCGTTCGTCCTCTCCACTAGCTCATTTGCTTGAGGGTAATACAACGCTGTCCTACAGTGGGAAATAGGCAAATATTTACGGATGTCACACATATCATGAGAAACAAACTGATCACCATTGTCAGTTACTATGCTGTCTGGTGCCCCTTCACCATCAAAAGCATCTCTCAAACATTTCAGAATATGGGAAGTGCTAACAGTGCTCATACATCGAGTTCAAATATACTTGCAAGTGTTATACACCAGCACAACCACATATCTTTCAGTCATCGGTGAATTATCAATTCGTTCTACTATGTCTAGATGCAACTCAGATCATGGTTTCTGTGAACTTTCTGTAAGGGACAAAAGATCTTTCCTCTCCTCTTTGGACCTATCAGCCCTGACATCCTCTACACAATCCTTCACACTATACGCTACCATTTTATCCATGAAAGGCCACCAATATATTTCTGTCACACAGGCTTTGGTTAAGTTCCTCCCTAAATGGCCTTCATGAGCCAAACTTACCATTTGCTCTCTTCCTTCTTCACGGTGGTATCCACACAACTCATCTATGGCATTGCAGGGCAGTTCCTCTTTCTCAGTCAGGTATTAATGCTCTGGCCATCCATGCACCACTCTTTCCTTGACTCTTCCCAAAAAAAGTCCTTCACCTTAACCTGCTGCATTCTATCTCACACAAGGCTTCCCTTCGAACTCTCAACATGGGAGTTTCCTCGTGCCCCTGTACCGAAGGGGTTTGTGGTAACCTTGAGAGGCAATCTGCTGGTTTAATATCCAAGCCAGGCAAATACTCAACTACAAAATTATACTCCCAAACTCCCTCCATCCAGCTCTTTATCCTTGAAGATGCCCTTTCACTGTCAATGGAACAGAGAAGGGACCAGTAGGCAATGTAGGGAGTGTGCATGGAAGGCAGAGGCGGCTATGAAGGGAAAGGAGAACAGAACAGTAGGCAGAGTAGGGAGTGTGAATGGAAGGTAGTGGTGGCTGTGAAGAGAACAGATAAGGGAACATTAGGCAGTGTAGGGAGTGTGAATGGAAGGTAGAGGGGGCTGTGAAGGGAACAGAGAAGAGACCAGAAGACAGTGTAGGGAGTGAGAATGGAAGGTAGTGGTGGCTGTGAAGGGAACAGAGAAGGGACCAGAAGACAGTGTAGGGAGTGTGCATAGAAGGTAGAGGGGGCTGTGAAGGGAACAGTGAAGGGAACAGAGAAGGGACCAGAAGACAGTGTAGGGAGTGTGCATAGAAGGTAGAGGTGGCTGTGAAGGGAACAGAGAAGGGACCAGAAGACAGTGTAGGGAGTGTGAATAGAAGGTAGAGGTGGCTGCGAATGGAACAGAGAAGGGAACAATAGGCAATGTAGGGAGTGTGCATAGAAGGTAGAGGGGACTGTGAAGGGAACAGAGAAGAGACCCGAAGACAGTGTAGGGAGTGAGAATGGAAGGTAGTGGTGGCTGTGAAGGGAACAGAGAAGGGACCAGAAGACAGTGTAGGGAGTGTGAATAGAAGGTAGAGGTGGCTGCGAATGGAACAGAGAAGGGAACAATAGGCAATGTAGGGAGTGTGCATAGAAGGTAGAGGGGGCTGTGAAGGGAACAGAGAAGAGACCAGAAGACAGTGTAGGGAGTGAGAATGGAAGGTAGTGGTGGCTGTGAAGGGAACAGAGAAGGGACCAGAAGACAGTGTAGGGAGTGTGCATAGAAGGTAGAGGGGGCTGTGAAGGGAACAGTGAAGGGAACAGAGAAGGGACCAGAAGACAGTGTAGGGAGTGGGAATGGAAGGTAGTGGTGGCTGTGAAGGGAACAGAGAAGGGACCAGAAGACAGTGTAGGGAGTGTGAATAGAAGGTAGAGGTGGCTGCGAATGGAACAGAGAAGGGAACAATAGGCAATGTAGGGAGTGTGCATAGAAGGTAGAGGTGGCTGTGAATACAACAGAGAAGGGAACAGTCGGTAGTGTAGGGAGTGTGAATGGAAGTAGTGGTGGCTGTAGAGGGAACAGAGAAGGGAACAGAAGACAGTGTAAGGAGTGTGCATGGAAGGTAGTGGTGGCTGTGAAGGGAACAGAGAAGAGAACAGAAGACAGTGAAGGGAGTGTGAATGGAAGGTAGTGGTGGCTGTGAAGGGAACAGAGACGGGAACAGTCGGTAGTGTAGGGAGTGTGAATGGAAGTAGTGGTGGCTGTGAAGGGAACAGAGAAGAGAACTAAAGACAATTTAGGGAGTGTGAATGGAAGGTAGTGGTGGCTGTGAAGGGAACAGAGAAGGGAACAGTTGGCAGTGTAGGGGTGTGAATGTAAGGTTGTGAATGCTGTGAAGGGAACAGTTAGCAGTGTAGGGAGTGTGAATGGAAGGTAGTGGTGGCTGTGAAGTATACAAAGAAGGGAACAGTTGGCAGTGTAGGGGGTGTGAATGTAAGGTTGTGAATGCTGTGAAGGGAACAGTTGGTAGTGTAGGGAGTGTGAATGGAAGGTAGTGGTGGTTGTGAAGGGAACAGAGAAGGGAACAGTTGGCAGTGTAGGGGTGTGAATGTAAGGTTGTGAATGCTGTGAAGGGAACAGTTAGCAGTGTAGGGAGTGTGAATGGAAGGTAGTGGTGGCTGTGAAGTATACAAAGAAGGGAACAGTTGGCAGTGTAGGGGGTGTGAATGTAAGGTTGTGAATGCTGTGAAGGGAACAGTTGGCAGTGTAGGGAGTGTGAATGGAAGGTAGTGGTGGCTGTGAAGGGAACAGAGAAGGGAACAGTTGGCAGTGTAGGGGGTGTGAATGTAAGGTTGTGAATGCTGTGAAGGGAACAGTTATCAGTGTAGGGAGTGTGAATGGAATGTAGCGGTGGCTGTGAAGGGAACAGAGAAGAGAACAGAAGACAGTGTAGGGAGTGTGAATGGAACGTAGTGATGGCAGTGAAGGGAACGGAACAGTCAGCAGTGTAGGGGTGTGAATGGAATGCGGAGGTGCTGCGAATTGAGCAGTCAACAGTGTAGGGATTGTGACTGTAAGGTGAACGTGACTATGAAGGGAACGGAGAAGGTGATAGTAGGTACTGTAGAGAGTGTGGATGGAAGGAGAAGGTTACAGAGAAAAGAACACCAGGCAGTGTATGGAGGTAGGAAGTGACTGGGAAGGCAACGGAGAAGGGAACAGTAGTGTGGGTGCTATTTATGAACATTATAAAATTTTATGGTGGATATTTACGATACATTCTTGTTAAGTACTTGTATAAACATAACCAAAAGAAACAAGCATTGGCATAGCCAATAGGTCTCGCCTTTGGGACCTTGTAAGTGTTTAGCCATGCAGCACACTATCCGAGGTGCTGTGCCACCAGGGATTGAACAGCAATACAATTACTACACACTGAGTCATGCAGTCTAATTCAGGAATACATGTTTGCTTGAAACACGGAAAGGAAAGTGTATCAATTAAAGTGCACAGCTTAAAATATTTTGCAAAGGACGCCCTACTGCTCCTTAGCCTTTAAACGAGGTGGGCCCCGGGATGGAGCAGCAAGACTATGGTGGGTGGCAGGGGTGGTTTGGGATCGTTTAAGAGTTTAAAACACCTACGTGAGAGCAGTACATTATGCATAGCACTACAAATGCATTAGTTGCTCACTCAAGGATTCCACACACGCAACAGAACATACAGCAGTCACTGGCAAACCAAACCTCCTTGTATGGGCGTTCACAATTTAATGGTCTAAAGTAGGCCCGATTGTGTATTTTGAGAGTGAGGTCGGAATCCGAGCATGTTAGCGCAAACTTGACCCGAAGGTATTGGGTATCAGAGCGCTTTACACGAGCACCAGTTGCCTTACATGAGAACACATTCATTTTTGTTAGGCACGGGGAGATTAAGTGATTTGCCCATCACCGGGACTACTGTGAAACATGATGCAGTAAGCACCGCACCCCCCACCTTCCATTATGGAGTGATTCCTGGGACCACCTGTCAAGCTGCCTTCATCTCCTGGGAGCTGTGATGTGAGTTTTAATAAAGTAAAAGGGTGTCACAGCAATCGGCATGTGTAAACTAAGTTTCCTCTAGTCCCCACCTTTCAAAACGACTGTGGCTACTTTTGCCAAAATTAAACTTTCCCAGAACTAACCCCTTTGCATTGATTCCTTGTCCCTTTATGGAGGTGGAAGGGTGTCATATTGAGCCAAAAATTACAGTTCTAAAAGACTTGGACCCAAAACGAGCAGATTATTATTATTTTTTTACATGCTTATTTTACACACAGCAAAGTTTAACTGAGTTCAGAAATGCCTGAAAATTGACAATATTCTGGACAGAGCTATGGAATCCATCACTATTAGAGAGCTTTCCATAAACACCACTTAAACTATTTGGCAGGCTTTGCTGAACCTATTTATTTTCAGTTGGTGCAGCAAATCTAGCGATTCGCCCAGACTCGGATGTTGAGTGTACGGGGAGCCTCGAACCCTGCTCCTCAGCACCAAAGTCGGTAGCTCTCGCTGTTACGCCATATGGTGTGCCACGTGTTAGACCCATTCTGTAACTGCTTTCAGAGAGTAACAAAATGTGCTGGTGTGTGATTTTGGACATTGGTACTTGCTGTTAAATGCTTGCTCTTTCTCGAGCTCGTTAAGCAACAGAAGAGATCAAACATAGGTCCCGCCCGGGACATTCACGCAACTAAAGGGAATGTTCCCACCATTTTATAAGTACCCTGGGGGCATATCAAACTTAAATAGGGTTTACAAATCTGCCTCACGCGATGTTAAGCGTGTAATCGATGACTTTTCCAAGCGTGTAATGTGAGACTTTTCAGTCACTTTTGCTGAAACCCGGGACCTTTAGATCTTCAGTTTACGCTCCCCCCACCGAGCTATTATGGCCAATTCTCTAAATTAGTGAGGGGGCTCCGCCCATCCCAACTTGTGCCATAATCATCTAGCCAAACTCTCTTTTTAGTGTCCCTGTCCCTCCGCCCTTATCTGAGGTACGCTGCGGGGGGAACATTGGTTGAATAATGCCTGCAAAGACCCTAAGCGCTTTACGTGAACACCAGTTACTTATGCCACACCCTACTTTTACAGCAGAAGTGAAGAGGAGGGTTGACATCTTACTCATTCATTACTGATACTTTTGACTTGCGGATTATTGATATCATGTGAGCTAGGCTAAGTGGGTTAATGAAAGCAAACCTGAACTTCAACCCCCAGAATGCACTTCGTTTTCACACAAAAGCCACGGACTATAAAACAATGTCCATGAGGATATGGCGTGAGGTGACCACCCTTGGGATGCTCCATGCACCAGTTTTTAGCTTAGAAGAAGTAATCAAAACATAAAAATGAATGAGTTTTTCCACCCCTCGACCATTACGACGTGGAGTTTTTTTTTTTTTTTTTTTTTGGGTGGGCCAATTCATTATAAAGCTCTGTATGAATGTTTTAATCAGTCCTCGGACATTGTGTTAGTAGAAGTCTCTGACCTTGTGTCTTTGTGTATTATTTGAGGCGGAGGAGCCCTATACCAGAGAATCGAACCTGGTTTCCGAGTTCCAAAGGAGGCAACGCTCTCAGTTTGGCCACATCGCCTCCAGGTCCTTGAGCTCCACAGGATTGCCGAGGCTTTCCGGGGATTCAGAGAAAATACGCCCAGATGAGCATCAGACCCTGCCTAAATAAATCAGCTGTTTCTTTTGGGTATCGCATCTGAAAGACTGCCGCGACGTGCGCCGAACGGCTGCAGAAGAAAGACTCTGTTGGTTCGCCGTAGTGAACAATACCGCCTTTTTGCAGCCTCTTCGTCGCAATGAAAGGGAGAGCGGATTTCCACTTACATCTGCACCAGGAAGGTTTCCTTTGAGCGATCTTACGATTCTCTTCTCTCTCTTTGTTCTCAGACCCAAAAGCTGGAAAAACTAGTAAAGAAAAAAAAGGCGGCGCACCCAAAAAACAACCAGTGGTGCGCACGCACCACAGAGGAGCGGGGGGGGAAAGGGAGCGCGGCAGTGAGGCGAACGCGCGCTGCTGCGCGTGCTAGACACCGGTGGGAATGGGCGCGGCAAAGGCGGGACATGCGCCCGCCTTTGCCCAATTGCGTGCTGTCTTTCTTATAAAGACGCACGCAAAGCCCAATAGCCGGGGGAAAAACGAAAAGCACACGCACGAGCGTGTGCGATTCCTAGGTCAGCTTCTAAACCCCCTACATGAGGTCTCTCGCTGCGCGAGCAGTGCTGCGCACTGCAACACTAGGCGCGAGACCTAAAAATGTGGAAAACCACAGAAGTTGGTAGCGCTGTGTTCCTGCCTTTCCCAGGGTGTGGTTTGTGTTTATTGCACAAATGAACTATTCAAGTTACATGGAGAGCGAGGTTTCTTCCATTTGCACATGCAGAAGTGTTAATCAGAGCCGGACTGGCTGTATCGGGCATCAGCGTTTCCCCGGGAGGCTGGAAGGGTAGTGGCTAGTTTTGTAGTGGTGGGGGACGGTTTTGCAGTGGTGCTGCAATTTCAGCCTCCAGTAACAAAAGCAGCAGGCAAGCATTTCCAGCCTCCAGGGGCCAGGCAGTTCTTCTTCAGGGGCTGGTCTGAGAATATTGCCAGGGCTGCTTTGGGTTCTCAGTCCGGCCCTGGTGCTAATGACATCGATCCAGCAAAACGGCTGGGTAGGGAAGAGACATTGGGCACCCTTTGGCTTTCTGAAGACGTCACATTTGCTGCTGCCTGGCTAGGCAAGCTGGGAGCAGTGATCACCTCTTGCACGGCCCTTTGCACGTTCCCTCTCTAGCACTGCCAGCAAGGACGCATGTGTGAGAACCAAAGGGCAAGCCAGGGGTAGCACCTGCTACTAGTCACTACCTCCAATGGTGTCCATGGCACTGCCAATGCGAAGCTCTTTTAAGACCAGAATAAGCCTAAAACCTCCAAAGATCGGAGCCATGGACTCAAAGAGTTCTATAGACTGCGCTGTGTTTACTTCCAGATTCGTAGCCTTTGAAGTCATCTTAAATAAACATGTCTGGCGTATTTTCATAAGGGTCGCCCTGAGTCCCTGACAACACTCCCTGCGCCCAATCGGAGAGACCAACAAATGCCACCTGACGCCCCACCTTCAGCTCCGCCCTGAATTAGACAAACAAAAGCACCCTAAGAAACTAGTGGCTTCAATTTCTATTAATGGTGGGAGTGGCTTACTCCCACAATTATAGCACAGAGATATTTACATTTCCCAAAACGTAAAATTAAATCCACAAATTTGGGCAAGCAAATTTAGGACTTCCAATCCCAAAAACGTTGCCTCGAGCTCTGACAGCAGGATATGATTCTCAGCCTACAGGACGAGGGCGGGGGTTGGGGCTGGAAGGTGCCCAGGGCAGGGGACTAATAGCCACAGAGGCAAAGGAGCAGAGGAAGAAAGGTGTAAAAAGCTGGCCTGGTATATGATGTCCACTAATGTAAGTGGGCACCCTGCACCAGTCCAGACAACCCTTATGGTGATTTAAGAGGTCTTAGACAACCTTAGAAAGCTCTCTAAGTGGTAGCTGTGGAGAGCAGCCTTCAGACTTAGTCCAGAAGGAGTGTAAAGCAGCTTGTTTTACAAGAATATAATCTTATAGTATAGATTAAGTGAAAAAGAACCACACAAGGTATTTATAAAAATATGTATCTATTATATAATACTCTCTAACACGTTTAGATATCTCCTACCCGGAGATAAACACAATGCAAAAAATACTTTGCAAAGAAATACAGTAAATAGCACAGAATACACAGTGGTCCCCAGGGGGGGACCAAACCATATACTAAGAAAGTGGTATAAGAACCACGACTCGGGTCAAGACAATGTCGAGAGGACGTAGAAGAGAAGATAGGGACCCCACGGAGAGCGTGTGCAGTGTGGGAACACGACCGCGTGCTCCGTACAACTCAACGTGTAAGTCACGGTTGGATTTTTAAAGATTAAGGACCCTTCCCAGTGGACCCTGTTGAAACCCTGTGGAAGACAGAAGGTTAGAGAGCCACCCCACCCATGGATACCCTAATACCCACATTACCTACACCAGGGAAGCCGGGTGCATAGGTGTGAAGTGGTGTCGGAAACCGCCGTCGAACCCAATGGAGGACTTCAGGCAAGTGCAGCTGCTGACGAAGGAGAAAGTGTCCGGTGGAATCCGAAGGTGGATTCTAGTTGAGAGAGGTACCTGCAAGCAGTGGGGACAGAGTCTATGTCACTCAGGAGTGACCAGGCGATCAGGAAGACGAACGCCCACCAATGTCGAGAGTTGCAGGAGAGTTGATGAGGACCTTGACTCTGCAGCTGCGAGGACTAGGCGGCGCTGAGGGAGAACAGGATGGATGTCGGATGTCGAGTGCTGAGGGGTCGGTGTCCGGCGGGAGCACCAACAAGCCCTGGCAAAGGCAACCAACGCAGAAGTCGAAGAAGGTGCAATGTCGGGACCATCAAGGTCCAGGGGGCTTACCACAAGCATGGGAGTCAGGGCAGGCCCCGAGCAATCAGGGGAGCCCAAAAGAAACAAAGGTGAGCCTCAAATGGACCCACAGGCCGGAGGCACTGGAGTCGCGAGAGGACAGTAAGCAGCTCACCAAAAGATGCAGGCCACGATGCAAAAAGATGCGGTGTGGCCGAAGATTCTGGTCACTGGAGATGCTCGAGGTTGGGGCTACTTGGAGCCCGAAGATCTTCTTGGAAGGAAGCCAACAAGCCTTTGCAACTGCAAGTGGACGCGGTGCACAGGGGTTCGGTTATTGCAGCTCCCACGAGGGATACTGACCTCACACTTGGTGAGAGGGCAGGGCAGGCCTCGAGAGCTGTGGAGAACCACCACCTGTGTTGCAGAACATTTCGGAGTTCGTAGGAGCCCAGGATCAGCAGACCGGTCGACTTAGTTGCGGTGCCTGCGAATGCAGGGAAGTGGCTCCTTCACGGGAAACAGCGTTTACAACATATTCGGTACAACGCGGTACCATTACAACGCGGTCAGTACAACGACCGCGTTGTTACCACGCATACCATTACAACGCAAGTCATTACAACGACTAGCTGTAGGGGGCTTTAGGTGTTGGATTTGCAATCCAACACCTTCCCTACTGCTGCACAGACTGGAGTTGGAATAGTAAATTATACTATTCCAAACTCCAGCGCCCCCTACAGTAAGTCATTGTAATGACTTGCGTTGTTATGGTATGCGTGGTAACAACGCGGTTGTTGTACTGACCACGTTGTAAAGGCAAGCGTTGTAATCGCATGCGTTGCAACGTCTTATATTCTTCCTTCACTACAAGGGGTATTCCTTCGGGTGTCTTTGATGCCCACAGGCTTTGGAATGTTCCTGTATGGTGCACAGGCACAGACGATGCAGCAGACTGGAAGGGAGATGAAGTCGAGCCCAAACGAAGTCCAGCGAAGTCCAGAATGCCCAGACGGTAGAGGAAGAAGAGGTGTCTGATCTGAATATTGTTCCACGACGAATCTAGGGACCCACCCACAGGTAAGCCCTTAAGTAACCTAAGGAAAGGGTTGGGACGATTCATGAAACCCTCCCAGAGGAGGGTCTGGACAGGGGGGAGGTTACTCCCATGTCTTTTGTCCAGTTTCACGCCAGAGCGGGAGCCGACGGCTCCCAGAGCTGCTTTGAACTGGACTATGCATGGGGACACCAAATGTGCCCCTCATCCAGACTGAGTGGCGCTGGCAAGCACACCCACCCTGCCCCAATACACTAAATCCTGTCTGGGAGGTGGTCACACCTCCCTGTGACAGGATGCCTATTGTTCTGCATTCCCCTGCTCGAGCTTGGCTCAACAGCAGAAGGGCAGAATCGTGTCTCTGGTCGGCAGCAACCATTTTGTGCTGTCAGAGTCTAGAAGGCTGGTACCGGGAGCACTGAGAGCCTAACGGAGGACTCTTCTAGTCCTTGGAATCATACTCCCACACCGTTTACGGTGTGGGAGTATGATTCCAACATGTTTGATACCAAATATGATAGGATTCGTTGCAGCCAGTTTCGAGATGGTCATCGTGTAATTACGCGGTGCCCCTCTATATAGTATATGGCTGCTTCACTTACAACCCGGGAGAATGGACTCCGTATGCTGTAGGGGTGTCCTGCCCATGCAGGGGCACCCTCACACTTAGAATCAAGCACCCTGCCTTCAGGATTGATAAGGCCTGCTATAGGGGTGACTTATAGGTTTTAAGTGCAGTGACCCCAGATATAGGAAACCTATATCTGTAGTAAGTGGTGCTAGCACCAGCTTACACAGGCTGCAATGGCAGGCCTGTAGTTCTATTTTGAATGGTCTCCTATGGGTGGCATAATGCATGCTTCAGCCCATGGGAGACCTCTGGGGTACCTATGCCCTGGGTACCTTAGTACCATATACTAGGAACTGGTAAGGGTACCCCAGTATCCAATCTGGGATGTACCTAAGTACTGAACATACCAATTTAAGGGAGAAAGCAGATAGACTGGGGTCCTGATTAGCAGGATCCTAGTCAGACTAGTGAAATACAGCTTAGCACCAGGCTAAAGGTGGGGGTAACCCTAAAAGCAGATCCTACTTTCCTACAGAAGGGCTTCGAAAGGAGGGAAGCGGCAAGAAATGCGGATTAGAATGAAGACTTTGTGTTGAGATGAGGGTTGCAGGGGGCAGAAACATCAAGCGATAAGTGAATAGGGCGTGATCAGAGTGTGAAGGAAAAAAGCTGGGTGAGGAGCAGGTGAGATGAAATAAGGGAACAGTGGTGGGAGTGGGTGAAAGAAAGCAGTGTATGTGTTTTAACATGATTTTGTGAGGTCTAGTTCAGATGGCCACGTATGAGGGGGAGAGGAGGAAAACCAATATGGATGGCTTAAAATTCCTGATGCACCCAGTTTCATCGTTTTATGGTCACTGTGGCTTTAAGACAGGGACCAATCAACCATATGCAATCCAGTCTTGGTCCCGCCCCAAAAGGGTCAGTTCGGGCAATTGGTATGCGACAGCCCCACTTGAAAGACACCAAGCACCCCTTGAAACACTGCAGCCTTACTGGCCTTTGTCGCTGAGATACTGATCGAGTTCCTTTGGCACAGTGAGCATCTGCCCCAGGGGCGGGCACACACTTGCCAGCTTTGGCACCTTTTTGACAATAACCACAAGCATTGGCAAAGCCCACAGGCCTGGCCTCAGCGAGCTGCTGCAATGGTTACTTTTCTTTTTTAATTTTCATTTTATGCCTTTTGAACAAAAATAAATGTAAAAAGAAGCAGGCTGCCATCTAAATGTGGTTACGATATGGATGCAGTAAAATGTTAAATGTAAAAAAATCACGGATGCAGCTGCTTTACAAGTTCTATTTTTTTAAAAACGCCTTTCAGTTGTGCCATCTATTTTACTAATATATTTTTTGAAGCAATCTTCACCCAACCAACCACTCAAATTGTTGGCAGCTATAATGTCATTTAAAAACTTTATAACGGTAACTTTAAAAAGGAGACAGGAAATAAATCACCACTATTAGGTACTTAAAGTGCAGGCTAAATAAATAGCCATTTTTTAAAGATAATATTAAAAAATACACTTTTGAAATTCAACATTAAAAAGACTTGTTGCTGAAGAGAAAGGAACTACCTTTAAGTGGAGGTGAACAATAGACACAAACTTTGTGCACCCACTCAAAGCGAAGGGAGCCAGGGGTAAGGAGGGCTGTACGCTGTAGTGGGCGGAAACAAAATGTAAATGACAGCTGAACAGACCAATGGATTAAGCCTGCTGAGCAAAAGCTCCTCTATGTATATATATTTTGCTTGTATTTTTTGGAAGACAGTAGTCTAGTGAGAGAGCTAAAGCCGTCCTTAGGGCCAGACCAAAAAGTGATGTAGGCAATGCGTACTAGTCGTTGGTAAATTACGCCTGGACTGCCACTTTTGGGGCGGGGCCAAGACTGATCTGCATATGCTTGGTTCCTGCCTTCAATGGCACTGTGCAGGAAACAAGGCAACGGGGTGCACCCAGAGCAATTACCAGTGGTTAATTTAGTAATCTCCATCTACTACTGGTGCACAAGTGACCTCGTACAAGTGACCTTGCACTAGTGGACTTACACTTGTGCCGCTGAACAGGTGAACTTACAACGAAGCAAGTTGTCTTGAACAACAAAACAGGGGATTTGACTGTATGAAATGTTACCTCAAACCATCTTTCCATTTCACGAACCCCCTAACTGATGCTACACATTGTGGTCCCAGCTTTGTACTGCTGAGTCCGCATCGCACCAGTGGTCTGTCAATATATGTATTCTATTGTTTTTCCATCAGGCTCCGTGGCAGGTAAAACATGGACGTGACTGGACGGTGCACGCAACATTGGGTCAACAACTGTGAGAAGATGTGTGGGCCCTTCAAAGAGAGCCACCTGAGGCCACCAGGCCGGGGGGGCTGGCTGCGCCCTCATCAGTTTATGCTTCACATGGAGCTGAGCAGCAAAAGACAGCGATTGAGCGGTCCTTGGGTTCTTTACACTGAGGTCTCGTTTTAGGAGTGCACATTATCGACTGTTACTTTCCCAAATTTCAGATCACGAGTCTTCCTATAAATATTGGACCAACTGGGAAAACCGCAAACTCTTCCCATGTGCGATAAGGTAACTTTACAAACCACAAGCTATAAACTTAGACAATGCTATTAGCATATAGCGTTTAAGGCAAATAAACGCAGTTTCAAAGCGCCCCCAAGTAGTAGCTGAATTGTGCTCGAAATCACACCAGCTGTCAGGCAACTGAGCTGAGACTTGACGGCCCACCTTTCCGTGCACATGGGCTACAAAACTCAAACACAGCACCTTCTTCTACTGCTTCCTTTTCGGCTACCATGGGCTGGCCTCCCTCGGCAGTGCCCACCTGAGCCCGGATGCCAGCCTCTCCCATGCCAGGAAGAGAAACAACATGATCTGTTAAAGGGTGATTTAATCCCAGCTTGATTGTGGGGAGCAGGGAACTGTCGATCCACGTGCTAGTATTTCACTAGGCCGCAAAGGATAATAACAAGGAGCCCCTTAGGCAGTATAAACACAAGTGATTAGCACTAATTACTGTTAATTAGTGCTCATTATACTTTCATGGGACGAGCCACTTCTCCCTTGAATAAATGTCACCCAGACTATGCCTCTCTTCCGAGACCTTCCTGGGGCGGTGGTGCAGGCATTTACGGACAGGCTGAAGCATCTTTGTTCTGTATGGCTCTCATATAGCGCCTCTAGCGATTATTTCAGCCTCTGAATCTCATAACCCACTGCTATGACATAGCCGCAGCTGATCACTAAACTGGTACCCACTGTTGTGATGTCATAAAGGCCTTGGAGGGGAGGCTGACTGGACTCCTGAGAGTCTGTCACTGCAGCTCTGCTCGTCTGCTTTGACTGAAAGCAGGAAGCACAGCTGCAGGAGGGGGGAAGGTACACGGGGAAGTGGTGGGGGCCGGTCAAGGATGGCAAAAATTTTTTTTTTTTTTTTTTTTAAACCTTTGGGACAGGGATACATGACAGAGGCCATGTTATATATGGCTCCCCCATTACTCCTCCTAAAGCAAGGGCAGATGATTTTGGCGCCGTACAGAACATTAAACTATAGATGTGTAAAAAGAGAATTAGGGGGATGTTTTTAACCTCGGGGTTCTGAGTGACATCATAGACAACTCAAACTTCGCTCTCGTCTGTTTGATGTCACTAAGAACCCCTCAGTGAAAAACATCCCGTAATTCACGGTTACCCATCTATAATTCTACATATGGGCTGGAGAAAAAACACTTATGTGACTGACTGTACCCTAGGCCTACCAGTCTTTTTGGCCCACTAGCATGTCAGGTAATTTCCTGATTTCTATTAAAGCTAGTCCGCCTCTGGCCTTAGGAAAGCGCTGAAACAAACAAAAACAAGCATTGGCAAAGCTAACAGCTATGGCCTTGACGAGCATGCAGTGTCAGACCTGCCAACTCACACAGTGGTACCATACACGATATAAGCCCCCTTCACAGAGACTCCTGGTGAACAGCCAATATCACACAGTGGCACAAAGGAGGAGCCAGAAACCCCTTCACAGAGTGGGTTTCCATGCTTCAGGCCCTGCACTGCCGATGTCCATTACAGGGTGTGAAACTCCTTAGGACATGTGCAGCAGACTTAGAAGCTTTTGATTTTTTCCTTCTTTTTTTAAAGTGGAGAGGTTTGGGGCAGCGGGTAGACATGGCTGAGGCTGTGCTCGATATTATGCCCCACCTTACCCAAGACTATGCCCCCTTCAAGCACACAGTGACTTTTTCTTTTAGAAGTTGGTAGAACTGCAATATTTCTATTTGTTATTTTTTGCAAAGTGTATGCACGTGCCAAAAACAATTTGGCAAAATATGAAAATAAAGGTATGGTCCACCAGAACAGGCATGCCTGTCTCAACACTGAAATGTACTCCTCTTAAGGCATCTGTGCGCATGTGATCAGGAAAAATGCAGACATTCCCAGAGCAAAAGAGCCAATGGTTGAAGTGGGCTGACCCATTGCTGGAAATAGAAGAAAATTACTCAGGAACCCATAAATTGGGGGTCAGAGTGTGGCAGAGAAAAGGGGGTGGAGTTGCGAGGGTAGGAGCTTGAAAAGCAGAGTCTGACAGTCAACTTATACATTTATTTAAAAAAAATCTGCTGCAAAGAAATTGGCAACAAGGACAAATGTAACAGCAAATCTGTTCTAGCTTACTTAATTGGTCATAAAGAAGCTGCATTTAAAAATATCTTACACGGTTGACACCTGCTGCAGAGAGGTTTGTGTGACCAGCAATTTTGAGGGGATTATAATCAGTGGCGGCCGGCATGGATCGGGGGGATCTAAGAGGGTTTATAAAAGGAAAAAAACACGTACATTCCCTCCGTCTCTCCCCTGGGGCCGGAACAGGAAGCACCCAGGCTCCTCTGAGCCAATCACAAAGCTGCAATGTAGCGTTGTGATTGGTCTGAGCGCTGTGGTTCGGCGCTCAGCCAGGGAATGGGAGCCTGAGCATATTCTCCATGCAGGCTGTAATGCAGCCTGGGTGGAGAACATGCAAAGTGTGCATGACGGTTTGGACGGCCCGAGAGGGCCGGTGAAACATTCATGCGCACTAGGAGTGGGCAAACCACTCCTCCCCCTGCTCCTCTGTCATCAGAGCTGCCCCGCCCGCAAACCTGCTGCAGCAGGAAAACATAAAATGATAATAACCTCGAGTTATCATTTTATGTTTCCTTTATTTCACTGCTGCAAAGCAGTGGGGCGACCGCTGATTATAATAATGTTAAGATAATTCTGGTGGTTAATGCTGTCTTGGGAGAGTTCTGTGTTTTTTCCAATCACAGTTTTGACTCAAAGTAGCATATAGGGGTAATGGTCCTGCTGCAAAGCACATAGTGTAACATGCAGATCGCATATCTTTATTTTATGTAGATAGGTAAGTGGGTTGCTCTTGACACTAAGATCCTTTTGTTACTTCCAATTCATAAGTTGCAATCCTTCCAATATAGCACAGTGATCTATTTATCGACATCAAGGAGCTGCATGTAAACTGTAAGTGACAGGTTTAGATCAATCAATCAATCAATCAATCACGGCATTTATAGAGCGCGCTACTCACCCGGGAGGGTCTCAAGGCGCTGGGGGAGGGGGTAAGTTACTGCTCGAACAGCCAGGTCTTGAGCTGCTTCCTGAAGGAGAGATGGTCCTGGGTTCGCCGAAGGTGAGTGGGGAGGGAGTTCCAGGTCTTGGCTGCCAGGTAGGAGAAGGATCTTCCTCCGGCGGTGGTTCTGCGGATGCGTGGTACGGTGGCGAGGGCGTGGCTGGTTGATCGTAGCTGGCGTGTGGGCGTGTAGAAGGTCATGCGGTCGTTGAGGTACTTTGGGCCCAGGTCGTGGAGGGCCTTGTGTGCGTGGGTGAGGAGTCTGAACGTGATTCTCTTGCTGACGGGGAGCCAGTGCAGGTCTTTCAGGTGCACGGTGATGTGGCTGTGTCGGGGGATGTCCAGGATGAGTCGTGGCGGCGGCGTTCTGGATGCGCTGGAGTCTCTTTTGAAGTTTGGCTGTGGTTCCGGCGTAGAGGGTGTTCCCATAGTCCAGTCGGCTGGTGACGAGTGCCTGGGTGACGGTCTTCCTGGTTTCAGTGGGGATCCATCTGAAGATCTTGCGGAGCATGCGCAGGGTGTTGAAGCATGAAGATGAGACGGCGTTGACTTGTCTGGTCATCGACAGGGAGGAGTCCAGGATGAAGCCCAGGTTGCGTGCGTGGTCCGTTGGCTTGGGCGCGGTGCCCAGGGGCCGGGGGCCACCAGGAGTCGTCCCAGGCGGAGGGTGATGAGCCCAGGATGAGGACTTCCGTCTTGTCTGAGTTCAGTTTAAGGCGGCTGTTCCTCATCCAGTCGGCGACGTCTCTCATCCCGTCGTGTAGGTTGGCTCTGGCGGTGGTGGGGTCGTTGGTGAGGGAGAGGATCAGCTGGGTGTCGTCGGCGTAGGAGATGATGTTGAGGTTGTGTCGGCGTGCGATGGCTGCGAGGGGGCTCATGTAGACGTTGAAGAGGGTTGGGCTGAGTGAGGATCCTTGTGGAACGCCGCAGATGACTTCGGTGGCTTCGGATCTGAACGGGGGAGGCGGACTCTCTGGGTTCTTCCGGCGAGGAACGAGATGATCCATTCCAGTGCTTTCTCTCGGATTCCGATGTTGCTGAGGCGGTTCACTAGGGTGCGGTGGCAGACGGTGTCGAACGCCGCAGAGAGGTCCAAGAGGATGAGGGCAGCTGTTTCCCCGTTGTCGGTTAGGGTTCTGATGTCGTCGGTGGCTGCGATAAGGGCGGTCTCGGTGCTGTGGTTGGCCCGAAACCCGGACTGCGAGGGGTCGAGGATCCATTCGTCTCGAGGAAGGCGGCAAGCTGTCTGTTGACGGTCTTCTCGATGACTTTGGCCGGAAACGGAAGGAGCGAGATGGGACGGTAGTTCTTGAGGTCGGTGGGGTCCGCCGTTGGTTTCTTCAGGAGGGCGGTAAGCTCGGCGTGCTTCCAGCTCTCCGGGAAGGTGGCGGTGTGGAAGGAGGAGTTGATGATGTCCCGGAGATGGGGTGCGATGGTGGCGTCGGCTTTGTTGAAGTCGTGGTGTGGGCAGGGGTCGGTTGGTGATCCGGAGTGGATGGAGTTCATCGTGCGGGTGGTGTCTTCGGTGCTGATCGGGGTCCAGTTGCAGAGGGTGGTGGTGGCGGGCGTTGGTTCGGCGGTAGGGTGCGTTGTTTGTGCGCCGAAGCTGTTGTGTATGTCGGTGATCTTGCGGTGGAAGAACGCGGAGAGTGAGTTGCAGAGGTCTTGCGAGGGGGTGATGTCGTTGTTTCCGGCGCTGGGGTTGGAGAACTCTTTGACGATGCTGAAAAGTTCCTTGCTGTCATGGGCGTTGTTGTCCAGTCGTTCTTTGAGTGCCGACTTCTTGGTGGCACGGATCAGCTGGTGGTGTTTGCGGGTGGCGTGCTTGAGGGCGGTCCTGTTGTCTGTGGTCTGGTCGAGTCGCCAGGTTTTCTCGAGAGTGCGGCAGTTCTTCTTGGATTCCTTGAGTTCGTTGGTGAACCAAGGGGTTTTCTTGCTTCCGGGTCTGCTGGGAGGGCTTTTTAGTGGTGCGAGGTCGTCGGCGCAGGCGGTCAGCCACTTGGCGAGGTTGCTGGCTGCTTCGCTTGGGTCCGTTGTGTTGGTGGGTGTGTTCTGGCTGAGGGAGGCGGTGAGCTGCTCGGCGGTGATCTTGCTCCAGCTCCGGCGGGGAGCCTGTTGCGGGTGGTGGTGGGTCGCAGTCTTTCTGAAGCTGAAGTGGACGCAGCTGTGGTCGGTCCAGTGGAGTCCGGTGGCGTGGCTGAAGGAGATGTGCTTGCTGGACGAGAAGACGGGGTCAAGCGTGTGGCCGGCGTAGTGGGTGGGCGTGTTCACCAGTTGCTTGAGTCCGAGGTTGGCGAGGTTGTCCAGCAGGGTGGTGGTGTTTCTGTCGTTGTTGTTCTCCAGGTGGAAGTTGAGGTCCCCTAGGAGGATGTAGTCGGCTGAGGGCATGGCGTGCGGGCTGATGAAGTCTGCGATGTCTTCGCTGAATAGTGTGCGTGGTCCCGGGGGTCTGTAGATGAGGGTGCCTCGGAGGGTGGTCTTGGGGTCAGTGTGTATCTGGAAGTGTAGGTGTTCGGCGGCGGAGAAGGTCTCGCCGGAGTTAGTCGAGATGCGGATGGTGTTCTTGTGTACGATGGCGATGCCTCCTCCCGTCTGGTTGACGCGGTCCTTCCGGGTGATCTTGTATCCATCCGGGATGGCTATGGCGATGTCGGGCGCTGAGGAGGCGTTCATCCAGGTCTCGGTGAGGAAGGCGATGTCCGGTGCTGTTGCGCCGAGCAGGTCCCAGAGTTCCACGGCGTGCCTGTGGACGGAGCGGGTGTTCAGCAGGATGCATTTCAGGTGGTTGCTGCTGTTGCTCGACTTGGCGGAGGTGGTGCACGTCCGGGGGCAGGTGAATCGGCAGGCTTGGCAGGCGAAGGGTCCGTGGGTGCGTCTCGGTGAGGCTCGGTAGCAGGCAGGGTTCCGGCCGGCATTGAGTGCGGTGAGTGTGGCGGCGTCGTAGGTCCGTCGAGTAGTGTTGCGTTGGTGGGTTCCAGGGGTTCTGGCGCTGGGCGCGGTCCAGTCGCGGACGGGCGCAGACGGGCTTGCCTTAGGCGCGCCTGCGCGCGCGCGCAGCGGCGCGGCGTGCAGCGGCCGCCATTTAAGGGGAGGTGGGAGGGAGGAGCAGCTGGGAGGCGGGAGGCAGGGGCAGCGAATGGGCAGTCAGGGGGCGGGGCCGCAGGGAACGCAGCGGCTGGAGTGGCGAGAGGCAGCGGGGGCACAGAAAGGAAAAACAGGGGGAGAGCAGGCAAAATCACGGGCACAACAACAGTGGGGCAGCGAGGGGCACAGAAAGGAAAAACAGGGGGAGAGCAGGCAAAATCACGGGCACAACAACAGTGGGGCAGCGAGGGGCACAGAAAGGAAAACAGGGGGAGAGCAGGCAAAATCACGGGCACAACAACAGTGGGGCAGCGAGGGGCACAGAAAGGAAAACAGGGGGAGAGCAGGCAAAATCACGGGCACAACAACAGTGGGGCAGCGAGGGGCACAGAAAGGAAAAACAGGGGGAGAGCAGGCAAAATCACGGGCACAACAACAGTGGGGCAGCGAGGGGCACAGAAAGGAAAAACAGGGGAGAGCAGGCAAAATCACGGGCACAACAACAGTGGGGCAGCGAGGGGCACAGAAAGGAAAAACAGGGGGAGAGCAGGCAAAATCACGGGCACAACAACAGTGGGGCAGCGAGGGGCACAGAAAGGAAAAACAGGGGGAGAGCAGGCAAAATCACGGGCACAACAACAGTGGGGCAGCGAGGGGCACAGAAAGGAAAAACAGGGGGAGAGCAGGCAAAATCACGGGCACAACAACAGTGGGGCAGCGAGGGGCACAGAAAGGAAAAACAGGGGAGAGCAGGCAAAATCACGGGCACAACAACAGTGGGGCAGCGAGGGGCACAGAAAGGAAAAACAGGGGGAGAGCAGACAAAATCACGGGCACAACAACAGTGGGGCAGCGAGGGGCACAGAAAGGAAAAACAGGGGGAGAGCAGACAAAATCACGGGCACAACAACAGTGGGGCAGCGAGGGGCACAGAAAGGAAAAACAGGGGAGAGCAGGCAAAATCACGGGCACAACAACAGTGGGGCAGCGAGGGGCACAGAAAGGAAAAACAGGGGGAGAGCAGGCAAAATCACGGGCACAACAACAGTGGGGCAGCGAGGGGCACAGAAAGGAAAAACAGGGGAGAGCAGACAAAATCACGGGCACAACAACAGTGGGGCAGCGAGGGGCACAGAAAGGAAAAACAGGGGGAGAGCAGACAAAATCACGGGCACAACAACAGTGGGGCAGCGAGGGGCACAGAAAGGAAAAACAGGGGAGAGCAGACAAAATCACGGGCACAACAACAGTGGGGCAGCGAGGGGCACAGAAAGGAAAACAGGGGGAGAGCAGACAAAACGGGCACCGGGGCCACAAGCGGAGGGCGATCTTACCTACAGGAGCAGCGGGCAGACAACACAGGCGGAGCTGTGTGGTGGGGAGCGACCTACCTGGCAAGGTCAAGGGTCGCTCTCCTCAGCGTGCAGCGGCCGCCATTTAAGGGGAGGTGGGAGGGAGGAGCAGCTGGGAGGCGGGAGGCAGGGGCAGCGAATGGGCAGTCAGGGGCGGGGCCGCAGGGAACGCAGCGGCGGGAGTGGCGAGAGGCAGCGGGGGCACAGAAAGGAAAACAGGGGAGAGCAGGCAAAATCACGGGCACAACAACAGTGGGGCAGCGAGGGGCACAGAAAGGAAAAACAGGGGGAGAGCAGGCAAAATCACGGGCACAACAACAGTGGGGCAGCGAGGGGCACAGAAAGGAAAAACAGGGGGAGAGCAGGCAAAATCACGGGCACAACAACAGTGGGGCAGCGAGGGGCACAGAAAGGAAAAACAGGGGGAGAGCAGGCAAAATCACGGGCACAACAACAGTGGGGCAGCGAGGGGCACAGAAAGGAAAAACAGGGGGAGAGCAGGCAAAATCACGGGCACAACAACAGTGGGGCAGCGAGGGGCACAGAAAGGAAAAACAGGGGGAGAGCAGGCAAAATCACGGGCACAACAACAGTGGGGCAGCGAGGGGCACAGAAAGGAAAAACAGGGGGAGAGCATGCAAAATCACGGGCACAACAACAGTGGGGCAGCGAGGGGCACAGAAAGGAAAAACAGGGGAGAGCAGACAAAATCACGGGCACAACAACAGTGGGGCAGCGAGGGGCACAGAAAGGAAAACAGGGGGAGAGCAGACAAAATCACGGGCACAACAACAGTGGGGCAGCGAGGGGCACAGAAAGGAAAACAGGGGGAGAGCAGACAAAATCACGGGCACAACAACAGTGGGGCAGCGAGGGGCACAGAAAGGAAAAACAGGGGGAGAGCAGACAAAACGGGCACCGGGGCCACAAGCGGAGGGCGATCTTACCTACAGGAGCAGCGGGCAGACAACACAGGCGGAGCTGTGTGGTGGGGGAGCGACCTACCTGGCGATCCAACTGTCATTGTCTTAAGAACATTTTCTGTGCATTAATTTACAGACTTGTATAAATTTTTTTTTTTTACACTTTATTTTTCAGATAAAAAATGAATCACATTGCCTTGCATATAATCACTTTACAATCAAATCGACTCGTGCCTGACAGTTTCATTCTCAATGGTAGTTACTACAACAATCTGTACAGTGGTATAACCTAGTATTTTGACCAGTCCTCAGCGAGACCCCCCTACCCCCACCCCCAATCCCAATCGCAGTGACTAGACATTACGGTCAGCAGCGCCTCCCACAGAAAGCTTATTAACCACGACACCACAAACCACACTGCTCTCATAAAAGGATATCCGGGGAACTGGACACTATCCCCTCAGCCCACGCCCTCCGGAACTATTCCATTGTCTACCGGAGTGGCAGAGGCACGCTTAGTGGCCTCGAAGTAGGCCCTCAGTGGTCCCCAAATATCTCTGGGTCGCGATGTCGGAGGCATGAGGCTAGCGTATGTCTCAGCATTGGTGTTGCAGTACACCAGACTCCCCAGCCAATCCTGTAGCTGAGGATTGGTTTTCCTGCCCCAGTGAATGGCAACCTCTCTTTGGCTAGCAGTAATCCCAATGCTGCTAATTTCTGACTTTCTTAGGAATCTGAACTGTGTACCCTAAAAGAGCTATCTCGGGAGGGGAGCCAGTGGAAGGCCAATTATCTTCCCCAGTGTCGTATGTACCGCTAACCAGTAGGTCTGCAAGCGGGGACAAGTCCATGCTAGATGAATAAAATCCGCGCAGCGGGCAGTGCATTTCAAACAGGTGTGTGGCCTATCAGCGTCTATCCTGTGCGCCAGGGCTGGTGTGAAGTAAGCGCGACAAATACATTTAAAATGCAGCAACTTGTGGCGTGCGTTAAGTGAAATGTCCTTGGTGGCCTCGCAACATTTTGCCCATTGCTCATCTGTGATGGCGCTCCCCGTGTCCGCCTCCCAGGCCTGTCTAAGGCTGGAATCGTCCGCGGGCACCATCACAGCGCATGCCTTGTACATTTTGGAGATGAGGCGTGTGCCGCTAGGGGTCTCTAACACCAGAGTAAGTGGAGGGAAAGAGTCAGGCTCAACAGGATATGTGGGGAGCCCAGCACGCAGTGCGGATTTCATGCGGCTCATGAGGAATCGCGTCATGAAGTTGCAGTCGGTAAACCTGGCGTCCTCATCTATTGAGAAAATATGACCCTCTGGGAAGAGATCGCCCACTTTTACAATATCTAGAGTGGATAGCGTGTTCTGCACCAGCTTCTCCCCAGTGATTGGGAACCATCTGGCGTTGGGCAACGGCAGGGCAGAGGAATATAATAGTGTAGCGCCTGTGCGTTTGATCAATTTACCCCATGCCCAGGCAGTCGTAGATACTGTTTGAATGTCGCATCTGTCACGTGGAAAGCCCCCCGGTAGCATCTCACACAATTTATCGGGGAGAACCAGGTCTGCCTCCGGCCATAGATACGGAATGCGTGCACCTGGATGAAACCAAGCGAACGCGTAATGACATTGCGCTACCAAATAATATAATTGGAAGTCTGGAACATTGAATCCGCCTCTGTCGTACGGGCAAAGTCATCACCGACCAGCGGACACGTGGTCTCTTCCCGCCCCATACTAGTCGTGTCATGAGAGTTTGTAAAGTGCGGAAGAAACCAGCTGAGAGGGGAATCGGGATATTGTTAAATAGGTATAAAAATTTAGGAAGGACCATCATTTTTACTATAGCCACCCGACCAGCCAGGGACAAAGGTAACCTCAGCCATCTGTCGACCTGTTCCTCTAACTTTTGGAAAGCCTGTCCGTAATTTAAGCGAATAATTTGTGCGGTGTCCAGATAGATATGTATACCCAGATACTTTATCGAGTCTTGGCACCAGTCGAGAGGAAATTCGCATTCCCATTGGACTGTGCTCGCCGTTAGCGGGAATATGATTGATTTGTGCCAGTTTATACCTATCCCTGAGAATCTGCCAAAGCGGACGATTTCCCGTATAAGAGGCGACAGATTAAGGTGTGGTTCCCGGACGTAAAGTATGGTATCGTCGGCGTATAGAGAAGCTAGGAGCGGGCCAGTGTTGAATTGAAGACCTCTATGCAAGTGGCGCTACTGGAAGTGCCTGACCAACACACACTTGTATAATTATTGTGTCCGTGTGTGGTGTAAAGCGCTCCGACACCCTACACTGGGATGACTAGTGCTACAAAAGAACAAAATAAAAAATAAATTAGTAGGCGCTATTGAAATCATTATTAGTGTAATTACTCACACACACAGATACATCTTATATAGGGGGTTGAATAAAGTCAAAAATCTGCCTCCAAGTCATTGTTTCTCTAAAGTTCTTGTGAAGCGATACGCTATGTGCCTTTGTTTCCTGCAATTGCATTGGCATCTAGGTGTTAGGCTCCAGATGGATCCCAGCCAGGATGGTACCCGAAGAAAAGAGGGGCTAATGGTCCTTTAAATCAGGCCGTTGCTTGTGCCCGGCTGGAAGTGAAAATAAGAACCCCCTCCCTCCCCTCCCCCGCTGCTTGCAGGTCGCTGCACCAAAGGGAATGCAGACATGTGGACGCTGCTGAATTGTGTCCTGTCATAAAATTACACTAGCACCTGACCTTTTGAGCACTTGACTCTCAGTAGTAGTGAGGTCAAGCAGTCCAAGGCATCTCGAGGGGTGCGGGGGGGAGACACAGGCAAGGTCACACAGGCTCACAACTCAGAATACCTTCAATAGCAGCAATAAATGACTGTCCAGTCAAATACTTTCTTTTATGATAAACGTAATATTTATATACGACCACAAGTAAAATACAGCATACATAGACAACACACACAGCTCCCTGGGGTCAGGCTTCTAGTATTTAATGGCATCCCTGAGTCCCCTTCTCTATCTCTAGCTGGAGTGGTTATTCCCAATGCACTATAGCCGACATTCAGGTTAGGCCCCACTGCCAGTCTGAGTCTCAGGAGTCCCACTCCGACTCGGTTAGAAAAGTCAAAGGTGTTCCAGCACCAAAATGCTATCTGGCAAACAAGTTACGCTCGGGCCTTCTAGCCCTTCGCTCAGTCTTAACTACACCAGCAAAGATTGTCTGACCAGAGTCTCCCAGAGCGCTTCTCTCGCGGGTGCGAAGACTGCAGCAGCTGCCTCTGGTGAGTATCACACACATGACTTTGCAGGGACCACTGTTTTGTGTCCTCGGCGCTCCTCTGATGCGACTGTAAGTGTCCTTTGGTCATCTTAACAGGGGGAGTGGAGGGTGGGGGCATTTCAATGGCTTCTGGTACTGATCCTCAGTCGGGGCTCTGGCCCACACCGGTCACCATAGTGGCCTCTCCTCATAACAATGGCATCCACCAGGCTACGGTCCTAGTCTTTCTCCTGTGGCCCCCTCCGGCATCTAGGGTCATCACATCTGCTCCTCACTCATACGCCAACTTACTCGCTGCACACGGGCGAGACCCCAATCAGCACAGCAAACTTCATGGTGGCCCCCTCTGGCATACGGGGCCGCTGACTCACACACCGCATGAGGATGACTGCCTGATTGGCATGGAAAACTTCACAGCGGACGCCTTTTCATATGGGGTCGCCCACTCACACACCATCCACAGGCAATGGCCCAATTGGTACGGCAAATTTCACAGCGGTCCATCTGGCATATGGGGTCACCGACTTACACACTGCACAGAGGCGACGGCCTGATTGGGACGGTGAACTTCATGGCTGCCCCTTCCGACATACAGGGTAACCGACTTACCATACACGGACGATAGGGCAATCTGCACAGCAGACTTCACGGCAGACCCGTCTGGTGTAATGGGTTGCCGATTTGTACCTGCACACAGGCAACAACCCCATCAGTGTGGCAGCCATCTCCTCACACCACAGGGATCCACTTGTCAGGATCCCTCACTGGACCTCTCTCCCTCCAGCGCTCTCCTCTTGCTCACAGGGCTCACTGGTTTTGGCAAGCAGGCAGAAACTGCTGCTACAGGGGCAGGTGGTCTTGGATGTCACTGGGTGATGCCCCCTCACCCAGCTGGGAAACTGGTAGCCCTTAGCTTCCAGCCCGGCTCACAGGCAGAAGTCTTGCAGAGCCTTCCCTCCTCCCACAGCCCATCTGGCATTTGACAGTTTTGAGGGCCTCAATTTCCCGTTCTTATAGTCAATTTCCAGGTAAAAAATGTGATTTAGGGTCTGAGTCTTTGAAAGTTGTGTTGGGGGGTCTGCTTCCTTTAAAAGTGCCACCTCCTTGGCCCTGCGCTTCCTCCAGAAAGCAGTCTATCACAGCAGGAGTGACTCCAAATCTAATCTGATTGCCCCACAACACAGGCCATGTGAGTGACCAGAGGTTCACACCTGGATGCCTATAGGCCAGTCCGACCCTGCACGGGCCACATGTGCTTGGAAAATGGTGCACAGAATTTCTGAGTCAGTGAAAGATGTTGAAGGCACGGATGGGTGCTCTAATCTTATACGGTTGAAGCAGCGGATACGCCTTTAGTAATTTAGTCTTGAAATTACCAAAGCCCTAATCAATTTGATGAGATGTGGTAACCCTTCTCAGCACAGTTAGGTAAAGGTTTCTGCCTTTGACCACACATTTGATTTGACAGCTAAAGGGGGGAACCTGTCGAACCAGACTCCAAGGCTTTTAACAACTTCATATCGGCCCAGAGTGGCTCCTAGTGCTTCTGGGCAGTTGAGTGGCAGGTTGTTATCTGAGGATTCTGCCACTCTGAGGATAACCCACCATAATATCAACCATTCATTCTTAATCCTACTTCCCACCGATGCACGTATGCCAGTGCTCACCCAGTAACTACCCAGCTGCTCTATGCTGTTTGACGGGGCAAGGGGCATGATCACCTGGGTAGTGCCTCTTACCCTTCGTACACGCTTGCGCACAAGCACACAACAAAGGAGCTAAATCCCCATGGGATGGACATGCTCTAGCCGTGTTTACACACACCCTACTGTAAGAGGGCTATCCAGCCTCCCCATAGTCTAGGAACTTCACTTAGTTTACATGACTTCCAGGCGTACAGACCACCCCCAGCCATTGCCAAGGTCTCACTTCATGCCACAAACTTAAAATAAAATACATTTTCTTTGAACACAACATACCCAAAATGGGGACAGATCCTGGTCCAAGACTGCAACCTCTGGGGTGCGGGGGTTTGTATTCTTTTCATTTCTTTTTATTCTTTGTTTGTTTTATGGAACAGGAAAAGGGTTGGCAGGAGAACTTCGAGGCAGTGGAAGCCGATAGTTCATGTCCAGATAAAGAAAGGAAGCGTGTGTTTATCAAAGTGCCGCAGGCGAACAGGTCAGTGAATGTCTCGGAAGGGATGGCGCCCGGTCAGTCTGCACAGTTGCCAGTCTAAGGAAACCATACTTGAATGAACGAATGAATGAATGAAGGGATGGATGGATGAATAAGGAAAGGAGAGAACTGTTGAGTGGCCTGCAAGTGACCAGTGATTCATGCTTGGTGATTGGACCTTACAAATTCAATACACCTATTACTTGAGCAGCAAGACGTCCTGAAAAATTCAACAAATCTTTTACCGGATTGCCAAAATGCAATTTTATTTTTTGCACGTGCTTGAATGCGCAATGCAAGCACTACGACTCGCAGGTACCTGCCTCAAATAGAAAACAAAGGCAGGAGAGGTGTGGCCTTTTTGTTTATACCAACCCAGCCTTTTCTCACGCTGCAAAAGTACAGCTCTGAAACTTGTTCAGAAGGTACCATGCCAAGTTTAGAGCATTTCATTACTAAGTGGAGCCTGGGTGCAGAAACCTGCTTAACAAGTCGAAACTAAGAAAAACCGTTCCCCTTAACCATAACCCAATCCTAAACTTCAATTATTCTGAATTTTTTCACCACCTCCATACCTTACCTAATCACCTATTAAATTTATACACAACTTTTTACAATTTAAAAAAAATAAGATTCATAAAACATTTTGACAAAACCTTTTAGTGTCGGAGTTCACTCGCTGGCCTACACAGTCATTCACTTTTTGACTTTATTTTGGCTCAATTGAACCATACAAGTACAAAATTATATATCTACTTAAAAACATTAGAAATACCAGTCTCAGTTTATGACAATATGAAAGACACGCCTGCAACATCAGCTGTCAGGGAAGCTACCACAGAGCTCAGACAAAAGCAAAAGGGACAAAAACCTCGAAAAAAGTCCTTAAGAGAGGGCTCATTGGGGGTCCGCTATGTCCCCCGAGTAATCAGAGCAAAAGATCAAATATTTAGAAGACAATCAATACAACAATAAAAGACACAGCAATCAGTATACATAAATACATTAAATATCCAGCTACAAATGACTAAAACATCACATAAAACAGTAGCCCTAGATGGCGCGTTCCATATACATGGCAGCAGAGAAGCAGATCCTATTCGTGGGTAGGGTTTGCAGGTAGATAAAGGCGGCTCTACAATAACGAATATTGGCCGCCCTGAGGATGGGCAATAGATAGCGTTTCCTCAGCATCGAATAACATAAAATGTAAGGTAGTTTGTGGTGATTGGTCATCACAAGGGCATAGAGGAAGGTGTAAAAATATGTGCCTTGTGACAGTCATCCTTCAAGTACTTATTTACTCTTTTATTTTGCTGACGTATGCTCATTCGATCTCTCAAACCATCTGGCTTAGAGAATTTTCCAAAGGCACTGTCCTGCAACACTCTAGCATTCTGCATAGAGCAGGTGAGCCCCACATGCTGATTGCCTTGTGTTCAGGGCGGCTCCTCCGCTAAGGCGGAGGAGCATCACCCTCTGCTCTTTGAGCAGGAAAAATAAAATGATAATACCGTAGTTATTATTATTTTATTTTTCGCAGGTTCGTGGCTGGGTTAGGGCAGGGCAGGGCTGGAAGCACAGGGGGATGAGTGGTTTGCACACTCTAAGTACCCATGACTGCTTGGCCGGCCGTCTTGGCCCGGCCAAACAGTCATGCGCACTTTGCATTTTCACTATCAGGCTGCATTACACAGCCTGGTGGGAAACATGCCCAGGCCCCCAGTCCCTATCTGGGAGCCGATCCACGGTGCTCAGACCAATCACAACACTTCATTGCAGCATTGTGATCGGCTATGGGGAGCCAGGGTGCTTCCTGGTTCCGGGACTCGCCGGAGAAGCGGTGGAGGGATGCGGCCGGCGGAAAAGGCAAATAGTATTTTTTTTAAATTTTGTCCCCCACCGCTGACCCACTCCCCCCCCACCCCTACACCCTCATTCCCTGCCAGCCGCTACTGTTTGCGTCTACCCAGCCTGTCTGACAGGGAAGGCATGAGAAAGCGATGGAAGTCATTTGACTGGTGAAGGCGGAGGGGTTTCCTGGAGATGTGTTAGACCTTCCCTGTTCCCTGAACGACTGCAGGTGTGTCTGAGATGAATCAATGTTTGACTGTCCTGTATGCTTCTCAGAGACCCTGTTCTTCGTTCCTAGTTTGCATGCAACGTGTGCATAAGAATAGCAGAGTAACTGTTTCCTGTGGGGCAAAGTTAAGGAGGTCTGTGAGCAGTTGCAGTATATGTGTGAAAGAAAACTTTGGTGTTAAAATGGAATGTCATATCTCACCAGCAGGAAAAAGGAAATATATGAACAACCACCACTCCCCTTCCTACCCTATACCACTACTACCCTACTCTGTGGTGTGCCACAAGAATCTACACCGGCACCCCTGCTGTTCAACCTCTGGGAGACCTCCTGAGCCCTCTTGGTATAGATTTTCACCATCGAACCAATGACACTTAACTGTACCGCAGAACAAACTCTTGTGATAATGTAGTCTCTCTTGCTGCTTGTCTAGATCAAATCAAAAGTTGTATGTCCCTGCACAACTCATTCTTAACCCAGACAAGGCTGAATTATTCCCCTGACGCATAGATGGCAAAAAGGTGGCTTACATCCCTTAACACTCTGGGAATCTCTCCTAACTCAAATAAAAAAATCGAAATCTTTGGGCATAACAGGCTACACCTCAATGATCACATCAAGGACATTGTGAGAGGGGTCTAGCATCAAGACAGTGATAAGAAAACTGAAACTGACCTTCCCCAAGAATGACCTAAAGATAATGGTTCAGAACTTGGGCCCTCATATAGAGTTTGACAGACAGTGAACTGTGCCACAAACTCCCGAGGTACCCTGGTTCCCAAACTGACAGTCTGCCCACTCTATTTAGAATCGGGAGGACCATCAGGTTTCCCCTGGTGGTACTCTCGATGACTTCACAGCAGAAACCTTACACCGCTGGCCCGAGAAACTTGGGGCCATTGCTTCAGGAACATCAGACTGTCTGCCCAATTTAGAGTAGATGGTCTGATGTCCTTTTTGCTGCTCGGAACTGCCTGGGAAACCCTGGCGGTCCCGAACAGAAAAAAAAAAAAATGCTTCACACCCAGAGAGACAACTTCCATGGTGTTAGGTCCTTTAGGGGCATATGTATCAAGAAAGCGTTTTGCGAGTCCTTAATTGCGAATTTTAGCGATTCGCTATTAAGGACTCGCAAAGGCAATGTATGTAGGATTCGCAATATTAATTGCGATTCCTACGTATTCCTTAAATGCGAATCGCAAATTGCGATTCGCAATTAAGGAATACCTTCCCATTCATTCCTATGGGCCTAGAGGCCCATAGGAATGAATGGGAAGACATTCGCAATTTGCGAGTACCCATTAGGTACTCGCTAATTGCGAATGCATTTCAAGGGTGCAAGGGTGTCAAAAGGACACCCTGTTGCACCCTGAAATAAGCATGTGTGCACATGTGGCGCACATACATGCCCTAAGGGCATGTATGTGCGCCACATGGCACTTTGAAAAATGCAAAAAGTGCATTTTTCAAAGAAATCGTAAATTACCACCAACTTGAAGTTGGTGGTAATTTGCGATTTCTAAAGGCAAAATCGCACAACTTGGGTGCTTCCAGGATTGCATTTAAGGAATCGCAATTTGCGATTCCTTAAATGCATTCGCAGAATAGGGAATCGCAAATTTTGCGAATCCCTATTGTGCAAGGGCCTTTTGGGATGATACATCCCAAAAGGCTTTTTCCCGTTCACAAGAATCGGCCCGTTTGCGAACGGGAAACAGGCTTCATACATATGCCCCTGAGCATGTTGTTTTACAAAATCAAACTCCTGCTTTGTGAGTTTGATTCGTACAATAATAAGGTTTGCTGAGCAGGCCCCTGAAACATTGCAGTCCATCAGCAACCTTTCAGTGAAGATCTACAATGGCGGCATCTCCACTGAAGGCACAGAGAGCTCCGCCAGGCTTTTGGTGATCCCTTGCTGTACCCCACCAGGATGGCAGAGATAATGACTTCCACGAACCTGGCGGGCGGTGGGCCACCTGCCAAACTGCAAATGAGGGCCTCTCAATAGGATTGTTCTAAGACACAGGTTTCTAATTGGTACCCAAATTTAGAATAGCTCCACTCAGAGTGGTCCTGCAGGCCACTGCATGTTGGGTGGCTGGAACCCGGAAAAGGGTTCATATCACTCTTTCATCATGAATGAGCTCCAGTGGCTAGCTCTGGAAGCAAAGTGTCAACTCAAACTTACTTTTCTAACTCACAAGGCTGTTCATTTCAACAATACTTGGCATGGAAGATCCAGATCAATGTACTTCCAGAAGCAAGAGGTCTACACTTGGAAATCCCAAAACCCCTCAAACAAAGGACACGAAAACAAGCTTTCTCTGAAGCTGTTCCAAATGTCTTGAACTCCCATTGACTCGCCGTGAGGAATTCTGCCTTGAACATATTAAAAAATGATTGCAAATTGTTACAAAGTAAGAAGGTGTCATACTGTAAAATAAATCATAAGGCCACCCTATTACTTGACAGCCCTTTGTGACAACCACTGCCTGAGCCAGTGCTGATAGGAAAAGGAAAAGGACCACCCCTTGTACTATCGTCCAATTGCCACGTTGGACAGGATGAGGAAAACATTTGTTAAGATCATATTAAAGCACTTAGAAATATAAGTCATTGAAAATAAGTTACTACTAATTGAGCAAGCTGGGCTCTGAGCTTCCCACTAGATAACATCTTGTGTCGGCAGCTTCTGATCGAGAAACATGTGCAAAGCAGACATCCGAAACAATATCTTGATTTTCGTGAATTTACTTGTGTGTTCAATCGGCTTGACCCAACAAACCAAAGGCAATAATTCAAGAATTTGAAAGTCCCAGATTACTTTCTGTAGGCAATGATAAATCTCCACTCTGACAATCGGCTATGAGTTATGATCGGTGCCAGCTCTGAATTATCGGCCAAAATTCCTATAGTTATTGGCATAAAGGAGGGAAATGTCTTGGTTCCCCTTTTATTTTCACTGTATATAGTGGACGTCCCTAAATTTGTAAAAAAATAATAATAATAATGCTTTTATACGTAAATTAGGGTTGAAAGAATTACTTCCCCTAATGCATGCAAATGATTCAGTATTATTTGGCTTTACTCAAGCAGTTACAACAACAACTGATTGCTTTGGCTAATTACTCAAAAACCCATAGTCTAGTGGGAAATGAGAAAATGGGTAACACGCTTGAAAATGGAGTCGCCAAAGGCTAGCCTGTCGGACTGGGTTTATTACAATTCTTAAAAGCTTTCATTAAGCGAGACATGATCTCTAATCCTCCAACTATTGCCCAAAATGCCATAGAAACTCAGCTTGTAATTATCACTAAAAAATGGATGGTGTTGCATCGTGACTCTGGGAGGTATATCATGGGCAAAGATGATGTAACTTGATTGAGAGTCCATAGATGAAATTAGGTGTAAGCTCTGTGAGATACATTTGCTCTATCAGGTTGCACGCTACCTTTATAATCTATCTAAGGGCAGTCTTAGAACCTCTATTCTTTGGTATGTTAAGTGATGCTAACCTTAGGTATTTTTTGCAGATTTATATAGCACAAACTAGACCCAAAGGTATTGAAGCACTTTACATGAGGATCAGTTACAATACACAAGATCATATTCATTTTGTAAACTTTTTAGACACAGGGAGATTAAGTGATGTGCCCAGTATCACAGGATGTTAAGCAGATACCAAGACTCCAACCTGGTTCCTCAGTTCCAAAGTCGGCAGCTTTGACCGTAATACCACATATTCTCCCCAATCTTTTATGAGCTAATAAATTATATCTTTGGAGGACCTGGAAATAAACGAGTCCGAGATTTTGAATCAGATTAAAATGGCCACTTAAAAACTATAACTAAAAATAGGACCTGTCATGGACAGCCCGCATTAACAGAATTAAGATGAATTTGCTTCCAAGTTGCCTATGTGTGAGACACACCCTCCCGCTATAGGCCACAAAACAATTTCTGAAAGATCTCCAGACCAGGCTTTTACAGTTTTCTTGCTGTAATAAATCTTCTAGATAGCAAGGAGGGCTCTATTTAAGAGTCCAAAGGAGGGAGGCTGGGGCTCCCAGATATGATTCGAAATCTAAGGGCGGCTCAAACTAGTTCAGCCGTTTCTTGGATGAAACCTCAAAAACAAACTCCCTGGAGGGGCATGGACAACTGCCGAGGGGAATGGCCGCACGGTAGCTGAGCTCCGTTGCGCCACTCCCGATCAATCCGAATTCACCTATCGTGCCCCGGCCAAAACTGCTTGTGGTGGAGCCCGGCTGACCCGGACATCGTGCTCCACAGCTGTGCGGAATACGGCCTCGATCGGTGGTGTCCGCGAAGAGGAACAGTGCCCTGAACGGCTTGGTGGCTCCGGCGGATCTGGGCGTGCTCCGTCGCTCCCCGGCCGCGTGCACAAATCTACGCCGCAGCTGCGGCGTTGTGGAAGGGCCGGCGCCTGAACTGAAGAGGCCGCGCTGAATTTCCCGCATCGGCAGTACCGGCGGTGAGTGCGCCGCCCCCGCTGCTGGCTTTGTATTTTACGGGCGGATTGCTTGAGTGCCCATAGCCAAGTTGTGCCCCGCAGGACGTCGGCGGCCTCCATACCTTGATGCTGTGATCCCCTGGACTGGTGCGTGGCCAGCCCTGGATACGGCTGGTGAAACGTCCAGCTCTGAGGGCACCGGGGGGCCACGAGAGACATGCCGGCCTCCCTCTAGCGCACCACGCCCGGCCCATTATTCACCCTGGGCCTCCATAAAGTGATGCCGTGCATCATAGCTGCGGTGTGTTCGGCGGCGCCGCCGCGTGGGAGGCAGAGCAATACAGTGACATACCAGGCCCTGAGTGAGTGAGACAGGGCCTCCTACAGGCGGCTGAAGCGCCTGAGACTACAGCGCCGGAGTGTGGACTTGAGCTCGCGCTCACTTTGTGACCCCGGTGCTGGGGTGTGACCTGGGGGGCCCTGGTCGCTCCTTATACCGGGCCGTGGGGGCGGCGGCTCTGTTGGGGTCTGACTGATCACCATTGTCTCCACTAACAAATTGAAGGCCACAAAGACCCGCTGCAAAGGGGGGGAGAGTTGGATTTCAGCACCTACTTCCATCGGGTTGGTCTGGGGCTTGCAGACGAGACTGTGCTGCACGTCGGCCAACTGCTAGTATTTCCCCCGCGCTTCCCCGTTCTCTCTCCCCCCCCTTCTATACCGGTGTGGTAATCTTTTGCCAGCCTGATACTTTTCGGTCTGGGCCCTGCTGGCGGAAACCGACAGGCCGGTGTGGGCTCGTGCTCACGGCAGGCGGCGGTGAGTAGCTGGCACATCTCGGCCCTCTCTCTGGCATACCGCGCCCACCGGATACATTATGGCGGGCGGCCGTAGTGGTCGTAATGTAGTGCAAGCTAAACTGGACAAATTCACTTGGCAAAAGGGCCAGGAGGGGGAGCAGTCAAACCCCAAACCAAATGGGGATCAATCAAATCCCACGCTGCAGGACATTTTAACCGCTATAACGACAGTGCGTACCTCATTGGAAGCCCGTATTGACACAGTCGCCACAGAGGTTTCTTTGATTAGGGCGGACATGAGGAAGATGTCTGATCGCATAAGTGCCGTTGAAAGCACTACCAAAGAACTGACGAATGACACGGACCTGCTCAAACGACATGTAACTGAACTTCAAACAGCACAGGAGGCGCTGACCCTGCAACTTGACGACTACGAGGGTCGCATGAGACGCAACAACATCCGCATCTTAGGGGTGCCGGAGTGGGCCGAAGGGCTGACGGCCGACCTCTTTGTCGAGGAATTGATACTCCAACAGCTCCAGCCAAGGGGTCTCTCCAAATGCTTTTCAATTGAACGAGCGCACCGAGTACCCGGTGGTAGACCCAAACCTGGAGCGCCTCCCCGGCCGCTTCTGGCACGAGTGTTCAATTTTCGCGATAGAGATGCCATACTCCAGACGGCGAGGGCGGCCCCACCACTGGCGATCGACAATAGCAAAGTAACCTTTTTCCCTGATTTCACCCTGAGGGTTCAGAAACAGCGTCGTAGCTTCCTGGACGTGAAGCGTGCGCTGAGAGACCAAGAAATTAAATACGCTATGTTGTTTCCGGCTAAGCTGCGGGTTGAGCCGGAGGGTAAACTGTGGTTCTTCACCAGACCAGAGGACGCATGGGACTGGCTCGAAGGTTGGCGGACTGTTGGCAAGCGTCCTCATAAACCCGTGGGAGACAAGGGTGATGCTGGCAGGCGAAGCCAGCGACAAGGGTCCCCGCCCAGCGGGGAATCAGCGACGCAGAGTCCGAATGGATAAAGGTCGGAGATCGGCAAGTGTAAGAAACTGCCCCGTGGGTCATATGCCTTCTTAAGCGCACTTTTGATAGATGCAGACTGTTCCAGAATGCACCACCTTTTGCATGGGCTCCGGCATGTCAGAGTTCATACAGACCCACCTTCATTTGACTATTGGTTTTCTGTAGACAAGATAATACTGTTTTTGATTATAGAACCAGATTATTCACTATGTTTGAGTAATACGTTATGGGGTCGAAGGCCGGGGTTGCTATCGTTTTCACGAGCTGATACCCCAGGGAGTGGGGTTGAATCACGTTCCTGAATCTGTTGAGGGTGGGCGACAGGCACTCTGCAAGTTGGGGGTGGCGGGTGGTTTTGTGCCCGTTATGCAGGGAGACAGGGTGGGGGGTGGGAGTTGGCTATTGGGGGGAGGGGGCGTTCATTTAAAATGTTTTGTTTTTTGTATTTGTGCAATGATACTGTTTGTTTTCCTTTGCATTGATGGGTCAATTCGTTCCGTGCAGCACTTCACTTTCTCTATGGCACAGTATGTTCGCCTTCAGGGTTTTTCTCCGCCGCCACGGGGAGCACAGGAGGTACTTAAGGGTGTGTTCACTTGTCCACTAGCAGACTCTATGACTACCCGGTCTGATTCCTTGCCGCACTACATACCCGCCTACATCCGCTGCCCCCACGATCCAGTCATACGCCTGTCTTCTGCCTCTCGATTCCATATTGCTCGCACACCTGTACACACACACGGGACCACACTTAGCTCTTAAACTCCTTATATGGAACGTTAATGGCTTGGGGGACAAGATTAAGCAGGGAGTAGTTCTGCAATACTTGAAGCGCCAGATATTGTCCTTCTCCAGGAGACACACTTAATTGGTAACTTATGCGGGGCCCTGAATAGATGGGGATATCGTTTGGTCGCTCATTCAGGGTTTACCTCGGGGTCACGTGGGGCCGGTGGGCTCCTACGCAGGGGATGTCCATATATGATACACAAGACCTGGTCGGATGAACAGGGTAGATATGTTGCGCTCTCCGGCACCTGGGAGGGACAGGCTCTCAATGTCATATCTATATATGTCCCCCCTGGACTACAGCGTCCCACGTTGCGGGATATTGGTGCGCTCTTACTTGACTTACCACTGGGGTTGTTGGTGCTGGGGGGGGAGACTTTAATCTGTCTCTAGACGGCTCCAGAGATCGCCTCCCACCCCGCAGGGATCCCCCTGGGGGATCTCAACTGACTGAGTTCCTGTCCGCTATGGGCTTGGTGGATATCTGTAGATGGCTTAACCGTACCACCATACAATTCACATATCACTCTGGGGCCCACAATAGTCAATCACACATTGACCACGTGTTCACTCACGCTCAAGATATACATGTTTTCTCTGACTCCAGGTGCCTTGCACGTGGGGTCTCTGACCATTCCCCAGTTCTCACGACGCTCACGCTTGGACAAACCAAGCACCGCACTACCCTCACTATAAATCCCTGGACGCTCAAGGTACCCCACATTAGAGAAACACTGCTCAAAGACGCTGACTGCTATTTTACATAAAATGTGGGGTCGGTCACTTCGGCCTGTGTGCTGTGGGGGGCGTTCGGTGCCGTTATGAAAGGCCGAGCCCTATCGCTGATGGTAGGACATAAGAGGGAACTGAAGGAGGAAATCCTGGCCAAGGAAAAAGCCCTAGCATCTACCCCCGATTCGGATGCCCAGCACTCGCTAATGATGGTGCGCCTTGACTATCAACAGCTCCTGACGGAAGCGGCCAAAGCACGGTATAATACCACCCGCCATAAGATATATGAACATGGGGAGCGGACGGGTAAACTTCTGGCCTGGTTAGAGAAAAGGGAACAAGCATCCAGGTGGGTGCACTCGATATCTGGGACCAACGGTGAATTACTCACTGATCCCCAGCAGATTGCCAATGCGTTCGCTTCTTACTTCTCATTGGTGTATACGTCCGCCGAAACGTCCCAGTCCTCTATGGCTGCGGACCTCCTGTCGACTGTTAAAGTCGCCTGCCTGTCCACACAAGACAGAGACTCTCTAGAGAGCGACATCACAGAGGTCGAAATTCAGAAAGCAATTCAGGATGTGCGTTCAGGTAAAGCTATGGGACCCAATGGGCTCCCAATTGAATTCTTCAAACCCATGGCCTCCAAGCTCTCTCCCCACTTACTGCAAATGTACACCGAAAGCTTTGACGTCGGGATCCACCCAGCTGAAGTTAGGACGGCCTCCATTGTGGTCATACACAAACAAGGCAAACCAGCAGATGATTGTAGATCATATCGACCCATATCCCTCCTCACGGTTGAGGCGAAAATCCTAGCAAAACTGTTGGCCAACCGGCTTATCCCCTATATTACCGAGCTGGTACACCCGGATCAGTCCGGGTTTATGCCAGGGAGGAACACAGCCTTGAACTTAAGGTGATTGAATAAGGTCCTGGGTAGACGTGACACGATCAGGGAAGACGCGGTCCTACTGTCGCTGGACGCATCTATGGCGTTCGATACCATCGAGTGGGATTTTCTGTTCGCAGTGCTGACAAGGATGGGTTTTGGACCCAACTTTATCAAATGGATCCGACTGCTTTACACCCAACCGACCGCGCACGTGACAGTTAACAACCATGTCTCTAGGCAATTCCCATTGCAGAGGGGCACTAGACAGGGGTGCCCTCTATCGCCCCTGCTCTTTGCCCTGGTACTGGAGCCCTTGGCTGTTTGGGTCAGGGGAGACCCAGAGATTAGGGGTCTGCGATGGACAGAGGACCACGAAGACCGCATTTCATTATATGCGGACGGCATTCTCCTCTATTTGGCCTCACCCTCGTGGTCCATCAGCCGAGTCCTCCACATATTCCATATATTTGGCGCCCACTCGGGTTATACTATTAATTGGACTAAGTCCCAATTTATATATTGTGGGGTCCACCGCCGCACAACTCTAGGGGGTACAACATACCGGTGGCATCACGGGGCTTCAAGTACCTCGGTATCTTTATCACCCCAGATCCGATTTTATTTTATGAGTCCAACCTACTAATGCCCTTGACTCGTCTTCGATCTGACGCCAAACATTGGCGATCTCTCCCCCTGACTCTCCTGGGACGGGCTGCACTTTTCAAGATGTTAGCACTGCCACGTTTCCTGTACGCACTGCAGAACACCCCCAATGGGATTCCCGACACTTATTTTGCCAGTATTGACAGCGTGGTGCGAGGGCTGCTGTGGGAGGGACGGGCCCCACGCATAGCCATGAAAAAACTGACGATGGGGTGGTATGATGGGGGTATAGCATTGCCCGACATGCAGCTTTATTATCAGGCGTCCCAATTGGTCGCAATCAATAAGTGGGTGCATGGGGAGCACGACGATCCGAACTTTCGTACAGACCGCTGGCTCTTGGGAAGGGGGGGATACAATAGGGCACTTTACACAAACCCCCGCAAGCTTCATCTCAAGGGACCCACTGCACGCACGGTGGAGATTTGGCATGGAGTTAATAAGAAATGGGCATAATAAGCTTACAAAAGCCACACCACTCTGGGAACCAGATATACTGGGTCAGCTTAGCAAATGCCCTGGATTCGACAGGTGGGACCTGATAGGCATCTCGACAGTGGGGGACATGTGGGTGAGGGGTAAACTGGCCACATTTACAGATCTCCAGACTAAATATCAATTGGCGCAAACTGAGACATTCAGATATTTACAGATTAGCCACGCAGTCACAGCTGCCTTGCCCAAGGACCTCCCTCTGCCTGAGTCCTCTCCACTGGAGGACAGACTGATACTTGACCCTATGCCTACTAAAGCCATATCCCATACATATAAAAAGCTGTTGAATAATCGTCCAGACCCCATGCAGCGTCTGCGTCAGAATTAGGAGGCGGACCTGGGGTGTATAGATGAGGAGGACTGGCGCGACGTACTGGCTTCCCCCAGAGAAGTGGCTATTCCAATGAGATTGTGCCTGGTCCAATTGAAGATCCTCCACCGTGTATACTTAGACGCAAAGATCTTGTTTAAATTGGGTAGAAGGCCTGACCCCCTGTGCCTTCGGCAGTGTCACCAGCTAGGCACCTTCTTCCATATCCTATGGGACTGCCCGACAGTGCGACAATACTGGGACAGGGTTACAAGACAGATGGAGAGGGCGGGTGGTAAGACTCTGAAGGCCTCCCCCCAGTTGTGTCTCCTTAATGTGTGGGGAGCCACGGATTTGACGCAAACTGAGCAAACATGGGCGTCAATGGGGTGGGCCATTGCAAAACGTAACGTTGCGCAGAAATGGGGAGTGGGTACGGCCCCGAATTTGCGTGATTGGGCTATCGACATGGACAGGGCAATGATCGCTGAAAAAGATGTGTTCAAGCACAGGGGGTGCCCTAAGAAATGGGACCACAAGTGGGGGAGGTGGAATAAATATAGAGGAGATATCTGCTTATCTCCTTCAACTGAACTACAGCGTGACAGACGTTCACTGTTGGACGCGCCTGGTATTGATGTTGTGCTCCCGCCTTAAACTGCGCATGGTGATTGCTCGATTACTGGATGCCAACTGGTGTGCGTGCCTAGTCTGCACATTAGTCCACCTATGTACTGGGTGCTTAATGGACATGCTGGCTATTACTATCCTGCTTCAATATGAGGGAATGAACTGTACTTATCGAACGCCATCTGTCTTGCAATGTGTAATTTCATACTGTGGACCCGATTATTGCTTTATCATTGCCATGTATTTCCTTTTTCTTTTAAAAAAAAATTGTTAAAAAAAAACTTTAAAAAACTCCCTGGTTCCAGCTAGAGACAGCATTATCAACCAATCCATTGCAGAACTTACTCTGGCTCCATCCAAGCAATAGATCACACACTAACACTTTCTCACACCCTGTGCTTGTTATGTTATGTTATTTTAATTTATTACGCGCTCGAATCAGCCCCAAAAGGCTATCTCGGCGTGAGACAAGGGCAGAGGACAGGCAGGAATTGGACTAGAATAGGTAGGTCTTCAGTGCCTTCCTAAAAAGAAAATGTTTTTTGCAGAGACGAAGTTGTGTGGGCAGATTATTCCAAAGATGGGGGGCAAGGAACGAGAAAGATCTGCAGCCTGCCCTGGCCTTCTTAAACCTGGGGACTTTTAGCAGAGCTTTGTCACAGGATCTGAGGAGTCTCACTGGAGTGTAGGGCAGAATCTTAGCAGCTAGAAAAGAAGGCCCTTGGCTTTGAAAGGCATGGTTGGTTAGGCAACATAATTTAAAAATTATTCTCTTTTTCACCGGAAGCCAATGTAGAGACTGAAGAAGTGGAGCTGTGGCCGAGCGCGGAGGGAGGTTGCAGACAAGGCGCGCTGCAGTGTTTTGAACCACCTGAAGTTTGGACAGTAGATTCTCATTGATGGAAGCCAGAAGTGAGTTGCCGTAATCAAGGCGACTGATTACCAAGGCTTGAACAAAGGTTTTCCTTGAGGAAAGAGGTAATAGAGGGAAAACTCTTCTCAGCAGACGTAGCATATGGAAGCAGGACCCTGTGGTGGCAACGATGTGTTCTTTCATAGAAAGAGATTGATCTAAGCGGACTTCAAGATTCTTTGCTACCAATTTGGGTGAAGGGCTGGGGCCCAGCTCAGCTGGCCACTATTCTGGAGTCCAAAGAAGTTGAGCTTGTCTGAATAGCATAGTTTCTGTTTTTGTAGGGTTGAGTTGCAATTGGTTATCCAACATCCAGGTGGCTATAGCCTTCATCCCGGAGGAGACCAAGGCTTTTGATTTGGATAGGTTAGAGCTAAAAGAGAAAAGTAGCTGCGTATCTTCAGCGTATGAAATAATCTCAAACCCAAAACCTCTGACTATCTTAGCGAGGGGGGCCATGTAAATATTAAAAAGCGTAAGGCTCAAACAAGAGCCCTGGGGTACTCCATAGCTCAGTGGCATAGTTCTGGACCTACGAGGATGATCGTTTGGGATCTCTGTGACAGGAAGTCCGCTCACCATTTAAGGGCCATTCCTTGGATCCCTAAATCCTGGAGTCTGTCAAGAAGTCGGGGTGATACACCGTATCAAATGCCGCTGACAGATCTAACAAAATCAATATTGTCGGAACATTAGGATCAAGCGAGCATTTAATATGGTCAGTGACAGCAAGCAAGGCTGTCTCGGTGCTGTGAAGGGGTCTAAAGCCAGATTGAGAGCTGTCTAATAGTCTGTTAGCCTCAAGATAGGTTGTCAGTTGATAATTAATATGTTTTTCCAATAGCTTAGCCAACGAAGAGAGGAGGGAAATAGGGCGGTAGTTAGCCAGATCAGTGGGTAAAGATTGTTCTTTTTTTGAATGGGCCTGATCAAGGCCGACTTCCAGTCTAAGGGCACTTTCCCAGAAGTAATTGATAGATTAATTAGGGAAAACAAAAATGAGTAGGCCGTTCCTAGCAAAGATAGATTAATTAGGGAACAGATTTGTGGTGCTAGTTCAGAAGCATGATTCAACAGGACTGTAGGAGGGCAGATATCTGAAGGAGAGCCAGACTTCACAGAGCTTAGAAGGTTGGAGGTGATTTCTGTGGAGATTACCGTAAAATTACAGAGACTAATGGGAGAGTCAGTGAGAGGGGAAGGAGCTATAGGCTTCTCATGAGGCTCAGGGATGATAGGAGGGAAGTTTAGGTAAATCTACTTTATTTTGTCCTCAAAATGATCAGCCAGGGCATCGCAGAGAGATTGAGATGGGCTAGGATCTGAGGCAGGCCACTGGGTTTATGTAGGAATTGAAAATTTTAAAAAGAGTTTTAGATGAGTTACCAGCTTCATCAATAGTTTTCGCAATATGAGTTTTGCGGGCTGTTTTGATGTTGCGGAGGTAGACAGTTATGGCCAGTTTATAGTTTTTTTTTATCAACGGGTAGATTAGTCATACGCCATCTCCTTTCCAATCTTTTACAAGACGATCCTCAGTCCTTAGGTCGGGAGTATACCAAGGGGCGTGAGGTCTTGGGAACATTTTTTGCAATGGCTGTAAGGGGCAATTTTGTCAAAATGTGAGTTCAGTGACATATTAAAGTTAGTGAGTGCTAGGTCTACATCAATGATGTCAGAGGGCAGGAGAGGCACTTGTGCCTTGGCCCAAGCCAGCGGGGTGACTTTTTGCCATTGTCTAGATAGTTTGTTATGACATGTAGGGAGTTGGCTGTTGGTCTTGTACTGTGGAAACACTGGAAACGCCTGATACAATATGAGAATTTCACCACCTTTCTGTCCCCTATTACCCTATTACCCTACTCTCTCACAATCCAGATTTCCCGCCAGACCTTACTGACGTCGTATTTTTAACTAGGGAGGGAGAGTGTCCCGCAGATTGAAATACTTTTTTGATAAAGGAAGGCTGTGATCTTGAGACAAATGTGAGACATTTGTGTCCCTACGGCGGGCTGCCAGGTTAAAATTGATGCTAGCACTGCACTGAGCGGGCTCAGGAATTTGAAGAATCACAGGATCTGACACTGTTTGAGACAGTATTAGGCCAGCCCTCTAACTGAGAGTGGTCTCCCATCTCTATCATGCCCTTGACTCTTAAATGTAGACACGGTGCGTCGTTCCTACTGAGCAGATGGGAAGACAAACGAGATAACGTTGAATGAAGAGAAAAGGGAGGTAATACGGGCCAGAGCAGCCACTTCGTCTATTTGAACTAAGTATAAAGAGAATCCTTACACGGTCCTAACTAGGTCGCACTTCACCATGGTTAGACTGGGGGCCATGTTCGGGTCATACGATAAATGATGGTGGGAATGCCAGCAGAGGGGCACCCTGCTTCATATTTGGTGCACCTGCCCACTGGCCCAGACATATTGGGCATCTCTCCTCGGCCTCATAAAAGGCATTGCTGGAACCACTCTTCTAATGGCCCCTCTAGCGATACTGTTGGATCATCCAGGAGAGGATGGGACATAGCCTATGTATACCCTCTCGGATCGTCTCATCACACAACTGTTGTTAGTGGGTCCAGTAACAGTGGCTCATCATTGAAAACAAAAAGCAGCTCCTCCACTTGGACTAAAATATGACATATTTATACGATGGAAAAGCTGACTACACTGAATACAGCTAAAATGAATACGTTTGAAAAGATATAGAGGCCGTTCACAACCAATATCACAACCAGGATATGGGGCTGGCGAATGGCTCACCATGTGTCCGACCTGCTGTAGAAGAGTACCCTTCGTAGGATGTCAGGCTCCTTAGACCAAACTCTACTGAGTTGGAGGATCCACCGACAGCATAGTTGCTGCGTGACTGGAACTTAGTGTTGCTTGTGTGGATATTCCCCTCTCCCTCCCCCTGCCCGGTCTCTCTTTCTTCACCCGGCTTATACTTTATAGAAGATTATTACTGCATTTGAAGTCCTACACTTATGTCAAAAATGTTCATTGGTTTTCTTTTTACTTTGTTGTATGCTGCAATATTATTGGGCAGGTCATCCTTACTGTACCTCTGGTGAAAGTTATAAATAAAGTATGGAAAAAAACTAGGGCTAAAGGACTTTGCGAGTGGCAAACGTTTTGATTATGATCTTGAACAATATTCAAAAACATAAAACTGCCTTATAATTGTAATTTTGTGAAACCGGATGAAGCCAGTTTTATCTAAAGGATCTTAGAATTAGAAGTGAGAAGGCTGTATATGAACTTGAAGCTGCAAACTTATTTGTCATCAGTGTGATACTGGTTTGAAGCAGATGCGATGTTCATACTGCAACTGTGAGATCCACAATTTAAATCACAGACTCCTCTTTTGTCCATGCCTGTTTTCTGAGCGGAATAAATATTTGGTGCAGATTTATACAAACTATAAGCTGAATATGTTTTCTGACGCTCTGCCTTTCTCTTACTTCCCAGGCACAGTCAATATCTACTTGTAAAACCAAAGGGGATGATGGACGGAGTGTTGAACATTGCAAGCACTCACCCCCAGTCAACTGCCAAGCCATGTCTTTCCTGGACCGGAAACAAGCATCCTGGGACCGGTTTCTGGCTTACAGCCGTCATCTGCCAGGCTAGCTTGAATCCAGTGGCAAAGTGAGCAAGGGACCCACGTCTGGGCATACCCTGCCAACTTAGCAGTTCGGGCTGGACTGTTCCCATGAGGCACAGGGTCAGACTGATTTGCATATGGCCATGTCTGAACTGGGGTGGCGGAGTGAACTAAAGAATGATGATGGATTAAACCCAGATCAGTTGACTGGGGGTGAGTGCTTGCAATGTTCAACACTCCGTCCATCATCCCCTTTGGTTTTGCTAATATCTACTTGTATACATTTTTCAAATCTCTTACTTTTTTTTTTTTTAAATAGAAAGCTACTTTATCATTTATCCAATTGTATGATTTTCTGAAACATCCCTGTGGAAAAGTTGTCTATTTAATAAATAAATAAATGAAATAACAAATAATTCATGATCTCTATGGCAATACAGATCTTTTTTGCTTTTGAAGACGGGTTGTCCGCCACATGTGAGGTATATTTTGCTTATTCCATCGTCATCCTGTAGTAGTTACGTTTTTGTGTCCTAATCTGTCATATAATATATAGGGATGTCATGGAGAACATTTAGGGCATCAAAAACAAGGTGATGGATGGAATGATTGAATTAATCTCAGCCACTGGTGATCGCTCTGGACCGCATCCCAATCCATCATTTTTCGCCCACCTTGCCATCTCAGTTTGGGCCCAGCCACATGGAAATTAGTCTTGACCCTGCTCTATTGGGAACGGTCCAGCCCGAACTGCCAGGCCAGGTTCTCCCTGAACCAGAACACAAGCAACCCAGTACGAGGTATGTCCAGAAGTGGGTCCCGTGCACACTGTGTCAAGTGAACCAGGCTATACCTGGCTGATGAGCCCTAACTACGGCAAAACCGGTCCTGGTTTGCTTGCGTAAATCAGGTTCAGGAAGGACCTCATCTGGCAGCTCGGGCTATGATGTCCCTATAAGAGCAGGGTCAAGAGTGATTTGCATATGGCTGTGGCATGGTATGCAAAATTATGATGGACTGGGATGCTGCCTCGAGTAATTTCCAGTGGCTGAGATTAATTCAAGCATTCCATCCAACACATTTTTGTATACTTTAGTCATACAGAACAGTGCCGTGTCACTACAGAATGGGTGCCAACAATCCCAACAAAGGCTATTGAAAGCTTGCTTCAGGAGGCATTGAGGTTTATTCTGGTTAAAGAATATAGATTTAACGGCTGATTCCTCGATTCTTCAACTAGCGACAAGGTGAATTTGAAACACCATCATGCACAAACTCCTCCTATCTACCTGCGACCATTACCTCTAGACTCCTGTTCACCTCAACGCACACTGGACTGCTTATACGTCTCCTTATGCCTGAGCTTTCACGCACATACAGATCTGCAGATCTATGAGTGTAAATTTGTTGCTGCTGTCGCTATTTTTATAAATTAGTCTGCTGCAAGTAAGCGCCCTTGCAAAGAGGGCAATTGCAGGCCTTACTCTTCAAAATGCTGAGCCACCAATTGCATTTTTAAGAGTCGTAATATTGTGACCAGAAAAGAAGTGAAAGCCGTAGAGATATATTAAAGGGGAAAAACTGTCCACCAGCCTGATTAAGGATGATTCTGAGATTGAATAACTACAAGTAGAAGCTTAAGCTCACTCTTCAACCACAGAAGAGCCCTTTCTATTACCCAAGTAAAGAGGTATTGTAGCATTTACCAACTTTAAATGCGGTCTAAAAAGGTCTTACATGAAGTATTGCTGGGACACTCCTACCCTAATCCTAATTCTGAGAAATAACTTGTTTTTTCTGTATGCTATTATTAGGCACGCATACATCTTCACATACCATAAGGTTGTGAACGTGGTACCATAGTGTCAGAGTTCTATGGAAATAAACTATAAACTCCCCTCCCTTCGCAGACCCACCTGCCAGAGAATACGTCTACTTAAACTTAGTACTAAATTATGCTCAGTTCATGCTACTTACATTGGGCTTTTAGCTCTTCCCCGTGAAGGTGCAGGTCCAGAGAGTGGCCAATCAACACTTACTACTACTCCACTTACAAGTAGCAGATGCTGGCACATTACAGGCACTTCACCAATTAAGGCACTTTGAAAGGTTTTCTCACATCACACTTTGCCTAGAGAAGCCTTTTCACCAGAAAATACACTTGGCAATGTAAACAGACTTTTGGAATGTAAGTTTTTATAGAGCGCATGTATGCCGTGGCGTCTTAGCGCTTGATACCATGGAGGATATACCAGGAATTCAACCAGCCAGTTTAGTGCGAGTGAAATAACCAGGTTTTGAGTTCTTTCCTGAACTGTAGCAGATTGTTTTGGTTTCTGAGATGCAGGGGCAGGGAATTCCATAGCCTGGGGGCTAGATATCGGAAACTTCTACCACCCCACTTCAATGTCTTTACTCTCGGCACTACAAGCAAAGACGCCGATGCCGAGCGGAGGCTTCTCTGTGGGGTATAGCGCTTAATGTGTTGACTGATCTGGGCAGGTCCTGCCCCATACAGGGTCTTGTGTACTATACACATAGATTTAAACTGAATCCTCGCCGGAATAGGCAGCCAATGCAGCTGTTCTCGGATGACTTGACTTATAGGACTGAATTTAGGGCGTTTTAATAGTAACCTGGCAGCGGCATTTTGCAGAGTTTGCAGCTTATGTATCACAGTCTTTTTGGCTCCAAGGTAGAGCGAATTGCAGTAATCGGTTTTTGACAAAATTAAGGCAGTCACTACCGTTTTCCTGAGGAGCATAGGAATAAAAGGAAGGATCTTCCGAAGGATTTTTAAAGTGTGAAAACACGAGGAAGTGATACTGTTGACCTGGTCTGACAGTGAAAGATGGTCGTCGATCAGGACTCCAAGGTTTTTTACCTTCTTTACAGGTTGGGGGCAGGGCCCTGCTGTCCCCGGCCACCAAACGGAATTCCAGAGGGAGGTGTCCCTTCCAAACATAACTACTTCAGTCTTCCCGGTATTCAATTTTAAGCAGTTGTCCTGCATCCAGCCAATGATATGGGTCATACAAAGGTTAAAACGTGCTGCCACAATCTCTGGTTTTGACGCTAGGGAGACAACAATTTGCGTGTCGTCTGCATAGCAGATGGCAGTGAAACCGAGGGAGCGTATAAGTTTGGCCAATGGGATAACATATACGTTAAACAGGGTCGGGGAAAGTGATGATCCCTGAGGTACTCCACATGGCATAGCATAGGGGAGTGATTTATGCTCGTCCAGCATTACAGATTGTTCTCTGTTGATTAGATATGACCGAAGTATATCTGCTGCTTTGTGAACGATCCCTATTTCAGCCAGCCGCTGAAGAAGTATACGGTGGTCCACCGTATCAAACGCGGCTGATAAGTCGAGCAAAATTAGTATGGCCTTCCCTCCCTGATCTAATTGGACACGTAAATTTTCAGTAGATGCGATCAATGCAGATTCAGTACTGTGCCGCGGCCTAAATCCATGTTGTGCTGGATCAAGTTTGTCATTTGTTTCTATAAAAGACAACAATTCCTCATTTAGTGCTTTTTCTAGAATTTTTGACGGAAATTGTAAACAGGTAATGGGACGGTAATTAGCAACTTCCGAGGGGTCCAGAGTCGGCTTTTTTAAGATAGGTCTTACCAGGGACTTTTTCCACCCAACAGGGAAATGTCCTAAGTTGAGGATGTTATTCAGAAGAGGTGTCAGGTAAATTGCGACAGTATTGGGGACCATATGAAGGACCATAGCCGGACAGGGGTCCAGAGGAGAACCTGACTTAGTTGCCATAATGATTTTTTCGACTCTATCCTGTGTTAGAGGATTAAACTCTTGTAAATGGACTTGGTTGTTTGATCTGTCCTTTTTATGCTCGTCTGTTCTGATTCCATTGGTGTTATTAGAGAACTCATCGTATACTTTGACCACTTTATCATGAAAGAACTCAGCAAGTTTGTCACAGAACTGCCTGGTGGAATTGAACGGTTTGATATTGCCGAAGGTGGCTAATTTGGAGACTGTTTTAAACAGTTCTCTGGGTATATTTTTAGAGGCCATTATTTTCTCAGTAAAGAAAGTGGATTTTGCAGCAATTATAGCTTCTTTGTACTTTACTAACGCCTCGCTATACTGTTTTTTGCCTAACTCCGAGTAATCCTTCCTCCAGAGTCGTTCTTTGGCTCTGCAAATTTTCTTTAGATCTTTTAGCTTATTATTGTACCATGGAGCTGATGTCAGTCTTTTACTTGTTCGTGTACTAGTTTCTGGGGCTAGCCCTGAAACTGCCTGGTCAATCCAGCGGTTAAACTTTACCGCTGCTTGATCGGGATCGGTGTCCATAAGAGGGCTCTGAGATCGCAAAGCAGTTTCAAGATCAAGACTGTTTATTTGCTTCCAAGGGCGTGATATCCCTGTCCTGTCCACCCTAATGGTGCTTATTTTATTGACCTACTAAGGGTGAGATGTTGAGGGCACCAGCTAGTATTCCAAGCAAGGACCACTCAGTTTTTTTTGTTTTTTTTAAAAACTTTTTATTTATTAGTTTCCTCATAAAACATAAAACAGACATTGATATGCGCAGTTATACCATATGTGACATCTAATGACATAATGAGTTACATGCGCCAAAATTAAATCCAGGCATTTCAAAATTTCCAATAATGCAGTACCCTCCATATAAAACAGTCCCAGCAACCGAAGGGTGACTCCGTAGTACTACGGACCAGTGGCTCACGTGAAGCCCATTTTCCAACATCCAACTCGATTGTGAACAACATGTCATTATTCGTGAATACAATACAGTTCTGTATTTACCTCTCCTGTAATAGAGCCTCCAGGGCCTCAATCTGTGGGCCAGAGCGTACATCAGCAGCTTTATTGACAAGGTAAGTTTGGTATGGTCCCCAATAATTCCTAGGGCGGCTTCTAGGTGGGAGCATCTCATTATATATATCAGCTTGTGTGTTGCAGTACAGCATGTCAGAATGCCATTCTGCGATCAGTGGCAATGGGCCGCCCATCCAGCGCAGCGCTACTCGGCGTTTGGCCAGGAGAAGTCCAATGGCCAGCAACGGGTGCACCGATTTGGCAACAGAGAGATCCCACCCCAATAGTGCCATTTTGGGGTCCGGCTCCAAGTCAGCACTAATAATGATTCCCAGCTCCTGGAACACCTTACACCAAAAGGTTTGAATCCCAGAGCAATCCCAGGCAAGATGCCAGAATCCCGCGTTTTCCACCCCACATCTTGGACAACAAGAAGAGTCGGACAGCCCACAGCGAAACTGGCGTTCAGGGATGCAATATGCCCTGTGCAAGAACTTGAAGTGGAGAAGCCTGTGCCTTCCATTGAGAGAGACTGAGCGGGTACGAGAACAGCAATACTGCCGCTCCTTGTCGCTCAACGGAGTGCCCAGATCACGCTGCCAGTCCTGCCTAACTTTGAGGACCTCAGTCTTAGGAGTTTCTTGTAGGCTAGTGTAGAATTTCGTGATCAACTTAAGGGGTTCCTCCACCTTAATGAGTGTTGTGAAGGTCGTTGAGGCCTGTGGTTCCAATAAATCCTCCCCTAATAGGGCGCGCCACGCTTGTCTGGCTCTAAAGAAATGAAAAAGTGCAGTACCCGACGGCCGCATGTCCGACTGTTGTAGGGCTTCCCAGGATACTAGTGAGCCATCTCTAAAGAAGTCTCCCTATTTTGTGATACCTATGGTGTGTAGTGCCTTTCTCGCCTCCAAATCTTGCCCCAGCGAGAACCACAAGCTCCACTGGAGAGGCATCTCCGGAGAATACAGTAAGGCCCCCGCCTGCATATGCAGTAGTGTCTGCCAGGCCTGCACTGTGAAAGCCAACGGATCAAAAACCTGGAATCTTCTGGAGGCCGGCCGTGTGAGGAGTTGTGGTAAGGAAACAGGATCCGCCGCCATCTTTTCTAAATATAGGAACGGTGTGTCATGTGGGCCGTGTATCCAGTAGTGGGCAAAGGTACTATTGGCGGCCCTGTAATACTTTTCTAAATCCGGGGCTCCCAACTCGCCCAACTCATAGGGTAAAGTAAGAGAGTCCCAACGTATTCGGGGTTGTTTTCCAGCCCACGCCAGCCGTATCAACTGTGAGCGCCAGATTTTGAACATATGTTTAGGTAAAAGGATGGGTATGTTCTGGAACAGAAATAAGAATCTGGGGAGAATCACCATTTTCATTATGGCAACTCTGCCCATTAGGGAAAGTGGGAGCCTAATCCATTTCTCCACATTGTCGGTCAGTCGTTGCATGGCCTTGCCGTAATTCTCCCGAAGCACCAGCGCCGGGTCAGTGTGAAATTGGATACCCAGATACCTCACTGGATCTGTAGTCCAGCGAAGCCGGAAATCCATGATAGGTTCCTTGGTGGCGGGAGTGAGTGGGAATATGATGGATTTATCCCAGTTTACACGTAGACCAGAATGCCCACCGAATTGGACCACTTCCCGTAAAATAGGGGACAAATTAACTTCCGGGTTATGAATGTACAGTAAAGTGTCATCCGCATACGCGGAGATATTAAGTGTGTACTCAGGGAATCGCAGCCCTCTATGTGCATGATACTCCCTAATTGCGCAGGCCAATGGCTCTGCGACTATCGCATACAGGAGCGGACAGCCCTGACGTGTTCCCCGAGTAATGTTGAATGATTGTGAGACTACGTTCCCAATGCGTACCCTGGCGGTGGGTGAAGTGTAAATCAAAGAAACTAATCGGAGGAAAATGTCTCCGACGCCTATCTTCCGCAGGACCGCAAACATAAAGCCCCATTCCATGGAGTCAAAAGCTTTCTCGGCATCGAGAAAAACTGCCGCCGCTTTGATCTCCGGGTTCAAGCTCTCCACCGTACCGAACAATGTTCTTAAATTTTGGGACAGATTCCAGCCAGGAACAAACCCCGCCTGTTCCGGCCGAATAATCCCAGGCAATAGTGGGGCTAGTCTATTCGCTAAAATTTTCGCATAGATCTTTACATCAACATTCAGCAGTGACAGGGGTCGATACGAGGAGCAACTGCTGGGCGATTTGCCTGGCTTTAATAGTGTGACAATGACCGCCTCTCGCATGGAAGGCGGCATAATACCCGACTCCGCCATTTCCTCGTATAGCAGCTTGAGATACGGCGTCAGTATATCTTGGAATGCTTTACAGAATGCCACCGAAAGCCCATCCACCCCCGGGGCCTTCCCTGCTGCCATCCCCTTTAACGCTTCCCTTATCTCATCTGTAGTCAATGGTCCCATCAAATATTCCCTGTGCTCAGTGACCAGCCAAGGCATTTTAATGTACGATAGATACTCCTCTAGAGCTGCGCAATCTGTGTGAATTTGGGAAGAATACAGTGCCTGATAGCAACGCATTTCCGCTCTTACTATCTCCTCAGTGATGCTCAGAGGCCTACCAGTTTCGTCAGTCATGCCTATCATAATGTCCTCTTCCCTTTTGGGCCTCATTAACCCTGCCAATGTGGCACCTGGGCGATCCCGCTCCCCGTAGCAACGTGCAGTAGCATATTTACCCATGTGTTTGAGTTTATCGTTAGCGGTGTCTTGGAATTGTGCAAGTTTGCTTTAAGTTGTGCAACAGTTTGGGTATGCCCTGACCCAGATAGTTCCTGTTCAAGATGCCCTATTTCTTTTTCTAACAGGTCTAATCTCCCTCGAATGGAGCGCAACACTCCCGCGTGTGTGGAGATCACTACGCCTCTAATGTAAACTTTAAATGTTTCCCAGACCATAGTGAAAGACTGCACTGAACCTATATTGTTGGAGAAGAAGTCTTCTATTGCCGTGGTTAGCCCTGCTTTGAATACCGTATCTAACAAGGAGTAAAGAGGGAAACGCCACATGAACGCAGGTATTCGTGGGGAGTGATTCTGTAATGCAAATTGAACCGGGGAATGGTCTGAATACGTGCGCGGGAGGTGTGTGCAGGTGGTTACCCTCGCCGTTAGCCCTCCAGATATAAGCCAGAAGTCTATACGAGTGTGAGTGTCGAATGCGGAAGAATAATGTGTGTACCCCCTTGTGGCGGGGAAGTTGTACCACCAAACATTAATGAGACTCTCCGTTTGCATAATATGATGTAAAGCCATTACGGCAGCCGCTGGACGTCTGGGTGGGCCCCGTGATCTGTCTAATGTGGGATCCAGAATGCAATTGAAATCCCCTCCCCAGACCTGTGGAAGACCTCTCCACTGCACCAATTTATCCACCAGCGAATTACAGAAATGTGGATCATCATAATTCGGGCCGTATAACCCCACTAATACAAAGGTTAAATCTCCTTTTTTACAGAGGGCCACCGCAAACCTGCCCTGCTGGTCCTTGAACAATCCTGTCATCTCCACCCCCGCTTTGTTGTCTACCCATAACAGGACTCCCCTGGCGTGAGAGGTGAAATCTGACGAATAACAGGTTCCCTGCAATTTACATTGCACCTCTACACTACGTTCTGGGGCTAGGTGGGTCTCCTGTAATACTGCAATGGACACTGAGTGTCTCTTTAGGTAGGCCCCTATACGTCTAACCTTCCTGTTATCGTTGAGGCCGCGTACATTCCATGTCATGAGCTGAATAACCTGCGGTGTCATACCCTCAGGAGCCATGCAGTGTGTTGGAGTACCATAATAAACGGAGTTCTATGCCTACTATGCTTACTGTGCGAATATAATATGACAAACCTACAACATCACATATAAACATACCATTAAGACGAACATTCCCACCCACGCCACGAGAACCCGCAACTGTCGCAGCCATGTATGCCCCTCCCATTCCTCCCAAAACCCTTACCAACAACAAAAACACAAGAAACAAAAGCAATAATGATAGTGTGATACACTTGGGGGCAGATGTTACCATCTTAACTACCTCCCTATGCCACCATGCCAGTTCACCTATTTGCAAATAACTGATGCATATAGCAATGAGAGATGCAGCGTGACCCCAGTTGAGCACCCCGTCAGATGGCCAAAACCAGTCAATCAAACTATAAGTAGAACAAATTGCCTAACGGGTCTATGCCAATCGGCGCACTCGGGCCTGGCCGGCACACCGCAACAATTACCACCCCCATACAGTACAATATGTTAGCTGCCAATAGGGTGTCCTGTCACTTTGGGATATAAGTCCAACCACTTAGCTGCTACAGTCACTCGTCTTGTTCTTGCTCCTCCCGGCTGCTTGGAGAACCCTCTGCATGTGTCAGCGAGGACGCGGGCGAGCTCCGTCGGTTCAGGCGCTGTTCCCTGTCTTTGATTGCACAAAGAACCGCCTTAGGGTCCGTGAAGAAGTGCACTTTACCGTCCATTTTAAGTCGCAGTTTAGCTGGGTAGATCATGCTATATTCCAGATTTAAGTCTCAGAGTTTCTTTTTCACCGGGACGAAGAGTCGACGCGCTTCTTGCATTTGCAACGTGAAATCTCGTAGGGCGGCATCACGATCCCTGTAGTTAAGGATCCGCGCAATTATTGGCCGAGGGGGTGCACCTGGAAACGGTCTTGGCGCAAGCGAGCGGTGCGCTCTTTCTATGATGAATATGTCCGAAAATGTATCCCACCCTAGTAGTGTAACAAGGAGCTGCTCCACATACTGCTCCATATTGCCGATGTTGGAGGATTCGGCCACACCTAGGATGCGAACGTTGTTTCTCCTAGATCTCGCTTCGAGATCTTCGGTTTTGGCTTGCAGGGCACGCAGTATCCTATCCCTTTCCTTATCAGTCTCCGCGTCCGCCCCCACCACATCTTCCAAATCGGATACCCTTTGTTCCGCTGTATCGAGTCTGTCTCCGTGTTTATCCAGTCGTTCCGACATCCGATCCGACATCCGATCCATACGGAACGATAGCGCATCTATTTTACTGTCAATTTTCGACAAACTTTGCTGTATGGTGCGGAACGCAAGCTTCACGTCTATGTCAGCCTCAGCTTCTGGGTCTGCCGACGCGGCATCCTGGTCGGCATGCGTGGAATCTTTCGATCTAGGAGTTTTCCGCAAATCAAACTGCAGTTTGGGTTGGAGCTTGTCGACCTTGCCCATGGTGTGGGGGGTGTGCACGATAACAAGGGCGCAGTTCCAGAGGTAGTGATTCTCCAATGCTAGGCTGGACAGTGGATCAGAATGGGCAAGGTATGTATGCAGCGTTAGTCAATAAGGTCTCAAGGCACCTGTGCTTTAAAGTCCCTGGTTTTCTTGTTATCTATGTAGGTGCAGCACGTCAGCAGGTTGCTTACCCTCTAGCAGATTATGGGCCCACTGACCAGTTAATGACGCCCCCTCAGATGCTGTATCGTGTCTGCAGAGGATGTGGAGTCCAGCAGGCCAACTCCTATGGGTCTTACAATGTCATAGTGCCAGCACAGCATGCATAACAGCCCCCCCAACAGTGCCCCCCGGAGTTACTTGCTGTTTAAAGTCTGTGGAGCTCCTCCGGCTCCCTCGTGCAGGAGAAAGCGCCAGGCGGCAGGGGGGGTCACACTTCTCTTTGTTGTGAGGTTCGTCACCAATTTCAGGCCGAGTCCAACGCGAGCCTCAGGAGCCGTCTGCAAATTGCTCCGCCCGGTCTCACAGTGCAGGCCTCAATCTCCTGGGTACAGCCACCACAGATGCCGCCCGCAGTGCCCCGCCAGCTCGCGATCGGCACCACTGCTCACGCCGCACACAGGACGCGATCCCCGGTATCAAGGGGCCGCTCGCCGGAGTACGCCACGCGAGGCCGCTGCGGGCAGGCCGCACAGTGGGAGGGCCTCTCACTACGCCGGAGGCAGAGTGCGTCTTCTCGGCCACCTCTCGATAGGCCCCACCGATTCCGGACGTACCAGGCTCGCACGATAGCTCTCGGCAGCGGCGAGTCAGCAACACCTCCCAGCAAGTTCAAAGGCCAATAAACATCGCGGATATTGAAGGATTTATTGTGGCAAACGGGAGAGCTGCACTAACTCGCGGCCATTTCAGAGTCAGGCAAGCTCCGCCCCCCACCACTCAGTTAAACAAGGCAGCAAATGTATTATTTCAGTGGTCCACCAGAATAAGCAAAGCCCAGCCACTCTAGAGGGCTTTTCAAAACACACAGAACAATACAGCTTGGAAGGTTTTATCACCAAACTACCTCAATAGGCCTTCTCACTCCAAAATGTGACCAGATATCACTAGAGAGTGTATCTACAGAGACATTAACACCACACAGTGTTTCCTGGGGAGGCACTCTCACCGCACAGTGTGCCATCAGAGACATTCTTCCCACAGAGTGAACCCAAGCGGTATTCTCAGGACACAGTATAACCTGAGAGCCCCATCTTCCAATTAATGTACCCTGAGAAGCATCCTCACCACAGAATGTATCCAGAGGCCTTCGCATTACACAGAGCACCTAGGGAGAAATTATGAACACACAGTGCACCCTGAGAGGACGTGGTGTACCCCATGAAGCACAGTGATCACAAAAAGTTCCCTGAGATGCATTTTCAAAACACACTGTACCCAGAGAGGAATTCCCATCACATAGTGAACCCTGAAAATTCCCTCACAGTTTACCTGAGAGGTCTTCTCACTACACAGTGTACCCAGGTAGGCATTCCCAAGGCACAGTAGTGCTGATAATTCTTTCACACCACAAAAGGCTCATTCTCACCACATAGCGTAACCAGAGAGGCCAACTCCACATACACTATACCTTGACGAGCTTCAGCAGCTGATACAGGTCTTCCACCTCGTCCCCTGTGCACTCCTTGTACACTCGCCCTGTGTCCACGCTGCGTCCTTCGATAGTGCGTCGATACAGTGGGAGGCCCATGGCTTCTGCATACAAGTCAATGGCCTGATGACCCACCGTCTGGTACATGTAGCTGTCAAGTTCATCTGTCCCGCCTTCAAAAAACACACAGTAAAGCTTATAAAACAACAAACACATGGGGAGATTACAACCCATAATACAGTTGACGTGTACTACTGCTATTCAGAATCAGTGGTCTGCACAAAGTGTATAGTCAAAAGAAATGTGAATAGCACCCTTGACCGCTGTTTCAAATGCCTGCCTGTGTGTAGGTTTGTCTCTAGCGGGTTTATGAGCTCTATGCCCCTCCACACCCCCCACCGATGAGAAATGTAATGTCACAAGAGAGTCACGGACCAATGAGGGTGGATACACTGATGACTTGGGACCGAGAGACCTGTTATGGGGTTGTGCCTCAAAAGAACGTTCGAAGGACAGATGGGGTCAATTCATTTCGATCAAGAACCAGGATTTCTGTTTTGGAGCCATTGAGTTTCAGGGTGTTTTGTCTCATTCAGATTTCAGTTGCTCTTACACACAATCAGTGTCTCAGCTCTTTACAAATAAAGTAAACTTTTACAACAGAATAAAAATGCAACCATGCAAATAAATCATTATGTAGCACAAGACAGAACAAAAAAATTAAATCCTGTTTGTACTTTCATCACCAAACCCGAAACAGTGCAGGTCACTCATCCTCGCCAGTAGAGACCCTCACACGAGGCTCATCACAAAGTCCATATCCTCGATTGTGCATTGCGTTCCTTTTTATTCTCTAACCAATTTTCCTCAAACAACACCCATTTACCTCCATGCCCTCACTTCTTCCTAGCCGAAACAAATAGCACTGAGGTGTATTTTTTATTTTCTGACATACAATACTCTTGCAAAATTTTCTCTACTCGCACTTACCTGCACTGGGTCAAGAAACCCACGAAACAGTTACTATTTCAGAATAAAGGGCTTCTGAATTGTACCTTATTGTGGGAGATACATTTAATGCCTAAATCTGCACATTACAAAACATTTCCAATAACCCGTATAAACTTTTCAGTGATCGTCTTGCCCCAGAAATGTATCAGGCCAGGTCTAAGTGACTTATCCGCAGCAGCAGCCAACTAGCCCAATGATGACATGCAACGAATGACTGCCACCGGCCTTACTTTTATGCGCCCAGGATCACATTACCTTTCTGCTGCAAATCAATAAGCTGCAAGCACCTAGACCACAAAAAATAACCTATTGTAGGCTGTTCCCCCCAGACCCAATGCTGGTTGGCTGGTACATCATAACCGTAGAATACTTTCACCTAACTTTTAGAGCACTCACCACCCAGGAATCCTGAGGTGTGTTAATGCCTGCCAAGGGATTAGCGGCTAGAGCTCCTTTCTCTGAATCCTTAAGCAGCCTAAAAGTATCCCTCAGCTTGTCCATCCTCTCAACCAGACCCTGCACATCTCCAGCAACTCACACACGCAACGCAGCCCCACGCGACACCAACACCTTGTCAAGCCAAGAAAACTTACATTCTACTCCAGAGTATGAACAAGCACACCCTCCATACTGTAATGGTCTCTACTAAGGACTTAAACTTATCTTCCGGCACTCACCGGATGAGCGAATGTAACACTGTGAACTCACAAGTGCTGCACGTATTCTGGGAAAAGAAAGGTTGACGTGTACTCAAACATTGGCAATGCTTGGCAAAAGGCTTCATGTTTCTGGAGGATGCACTACGCATGGGCACCTGAACTCAGAACAAGAAACTACATTCCCTATGAGGCTACAGAACTCTCACACTGGTTTGGAAATGTTGATGTCCATTTTGAAGGAATTGAGTATACGTTTGACGTGGTCCAGAGTGTCAGTGCTAGGGAATTGAGCTACAATGCTGCTACAACCAGGACCTTACTACCACATAGTTTATTTTGAAAGCCTTGGAGATTGCTTTTTACTTGGGAGCTTCAGGAAAAAAGTGTGATTCCGAATACAGAGAAGTATTCCAAGAAATTGCATACTTAAAAAAAAAAACGTGAGGCAGTTAAAAGTACTTCCCAGAAATATCCATAATTGATTATAAATTCTACTTTCCTGTTTTCCCTTATGGATAGTACAGCTATTTGAGGAATGGAAGGACCCTCGACATATTTAGAGACTGATGACTCTTTGTGGTGTATATATTTGTATCTAAGCTAACGCTATATGCTTAAGAGAGTGATTTATTAGTGTATATACAAACTATATTATCCCGATATATGTTTATATTAAAGCTTGAGAAACACCCTAAATGTATGTATAAGACTGAGAGGCTGTAAATTGAAAACATAGGGCAGTTCTGTTTACTAGAGAAAGAGAGGTTATTATTGAAAAGTGCCATATGAATTTCATAGAATGTTTTATGTTTCAGTTCAAGAAATAACCTCAGTTCGCCAATATCCCCGAGAGCCCGAGTTTTAGAGATATTCTGGAGGTTTCTTATACATTATAGAAAGTGTTTGTGATGAGTATTCAGCGAGACATGATATCAAAGGTTTTATCTTGTGTTTAGATGAACTACAATGACCCGTGTAGATGATCGCACCCACTAGAGTGAAGAGTCAGAGAGGCGATATCCAGTGTCTCTGTTTCCTCTCTTGTTCTATTCCCCTTTACCTTGATCGCCTATTGACTATCATTATCCTACTGTGAATGCCTGGCCGTGGATACAATGTAGTGTGGAACTGTTCATCACTCCCATTGGCTCCGGAATTCAGATCAGCGCATTCTGACACCTCCGAAATGTCTGGATCTCCATCCCACTCTACATCCCATGGTCCACCCTCCTCCAGTTCAGACAAGAGCATAAGACCCACTTCTTAAAGTAAAACATGATCACAGTGTAACTCCCGGGGACTCGACCTCCTTAAAGGGATTCCCCGCTTCATCCCCTCCTCCACCAACTCCCCGGCATCATTGGTCAAGCATTGCTTTTATTATGTTATGTTAAAAATATTTGTAAAGCGCACTTACACCAAGCGGTTTCATGGCGCTAAGAGCGGGAGGGTGACAATGGTATGATGACAGAAGCTTTACTCATATGCCTGAGAGAACAGAAGGGTCTTAAGAAGTGTTCTGAATTGGGCGTAAGAGGTTACTAACCTCAGTCCAGTAGGAAGAGAGTTCCAGAATTGAGGGGCCAGAAAACAGAATCCGAGGCCACCGTGTTTTTTGCGTTTGATGGTGGGGGTGGTGAGCAGATTCAGATGGGAGGAGCGAAGTTCGAGAGAGGGGGCATAGCGATGGATCCTAGATGAGATGAATGCTGGGCCGTGGCCGGCAAGGGCTTTAAAGATGGTACAGCCCAGTTTAAATGCACAGCGTTTAGCCACCGGAAGCCAATGGAGGCTCTTTATCAGGGGGCGGACATGTTGGTATCTAGGTTGATGAAAAATGAGCCTGGCTGCTTGGTTTTGTACCAGTTGCAAACGGTGGAGTTGGTATGCCGGAATGCCGACATAGAGCGAGTTGGCATCATCAATACGAGACATGACCAAGGCCAGGATGACTAAGGTCAAGGCCTCGGTGGTCAGAAATCTACAGATCTTCCGAATTCTGCGTAGGTGGAAAAAGCAGGTAGATACCACTGCGCTAATCTGAGGTCTCATAGACAGGTCGTTGCTGATTATGACCCCTAGGCTTTTTACAGATTCTACTGGGCGAGGCGGACTACCTAGGAGAGGGGGCCAGAAATTAGAATTCCAAGGGTTGGCGGTACCTCCAGTCAGGATCAGCTCGGTTTTATTGGGGTTAAGTTTTAGTTGGTTAGCGTACATCCATTCCATCCATTTATTAAACCTCTAGTAAAGCGCTTCGTTGCTTTGTCGGTAGGATAACGCTCAACAAGTCAGACACACACATTAGCTTGACAACAAAACGCTAGCTTGTCCACTTCAAAAACCAATCGCCAATAACTATGGCATGTCTACAATTAACAGGAAGGACAATATCAAATCATGGATTGCCTCAGTCCTCCTGTCAATTCACAGCATGTGCAGTATTAAATCTGTAACACATCTAAAGCCTAGATGGTCCATAGGTAACAGATCAATTCAGCTAATTCTTGAAACTGCAGGGGGCGCATGATAGCTCTGTCACACAAACATTCCATATTCCGCTGCCGTCTTCCTCCAAGCCGGCAATTCTCCATTAAAACATCTTCCCATGGGCGATCCTTGGATAATCGCACTACATTATTGTTGTCAGACTTTTATCCTTTTCACAAGCTTTCGCCTGCCCTTCTTTCAATACGTCGCCACCACGGCTACCAAATAAGGAATGCTCACCTCAACATTATCCACCAAAGCTACCTTCCTCTGCCTGTCATCAGCATTTCCATCCTGCCTTTGTATTTACAGGCACAAAACAGAATCAGCTGCCACATTTGCATTATCTGGCGCATAACATTGTCAACCCGAAATTGGAATGCTTGAACTTTATCTCCCAAATGGGCAACTCCAGAGATAAGGTTTATGCCTCTAACCTGGAAAATACTGAAACTAAAGGCTTATGGCACTCCAGCATGCAGTTATCATAAGACATAATCCAATTTGATCGTGTATCCTGCTATGTATGTATGTATATACGTATATTTAAAATGCGTACAGGGCACGGTAAGTCTTGATGCTTCTTGGCAATGTAGAGTTATCTAATATGGACAGGTACAAATCTTCAAGACTGAACCCAACTTCAGATGGCCTTTTGCTTATTCTGTAGAAAGCAAGCCTTGGCAAAGCCAATAGGACTGGCCCTGGCAAGCTGGTGTGATGATTTATTTGTTTATAATTTTTATTGCAGGTGCAAGCCACAAAAATCAAAACAAATAAAAACAGAAAACATGCTGCCACCTAAACATGGTGGCTGTAAGCTTTCAATAAAAATGTAAAATTAAAAACAATTAAGCATCACACATACTTGCAATAGAATAATATGAATGTTTTCTACTTAGATTAGTTACAGAACCCCTTTTTAGTTACAATGCACATTTATGATTATATGATTCTTATTGGCATAAGGAAAAGTGAATTTTGAATTACTGTAACCTAAAGACATCGTTCAAACATATAAGGTTGTTTAAAAAATAATAAACAACAAAGAATTAAAACAATTGACAATATAAAGCACTGGCCCAAGGGCCCGTCAATTTTTCTTTTTAGGTGTTTATGCACATGCAATCAAGTAAAATGTCGTCATTCATAGAGCAAGCAGCCATTGGCTGGAGTGGGCTGGGCTGGTCCACTTCATGGTCCTCTGCCCTACGTTTTGTGCTTTGGTGGGAGGGAGCAAAATGAGAATGACGACCGAAGAGACCAGTGGGTGAAGGGGGTTGGTCCAAAGGTCCTCTACATATGCATATTTGTAAGTATTTTTAATACTGAGTTTATGTGACAACATGAAGCTGGCAAATACGTAAAGCTGTGTCTGAAGTCCCCACAGTTCCTCTGAGTGTAAAGCCGTCACCCACACCTCCATCGAGCGAACCCAGACGAGGAAGCGGGGGCAGGGGGGGAGTCGACTTCCAGGCATGAGTGACCACTCGCTTGACCAAGAGGAGCGCCGGACCAAGGTCCTGGCAACTGCCCTATTACTCTTAGTGGGCGTAAACAAGCCCAGGGCACACACCAGAAGAACTGTGGTTCATAAAGCAACATTTTTATTGATTGCTACGATCTGTTCTCCATTTTATGCTGCCTGGGGCACGTTACTTGTCCAATAGATCCCCAAATCAATCGCATTTGTGTAAGGCCATGATCTTTCAACTACACAGAAAATAATCAAAAATGTTACAGTCTTGCATTTTCTGTAGTCCGAGAATGTGAACTAAGAACCTCAGTTTCAAAACCTGCAGGTCCCCAGTGACACTCAGTGGGTTCGGAATTTAAAAGGACAGACCAAAGAAGCAAACAGCACAGATGTCTAAGCACTAGCGTCAGATGAGCACTTCCTCGAGATGCACCTACAATCCGTGCCTGTTCCATGAACCTTCTGAAAGACCTGCACGAGGGGCACTACAATAGTGCAACTTGGGCCCTGCAACAGCATGAGCAACAAAGCTAGGTAATTGTGAGAAAAAAAATGATTGCCTTGAAGGTTTTAAGGTGACCTGAACTCATCGGAGCTAACTTGAGCTTTCATGGGAAGGTCACTTCCGGACAGACCAATGCTCTTATGATCTTAGACATCAGCAGAATCTCAAACTCTGAAACTGGGAGTCCCTCGGAAAAGATGGAGCTCTCACAAAGTAGATCACAACCAGCTATACAAATACTTTACCCTGCACTAACAGTACGTATTGGAGACACTTGGCACCAAAAGAGCACAATATGGCACCAAACCTATATAGCTGGCTAAGCCCTCTAGGCAGTACATCCATGTTGCAGGGATTCTGCAAAATCACAGAACTATGCTTGGGATTATGGGACCTTAGTAGGCAGGGACTGAGTTATCCTACCACCTTAGTACCCATTAGCCCGGGACCGACTAGCTATAATGTCTCACTTGCCCTCCTACTCACTCACATAGGAACAAGTGATTAGACACCCCAGAAGACAACACTCCAGACTCTCTCAGGAATCGCGGTTGCAAGACACACCCTTTCGCTCACGCTCTTTTGCTCACCCACAATACGATCTGACAGGGACACGAACAAGTTTAAAATATTTATTTTAACTAACGTGTTCTAGTATGCAGTATACGTGCCACAATCAGTAGAAAAATGCCTAACACAAACCGGTCCTAGGATGCTTGTTTCCGGTCCACCTGGCTTGGCAGTTCGGGCTGGACTGTTCCCATGAGGCACAGGGTCAAGGCTGATTTGCATATGGCCAGGTCTAAACTGGGGTGGCATGGTGAGCAAAAGAATGATGGATTTAACCCAGATCTCTTGACTGGGGGTGAATGTTTTTTCAAAGTTATGTTTATTGAGGTTTTCCAAAATATTACGAAAAGTAACATCAACACAGTACCCCTCGCAGGAGGATATCAGGTTTAAGCTTAATTACATCTGAGTAGAAAAACAGCCCCCTGGTTACTAGTCCATCTCCTAGCTTAAGAAAAAAGCACTAAAATAGGTTACAGTTTCTAACAGTCCTGGAGTTGGAAACACATTCTTACGTGTGAGTGATGTGGGCTCGTGTTACCACTCATGCTTCTGCATCCCTCCGTGATGACAATTGTCCTGCACTTTCCCGACTAAGGGTGTTACAGAACGTTATAAGGGGCACTTAGGGCCAAACATTTCCCAATGGGGGAAAAACAAGGCTAAATAAAGACCCCCCCCCTTTCCCCACCCCCCTCCCCATTGGTGGCGGAGGCTAAACTCGCTTCCTAGATTCATCTAGTAGTAGTGACACTTGGCTCAGTACTGAAAGAGATGGAGGGCTCTAACGTTAGGGGGGCACACAGCCGATGGGAGACCCCGCGAGAGGAATTGGACCAAGGGACCCCAGCGAAATTCAAAATTTGCATAGTCACCTCTGAATATTTCAGACATGTGCTCCAGGCTGAGCAGTCTCCAGAGTCGTGAGTGCCAGAGGGAGATAGCTGGCGCCTCCTTCCTCTTCCAAGCGGCCGCCAGGGTGGTCTTAGCCGCCCCGATACATAACCACATGATTGTCTTGTCAGCCCGGGTCTGGTGTTCTAGGGAAGGGTCACGAAGTCCCAAAAGGACACCCGCCATAGTGGAGGGGACAGGATATCCCAGTATATCTTTAATATGAGCCAGTATTTCCTCCCAGAAGGGGCGAATGGATGGGCAATCTCACCAGATGTGTTGAAAGTCCCCAAGCAGTCCGCATCCCCTCCAGCATCTATCAGAGGTGGCAAGAAAAATTTGTTTGAGTTTGGACGGGTGCAGGTACCAGTCCATCATAGTCTTCAGATGGGCTTCACGAAGCTCCGTGGAATGGTTAAGTCGGGTGATGTCGGTCCACAGATGGGACCACTCCTCCTCCGAAACCACCCGTTGCAACATATCCTCCCACATGGACATATATCGGGGCCGCGGGGAGCTCACAGTTTTGAGCAGGAAGTTATATATGAATGAGATCGTCCCCTTCATTGATGTAGCCTTGGTGAGGAAGCGTTCAAACTGTGTGAGGGGGCGTGTAGCTGCTTCGCGAACCTGCGGGGTGAGCGCCCAGTGCATTAATTGAGCATAATGGTAGCCCTCCGTGTCTCCCAGTCCATAGTCCTGCTTACAGTCACCAAACGTGAGGGGATCCGCGTGTTGAAACAGGTGTGTCAAAGCCAGACACCCACCTCTTCTCCAGGCATCAAAAGGTCCCTCTTGTAGGCCCGGTGGGAATGCCGGGTTAAAGTGGAGGGGCGTAAACGGTGAGGGGAACGAGGCCCATCTGTCATCGCCCGTGAGTGAGTCCCATACTCTCAGTGTAGTGGGAGTGCTAATATAAGCATTCTTAGGTCTGTCTCTCTTGGGGAGCCATACGAGGTCCCATATTGTTCTCCCCGCCACGCTGCGGTCCATATGGAGCCAATGTTTGTCGGACTCTGGCTTTGACCATTCAACCAAGACTCTAAGTTGTGCCGCCTTATAGTACAACTGGAAGTCCGGTAGACCAACGCACCCCTCCCTACGGGAGCGACGAAGAAGAGAGAAAGAAAAGCGTGCCCTCCCCCCTTGTCAGATAAAGCGAAGAACCATGGATTTAACTCGACGAAAAAAGTCCCCCTCTAGTTCTATGGGCAAAGCTTGAAATAGGTAAAGAAGTTTGGGGAGAAGCGTCATCTTCACTGCATGAATCCTGCCCAGCCATGACAGGAAAAGAGGCTTCCATTTCGTGAGATCCAGTTGAATTTTGTTGAGAAGAGCAGGGAAATTAGCAGCGTAGAGCCCCTCTAACTTCGGAGTCAGCTGCACCCCTAGATATTGAATAGAGGACGAGGCCCATGGCAGTGGGGTAAGAGACTGGAGCATGTGAATTTCTGCTCGGGGAAGAGTGAGGTTGAGAATGTATGATTTGGTGAGATTGACTTTAAAGCCGGCCACCGTTTCAAACCGCTCTAATTCAGCCTGCATATTTGGGAGGGATGTAGACGGGTCAGAGAGGGACAAGAGGACATCGTCCGCAAAAAGGGAAATTTTATGCGACTCCCCTGCTAATGGTATACCCTGGATATTGGGGTTAGCCCTAACCGCTACCGCTAATGGTTCAATACTTAGAGCGAAAAGAAGGGGAGACAGGGGGCATCCCTGTCTAGTGCCTCTATAGCGGAGGAACGAGGACGACAGGACCCCATTGACCACCACCCTAGACTTGGGGTGGAGGTAATTAGCCCGGATCATAGTGAGGAATTTGTTTGCAAACCCAAACGCCGAGAGCATGTGAAAAAGGAACCCCCAGTCCACTCGGTCAAAGACCTTCTCCGCGTCGAGCCCCACCAACACTGCGGGAACCCGACGCCGAGAGGCCTTCTCTATCAGGTGGGTAATTCGCCGGGTATTGTCGTGCGTTTGCCGGCCCTTAATGAACCCAGATTGGTCAGCGTGAATCAATTCAGGCATTAGGTCATTCAGGCGCTTAGCTATTATGGAGGAGTAAAGCTTTGCGTCCAAGTTTAGTAGGGCTATGGGCCGATAGGAAGCACAGTGTTGGGGGTCCTTCCCCGATTTGGGTACGACAGATATCACTGCCTCGGACATAGTGCCAGAGGTCATGCCTTCGTCAGCCATGCTGTTAAACAGGTTAGTCAGGTGGGGACCAATGTTGGGGGCGAACGTCTTATAAAAGAGGGCTGTATACCCGTCTGGGCCAGGCGCTTTATGAGGCTTCAAAGCCGCAATCGCGGTGTTGACCTCGTCCATCGTAATAGGAGCCGTAAGCCGGTCATTCCAGGCATCTGATACTTGGGGCAGTGTCAGGGACTGAAGGTAATCCCTCTGGGCGTCCGAGTCCAAAGCGTCACCCTTGTAGAGTTTCGCATAAAAAGTGCCGAAGAGGTCTGCTTTAGCCTCTTCTCTATGAATTAGTTCCCCATCGGAGCCACATATACCTCCTATATATTCTCGCTCCCTTTTGTCTCGTAATTGGCGGGCCAAGTGTTTACCTACTTTGTTGCCCTGTGTATAGGATAAATGTCGTAGTTTAAGGAGTGTGAACTCTGCCCTGTTATCGTAAATCGCCCGAAGTTTCCCCCGTATCGCTGTGAGGTTACGAAGGGACTGTCTTGTGGGATTCGCTTTGTGTATGTGCTCGAGCTTAGATAGCTCAGCTTCTAAATTTTCTCTTTCTTTCGTCCGTTGTACATTTAGGGCCGAGTTGAGGGCAATGCATCTTCCCCGAAAGACTGCCTTAAATGCATCCCAATTAATATAGTCAGAGGTATCCTCTGGTTTGTTATTAGCAAAGAATTCCGAAATGGTTTCCCTCAGTTTGGTGCAGGCGTCCTTGTCCCGGGTAAGGGACGTCGGGAAGTACCATCGAGGTGTTGCCGAGGTGTTCCCCTCCCAAGAGAGACAGATAGAGAGTAGGCTATGGTCCGATACCGAAAGGGGAAATATCCTAGCAGCTTGAAGCGCCCCCTTAAAGGATTGATGGATAAAAATGTAGTCCAGTCGGGAATAGGAACTGTGGACATGTGAGTAGAATGTGTAGTCCCGCGTCTGTGGGAATAGTGTGCGCCAAGCATCCAAGAGCCCCATGTCGTGCAAGCGTTGTTGTGTCTCCCGAGAGAAGGAGCCCACCTCTGAGCGATGTGAGTGCGTGCTGTCCAGTTCTTTTTGCCATGTTAAATTGAAGTCGCCCATAAGTATCAGTGGCCCCTCTGCAAAGTCTGATAATTTCCCCAAAAACGTGTGTAAGAAGGCCGTCTGATCAGTGTTGGGAGCATAAACTGCTACTAAAGTACACAGCCTCCCTTTGAGGCGCCCTTTAACCATGACCCAACGACCGTCTCTATCAGTGTGTATTCCTAAGGGTTGAAATTGGGTGGAAGAGCGGAACATGAGCGCTACCCCTCTATGTTTTGTGTGCGCCGAGGATCTGTAGATCAGTGGGAAGTGTTTGTGTCTAAGTCGGGTATCATCGGCCCTGGCCAAATGCGTTTCTTGCAACGCCACAATATCCAGATGGTGATCTAATATGTACTTCCACACTTTCTGGCGCTTTTGGGGGGAGTTAAGACCTTTAACGTTCCATGTTCCAATCGTGATGGGCATCATTTTGACTAGGTAGACATACCTGCCCATAGTGGCCCTAAACCCATCTCCCAAGAGACCCCAGTGTCATTGCAGCTGCCAGCCCGTCCCCAAGCGTCAAACATTAAAAAGCCACCACCATTTCCCACCCACCCCCTCCCTTCCCTTCCCAAAAAACCATGAACAAACATTACTCAAAAACAAAACACTACTTTAGCGTCAAAAACTTTTCCTTTGGTGGTACAAAAGGGAGATCCCCTACGGGGGATCAAGGGGACGGAAGGTCCGAGGACCCCGTCCACGCCCATCCCGGCATAATGCTAATGTTTGGCAAAGGATCTTCAAGGTTGCATAAAGAGTATGTCCCAATGCTATGGATCTACTACAGGAGCGCTACCCATAGCTACATGGAGCCGTGATTGGACCCAGAATGCGCCCCTCTCTCAGCGCCTCCGTTCCCCGGTATCTCCAAGAGCCTCTACCACCCTCCACCCCCCTCCTCCGCAGATGCAAGACAGGGGATCCGCCTAATTAAAAAAAAACATAGAATCAGGTGAAGTTCAGCTCCCTCAAGTCACTTATCTGTACTTGGAGTCCGAAAGAAGGGGGTTGCCATCATGTGGAGAAAATGGGCCCACGGGCTGGAGCGAAACTGTCTCTGCAGAAATGGAAGGTGACCAAGAGATCAAGGAGAAACAAGGTGCTCCTAGGGTTCTGGGTTACAGTCCGACTCAGGAAAGGGTCCTCCAGAGCGTCAACACAAGAAGGTCAGCAACGACCCCTGCGCGGGCCCACCGACCACGCAGAAGCCATGGTCGTACCCCGGGAGGGCCCCTCAGTTGCACCTCCGGCGGAGTCGGCCTCCTCGGGTGTGAGGCCCAGCAGATCCAGACCTTCTCGGAGCTCCGTGATGTGTCGTCTTTTGTTCTGGAAGTCGAAGCTGAGCCCGAAGGGGTAGGTCCAGCGATACCTGATCTTCTCCTCCCTTAATTTGGTGGTGATGGCTCTGAATGCGTGGCGCCGCGCCAGTGTGGACGGCGCCACATCTTGGTATATCGCACAGGAATGGCCCTGAAAGGAGATGGAGCTTGTCGCTCTGGCAGCCTGAATGATCGCCTCCTTGACTTTATATGAATGGAGTTTTGCTAGTATGTCACGGGGCCTCTTTGTCTCGTTGCCCTGCCTTGTGCCCACGCGGTGAACCCTGTCTAGTTTTATTTTTAAGGTCTGAGGACTCAGTATCTCAGCGAACAGTCCCTCCACAAATGCCTCTAGATCGGACCCCTCTGCTCCCTCCTCCAGGTCTCTAATGCGTACGTTCTCTCTTCGAGCCCTGTTCTCAAGGTCCTCCGCCTTAAGCTGTACCTGGTGTAGCTGCTCCTTAAGAGTCTGAACGTCCTCGAGTACTTCGGTGGTGAGCCGAGCCTGTTCCTGGTGTTGTGACTCCAAATCCAACACTCTTGTTCCCACCGAGTCCACGTCTTGCTGGAGGGAGGTCAGACGCCCTGTGAGGTCGGTACGTAGTTGCTCCAGGGATGTTGTGAAGTCCTGCCGGAGATCGTTGCGCAGCTCAGTTTTGAAGTCCTGAAATAGGGACAGCAAGTCCGCCTTCGTAAAGGCCATGGCTTCCTCCCCCGTGCCCCTCTGCGGAGGTTGACGCGCGTCAGGGGGTGTGAAGAAGTCCGATACCTTGCTTGGCGTCTTGCACGGTACCTTCTTCGGCGGCATAGAGATGAGGTCTCCTTGACCCTAAGTGCTCTTTCCAGGAAAACCAGAGGTTGGTCTAAATGCAGCTTGCACACGCCTAAGATGAAGAGATGCAAGTGGACCCCGGGAAGCACGGGGACACCCAGGGCACACCGGACCCCTCACCGGGCACCTGCCGTCACTTGTGGCCAGCTGTAGCTCAGCCAGGAATCATCCCAAGGGCCCAATCCGCCCAGGTGGTGATGGGGCAGACGGTCCGGCAGAGCAAGAGACCCAGCGCACGCCGGATCGCGCCTTACTTGGTGTTGAGGAGCATTCTCCCAGTGACACTGCGCGCCCCAATATGAGGCCCCCAGCGCTGTCCCCCAACGGTGCAGATGAGGCTCTCCGCCTCGGAGGCTCGCTGCTGTGTATACCTCCGGTAAGGCTGCAAGGGGCCCCCTCTAGTCGAGCAGCGACGGGGGACAAAGGTCCTGATGTCGTCCAACTGTGCCCGGTCGGCGAAGCCTGCAACGCCCAGTGTGCTCAGTGGGCCCCCAGCCTATGTTCCGGCGTGTACCTCGCTTCCTCCACTCCAACTCCGTCACGGCGTCACCAGTGCCCCCGGTCAGACCCCCGCGCCGCTCCTCTCCACACAAGGCTCCGCCGCCAGAACGAGGTCTAGTAGAAGCATATCGGGTAGGTTCAGCCGCCCTCGCTCATGCGTCCACGGGGCTCCGCCAGGTCTCCCGATGAGTATAGAAGGGCAGCGGGAAGAAGATTATGGCCAGGGGTCCCACCAGCAGGCCCCCGCCGCCGGAGATCAGCAATCAGCTGTATCGCTACTCCTCAAGGGCCCCGGGGGGGAAGGAGGGAACCGGGGCAGCCCGTCCAGGGCACCGCAGGACTCGGAGCTTCAAGCCTCGGTCTCCGCCGGCGCGCCTCACCTTCCAGGCGCCATGATGGGGTCAGGCAAGGAGAGCGGAGCGGCTCCACCGCATCTCATTTCTTCTGACAGCCTCCCCTCAAGCAGAGCCGGTACCGAGCCGGCCCCAGCACCCATCCACGCTCTCCGGTTGCAGCAAGACACCGCTCCGCTCCTCACAGGCTGAACTCGGGCTCCGCCTTCCCCTCTCGGGATCCGATGGCCATCTTGTTTGCGGCCGTGGCCTATCCCCCAGGCCAAGCAGGACGGCCAGGGCCGATTCAGGCATTGCGGCGGCGACAGAACAGACTCACAGGGTGCCCCACACCTTCCCCTGACGGGACATGTCGTTTTCAGTGCTCCGCATCGCCGCTGGTCATCAGTATGGACACCGGGATAGAGCGTGGACCGGGAGCCGAGGCGGTCTACGTCCGATCGGCCATCTTGCCCGGCCACACCCCCGGGGTGAATGTTTTGATTTGTTCAGCATTCCGTCCATCATTTGTGTGTCTTTTGCTTTCTAACACAAATATGGTCAGCATAGCAAGTAGTCCGTAAATCATAAAAGGAGCTGTCATAATGAATGGCCAACTAGCCTAACCTCCGTCCCCTTGTCTAGAAGCAAAATGATTATATATTAGAAGATCTCTGGGTGTTATTAGCAGACCCTGTACCTCAGTCTATAGGTGGTAGATCTACATCACAGGTGCTGTCATGCTTTTCTCCGTGGAAAGGTCCCTCTCCAAGTGTCCGTCACCTATCCGTGTACCCTCATATGACCAAAGTACGTATTCCCAAGCAACAGCTGCATCTGAATATTTTGTCTAGGTGCTAAGCCTGACCACAACAGAATAACAAGGGGCATTGTTGTTTGACCTTGTTCACACTGTTCAGACTAAATCCCAGGAACGAGCAAAGTGCAAAAACAACAGAAGGTTCTATGTGAAAGTTTTAGTGTGGTACAAGCAAAATAAACTTGTGTAGTAACGTGCGCAAAGCAGCGGATAGTCAGCAACGTGCCCATGCTTACATAGGGAAGAAGACATTGCTCATGGGGGCCACGTGACACTGTTATGATCTTAGACATCAGCAGAATTTCAAACTCTGAAACAGGGAGCCCCTCAGAAAAGATGGAGCTCTTACAAAGCAAATCACAACCAGCTATACAAATACTTTACCCTGCACTAACAGTACGTATTGGAGATACTTGGAACCACAAAGAGCACAATAAGGCACTAAACCAATATAGTTGGCTAATCCCTCTACGCAGCACATCCATTTCAACTTTTAAACCTACATATCAAACCCATTTAGAATAAGTTCCCTTACACATGCTCAAACAGAAGATTTCCTCAAAGCTATACCGTAGGCTACTTATCCCTCTCTACAGAACAGCCTTCTTGGGGCTAGCAAAGGACAACCCTGCATCCCAGGGGAAAGAAATGAATTTGAAGTCCTTCAGCACACACATGTACTACACAGGATTAGAAAGAACCCGGACAGGAGCAATCACATATTATTCAGCACACTATGCAAGAAAATCCACCCTGCACAATACATTAGGCAGATCAGTGCTTAATTTGAGCTGGTGGTGTCCACCGGCACTCTTTTTTGGAGGCAGGCATTTATTTTTCATCATCAGACTTTGACCCATAAGAAGAGAGAAAAAACCTCACAAACGGGGGAAAGAAAGAGGAAGAGAAAGAAGGAAAAACAGTGGCAATTGGGGAGAAAGCAGAGGTGAAAAAGAACATCCAAAACCTAAATAAAAGGGCAAGCGGTGGATGGTACTGGATGAAAGAAGAATGAGGGAATCAAGACAACCAGCAACCCTGACATTCTGCAGCACTGGTGGCAGGCTTTTAAGCATAACTTTGGACACCAGCACTTATTCTTTTACAAATGAATCACAAAGAGAGTCCATCCGAACCAAACACGACCATAGATTACCTTGAATCTTATCAAAGAGAATTCCACAGCTTTAAAGGATTCGAAGACCTGGAAACCATCCAGATGGTGGAAGTGTCCTACACAAATGCTGTTAATATAGCATCAAAAGGTGTAGGCCTCTTAAGATCGCCTTAGGGATTAAATATTTCCTGTATAAATCGGCTGAAACATCTGTTGCACTGAAAACCATGGTTGACCAGCACCTGTTACTTCTTCTGGTGCTCTGGGCAGCGCACACATTCTTAAGCAAGGCACTCTTTGTAGGTAGAAGTTTTAATTGTAACCCTAGCTTCTTTGCTGCTACTTCCAACATTTACATTTGTATTTGACAATATTTGCTCATCGAGGAAAAGTGTTACAAGGGACTGTAGTTATCAGTTGTGGAACTGGCTGTTTTACTCGGAAAGCTGTGTTCTGAACCAAGTAAATACCTTTTACGGTCGTTATCGGTAAGGGTAGCAACAAATGTTGCTGTGATACTCGCATAAAGAACAATTGATGGACAGAATGCAGAACAATGTCATACATTCACCCCAGTACAGAGATCTGGGCCTAAATCCATCGTTTTTTTGCTCATCATGCCATTCCAGTTTGGACCCAGCCATATGCAAATCAGTCTTGACCCTGCACCCAATGGGAACAGTCCAGCCCGAACTGCCAGGCCAGGTCCTCCCTGGACTGGAAACAAGCATCCTAGGACCGGTTTCAGGCTTTCAGCCCTCATCAGCCAGAATAGCTTGACTCCAGTGGCATGGAGAGCACCGGACCCACGTCTGGGCATACCCGTCCCACTCGGGGTGACAAATGCAAAAAGAACAATTGATGGACAGAATGCAGAACAATGTCATACATTCACCCCAGTACAGAGATCTGGGCCTAAATCCATCGTTTTTCTGCTCACCATGCCATTCCAGTTTGGACCCAGCCATATGTAAATCAGTCTTGACCCTCCGCCCAATGGGAACAGTCCAGCCCGAACTGCCAGGCCAGGTCCTCCCTGGACTGGAAACAAGCCTCCTAGGACCGGTTTCAGGCTTTCAGCCCTCATCAGCCAGAATAGCTTGACTCCAGTGGCATGGAGAGCATGGGACCCACGTCTGGGCATAGCCGTCCCACTCGGGGTGACACATGCAAAAAGAACAATTGATGGGCAGAATGTAGAACAATGTCATACATTCACCACAGTACAGAGATCTGGGCCTAAATCCATCATTTTTTTGCTCACCATGCCATTCCAGTTTGAACCCAGCCATATGCAAATCAGTCTTGACCCTGCGCCCAATGGGAACAGTCCAGCCCGAACTGCCAGGCCAGGTCTTCCCTGGACTGGAAACAAGCATCCTAGGACCGGTTTCCGGCTTTCAGCCCTCATCAGCCAGAATAGCTTGACTCCAGTGGCATGGAGAGCACGGGACCCACGTCTGGGCATACCCGTCCCACTCGGGGTGACAAATGCAAAAAGAACAATTGCTGGACAGAATGCAGAACAATGTCATACATTCACCCCAGTACAGAGATCTGGGCCTAAATCCATCGTTTTTTTGCTCACCATGCCATTCCAGTTTGGACCCAGCCATATGCAAATCAGTCTTGACCCTGCGCCCAATGGGAACAGTCCAGCCCGAACTGCCAGGCCAGGTCCTCCCTGGACTGGAAACAAGCATCCTAGGACCGGTTTCAGGCTTTCAGCCCTCATCAGCCAGAATAGCTTGACTCCAGTGGCATGGAGAGCACGGGACCCACGTCTGGGCATACCCGTCCCACTCGGGGTGACAAATGCAACAAGCATTGGCATAGCCAATAGGTCTCGCCTTTGGGACCTTATAAGTGTTTAGCTGTGCAACATTTGATGTTGTGGACAAAAGGATATTGTGCTGCAGAAGTAAATACTTATAAGGTCATAAAGGGGAGATATATTGGATATGGTAATGATTGTTTTTTTTTAAGGACAAGAAGTGATTTTAGGCTGCGGCTGCCACTTAGTGTACCGTATTATACGTAGACGTTGTAGCTATATTTGAGAGAGGTAGCGAGAGGTAGAGAGGTGTATAGAGGTAGAGAGAGAGCTAGACAGATGTAGAGATGTAGAGAGAGGTAGAGAGGTGGACAGAGGTAGAGAGAGGTAGAGAGGTGGACAGAGGTAGAGAGAGGTAGAGAGGTGGACAGAGGTAGAGAGAGGTAGAGAGGTGGACAGAGGTAGAGAGAGGTAGAGAGGTGGACAGAGGTAGAGAGAGGTAGAGAGGTAGAGAGAGAGGTAGAGAGGTAGAGAGAGAGGTAGAGAGAGAGAGGTAGAGAAGTAGAGAGAGAGGTAGAGAGAGAGAGGTAGAGAGAGAGGTAGAGAGGTAGAGAGAGAGGTAGAGAGGTAGAGAGAGAGGTAGAGAGAGAGGTAGAGAGAGAGGTAGAGAGAGGTAGAGGTAGAGAAAGAGATGTAGAGAGGTAGAGGTAGAGAGTGGTAGAGAGAGAGGTAGAGAGAGAGAGAGGTAGAGAGAGAGAGAGAGTAGAGAGAGAGAGGTAGAGAGAGAGAGAGAGTAGAGAGAGAGAGAGGTAGAGAGAGAGAGAGGTAGAGAGAGAGAGGTAGAGAGAGATAGAGGGAGAGGTAGAGAGAGAGGTAGAGAGAGAGGTAGAGAGAGAGAGAGGTAGAGAGTTAGAGAGGTAGAGAGTAAGAGAGGTAGAAGGAGATGGTAGAGAGGTAGAGAGAGAGAGGTAGAGAGGTAGAGAGAGAGAGGTAGAGAGAGAGAGGTAGAGAGAGAGAGGTAGAGAGGTAGAGAGAGAGAGGTAGAGAGGTAGAGAGAGAGAGGTAGAGAGAGAGAGGTAGAGAGAGAGAGAGGTAGAGAGAGAGAGGTAGAGAGGGAGAGAGAGAGAGAGAGAGATGGAGAGGTAGAAAGAGAGAGAGAGGTAGAGAGAGAGAGGGAGAGAGGTAGAGAGAGAGGTAGAGAGAGAGGTAGAGAGAGAGGTAGAGAGAGAGGTAGAGAGAGACAGGTAGAGAGTTAGAGAGGTAGAAGGAGATGGTAGAGTGGTAGAGAGAGAGGTAGAGAGAGGTAGAGAGGTAGAGAGAGAGAGGTAGAGAGGTGGAGAGAGGGAGAGGTAGAGAGAGAGGTAGAGAGTTAGAGGGGTAGAGGGAGAGGTAGAGTGGCAGTGAGGTAGAGAGAGAGAGGTAGAGAGAGGTAGAGAGAGAGAGGGGTAGAGAGAGGTAGAGAGGGAGTAGAGAGAGAGAGGGGTAGAGAGAGAGAGAGGTAGAGAGGGAGAGAGAGAGGTAGAGAGGGAGAGGTAGAGAGAGAGAGAGAGGGAGAGAGAGAGAGGGAGAGAGGGAGAGGTAGAGGGAGAGAGGTAGAGAGAGAGGTAGAGGGAGAGGTAGAGAGAGAGGTAGAGAGAGAGGAGGAGAGAGAGGTAGAGAGAGACAGGTAGAGAGTTAGAGAGGTAGAAGGAGATGGTAGAGTGGTAGTGAGGTAGAGAGAGAGGTAGAGAGAGAGAGGTAGAGAGAGTTAGAGAGGTGGAGAGAGGGAGAGGTAGAGAGAGAGGTAGAGAGATAGAGGGGTAGAGGGAGAGGGAGAGTGGCAGTGAGGTAGAGAGAGAGGTAGAGAGAGAGAGGTAGAGAGAGAGAGAGAGAGAGAGAGAGAGGTAGAGAGAGAGAGATAGAGAGAGAGAGGTAGAGAGAGAGAGGTAGAGAGAGAGAGAGAGAGGGAGAGAGGTAGAGAGAGAGGTAGAGGGAGAGGGAGAGGTAGAGAGAGCGGTAGAGAGAGAGGTAGAGAGAGACAGGTAGAGAGTTAGAGAGGTAGAAGGAGATGGTAGAGTGGTAGTGAGGTAGAGAGAGAGAGGTAGAGAGAGGTAGAGAGGTAGAGAGAGAGAGTTAGAGAGGTGGAGAGAGGGAGAGGTAGAGAGAGAGGTAGAGAGTTAGAGGGGTAGAGGGAGAGGTAGAGTGGCAGTGAGGTAGAGAGAGAGGTAGAGAGAGAGGTAGAGAGAGAGAGGGGTAGAGAGGGAGAGAGAGAGAGAGAGAGAGGGAGAGGTAGAGAGAGGTAGAGAGAGAGAGGTAGAGAGAGAGAGGGAGAGAGGTAGAGGGAGAGGTAGAGGGAGAGAGAGACAGGTAGAGAGTTAGAGAGGTAGAAGGAGATGGTAGAGAGATAGGTAGAGAGTTAGAGAGGTAGAAGGAGATGGTAGAGAGGTAGAGAGAGAGGTAGAGAGAGAGGTAGAGAGAGAGGTAGAGAGGTGGAGAGAGGTAGAGAGAGAGGGAGAGGGAGAGGGAGAGGTAGAGGGAGAGAGAGAGAGGTAGAGAGATAGGTAGAGAGTTAGAGAGGTAGAAGGAGATGGTAGAGATAGGTAGAGAGTTAGAGAGGTAGAAGGAGATGGTAGAGAGGTAGTGAGGTAGAGAGGTAGAGAGAGAGGTAGAGAGGTAGAGAGAGAGGTTGAGAGAGAGGTGGAGAGAGGTAGAGAGAGAGAGGTGGAGAGAGAGAGGTGGAGAGAGAGAGGAAGAGAGAGAGAGGTGGAGAGAGAGAGGAAGAGAGGTGGAGAGAGGGAGAGAGAGAGGTGGAGAGAGGTAGAGAGAGAGGTAGAGGGAGAGGTAGAGGTAGAGAGAGAGGTAGAGAGAGAGGTAGAGAGAGAGAGGTAGAGAGAGAGCGGTAGAGAGAGGTAGAGAGAGAGGGAGAGAGGTATAGAGAGAGGTAGAGAGAGAGGTAAAGAGAGAGAGGTAGAGAGAGAGCGGGAGAGAGGTAGAGAGAGAGAGAGAGAGGTAGAGAGAGAGAGGTAGAGAGGTAGAAGGAGATGGTAGAGTGGTAGTGAGGTAGAGAGAGAGGCAGAGAGGTAGAGAGAGGTAGAGAGAGAGAGGTAGAGAGAGAGAGAGGTAGAGAGAGAGAGGTAGAGAGAGAGAGAGGTAGAGAGGTAGAGAGGGAGAGGTAGAGAGAGAGAGGTAGAGAGAGGTAGAGAGGTAGAGAGATAGGTAGAGAGTTAGAGAGGTAGAAGGAGATGGTAGAGTGGCAGTGAGGTAGAGAGAGAGAGGTAGAGAGAGAGAGGTAGAGAGAGAGAGGTAGAGAGGTAGAGAGATAGGTAGAGAGTTAGAGAGGTAAAAGGAGATGGTAGAGAGGTAGTGAGGTAAAGAGGTAGAGAGAGAGAGGTAGAGAGAGAGAGGTAGAGAGAGAGGTAGAGAGAGAGAGAGGTGGAGAGAGGTAGAGAGAGAGAGAGGTGGAGAGAGGTAGAGAGAGAGGGAGAGAGGTAGAGAGAGAGAGGTAGAGAGAGAGAGAGAGAGGTAGAGAGAGAGAGAGAGAGAGAGGTAGAGGGAGAGAGGTAGAGAGGGAGAGAGGTAGAGAGAGAGGGAGGTAGAGAGAGAGAGGTAGAGAGTTAGAGAGGTAGAAGGAGATGGTAGAGTGGTAGTGAGGTAGAGAGAGAGGCAGAGAGGCAGAGAGAGAGAGGTAGAGGGTGGTGGGCACGGAACTCATTTTGGGCGACCAGTGCTTGTTTTCCATAATCAGATTTCAACCCAATGCAGGCAAGAGAGAGAGAAAGTTAGACAAGAAGGGCTGAGCGAGAAGGGAGGGGGGAATGCCAGCAGCAGAGGCAGGCGAGAGAGAGAGAAAGTTAGACAAGAATGGCTGGGCGAGAAGGGAGGGGGGAATGCCAGCAGCAGAGGAGCTTGACCACAGCTCACCAAAAGGGAGGGGGAGAAGGGAGGAGGGAGTGCGAGCAGCAGCTGTGCACGTGCAAGCAGGCTGGCAAATGGTGTGCGATGTGCGCGCACCATGACGAGAGAGGAAAGCCATATGGCGCTTCTGCTCGTCATTGTGCGCGTACTCGCACGCTCTAGGCAAGCCCAAAAAAAGTGGTCGCATTTCTAAATGCCCACTTACAAAATGTCTCGCCCAGACAAGCGCAAGCGCTGGCTTCAGGGCGAGACCTAAAAAGAACAATTGATGGACAGAATGCAGAACAATGTCATACATTCACCCCAGTACAGAGATCTGGGCCTAAATCCATCGTTTTTTTGCTCACCATGCCAATCCAGTTTGGACCCAGCCATATGCAAATCAGTCTTGACCCTGCGCCCAGATCTGTGACTGGGGGTGAGTGTTTGAAAAGTTTCAGCACTCCGTCCATCATCTCCTTGTGTTTGCTTTGTTCGCCCTAAGTTGGCAGGGTATGCCCAGACGTGGGTCCCTTGCTCACTTTGCCACTGGATTCAAGCTAGCCTGGCTGATGAGGGCTGTTAGCCCGAAACCGGTCCCAGGATGCTTGATTCCGGTCCAGGGAAGACATGGCTTGGCAGTTCAGTCTGGACTGTTCCCATGAGGCACAGGGTCAAGACTGATTTGCATATAGCTGTGTCTGAACTGGGGTGGCAAAGTGAGCTAAAGAATGATGATGGATTCAACCCAGATCTGTGACTGGGGGTGAGTGTTTGAAAAGTTTCAGCACTCCGTCCATCATCTCCTTGTGTTTGCTTTGTTCGCCCTAAGTTGGCAGGGTATGCCCAGACGTGGGTCCCTTGCTCTCTTTGCCACTGGATTCAAGCTAGCCTGGCTGATGAGGGCTCTTAGCCCGAAACCGGTCCCAGGATGCTTGATTCCGGTCCAGGGAAGACATGGCTTGGCAGTTCGGTCGGGACTGTACCCATGAGGCACAGGGTCAAGACTGATTTGCATATAGCTGTGTCTGAACTGGGGTGGCAAAGTGAGCTACAGAATGATGATGGATTCAACCCAGATCTGTGACTGGGGGTGAGTGTTTGAAAAGTTTCAGCACTCCGTCCATCATCTCCTTGTATTTGCTTTGTTCGCCCTAAGTTGGCAGGGTATGCCCAGACGTGGGTCCCTTGCTCACTTTGCCACTGGATTCAAGCTAGCCTGGCTGATGAGGGCTGTTAGCCCGAAACCGGTCCCAAGATGCTTGATTCCGGTCCAGGGAAGACATGGCTTGGCAGTTCGGTCTGGACTGTTCCCATGAGGCACATGGTCAAGACTGATTTGCATATAGCTGTGTCTGAACTGGGGTGGCAAAGTGAGCTAAAGAATGATGATGGATTCAACCCAGATCTGTGACTGGGGGTGAGTGTTTGAAAAGTTTCAGCACTCCGTCCATCATCTCCTTGTGTTTGCTTTGTTCGCCCTAAGTTGGCAGGGTATGCCCAGACGTGGGTCCCTTGCTCACTTTGCCACTGGATTCAAGCTAGCCTGGCTGATGAGGGCTGTTAGCCCGAAACCGGTCCCAGGATGCTTGATTCCGGTCCAGGGAAGACATGGCTTGGCAGTTTGGTCTGGACTGTTCCCATGAGGCACAGGATCAAGACTGATTTGCATATAGCTGTGTCTGAACTGGGGTGGCAAAGTGAGCTAAAGAATGATGATGGATTCAACCCAGATCTGTGACTGGGGGTGAGTGTTTGAAAAGTTTCAGCACTCCGTCCATCATCTCCTTGTGTTTGCTTTGTTCGCCCTAAGTTGGCAGGGTATGCCCAGACGTGGGTCCCTTGCTCACTTTGCCACTGGATTCAAGCTAGCCTGGCTGATGAGGGCTGTTAGCCCGAAACCGGTCCCAGGATGCTTGATTCTATGTCAGTCCACGGAGGCTCAGATTATGCTTCTCTTTACTTTACTGGCAAACAGCAGCCAATGAACAACTTTAAACTGAGGATACCCCGGAAGTACAACCCACTCCATAGTATGCACCAATCATTATCCGTCCATAGTGTATATATCGTTCGTCCTGGATAAACCACTTCCTCTTTCTTTGCTGCTGCAGCAGCGAGTTAAGTGATTTGCATGTTTCTTTCGATTTCACTGTTAACGTGGTAAAGATACGCGCGCTTGATTACAGCTTGCCTGAGGCTAATTAGGGTGATTGTGCGATCGTGCGCGCGTTGATTTTTTATGGTGAGTGAGCGCTTTGGCGCTCGTGTGGCATTTTCCCTACGGAGTGGAGCGGGTGCAAGGCAGACGCGCTTTGCGCGCATGAGGGGCAGCAAGTCCTCTTTTGATTGCCACGAGTCTCGCGCATGCGCGTGAAACCGGATCGGAGTTTTCAGCCCCGTTCGGTTTCTCGCGCGTCCGCAAGTCCAGCTGCTCAACCCTCAGCCTCTTGAACGCCCGACGGGGCGAATAAACGGCAATAGGGCTCTGCCTTAGGGGAAGTGAAGGGTGGCTCCCTCCACACATATTATAAAAAGATAATTTGACAGTTTTGGCTAACTTCAGTTAGGTTTAGGGCCAGGGTGCTGTTACTTCATTATTAGGGACAGATTAGTTAGGGTCCTTGTTTTAAATTACATTTGGTCTTCCTGCCAGTGCTCACCCTTGGGTTCTTCCCCCCCCTGAAACTCCTCCACACCTCCTACTTCGCGATGGCGTATTACGCGGAGGAGGCTGACCAGTGGGCTGATTACGATGACTATGGGAACTATGAAGAGGTGCCCCAAGAGCACCAGTTGGAGGAGCAATTGGTCGAAGCCCTGGATACCCACGTCCAGGGCTCAGTGAACAGGGCACTAATTAAGGCTCTACAGCCATATGCTGAGCCCCTGAAGAAGTATGGGAAGCGCCAAATGCAGGCGGCTTTGGGCACCACATCTCGACACTCCTCTGTGGAGAGCCTTGTGCATGTGGCGGCTTCGGTCCTTGATCATGGTTCCTATGGCGAACCTTGCCCGGCCAAAGATCCCAGCCTGTTGACAGGGGACGCTGAGGAGTCATCTCCGGCTGCCCCAGACACCTCGGACACGGACAAGGACACGGTAGAACCGCCTAAACCGGCAAAAAAGAAGTGCAAGACTCACTACGTCAGCGCACCTCCACCTACCAAGAATCTCCTTTTTGACCCGAGGAACATCATCCATCCGCGTTCCACAGACTGGGTACCTTGTGTGGAAGTAGCTCATTATGTTCAGGAGAACGTTCGCCAGGGGTTTGAGGGCGCCGTGCGTGCCACTTTACGCTCGGAATATCCTAGACCAGCCTTGATGGGTAAAGTGGCCGACACTCCAGAGTTGGACCCTAATATGGCATCTTTCCTAAAGAAATTTTCTAAGGATCCAAAGAAGTGTTTGGATAGAGCCTGGAGAGGGTGCCAGGATAAACTATTAGATATCTCTGGCCCGATTACTAAGATCTTGGATGCGGCAGTGCATGCCAAGGATACCAACACACCGCTGGATGTAACGGAGACTTTGGAATGGGAACAGAGGGCCCTGTGTTTTTTGGGCAATGCCAATTGCGCAATCTCAACAGAGCGCAGGCGGTCATTTTTAATGCGAATAGACCCCCAATTGGCAGACATGGCCACACCGGAAGCGGGTACCTTGGCCAATGGTCTTTTGTTCGGCGACAAGTTTGTGAAGGAATTGGGCAAATACGTCGCCACTTTCTCTGCATTGGATAAGGCCCAAGCCAATATTAAAAAGGTTTTCAACACTGGCCTTTTTGCCAGGGCCGGTCGCTTCAGAGGTCGAGCGTCCGGTCGTGGATACAATCAGGCCTCCAGAGGTTTCGAGCAGAGAGGCAGAGGAGGAGCCCAAAGGTCCAATTTTTACCCCACCAGAAATCGTGGGGGTCGCGGCAGATTCCAGAAAGGAGGCTACCGAGGACAGGGTAGTGACAGAGACTCCTCCTATTCAGGTAATTCTGCCTCAGTGTGGGAATGTCAAGGTGGGGGGTCGGATTGCTTTGTTTCCACACAAATGGAGAACCCTAACGTACGACCCTTGGGTTCTGCAGACAGTACTCGGTTTTCGGATAGATTTTTACGCCACACCTCGACAAGCGCACAGACCACAACCTCTACATTTTTCCCGAGTAGAGAGGTCTTTTATAGACAGCGAAGTGGCATCGTTGATGCAGAAAGGGGCAATTGTACAAACTATACCTCACCCTCACGGTTTCACCAGCACAGTGTTTCTTGTCCCAAAGAAGGATCAGGGATTTCGCCTGGTATTAAATTTCAAAGAGTTCAAGTCTTGGGTAGTGTATCGCCACTTCAAGATGGAGGGCATACACTTACTCCGAGACTTGCTTTTGGAAGGGGATTGGATGGTAAGGCTAGACCTCAAAGACTCTTACTTAGCGGTCCCTATATTTCCTCCCCACAGACGTTTTCTTCAGTTCCAATGGGGAAACGCCTGGTACGAATTCTCCGCTCTGCCATTCGGACTATCGTCCGCCCCTTGGTGTTTCACCAAACTCCTAAAACCAGTGATTCAATTTTTAAGGGAGCGAGGGGTCAGGCTTATCATCTACTTGGACGATATCCTGATAATGGCTCAGAGTGTGAACACAGTTCTTCAACATCTGGCATGGACGACACAACTCCTACAAGAGTTGGGGTTCGTCATCAATTCAGACAAATCTGTCATGACTCCTGCTCGGTCGATGGAGTTTTTGGGGTTCCAAGTGAACTCAGTGACGGCACAGCTTTTACTTCCGCTGAAGAAACGGGTTGCCATCAAGAAGGAATTGAGGAGAGCGCTGTCCTCTCAGACCATATCCTACGGACTTTAGCCAGGTTGGTGGGCCTGTTAGCCTCCTCGATCCAGGCCATTTTCCCGGGTCCCCTTCATTACAGGGCACTTCAGCGCTTAAAGATCTTACACTTACGCAAGGGCCTGAGTTACACGGAACAGATTCTGTTGAGTCACGAGGCCCGGACGGAAATCTCTTGGTGGTTGGAGCACATGGATGCGTGGAATGGCAAGGCCATTTTTGCGTCAGTCCCAGAGATTGTGATAGAATCGGATGCCAGCAGGTGGGGATGGGGAGCCCGGTGTGGTTCAGCGGAGACGGGGGGCAGATGGTCTCCGGAGGAGCTGCGTCTCCACATAAATTGTCTAGAGCTGCTGGCGGGCTCTTTTGCGATCAGGACTCTGTCCCCGCAGAAAGCGAGCTGTTGCATTCTCTTGAGAATGGACAATGTCTCGGCGGTACGATATATCAATCGGCTGGGGGGCACCAGGTCGCGGCTACTTGTGGAAATAGCCAAGGATTTTTGGCATTACTGCCTTCTCCACCACATTTCAGTGACAGCGGAGTACATTCCGGGCAGCTCCAATGTGGTGGAGGATTGGAATTCTCGCTTTCTTCGAGATTCCAGCGACTGGCGTCTTCATCCCAGGATTTTCCGACAACTCAACAACAAGTGGGGTCCTTGTGTGATAGACCTCTTCGCGTCCAGGCTCAATACACAACTGCCTCTGTTCTACAGTTGGAGACCAGATCCGCTGGCGAGCAACTCGGACGCATTCCTTCAATCATGGACGACGGGCATGCTATATGCATTTCCTCCATTCGCCATGATTCCAAGAGTGTTAGCGCAGATCCGCAGACAGAGAGCGGAGGTGATGTTGATATCCCCGTGTTGGAGAGCACAAGCGTGGTTCCCAGCGGCGTTGACGCTTTCTTGTGCGTCTCCAATACGTCTGCTATCGTTTCCGGAAATCTTGACGGACCCTCTGGGTCAACCGCATCCTCTGGTACTTCAAGACCAGTTGCCGCTCATGGCGTGGAAACCTTCCGGAGACGTTGGCAAGTGCCAGGAGTTTCTGAAAACACACTGTTTTTCTTATCTCAATCATGGGCCCCAGCTACGCACAAGCGATATGAATCAGCTTGGCGTAAGTGGGCTAGTTGGTGTACTGAACGGCAAGGGGATCCCATGGGATCAGGAGTCCATATGATTGTTAACTTCCTGTCGGAGATGGCAAGTACAGGGTTATCAGCTAAACTGACTTTATTGTTATGTTTGATTCATGTCGACGTGTGTCTGATGTACGGGCTCTGGACTTAGCGGGGAGAGTATTCACTCCTTCAGGGGTTTCATTCACAATTTCAAGACGAACTAAAACTAATTCTGGGTGCATTTCCTATCCTGCTTTTCCGCATCATAGTAAATTGTGTGTTGTTCAATGTTTAAAATGTTATGAGGATTGTACGCGTGAGTTTAGAAATGATGTGGCAGGACAATTGTTAATATCTTTACAGAGACCTTTCCGCCCAGTCACTGCAGCAACTTTAGCCAGGTGGGTTGTTTGGTTGTTGCATTTGGCAGGCGTTGATACTGCGGCCTTTGGCGCTCACTTGGTGAGGGGAGCTATGGCTTCCAAGGCTTTTGCTATGGGTTCTCGTTTGGAGGACATTATGGCTGCGGCGGATTGGTCTTCTGATACTACATTTAAAACGTTTTATCATAAGCCTATTGTTGATGTTGCTACTAATGTGGTGGGACAACTTTAAACTAGCATAATCTGAGCCTCCGTGGACTGACATAGAATAAAAAAAATTCTAGCTAACGCGCCATGAATTTTCAATTCTATTAAGGACACGGAGGCGAGGATTATCCCACCCTGGAAACTGTGTTTTCAATATGATGATTGGATTTTGTTCATATTGCTGATGATGATATTTATCTTGTAATTTATTGAGGGTTTCTTCCCACCCATTTGTGTTGAAACATACATTCGGTGAATGGTATATTACGACATATATTCTCATTTCAGGAGAACAGAACAAACCGGCATAAAGGCTCAGGTGACATTGGATCTACATCTGGAGAGGACCTTCCGTGATCAAAGTTGGGACTCACGTCGATGAAGGAATCCGTGGTGTCCAGTTTTCGACAGTCAAGTTTGTGGACTGTGTTAAAAGTTGTTTGCAAAGAAAGAGGAAGTGGTTTATCCAGGACGAACGATATATACACTATGGACGGATGATTGGTGCATACTATGGAGGGGGTTGTACTTCCGGGGTATGCTCAGTTTAAAGTTGTTCATTGGCTGCTGTTTGCCAGTAAAGTAAAGAGAAGCATAATCTGAGCCTCCGTGTCCTTAATAGAATTGAAAATTCTTGGCGCGTTAGCTAGAATTTTTTTTATTCCGGTCCAGGGAAGACATGGCTTGGCAGTTCGGTCTGGACTGTTCCCATGAGGCACAGGGTCAAGACTGATTTGCATATAGCTGTGTCTGAACTGGGGTGGCAAAGTGAGCTAAAGAATGATGATGGATTCAACCCAGATCTGTGACTGGGGGTGAGTGTTTGAAAAGTTTCAGCACTCCGTCCATCATCTCCTTGTGTTTGCTGTGATACTCTGTATACATGTTTGTTGTGCTTTTTATAGTTTTGTTATGATTTGACAAAGCACCCAGAATGAAAAATAGTAGTTGCGTCTCTCCGTCACTTGGTACCGACATGAAGGCTGGCGCCTGCAACAAGGGACTCTGGGAACACTGGAAATGAAAGGAACCCTAAATCTGGAACTAATGTGCCACTGCGACAATTGCATTTAGATCTGGGATGCAAACACTAAAGTGGACTGGGACTCTGGTCCCAGAGGGCAATGGAAACAAAGGGTGGTGACAAAAGTACAGACCAATGCGGACATAAGCAATGGCTATTAGAAATACCGGCAACCGCCGCCAGGGATGTATACGAATTATAGATGTATTGTAATTGTATTGTAATTGCATTTATATAGCGCTTACTACCCCTGACGAGGAATCAAAGCGCTTTTTTTGGCGAGTAGCACGCTACTCCGGAACCCATAAAGAATTAGTGGTGAATTAATATAGTGAAATATGAAAGTGATTTGAGTGGTGGACATGTTAGTCAGTAATTTAGATTGAGAAGGATAGTGGAGGGATAGAAGAGGGGAAAAAGGTTTGCATTTATATAGCGCTTGCTACCCTTGATGGGTGTTGAGGCGCTTTTTTGGCGAATAGCATGCTACTTCGGAACCCTAAAGGATTAGTGGTGAATTAGTATAGTGAAATATGAAATTAATTTGAGTGGTGGACATGTTAGTCTGTTATTTGGATTGAAAAGGATAGTGGAGGGATAGAAGCGGGAAGGATTTAGAAATATTTTTCTTTTTTTTTTTGTTTGTTTGTTTTGGAGCTCATAGCAGTAGGAGGAGGCTTGGGATGAGTAAAATAGAGGTGGAGGGGGAAGAGTCAGAGGGAAGGGTTTAGAAAGGCTTGTTTTGGGAGATCGAAATAGTAAAAGAGGCATGAGATGATGCAAGGAGGGGTTGAGTAGGGAAGAGTTTAGAAGGGGTTATTTTGGGGATCATAGTTGTGGTATGGGGGATAAATGAGAGAGTGGAGGTAGAGGATATATTGATAGAGGTATAGGGTGAGAAATAAGGTAGTGCATTGGATTTGCTGAATTAGAAGAAAAGTAATAAATATATAGATCCATAAGTACATGGAAGGTATATAGATGCGTAAAGGAAGGTAGTATATGTAGATTAAAGATGCATTAAATAAACTCCGACTTTCAAGTGTTGTTGTACTTTAAATTAATTATATATATATTTGTAAATCAATAGTGAAGCAATTGTAGATAAATAGTTATGATAAAAGATTTACTTATTTATGCAGTCACTTATATATATGTTAAAAACATAGAATAATGTAACTATCACTAATATGTACATTTGTTAAGCAGAACTAATGAATATCTGTATTTTTTTTTTAAACCATAATTATTCTACACGTTTATACAAAGCAATCCACATATATCGGTACATATCTATAGTACAAATAAATGCTTATATACAGGGAGATATGCTGTATATTTCTGTTTTCGTATGGTGGTTATGTGGGGAAGAGCCAATTCTTGAGTAGTTTTCTGAAGATAAGGTGGTTATCCGTGGATCTTATGTTGGGGGGTAAAGATTTCCTTAGTTTGGCTGCTTGAACAGAGAACGATGTGCCACCCATAGGTTTTTTCTTGTATCTTGGGATTTTGAGGCGAGGTGCCACTCTAGAGCGGAGGTTCCGTTGTTGAATGTGTTTGGTGATTTTATTCCCGATGAAGAGCAGTCCTGTTCCATGTATCGATTCGTCAGTGATATAAAGCAGTTGAACGTGGATCTTCTGCTAACCGGTAATCAATGCAGGGCTTTGAAGGCAGGGGAGATGTGGTCTCGCGGTTTTATATGTAAGAGTAGTCTGACAGCCGAGTTCTGAATCCATTGTATTCTTTTCATGGTTGTTAAAGGTGATCTGTGGTAGAGGCAATTGGCGTAATTGAGTTTGGACAGAACAAGGGAGATGGTAGCCGGGACCCTGTGTGGAAATCCCAAATGAGAGAAGATTCATCGCAAAGTTTTTATACTAACAAAGCTTGATCTTGCTAGTTTGTCCACTTAGACATCCATCGATAGCTTGGAGGCCATGGTCATTCCGAGGTTTCTTACTTCCTTCGATACTTTAGACGTTGTTCCCAGATCATCAGACCACGCGGTGAGCGGGTCATAATGTTTTCAATTGCCACACGTGAGTATTTCCATTTTGGAAGCATTCAATTTGAGATGGCTCCACGTCATGCATTGATCCACAGCTCTGAGACAACTGAAAATTGGCGAGTTTCCAATGTCTTTGGGGCATTCAAGGTGAAGGAGTATATGCGTGTCATCTGTATAGTTATAGCACGTGAGGTGAAATTGATTGATCAGTGCCGGTAATGACTTCATATAGATGTTGAAAAGCATGGGTGAGATAATAGAGCATTAAGGGACTGCTGCTTATGTGAAGTACGGTTTGGACAAGAAAGGTGTGGTATGGATGACATTAGTTCTCTTGTGAAGGTAGGATGCGATTCAGTCTAGAGCAGTCCACTCTATGCTGGCTTCGTAGAGTCTTTGTATCAGAATGTCAAGGTCAACCGTGTCAAAGGCAGCTGAGAGGTCCAAGAGAAGTAGCGCAGCAATCCCGTTGCGGTCAACTGTGTTCTTCAGGTCATCCCAGATGGCAAGGAGGGTAGATTCTGTGCCTCTTCCCGGAAGGAATCCTGTTTGGAAGTCTGAAAGTATGGCATTCTCTTCAATGAATTGTGACATCTTGGCAAATGCTGTTTTTTCTATCAGTTTGCCCAGGAAAGGTCCATTTGTAATCGGTCTGTAGTTGTCAGGGTTCAGCGGGTCCAAGTTTGTTTTCTTCAGTAATGGGCGTATGTATGACGTTTTGAGTTCTTCTGGAAATATTCTGGTAGTTAAGGAGTTGTTGATGATTCTTGTTACAGGAATGACAGCAGAGGTTGTTAGAAGAATTGTCTTGAAGGTTTGCGGTGGACACGGGTCAGAATGGCTACCGGGAGCCTGCTTGCTTTGACCAGGTCCATAAATTCATCGTGTGAAATGTGTTGGAAGGAACGGAGAGGCTGGGTTAGAGTATTCTTGGACTGTTGTTTTGTAAAAGGGTTAGTGCTGATGCTTTGTCTCTGTTTTAAGTATGAGTCCAAACATGTCTGCTTTGTCCGTGTAATGATATCAAATTTATTAGAATCCTGCTTTGCATCAGCCATGCTGTTTTATAATGACTTTTACAAAGTACTACTATTTTGTATGAAAATGTGCAGGCCTCTATATCTGAGACAGCCAGAGCCTCGTTTTCACAGTGGCTCTCATAGGAGAGAAAGTCAGATTCTTGTAAGCTAAGCAGAGAAACTTCTGTAATGCACCTCAGTTTCAAAGACTTTCGACCACTTTCTCAAGAGAATGAGGGGCACCTGTCCCTGCTCCTATTATCTGTAGTTTCACTTGCCACTATGTGACTCCTTCCTTTACATATGCGAAGAACATGTATAAAACTAATGTAATTTGAAGTATGTTAACATATTATGCTCAATAACCTTATAAGGGCAAAGTTACTTTGATTTGTTTAGCAATTACTGATTTCTTTGTTTTCTGTTAAGATACACGTTCCAGGCGTCGAGTAGGCTGAGAGAGTGTTTTTATTTGGAGGAGTTAAGCAGGAAGCAGATACTTAAAATGTTGGTCGTCAAAACACTCACTGCTGAAGTATACGAGTGATGCATTGACAGACCCAAAGGACACATGAAACAGTCCCTATGAAAATATACACTACTCAGTAGAAATAAGATTAATGTCCTCTTGGAAGACAATGTCCTGGGATGCAGAAGATGCAAGTAATCACTAGCTGCGACATAGAAGAAGGTACACAGGGCACTATACACACCAGCTGTTTTCACAAAGGCACCATTATTAAGGAGTGCTGGAGACACCATACTGGGCACCTTGGCACTAATGAGCACACCAGCGAATCTGACTGGAGGAACTAAAAAAGCGCTAGAAGCCACTTGAGACCAACTCACATTAAAGAAAAGAGCCAACTCAGTGGCCATTCTGACACCGATAAACTCAAATAGACAATCAGAAACTCGACAAATCAGGTCAGTGATGCAAGGGCAGGAAAGAGATCTAGCGGGTCACACAGTACGTCCCTCTTGTCCTTAGGATCAGAGACCCTCTTTCAAAGAGAGGTCATGACTGCATAAGCTAACTTCATGGGGCCAAAATACTTTGTTATAATAACTGGAAAACTTTGACACTTTTCCAAAATCATGGATAAATAAGATGGATATGACATCAAGAAATAGTTAATAAGCAGTAAATGATCCAGGTTTGTTGGGTTCTTGTGCACCCGCCACTCAAGGAAATATTAACACTTAGTTCCGACACCCCTACATGGAAGTACATGTTCAGCTTGAATTGTCAGAATTGACAGTTAGAGAGTGAGCCAGCCTCGAGGAACACAACAGCTACTGCAGTCCGGAAACTGGTAGAGGGACCGATGTGAGTATTTCTGTCACTGTCTGTTAACACAATCCGTAACTAAAACCACTAGCGCCTCAAGGAGAAAAAGCATGGAGTCTGAGTGCGCGCTATCATATGTTATCCAGAGATCCCTATCGCCCACTACCCTCAATCCCTGCACACACAGAACTAAACTATTTGATGGACAATAAAAATGCTCTTTATTGCTCACCTTCATCAGCTGGCTTCAGGTTGGCCAACGCAACAATTTGATGGCCAGCGGCGACGCACTGCATCATGTTGTAAGCACTGTCTTTGCCACCACTAGAAGAGAGAGTAAGACAAACGATTATGCCACAGATGTTGTGATGAATAACTCTTCCACAAGCTGCAAACTACCCGAGCATGCAGCCTGCCTTCAAGAAAAGCACAGCATTCAAAGGATAATACTCAAACATTTTTGTTAAAAATATAACAGAGCTCCCATTCAATGACGTCGTAAATTCATAAAAGTGCAAATTCTTCTACTGAAAATCAAGTTTCCTCAACTACAGCCAGTTGGCCAACTGCGTTTTTATTCTGATTACATGGAAGCCAATGAAAAAAAATTGGTCACAGTGAGATTTCTGGAACGTTCTAGTTAGTTATGCAGTTTCCAATTTATTTCCCGGAATATAACTTGTGGTAAGTAAAGCGTCCAAAAGGTGATGCATGGTGCGATCAGTGCCTGCTGCAACCAGGAAGAAAATGAGGGTTACATGCCAGGCACGTTTTTGATCTCAGCTCAAAGCAATTCCTCTATATGCAGATGTTCATACAGTGTGTGTTTGATAACCAGGGTCCCAACACCAATGAAACGTCAGTCTTTGAGGTGATAAACCAGTACTGAATGTGTTCCCAAGGTCACCGACAGATGACTATTGACCACTGCGGTGGAAACTTGACAAGCAGGATTTATTAACTATGAAAAAAAACAAAAATAACTTGCTTTTAAGTAGTGCTTCACACTACACTTCTCGTTTTTCTACGTGGTGTATATAACAGGTGTTAGTATGGGAAACATTCTTTATTACGAAGCCGGAATCACCCTGTGCCTAAACAAAACCGGCAATAGAATGAATGCATCATTACCACGCATTCGTTTAGCACACAAGTCGTTACAACAACTTCCTTTAGGGCGCGCATTGGTGGAGCGGTGTTGGATTTTAAGTCTAACGCTGGCCTCGAAAAACCTACTTGCCCACTCACAAATGCGAGTAAATCTTTATCAGGTCGAGCTATTTTTAGCACCTACTAGTCCCATCTGGCGTGTAAACTTAGGCTGGAAAGGAACAGGTGTTTTGTTCATTCAGAAAGTTGATGAGCAAAAAAAGCCATTAAATCTTGTTTTTATCTTGACACATTTGCTGTATGTTCAAGGAAACAGGTCAAATGTCAGTTTGACTTTTAACTAATTGCTGCTTGGAAAATTAGGTTTATTTTTCTCTCTCTTACTAGAGTTAGAGGTTGTCAAGTGAGCTGTCTGTGAAGATCTCAGTTATTTTTCTCTAACACATAAAATTTAAATAAATAGCCTGTAAATTAATATTACAACTATTTCAAAATATATCAGGAATTTCAAAAGCATATTTTTTTGTAATTAAGAAGTGTGATGCAAACAAAGAGTTAAATAGGAGCAAAACTGACCAGAAGACTTTACTTGATGGTGTGCAAATGACACATATTTGCAGAAACTCTATTTTCAAACATTATTATTTGTACACTATATAGTTTTATCAATAAATCCGCATGTCAGTGGGAAAATTTGTGGCCATTTCAATGTAAAATCTGCTGATTACAAACTGCTACCACTTCATGCTTTAGTTTTGTATTTAATAAAAGTGATAGTTTTTAAACATGATTTGAGAAACATTCTTGCCCCCGCCCTAACGAAAATAATTGTTAATGAACTAAGAGGGAAATCAGGGGTCATCTGTATCCTATATATGGCTAGATATGTATTATATATGGTTAAAAAGTTTAGTCTATTAAATCAAACAAAAGAGTTTTTTGTAAAGCAGATATGCTGAACTCGCACATTTGAAGGTGCTCTCATATGTGATAATGAAGAAAATGGCAGCTCAATGAATTAAATTATTCGCCCACGATCACATCATTTGAAACCAGTTTATGGGTCAAGAGTATTACAAATAGGTCGAGTAGATTATTTAAGTCACTAGACCTGCAAGTCTAGTAAGATTTTTATGATTTTTCGAGGCCTGCAACACCTTCCCTACTGTTGCGCAGACTGGAGTTGGAATAGTAAATGATACTATTCCAAGGTCCAGCGCCCCCCTAAGGCAAGTCATTGTAACAACTTGTGTGTTAAATGAACGCTTCATAACGACACGTTCGTTCTAAAGCTGGCATTGTAAAGGCATGCGTGCTAAACACATGTGGGATTATGTCCTACAACCGTTACTATTAGTCAATCTAGCAGTACTCAATTAATCAGATAAGAGAGGATGGAAGTCTGAGGTGGCTTTGCAGGGAGAACTGTGACATTAGGCATTGATGTCAATGGAAGGAAAGCATTTTTTGCAGAGAGCATTGCTTTGATGGCGAAGAAAGTATCTTATTGTACAGCATTCAGTTTAGTTGGTGGAGGCCTTTATACCGCAAGCATCAAGTAGCTTTATTAGCTTATGACTGTCTATAAGCAAGTTAAATTAACAGCTTTGGCCAAATGAGTTTTTGATACGGGGTTCTGCGTAAGTTGTTGAACCAGTTCTTTTTTCCATTGATCAGTGATTTCATAGGTGGGAAATAACTAAGTGGATAGTTTGAAAGGCAACTGCATAAAATGCTTGTTGATAGCAACATATACAGTATGCATGAGAATGGAATGCCTTAACTCTATTGGTAATATGATAATGTTGCTTACCTTCTGCATTGACCAATGCACACATCCCCTTTTTCATGCACTGAATGCATTGGCCTGCCTCGCTGCACCCTTGCATTCATTCAGAGGGCACTGAGTGTATAATTTAAAGCATGCATCCAAGTATCTGGGTGCAGCATGCATTTCATGAGCTGACTGCGAGAGGAATCACAACCTGAGCAAAGCAAGCACAAAATGTGGTAAATGTCGATCTCTTTCTTGCCTGGGAGCAGCGCTTATTAGCTGCAATAGTTTCCTAGATGCAGCATGTATCTTGATAGCTGCATTGCATCTTTGCTGAGAGAAGCATGCATTGAATGCACCTATTATAGAATGTCCTGTTTGGGCATGGAGTCTATGATCAGCTTGCGCTGGTATTGGAATGCCCTTAGTGCCTGATGCAATAATTAAAGATTTCAGTTAAGTTAGGGAATTCTGCATGCACAGTATGCAGAAGGTACTTACTGGCTGTCTGCAGTCAACAGTGACATTATACACCCAGTCGCATCAAGCACTGATATAATGATTTTGGAGTATACTTAATGTTTTATTATAGCATGCAGGAAATGGAGTGCCTTAGCTGTACTCACCCCATGTCTTAATAGTGATTTAAGCAATGCTTGGTTCCTCATCCAAAGGCACTAACTATGCTGGGACTTGCGTTTGCACTTTAAGCTTAATAAGTAGTGACCTAAAATTCCTAGCATGGTCAGTGTGATAGGACTGGTTAAACATCTTATGTCAGTAGGGTTGGCACCTTTCCAAGAGACAAATACCCGCCATATGCTCACGTTTTATTATTCTGCAAAGTACCAGACCCAATTCTTAAGTTGAACTTTACACAAAATTGTCTGTATTCATTTTGAACATGGACTTTCTGTTTTTGTTTATTTTAATTATCAGTCAGGGTTACATTGGGTCAGACGTAGAACACATGTCATAGCGTTTTCTCAGAACATTTACTGTTTAGAGTACGTACTGCGAAATGTAAAAAAAATACCGGTGTTAGGCGATTTGCCTAATTATTGTACCAGCACGAACGTTTAAATACTGGTCATACCGGTATAAAACCGGCCAGGTTGCAACACTATTGTGCCTGTTGACAGCTGATCACGTAACTGTAGCTTTCATGCCCTACATAGACACTTGAGAAGCTGCAGCCTTCACTGGATACAACACACTCTGCTTTTACTGGCTGCAGGATAAAGCATGCACTGCTGCACCGAGAGGTACACAAAGGTTGCATGCAGCATGTGCAGCATTTAAGCAGCATGTATAACCTCGCATGCAAAGGGGAAGGTGATGTAGCATGGACTGATTTTAGCTTGCTTCTTTTTTGCACTGCTTGGGGTACATGCTGGGTTTAGCAGGCACGTGTACAGCACAGACCGGCCCCAGTGTGCCCTGCCTCCCAGGACTCTTACCTGATAAGAGCCACTACCCTCATGACTGCTGTGCTGTTGTTGTTTTCCACCCACACGTGCACTCACGGACCCGGAAGTGTAGGAGCAGTTCACAGATGATGGTTGGATCGGTGAAGCATACATGCCATGGAAACAGAGAAAGGCTAAAATACACCCTATGCTGTGCACTAGCGCCTCACTTTAACAGGGGCTTTTTGATTAAAAATTCAAGCTCCTAGGACCGCTAACAATATAACAGAGATTCATGCACGATTTTTGTAAAACAGGTAAATAAAAAAAGTTGACTCCATTTTTAAAAAGCTATATCAACTTTACATATGTTTCTATCAAAAAATAATACATATATTTATTATAACGTTCCAAAGCAATACACTTCATGTTCCATTTCAATTTGCCATCAATGAACATGCACAACTCTGCACATTTAATGGCTGCCACATAATTTGAACATAAGGCTTAATTGCGCTTCATCTTGTCCTTCTTTTGTTTCAAGAAGGTAACGTCACTAAGAACCATAGAGGCGACGATTATCCTCTGTAGGTTTCAAAGATACATTCAAACTCTAACTGCGCCCCCTCGCGGGCTCCTAGGGGTACGTGCAGCAGGCCGGATTATTCTCTGGTGATGTTTTGAATTTTCTCTACTTGCCGGATGAATTGACAAATGTTCGTTATCTCTCTCAGATCAGCCCCAAATGAAGTCGTTCTTTTACGCAGATAAAAAATAATAAATCCGTAAAATTAGACTTTTGAACGCTCATGATTTTAGTTTTAACTGTGCGCAGGTAAAGTTTTAACATACATGCAAACATTTTGAAATAAGAAAAAGGGAGATTTAGAAAAAAACTTGGAGGACTGTATTTTCCCCTCAGACTTTCACTGAAGAAGAGGCAATTTCTGGCATGTTAGCATGTCAGTATGTATGTTTTCAAGATACATACTTGGCCTTCAGTCTTTTTTTTTTTTTACAGTTTTATATAGCGCTAACTACACCAACAGACATTAGCGCACTTTACATGATAACCAGATTATGTTACACATTCTTAAGCACCGGGAGATTTAGTGATTTGCCCAAAATAACATGCTGTATAGGCAAGGCCAGGACTCTAGCCTGATTCCAGTTTCAAAGTCGGCATCTCATCATTCTGTAATTGATAAATTGCATACATCACAATATTTATAAACAGCTAAAATGGCGATTCAGGGGAAACAAGGAATGGCAAAGCCAATGTTTCATCTTTAAAAGGCACTGGCTGTCCTTTTATTTAAAAGAAAAACATTTATTGCCAAATTTGAACTGCTTGGCAAATGCTATGAAAACAACTGGTATGAGCGTGATGACCTTTACGTGTGCATGTATACATACGTATGCGTCATGACGCTGCAGAAGCCATTTTTAGGTCGAGCCTGGGCAGCGCATGCGCTGCTCAACGAGGCATGCTGTATTCGAGTATGAACTTGAAGCCCCGCCCACTCTCCGCCCATATTTGTCATTGGCTTGTGTCATTGTCCTTCGTAAATGCTGGCTTCTGATTCGTTAATAGGCTTGTTAGTCCCTTCTTAGTACCGCCTTGTCTTCATTTGTAACTTCCCACGAGGACTGGCCCTTTTACTTCTATTGTTTCACGGTATGTCTGTAAGCACTATTTTCTTTAATGAGTTTCTCCTACTGAAGGCACGACATGCTTTCCTGCAACATTCAGCATGCGTCTACATGGGTAGAAGAAGGCTTTATTGTCGTGACACGTAGTCCGCGCTTCGCATTCCGCCTGGGTTTCGTATCTGCCTGTGCTGCTCAACACCTGTATGGCTATACCGCTTCATATTTTTCTCGGTTGCACTGCTCTCACTCGTTAACAACTGGTTTTGAATTGCACAGAGTTGTAGGCAGAACCCGAAAAATCCCAAGCCCAGTCTCTACCCATGCATTATTGTCTTCTCACGGTTAGAACTGTGCTCTTTTTTTCCGCTTTATTTACTTTTCCTTTAATTGCATGGCTAAAACAATTGCTTCTGTTTAAAGATTTGCTGTTCACGGCTGGCTCCCAGCATTTTAGCATGTGTGAAACCATTCTCACCGGTTGACGCATTCAGAGCGGGCGTCAGTGAGGTCTAGCATTTGACATGGATTTCGTGTGAAGTGTTTCTTTTTAATGGTGAAGTGGGCGGCTACAAGAAATGCTTCACTCGATTGCCGGACAGAAACTGTTGCATGTAGCCAGAGATCGTGCAGTGAGTAAAGCCATAGAATCAAAAATGTGTATTTCATTCATCATATTCTTGTTACTTTTGTTGAGGAACAATTTACGACCTGTTAGTGAATACATCTCGGAGGAAAAGTAGTGAATACGTCGTTAATCTTGATTGCTTTGGGAGGGATGGTGGGAGTAAGTTATGGTACTGGGCAATAGTTAGAAACTAGGTGATGCTTTCATGGTATCTCAAAGATGTGCCTCCTGTCTTTTTGGCTAAGAAGTAGTGAGCACATTGGCGTACATTAGGCTTCTTTCGGATACAATCATTTTGATAGGCTTTGGTCCCTGTGTCAGTCTCAGACAAAAAAAGGCAAAGAGACCACAATAAAAATGCCCCCGCCCTATAGCAAACCAGGCAGCTAAAAAAGTGGCCCACGTTTGCAAATAATGCTATTTTTAAACTTGTAAAGACACGTTATATGGGTATTTTGCAAGGAAGGGGAGACTGCATGCATTTGTGTTTGCTGCAGACAATGTTCATTGTAATATCGGGGAAATCAACCTTAAAATCTGACTCACATGGTCATAATAAAACAGGCCCACAAACTGATAACAAGCATTTGCAATGCAATAGGTCTCGCATTTGCGAGATTTTGAGCTATTGGCATTGTAAATGACTATGCAAAACACACAAGATGATGTACGGAATGCTGCACATTGGCAAACATTCACCCCCAGTCACAAATCTGGGTTTAATCCATCATTATTTTGCTTCACCACGCCACCCCAGTTCAGACATAGCCATATGCAAATTAGTCTTGACCCTGTGCCTCATGGGAACAGTCCAGACCGAACTGCCAAGCCATGTCTTCCCTGGACCGGAATCAAGCATCCTAGGACCGGTTTCAGGCTATCAGCCTTCATCAGCCAGGATAGCTTGACTCCAGTGGCGTAGTGAGCACGGGACCCACGTCTGGGCATACCCTTCCCACATAGGGCGAAATGCAAAACACACAAGATGATGGACGGAATGCTGCACATTGGCAAACATTCACCCCCAGTCACAGATATGGGTTTAATCCATCGTTATTTTGCTTCACCACGCCACCCCAGTTCAGACATAGCCATATGCAAATCAGTCTTGACCCTGTGCCTCATGGGAACAGTCCAGACCGAACTGCCAAGCCATGTCTTCCCTGGACCGGAATCAAGCATCCTAGGACCGGTTTCAGGCTATCAGCCTTCATCAGCCAGGATAGCTTGACTCCAGTGGCGTAGTGAGCACGGGACCCACGTCTGGGCATACCCTTCCCACATAGGGCGAAATGCAAAACACACAAGATGATGGACGGAATGCTGCACATTGGCAAACATTCACCCCCAGTCACAGATCTGGGTTTAATCCTGGCTGATGAAGGCTGATAGCCTGAAACCGGTCCTAGGATGCTTGATTCCGGTCCAGGGAAGACATGGCTTGGCAGTTCGGTCTGGACTGTTCCCATGAGGCACAGGGTCAAGACTGATTTGCATATGGCTATGTCTGAACTGGGGTGGCGTGGTGAAGCAAAATAACGATGGATTAAACCCAGATCTGTGACTGGGGGTGAATGTTTGCCAATGTGCAGCATTCCGTCCATCATCTTGTGTGTTTTGCATTGTAAATGACTATGCCTTTTATTTATGTGTTTTGAAAACCAGCAAGCAACGATTATAAGTACAAAGTGCACATAAATAACAGGCATTGTCATTTACAATGCCAATAGGATAAAGTTTCGAAAATGCGAGACCTATTGCATTGCAAATGCTTGTTTGACAGTACTGTTGGCCCCAGTATAATGACGTATACGCATGCATGCATCACCACGTTTGCACAGGTATGCACCAGGAAGTTGCAGAGGCCTTTTGTACTTTTCATTCACTGTTCCAAGATGGTGGACACCTGTCAAGAAATTGTTTTGGCTCCAATGCCTTTATCAATTGCTGTAAAATAAATGAAAATATACATGGTTGGATGATGCTTTTAAAATGTCCAAGAGACGCTCCTATTGGTGGGTGATGGGGAAGCAAAGAGAGAACTATGTTGGCTTGGTAAAATACCATATTTTGGCCACCATCTTGGGAGTAATGTCACAATATTTGGTATATCACCATACCGGCTTTATTGCTATATTCACATTGTCATTTTGTACTCAAGTCTATGTAAAACCCACCATGGGTGATAACACAGGGAGCCGGTATTGCATCGTAATTGCACCGTTTGACTGGCTTGATACACAAATTCTATCCTTAACGCTCACGCTCTATATGAGCCGGGTCCCCATCCCGTTCAGGAGCAGCTGTTTAACATAGTCACTTGCTGTTCATTAGCCACTCAGCACTCAATCCCGCTAATCCCGATCAGCTATTGCCATGCAGTTTCAAACAATAGTGTAACTGTTCAATTTCTTCAATCAATTTTTTTGGCGCTTTTATTATTCGACCTGATCTTGTCATGGGAAACTGAGAACTGCCATTATCAATGTCCGAAATCTGCATTGACGATGGAAAGGCAACAGCAGTAGACGGTGCTTCAGAACCAGTCTCTCCTTCAATATGTATATCTAATGACCGATGAATTAAATGCCTAAAGTGAGAAGAGTCTCTAGTAATAGACTTCCCAGGGTGCTGGGCAGTCACCATGTGTCCCTTGGTGGACACTACTTGAAATGGTTCAACATCAAATAAAGCATCAGACTTCCATTTCCGCATCTGACGTGCAAGCACTCGATCTCCTTGTTTAATGACCATGTTCTGCGCATGTCGTCTCTTATCAGCATATGCTTTCATCTTTAGTTTATGAACCAAGCCCTTCTCACGGATTGCATTCTTGTCTTGTTCTCTCCTATGGGTCCATTGAAGTATCTTCATTGTAATTACTCTCCCGAACATCAAAGTCGAAGAAGTTTCACTTGTGGTCGAGTGAGCTGTTGAACGATAAGCTCTCAAGGTAGAGTTTAACATAGTTTTCAAGTCGAGCTTCTCAAGAGTAGCACGCTGCACTGCTTTCTTTAGCGTGCTCATAAAACCCTCAACTAGTACATTGGCCTGTGACCACAGATATGTGTTCTTCTTATGTTTTGTATTCAGATGCTCTAAGAAATCTTTGAACTCTCGACTATGAAAAGGTGAGCCATTGTCAGATTTCACTATGCCTTGAACACCCTATGTCTCAAAGAGGCCATCCAGTCTCTCAATAACTCGGTCTTGAGTGGTCGATGAGCGATCTTCAATTAAAGGATATTGTGAATATTCACCCACAATCACCATCAGGTGATGTTCATTGTTAAGTGGACCAAAAAAGTTGATGGCTACTCTCTCCCATGCATACTTCTGACATGTTTAAAGTGTGTTGAGTAATTTTGGTAGAAAGGCAGTTGCATATGTGGCAGGCTTTTAGTTCCTTTTCAACTCGATCATAGAGATACGAAAACCAAACCCGATCTCGAAGAGCTCGTTTCGTGGCAACGATTCCACAATGTCATCAATAGCCACTTTAATCATCTTCTGTCGCAGACTCTCTGGAAGCAGGCATCTTGACCCTCGCAGTATAACTCCTTCCTGAGTTATGGACAGTTCATCCTTGACATTTTTATATTTTTGATATTCGCCATCACTGGTGAGAGGTAGAGGGTGTTGATTCCTTGAGTGATGTGTAATTATATCTTTCAACCTTAGCATGTCACTCTCATGGTTCATTGCAGTGATAATCTGAGTTAACAAAATAGCAGCTAGTGTGTTTGATTTAACCATGAAATTGATATAGGCTTCTGCTGTCTTGGAAGGAGTACCGTGACCCTGGATCGGCACTCTAGAAAAATAGTCAGCAGGGTCCTTTCCTAGATGATGCATAATGTTATAATTGTACTCTTGTATTCGTAGTCCCCATCATTTAATGCAAAGAGGCATGTTGGACTTTTTATTGCCAAATAAAGTTAGTAAAGCTTGATGCTTAGTTACCAGCGTAAAAGGCTTTGCTTACAGGAATACATGGAAATGTTCACATGCCCATACCACTGCTAAACTTTCTTTTTCAGGTTGTGAATAGGCACATTCTGTTCGGGACAAACTCCTACTTGCATATGCCACAATATGCCTTTGAGCATTCGAGTGTCCACTGTGCTGTGCCTAACCCAACTGGGCTAGCATCAGTGACATCCTCAGTATGACGTTTCGGAATGAAATAGGCCATTTCAGTAGCATTCTCAAAGGCCTGTTTGATTTGCTTAAAACGTTTCTCACAATCATGTGACCAATGAAATGAAACATTCTTTTTCGTCAAGTCTCTCAACGGAGCACTTAGAGTGGCAAAGTCTTGTATGTATCTAGAACAGTAACTGGCCATGAACAGAAATGAACGCACCATGGAAACATCTTGTGGGGGATAAGCATTTGACATTGCTTATACTTTAGCAGGATCGGGCATCATACTCCTATCAGAAAAGATATGGCCAAAAACTTTTTGCTTTGTCTTGTGGAATTCGCATTTATCTGCATTCAAAGTCCAACCTTGGTCAGACAGTAAACGACATACTTGTGTGAGACCCGTGTCGTGCTCTCGTTGGGTAGCTCCAAAAAACCAATATGTCATCACTATAATTGAATGCATTCATGACAGGCTGCATGACTCGTTGAATGTCGTCTTAAAAAAGTTCTGCAGCTGATAATACCTCAAAACGTAGTCTTTTGTATCGAAACAGACCAACATGTGTAGAAAAGGTTGTAATGTACTTGCAATTTTCTTCAAGTTTCAACTGATGATAACCTTTATTCAAATCAAGTCGAGAGAAGACCTTTACACCATTTAATTGTGTCAACAATGTGTGGACCTAGATGTTGTTCTCGTTCAATTGCCTTGTTAGCCTGAACCATGTCAACGCATATGCGTACCGCTCCTTCACTGTCCTTTATGGGCACTACCACGATGGGAGAAACCCATGGTGTGGAACCAGTAGAACGCCCAATAATTTCATGCTCAAGTAAGGATTCAAGTTCCTTTTCAACAGCATCTTGCAAATGAAAAGCCATGTGTCTATGTCTTTGAGCAACAGGACGGATGTCCTCATTAATATGCAGCTTTACTTTCATACTCTTAAGCTTTCCAAAACCATGAAACAATGAAATAAATTGACTTACTATTTCATGGTGAGCATTCAAGTTGTAATTCACAGAAATCAGTCCCATATCAGCAGCTGTGCTGAAACTGAGTAGTCAGGCACTTGACGCTGTACCTTGAAGCACATGGATGGGTGCTTGCTCCTTCGTTTTATATTGTTAAATTGGTGCTATTAATGGACCTTGACTTTTTAAGGGCATCGATTTAGCCCACGTATATACTTCGGTTTTCGATGGTGTAAGTTGTGGTACTGAAAATAATTTATTATATTTCTCCTCAAGCATTATGTTGATTGATGCACCACTGTCTATGATAAAAGGTATCGAACAACCATTTACTTTCAATGTAATCTTTGGACAATGTTTGAATGATTTTGGTGCTTAGGCATGTGGACTTTTCTTTCACTGACATTTTTCTTCACATGCGGCCAGTCTAACATGCGCACTCTTTTCTGAAGTAAACATCGACATGACACAGCAATCTTCCTCACTTTCACTTGATACCGATGAACCAAGCTCTTGTCACAGATTACATTCTGTAGAAGAACTGTGTGACGAAGATTTAGACGACAATCTACTTCGTTCAGTGTCAATTTGTCTTAGTTGATGTCGCTGCCTGGCCTTAGGGGTGGCATACAACGTTGCTTCTGGAATGTTTCGGCAGCCATTTTGTGTTCGCGCAGTGATGCACTTGCTTTTTCCTTGACTTTGCAAACTGTCACAAAATGATGCTTCTTTCCACAGACTTGTCCAATAGCAGTGCTTTTACCTTAATGTGGAAATGAAAATCCACATCTAAAGCACAACTTCTTTTTACGGGTAGACATCACCTGGTGTCTTTCAGTCTTTAGTTTTAGCGTACTTTTCACACTCATGATTGATCCATCCTGGGCACCTCCAGCCTCCATGTTTGCAGCTTGTGTATCGTTACGCTCTAGCTCTGGCAGACATTAACACTTGCTCCAGACCAGGGGTCTCCAACCGTTTCTGTAATAAGAGCTACATATGCTCAATGAAAACCATCCCAAGCTAATAATATTGTTAGAAGTGTAATTGTGGCCACATTAGAAAAGATTACATTAGTAGCCACCAAATGCAAGATTACTAGTGGTGATCACATAAGTTCACCATGGTTGCCAGCAGGAATGTAAAATAAAAAGGCTTTATTAATATGGAATGCCTCTACGTGTGTGTAGCACATAACAGCAATAGCTGCAATGCGCCTGGCACCAAGGCAATATTAGTAATAATTCTCCCCCACACCACATGATTTATCACTGACATATCAGTTGTGCATGTATCTTTGAAATGCAACCATTTTTCTCCAAAAACAGTTTACAGTTTATAAGGTCTGAAAATAGACACATTTTCATCTCGATTATACACTTTCCAATATAATTCATCAACTAAGCAAAAGCTTCTAATGTAGTAGGCTGCACTGCACACAGGAGAGCTACCTACAGGTAGTTGGAAAGCTACCAGTAGCTGAGCTACTGGTTGGAGAAGCCTGCTCCAGACTAAGGGGCCGATTCCGATCTCGGTCGGAGGCGCACCCAATACCATTTGGTCGGGAAAAAAGCCATGCGAAAGCCTGTTTCCCGACCGATCCGTACAGCACACCGAGCGAGTAAGTACGATGCGCACAACAGCAAAGAATCCGGCCGAGCCGTACTCACCCAAACCAGGTCCAGTTCTCCGACCGAGGCGAATCCGGAAACGCCGAATCGAGTCGCACGGAAGGAAAAATGCAGCCCCGTCCGGCTGGACAAGTACGATGCGCTTTCCGTACGCGCCGAACCCGTCGCTACGCACGGCACGTCAAAGCATCCGGGAGAGGCGCACATAAGCTCCGATTCGCGCCACAACACGATCCACGGCTCCGAGACGAACACGGCAGCGAAAAGGACGACGCGAAGCGACGAGGACGAGTCGAAGCGACGAGGACGAGGCGAAGCGACGAGGACGACGCGAAGCAACGAGAAGGACGAACGACACGAACCAACTATGAATCCCTTCGTCCCGATCATACCAATATTCTACATATACTACCGTAACAGGCACGGACGCGTACGGCGCAGAAGGTAAGCCAGACACCAACCACAAAACACATACAACACGTACACGACACATCACACACACACACAGGGATGCAGAATATACTTACACCAGCAACAGCAGCACCATAGGGGCGGGATGCCCATCACCAATGCCACATATGCACACAGGGGCCTGAATGCGCACCACCACCCCTACCCAGGGGGGGCAGGATGCCTACCACCACTACCACCCTTACCCAGGGGGGCTGGATGCCTACCACTACTACCACCCTCACCCAGGGTGGGCTGGATGCCTACCACTACTACCACCCTCACCCAGGGGGGCAGGATGCCTACCACTACTACCACCCTCACCCAAGGGGGCAGGATGCCTACCACTAGTACCACCCTCACCCAGGGGGCAGGATGCCTACCACTACTACCACCCTCACCCAGGGGGGCAGGATGCCTACCACTAGTACCACCCTCACCCAGGGGGGCAGGATGCCTACCACTACTACCACCCTCACCCAGGGGGGCAGGATGCCTACCACTACTACCACCCTCACCCAGGGGGGCAGGATGCCTACCACTACTACCACCCTCACCCAGGGGGGCAGAATGCCTACCACTACCACCACCCTTAGCCAGGGGGGCTGGATGCCTACCACTAGTACCACCCTCACCCAGGGGGGGCAGGATGCCTACCACTACTACCACCCTCACCCAGGGGGGGCAGGATGCCTACCACTACTACCACCCTTAGCCAGGGGGGGCAGGATGCCTACCACTACTACCACCCTCACCCAGGGGGGACAGGATGCCTACCACTACTACCACCCTCACCCAGGGGGGCAGAATGCCTACCACTACCACCACCCTTAGCCAGGGGGCTGGATGCCTACCACTACTACCACCCTCACCCAGGGTGGGCTGGATGCCTACCACTAGTACCACCCTCACCCAGGGGGGCAGGATGCCTACCACTACTACCACCCTCACCCAGGGGGGCAGGATGCCTACCACTACTACCACCCTCACCCAGGGGGGCAGGATGCCTACCACTACTACCACCCTCACCCAGGGGGGCAGAATGCCTACCACTACCACCACCCTTAGCCAGGGGGGCTGGATGCCTACCACTAGTACCACCCTCACCCAGGGGGGCAGGATGCCTACCACTACTACCACCTTCACCCAGGGGGCAGGATGCCTACCACTACTACCACCCTTAGCCAGGGGGGCAGGATGCCTACCACTACTACCACCCTCACCCAGGGGGGCAGGATGCCTACCACTACCACCACCCTCACCCAGGGGGGCAGAATGCCTACCACTACCACCACCCTTAGCCAGGGGGGCTGGATGCCTACCACTACTACCACCCTCACCCAGGGTGGGCTGGATGCCTACCACTAGTACCACCCTCACCCAGGGTGGGCAGGATGCCTACCACTACCACCACCCTTAGCCAGGGGGGGCTGGATGCCTACCACTAGTACCACCCTCACCCAGGGGGGCAGGATGCCTACCACTACTACCACCCTCACCCAGGGGGGCAGGATGCCTACCACTACTACCACCCTTAGCCAGGGGGGCAGGATGCCTACCACTACTACCACCCTCACCCAGGGGGGCAGGATGCCTACCACTACTACCACCCTCACCCAGGGGGGCAGAATGCCTACCACTACCACCACCCTTAGCCAGGGGGCTGGATGCCTACCACTACTACCACCCTCACCCAGGGTGGGCTGGATGCCTACCACTAGTACCACCCTCACCCAGGGTGGGCAGGATGCCTACCACTACTACCACCCTCACCCAGGGGGCAGGATGCCTACCACTAGTACCACCCTCACCCAGGGGGGCAGGATCCCTACCACTACTACCACCCTCACCCAGGGGGGGCAGGATGCCTACCACTACTACCACCCTCACCCAGGGGGGGCAGGATGCCTACCACTACTACCACCCTTAGCCAGGGGGGGCAGGATGCCTACCACTACCACCACCCTTAGCCAGGGGGGGCTGGATGCCTACCACTACTACCACCCTCACCCAGGGTGGGCTGGATGCCTACCACTAGTACCACCCTCACCCAGGGTGGGCTGGATGCCTACCACTAGTACCACCCTCACCCAGGGTGGGCAGGATGCCTACCACTACTACCACCCTTAGCCAGGGGGGGCAGGATGCCTACCACTACTACCACCCTCACCCAGGGGGGGCAGAATGCCTACCACTACCACCACCCTTAGCCAGGGGGGGCTGGATGCCTACCACTACTACCACCCTCACCCAGGGTGGGCTGGATGCCTACCACTAGTACCACCCTCACCCAGGGTGGGCTGGATGCCTACCACTAGTACCACCCTCACCCAGGGTGGGCAGGATGCCTACCACTACTACCACCCTTAGCCAGGGGGGGCAGGATGCCTACCACTACTACCACCCTCACCCAGGGGGGGCAGGATGCCTACCACCACTACCACCCCCACCCATAGGATGGACAATGCATGACACAACCAGCACACCACAACCTAGGGAATGCAAGAAGAAGACATCCCCCCAACACCATGACAAGCGTGTGTAGACTGTGTCAAATGCCTACAACACCGAACATGACTTCGAACATACAATGTGACCCCCTAGCACATGTGCCACACAAATATGTGTGTGGCACACACAACGCAAGCAGGCCATGACCATTGTGGCAATGGGGTCCAAACCCCCATCATCACAGTGACCAAAAGGTAAGTGTGGGGTCCATAGTTGCAGCACATTTTGAACATTGTGGCAATGGGGTCCAAACACCCATCATCACAGTGACCAAAAGGTAAGTGTGGGGTCCATAGCTGCAGCACATTTTGAACATTGTGGCAATGGGGTCCAAACCCCCATCATCACAGTGACCAAAAGGTAAGTGTGGGGTCCATAGCTGCAGCACATTTTGAACATTGTGGCAATGGGGTCCAAACCCCCATCATCACAGTGACCAAAAGGTAAGTGTGGGGTCCATAGCTGCAGCACATCTTGAACATTGTGGCAATGGGGTCCAAACCCCCATCATCACAGTGACCAAAAGGTAAGTGTTGACAAAGTAAGAGGTGCAACTGCCAAACTGCATGGATGATTCCTGGTCACAGAACAACAAACACATCAGTGGCAAAGTAGTGTATGTGTCCCATTGCAACATAAATTGGGGGTGCCAAATCCTGCAGTGCAGATAAGACATAACTTTGGCCATGTGCAGACAAACAACACCCATGGGGGCTGACACCGTCAACAATCATCAATGACACAATGACAGAAGTGACCATCCGAATGCAGACCCACATATTTGCACCAATGGGCACACACATGCAGATACCCTGTGGAGACTGCAGATGTGAGGCGAACAGATACCATACCATGGCAGCAATGGGACACACAATCAACAATTAGCACCAAATGAGGGCTCCCGTCCCATCAGCCTGGTCATGGAAGTGCCAACGGAATCATCAGCACAGATCCAACACACTTGTATAGCAATGTTGCACTGACAACACAGATGAGTCCTTCCCCATTGATGCCCAAACCTGCATGTTCACTGGAGATGGCCACACGGTCAGGGAAGTAGACGAATAGAACAATGGCAGGCACAACAGATGTGCAGGGGTGGAAGCCACAGATGTGAAATTGCCAATCTAAGTAGGAAATCCCATTGCCAAATACTGAACACATGACACCCTCAGATGCTGCTATGGATGACATGGATACACCACAGGATAGGACACATTCCCCCTGGACCACATGGGTTCCTGCACAGTAACACTTCATTATCATGAGACCAAATATCACCATCACTGCAGCAAGGGCATGGTTAGCATCATCAACATCATGTACATCAGAAGCAAAAGCACCAGAGAACAGAAAGTTGCTTTATTCAGCATATGTGGCATTAAAAGTAGAAGTCCGGTAGAACAGAAACAAAGGCCAATGGCCAGTCCATCAACAAAGTCACAAGTGGGTGACAGTGGCAGATGCCACCCTACACATGCCTGCACAAAACCAGGGACAATCCACTAGGAGGGGCAACCGGGGGGTAGGCCAGGCACCGCAGGGACAGGATCAGGGCTCACCAGGAGGAAGCAGGGAAGGGGTGGTGGGTGCTGAAGAGCCACTGACAACTGCAGTGGAGGTGTCTGACATGGTGTGTGCCGGCACAACTGGGGGGCATGGCTCAGATGTTGTGGGTGCCGGCACGACTGCAGTGGACCCTGCAGATGGAGTGGACAGGTCCACCACTGCAGTGCCCAAGTCAGACAGGGTGGTAGTGGACTCCACTGCAGTGCCTACCACCAGGGGAGGAGAATGGGGAACAGGCAAGGTGGGCTGGACAGAGGGGAGGACACCCTCACCACATCAGTGGCACAGACAAGCGCAGCGGGGGGTGTTGTTCCGGGAGAGCAAGTGGCAGGGGGAGAAGGCTGGAGCCTCTTGGGGATGGTATATCTGTGGGTGGGGGAACCTGGGGCAGGGTGTGGTGGGGGCACCTGTGGAGTGGGGGCCTGAGGGATGGAGGAAGGAGACCTGGTGCTTGAGCTGCAGGGCGGCGGCGGGGTCTTGCTCTTAGCACTCCGGGGGACCTGCGGGTGGGGGCCTCAGTCTGTCTGCGCCTGGGGGAGGGTGTCCGGGGGCGAGGGGCACTCTGCTCCGTGTGGGGGGCTTCCTCTTCCCCCTGGATGCTGGGGCAGCTGGATTGGAGGGGAAGAGGCCGAGGTCACTGAGGAAGAGGCGCTGGGTCTTTGGGGTTGCAGGTGAGGCAAGGGAGGGTGCTTTGGAGGGAGAGGCAACTGAGGACTGTGCAGTGCCCGTGGATGCGTGTGTGTGTACCAGGGCCCCATCCCCTGTGAGTCTGGTTTCAGTCCCCTGACTGTGCGTGCGTGTGCGTTTAGTTTGTGGCGTGTGTGTCTGTGTGCTGGACGTGTGTGTGCTGGTGTGTGCCTGTGCCGGTGTGTGTGTGCTTGGGACGGGTAAGGTGCTGGGGAGTGTGGATGGAGCAGAGGCAGGAGGGGTGAGGGACTGTCTGAGGAGGGACACTGCTGCCGTCAGGGAGGAGTCCATGGACCTGTTGCCCCTCTGTAGGTCAGACATGCCCGATGAGATGCCCTCCATGAACGACACCAGCTGAGTCAACAGTGCGGTGTGCGCATGGAGGACACTCAGCATGGCTGTCTGCCCTACATGGAGCTGGCGAAGGAGGTACACAGACTCCTCACTCAGGGCAGCAGGGGACACAGGGGCAGGGGGTGCGGTGCCTGGCCCAAAGGAGACACGCTCCCGAACATGGGAGCCTCCACGGACCTGGGGAATGGGAGCCGATGGGAGGGCGGTGGTGGTGCTGGTGGTGGCAGGGACAGCAACACTAGCTGGCGTGTGGTGGCTGCTGACACCCGCCTCCACAAGGGAGTCATCCTCCGAGTTGCTCTGGTCCTCAGCTGAGGTGGATGGTGCTGAGGACTCCTCGGTGTGGCTCCTCTCACCCTCTGTGCCTCTGGGTCCCTCCGACTACTCCTCGGCTGCTGACCCAGTCTGGCTCTCCGGCTCCTCCTGGTCCGTGGAGCTGTCCCCTTCCGTGGCCGTGGATGTATCTGCAAACAATGGGGAAACAGACAGACATCAGTCACCTGCACCAAACGCACACACCACTGTGAGCACAGCACATTACAGAGCAAGCCCTGGCATCATTAGTTGTACATTGCTAAAAGTGCCCTAACTGAACAGGAGAAGCCAATTGTCAGTCTGATGCCAAGCATGGCACTCACATCCCACATGGCCTTGCACCCATCTGTCTGGTGTCTGTTGGATTGCAACACCCCAGTGTGGACACATGCACCAAGTACACAGTAGTTGGACAGTGCAGAGGACACGGTGTAGCATGTGGACATGCACACATCCCAGCTCTTGCCACTGAGTCAGTACAGGTTTCCGGATGAAAGGGATGCCCAGAGTCAAATAGGAAATGCATGTGATGCATACCAGTGACAGACACCTCCATGATGCACCCATGTCCTGATAGCCAGCGCCACTATGGTGTGCATGTAGCACATGTCACTCCCCTGCAGGACCACCAATAAGTTGACACATGCCATGGCAGAGGCATGACTGCTAAGTCATACATCACTGTCTCAGTGATGTATGACTTGGCAGCCAGACAACAACACTATGCACTGTGTCACAACAGTAGGTCATGGGGAATGCAAGTCCTGGAGCTGCACAAGTGCACATGTACATCCCCCACACAACACATCATCTTAACCCTCATCTGTCCAGGTCACACCTATTGGACATATGGGAGACCTGTGACACTACCCTTGGAACCTGAGCCCCTCACAATTTGCTGTGAATGGGGAACAGCTGCCTGAACTTCACATTCGCATACCCCAGTCTGCACGGGCAGCTGATCAAACACCTATGTGACACACAAGTATCGTCTCCTATGGTCACATCTCCAGGGGCATGCTGAGCCCCTACCAAGAAACACCCCAGCAGTCCTGGCAACTAATCCACAGCACACTGACACAGAGGCAGACACCTGAGGGGTCAAATCACTGTGCACAATGTGTCAGCTGATACACGGGAGTGGGAGTACAGAGTGCATTGCATGGCCTGGAGTAGGCATGACTGTCCTGCTCCACATGAATGAGGGATGTGCCCTGGACAGTGGATAGCTGGCCATGTATGTGTGACACACGTAATCTGCACACTCCTGGGGCCCAAACATTGTTCCCACCCGCTGCATGGGCGTGTGCCACATACCCAGGCACATGTGGTGGCTAAGCTCAGCAAGTGGACCGCATATCAAAGCAACACGCAGATCACATGTCCAAACCCAGGCGTTGTGTGAACAATGGACCCACCCATGATGCCCACAACAGAGTTAGGGAAACAGATGCTGTCCCCCACCTTGAGTGAAGCAAACTGCAAGGACACAGTCCCAAGTGACACAATTCCCTGAATGTAAGGGCCACACCTGGGTATCAGATGAGCAGTGGGCAGTGCACAATAGAGGGACATGACTCCTGGACAACATGACTGCTGCACTGTGGCAGTTGAACCAGGCCAGAGGAGGGCACAAAGCATGTAATACAGAGTTCACAGTGCAGTCTTTGACTCACCCCCTCCTTGCTGCTGTCTGGCCTTCAGCTGCCCATCCAGGTCTGGAAACACCACCGCCAGGATCTGGAGCATGTGGGGGTCAGGGTCCGTGTTCCGCCCCTCCTGCGAGGAGGCGACAGCTTCAGCTGGACTCGTGCAATCCTCTGGGTCCAGCCCCGAAGGTCCTGCCACCTCTTCTGGCAATTGCGGATCCGGCGCTTGTAGACCCCCACGGACCGGACGGCCCGGACGATGTCCTTCCAGATCTCCTGCTTCCGATGGGCATTAACCTGTCAGGATGACAAAGTGAAAAGGCCATTACCACACATGCAACATATCCGTGCATGACACAGTTGTATATACATGTCTCAATCACAGGGGCACATGATGTACACAGGCAGTGCAAAGCTGACCATGGACAGTTTGCCAGACGTCACTACATGGTATCATTGCATGGGAAGTAAAACCATGTTCAAATGCACTGTCACTGCACCATACCTGTCCAGTGCAAGTCACTACACACTATGGGGGTGACAACTACTCAATGAGCCTGCTAGCCAGTGGCGTGCAGACTCTCAGCCTTGCTAGTCACACAAAATGCACATTCAGAAAGGCAGTGCACAGAACACTCACCTGCTCCCCTGGTGTCCCATACAGCTTGCTGTACTGTGGAAGTAGGCTGTCCAGCAGGGCCTGGTTCTCTTCAAGGCTGAAGGCTGGGGCTCTCTCCACAGTACGTGCCATTGCAGGGTCCAGAGGGGCAGAGACAGCAGCAGTGCAGTGGCAGATGTCGTCCTGGAGCATGTAGTGCAGGCAAGTGAGCTCTCAGGGGAACAGCCAGCAATATATATGTGCTGGAGAGGCAGATACTGTCCCTTGTGTCCAAAGTGATAGGTCCAAGTCGTTTGCATCTTCTGAATCTGGCCAATCCATGCAATAGCAGCACCAAAACACGCCCACAGCATCCTTCAAATCCTCAACTTCATGACATACATGATTTTGCAACATTGTTGTGGGTGACCAACTGAATTTACAGCAACCGACTCGTTCGAAATTCGAAAACGCGTCCGTTGCCAGGCAAGCCCATTGTCAATGGGTGCGCACCGATCGGTCCATTGCGGTACAACGCGTACAGGGGTACAACGCGTACCCGCACACATTGAATGCAATGGGCCGGCCGGAGGCACCGATCGGTCCATTGCAGTACAACGCGCACAGGGGTACAACGCGTACCCGCACACATTGAATGCAATGGGCCGGCCGGAGGCACCGATCGGTCCATTGCAGTACAACGCGCACAGGGGTACAACGCGTACCCGACACATTGAATGCAATGGGCCGGCCGGAGGCACCGATCGGTCCATTGCGGTTCAACACGCACAGGGGTACAACGCTGCACCCGCACACATTGAATGCAATGGGCCGGCCGGAGGCACCGATCGGTCCATTGCGGTTCAACGCGCACAGGGGTACAACGCGTACCCGCACACATTGAATGCAATGGGCCGGCCGGAGGCACCGATCGGTCCATTGCGGTTCAACGCGCACAGGGGTACAACGCGTACCCTCACATTGAATGCAATGGGCCGGCCGGAGGCACCGATCGGTCCATTGCGGTTCAACGCACACAGGGGTACAACGCGTACCCGCACTATTGAATGCAATGGGCCGGCCGGAGGCAACGATCGGTCCATTGCGGTTCAACGCGCACAGGGGTACAACGCTGCACCCGCACACATTGAATGCAATGGGCCGGCCGGAGGCACCGATCGGTCCATTGCGGTTCAACGCGCACAGGGGTACAACGCGTACCCGCACACATTGAATGCAATGGGCCGGCCGGAGGCACCGATCGGTCCATTGCGGTTCAACGCGCACAGGGGTACAACGCGGACCCGACACATTGAATGCAATGGGCCGGCCGGAGGCACCGATCGGTCCATTGCGGTTCAACGCGCACAGGGGTACAACGCGGACCCGCACACATTGAATGCAATGGGCCGGCCGGAGGCACCGATCGGTCCATTGCGGTTCAACGCGCACAGGGGTACAACGCGTACCCGCACACATTGAATGCAATGGGCCGGCCGGAGGCACCGATCGGTCCATTGCGGTTCAACGAGCACAGGGGTACAACGCGTACCCGCACACATTGAATGCAATGGGCCGGCCGGAGGCACCGATCGGTCCATTGCGGTTCAACGCGCACAGGGGTACAACGCGTACCCGCACACATTGAATGCAATGGGCCGGCCGGAGGCACCGATCGGTCCATTGCGGTTCAACGCGCACAGGGGTACAACGCGTACCCGCACACATTGAATGCAATGGGCCGGCCGGAGGCACCGATCGGTCCATTGCGGTACAACGCATCACTGTACATGTGACTGGCATATGTCAGCATGCCTGTCTCAGATGGACATATGCCAGCCACAGATAGCTCCCAGGGAGTGAGGGGCACACCTACATCACGACAGCCTGTCCAAACTTTATCATAAGGCATGTAAGGATATATTTCCTATTTTGTGTATGTTGGTGTACATGTTGTCCTGTGGGTGTCACCTGTGGGCAGCCACCCCCAGGCTGTGCACGTGTTCATGGGGACAGGATCCTGGGTGTTACGTGTACATGACCACTGTGATGTGCAACTGTTCATATCTGTGCATGTGCCATGGTCACATTTCACAGTGGTGTATGTGTATGTCATGTCACATACCCCGTGAGTCCCATGTGGGACGGTATGTTTGAGCCAGGGTGTCCCAGTGGCACAATAGTGATGGTCCTCCACAGTCTTTGTGCATGTAGTGTTTACAATGTCTCTGATTTCATGTGCACAATGGGAGACAGTCTCCACATCCACGTTGTGTGTGCATGGACTCTGATGTTGTGCGTGTGTGTCACAGACGTCCATGTCTGTCCTGCCGTGGCAAGTGGGGCCACTACCTGTGGGGGTCATAGTTGTTTTGCTGTGGTGTATACATGATACTCCATGTAATGCCAGTGTCCATGTGGCATTACAGGGTCCCTGGGAATGTACCTGTCGTTGAGCTGTGGTGCCTGGGGCACATCTGTCCTCACATGTCACTGTGGGGGTTATTGTGACACGGCAGCAGGAGATGGGAACTGTGACACGGCCTCATGATATCCAATGGGCCAACCTGGGACTAATTGATGCCACCTGTTGGACCGTGTTGACAGATGTTGGCCATGTATGTACCATACATGTCCTTCCGGTACTGCACACTTCATGTAGTTGTGCCTCATAATGATGTATGTTGGGATCTTGAGTGTGTTCAATGCCGCATATGTGGGGTGACTGACAATCTTGCTTACTTCTCCTCTGCACTGCAGGGCTCCTGCTGTCCATCCGCCATTCCCAGACCTGGCAACGATGGTGGAACGGGACAGCATCCGACGGTACCGCTTCACCAGGCAGCTGATTGAGGATTTGGCAGTGCAGTTGTCCCCACATTTGCAGCCTGGTCGGCCATATCCTACAGCGCTGACCCCCAAGGTGAAGGTGATGGCAGCCCTACACTTCTTTGCCACCGGTACCTTCCAACATACTGTGGCGACTGCTGGTGGGATGTCACAGACCATGTTCAGCCGTGTGCTCCGCGATGTTTTGGCGGCAATGTTGCTCTTCCTGAACCGGTACATCTATTTCCCTAGACTGCGACGACTCACTGACGTGAAGAGTGACTTTTATGCCCTGGGGAGGATGCCGCATGTCATTGGCTCCATTGATGGGACACATGTGGCTTTGGTACCACCACAGGCCCAGGAGCAGGCCTACAGGAACCGCAAGCACTACCACTCGGTCAATGCACTGGTGGTGTGTCTTGCAGACATGACCATCACACACGTGTGTGCCCGTTTCCCTGGTTCAGCACACGATGCCTTTGTGATGAGGAGTAGTCGCATCCCCAGGATGATGGCACAGATGCAGAACCAGCGTGCCTGGCTTGTCGGTGTGTACTGACTTTGTGCCATTGTGTGTGATCTGATCTGTAGTATTCCGCCCACTTTTCCAAGTCAGCTAATGTGCACTTGTCTGTCCGTAGGTGACTCGGGATACCCCAACATGCCGTGGTTGCTGACACCCCTCAGGAACCCTGTGACACCAGCCCAGATGCGCTACAATGAGGCACATGGTCGGACCAGGAGAGTGATTGAGCGGACCTTTGGTCTCCTGAAGAGCCGCTTCCGCTGCCTGGACAAGACCGGAGGGTCCCTCCCATATGCCCCTGCGAAAGTGTGCAAGATTATCATCGTCTGCTGCATGCTCCACAACCTGGCAGTGCGGAAGGAGTTGCCTCTCATCCAGGATGACAATGACCAACATCCGCCACCTGTGGAGGATCCTGGCCTGGACCACGATGCCAGTGACGATGATGATGATGATGGTGATGGTGATGTCCGCACACAGCTCATCACCAACTTCTTTAGCTGAATGTGAGTATCCTGAGGTGTCATGTCAATGATGTGAGTTGGCATGATGTGTGGGTGGTGCTCTGGTGCTGTTGGAGTGTGTCCATGGGCTACTTGACTGGATGTGTGTTGCGATGTGTGGTGACAGGTGGGCTGTACTCCCCAACAGTGTTGACATGCTAACTTGGTTCTGGGTGGGTATCTTGTAACATGTATTGTGCATGAGTTTTGCTGTTCTGTCCTGTACTCCATTGCTTTTGACTGTGTGTCATTTCTGTCCTTCACAGGGTACTTTCAGATTCGTTTGGTCAACTGTGTCCACCGCCGACGTGATTGCAAATCCAGGCTGGTAGCTGTTGTGTCCCTACAGGTGATGTGCGCCACACCCATGGACTTCCTTCCGTCTACAGTTGTTGACTGTGTGCCCGCTGCCAGGTGGGGTTACCTTGCATCTGTAGTGGTTACGGCATGTTGCAACTGTGTAATAAACCTGTGCTCCACTTTGTGATGTGCGTTGTCTGTGGTCACACATTTGACTGCCATTTGCTTACTGCACCTGTGGGCTACTTGACTACAACTGGGAATGGGTGTGGTGTCTGTGCATTGCACCGTCTTCCCTGGCAACATCAGTGTAGGCAATGAGTCAGATGGCCTAGGTGTGTATGTGTTGTGTAGCCCTGGTGGTGTGTCTCCCTCATGTGTGTCACGTTGCCTGTACTCACATGCCTGTGTTGTCCTTGCTGTTGCAGTTTGCATACACAGTGTAATTTTGCAGTTCATCATCCCCATAACAGCACCCACGTTGGAATCACGACAGAGGCAAGTATGGTGTATTAGTGTGTTTATTGTGATACATTTGTGTTAATAGTGCATAGGATGGGTTGTGCTGTACATAAATCTTGCAATCCCAAGTTCCTAGGTGAATTGAAAGTCCTGGTAGACAGGATCCCCAGTATCGGGGCCACAGTTGTCTGACACATTGGTCCAACTTGTACTCCCCATGCAATGTGTGGGAGTAGTGTTGCCGTCAACAGGGTGAACAGTCTGTGCACAAAGGCGAACATCCAGAACAGGTTCAGGCTTCCTGGGAGTTGCACTTGGCCATCGGCCTCTCACTTTTCCCTCCTCGGACGACCCCTCTTCTTGGGGGGCCCCTCAAGTACAGGCTGCTGCGGTGCAGGGGACTCTCCGCCAGAGTCCTCCTCCCTCCCTGTGGCAGTTGCAGTTTGTTCGGCACCAGATGTTGTTGGCACACAGGGAGGTGTGGACTGGTTGCTGTTCATCTGGCGGAGGCATTGTAAAATGTCCCTGTGCACCGCCGTCATCTCATGCAGTGCATCCCACTTGGACTCCACGCGGGACATGTGTGAGTCCACACGGGACATGTGTGACTCCACGTGGGACATGTGGGAGTCCAAGCGGGCATGATGGGCAGCCTGCTGCTGTTTAATGTCTCTGAGGAGCCCCACTACCTGGCTGAGCTCTCCGGTGCTGGACTGGTACGCATCAGCTATGCGTACCAGTTGTGGGTCATCATGCACACCAGCAACGTCTGCAAGCAGCGACCTCTGTCTCCCACCCCTCCCACCACCCCTGCTGACATGTGCAGTGTGTGCAGTGGCACGCACAGATAGCCCTGGTCCACCTTGGGGGTTGGTGGTGGTGGTGGTGTCCATGGCCCCAGGTTGGTCCAGGGTCACTGTGCTGGTGTTGCTCCTTGTTCTGTCCATGTCGGCAGGGATGGTATTCGTGGTGACAGTCGTTGGAGGGGTGGGTGCAGGCGGTGCAGCTGGTGGTCCTGCTGGTGCTGCAGCTGGTGGTCCTGCTGGTGCTGCATGTTGACTTGTACCGGATGTGCCAGGTTGTTCTTCATCGTCCGAGGAGGACAGAGGCTGTACGACGCCAGTGAGCTCGGCATCCTCTTGAGCCTGGGACTGGGACTCCTCAGCGTCTGCTGCTGTGTCCCCATCATCACCTGTTTTTGGGAGACACAAACAATGTATGTTATGTTTCTGCAGGCATCAATGGTTGACACACATGACAGTTGTGACTGTGCCTCTGGGTGCGGGCCTGTCCATTGCATTGTCCTAAGTCGTCACAGTCAGGGGTTGATATTGGTGTGGCACATTGTCCTGCATTATTTGGGCATTTCTATGTATTTTCTGGGGTGTGAACATGGTCTGCATTGGTTGTGTTTGGTTGACAGCCGGCCCTCCTTCCCACCCACCCAGCCAGTCAGTTATCCCACCATGGAACGTGCTTGCGTTGCAGGGAGTGTAAGTTGTCTCTCAGGATGTCAGTCAGTGGTGTCCTGCTGTTTGTTGGTGCACATTTGCCAGCAGGGCCTTGTGCTCCCCACAGCAGTAGCCAGTGTCAGCCATCTTGTGAGTCCTTCTCCACTCCCTGTGATGTGAGCATGGTTCAGGGTGGTGTTGATGGGACAGTTGTGGGGGTGAGCTATGTCTGTGACTACGACTCCCATCATGCCATTGCCTCCACCCCACTTCCCAGCATTCCCATACTTACTTGCATTTGTGTGGAGTTCAGTGTGTGTGGGTGTGAGAGCAATGGCAAGATGGCTGACAGTGGTGTCCTGCTGTTGGTTGGTGTGCAGTACCCAGCATGCCCTTGTGCTCCCCACGACACAGCAACAGTGTCAGACATCTTTGATGGGCCTTTCCACTCTCTGTGGGATGTGCATGCGTGAGTGTGAGCTTGCTGGGCCATGTGGTGGGGGATGTAGAGCTGTGACTACAACTCCCATCATGCTATTGCCTCCTCCCCCTTCCCAGCATGCCCATGCTTCCTTCCTTTTGACTCTGCTTCCCTGTGGGGTGGGCTGGCTGTGCTGACAGGATGGCTGGGAGTGTTGTCCTGGCAGTTGTTTGGCTAAGAGTCCCAAGAGTGTCCCTGTGCTTCACACAACATAACCCAGGGTGGTGGTTCTTTGTGGGATCTTGTGTTAGGATGGGGGCATTGCATTCTACCAGGTGGGTTCTGTGGAGTTTGTGTTGGGGGGTGTGTGAGGGGAGGTGCTTGTGACTATGGTTAGTGCTGCAAGTCCTCCTTCCCACCCAGCCAGCCAGCCAGTTATCCCACCATGGAACGTGCTTGCATTGCAGGGAGTGTAAGTTGTCTCTCAGGATGTCAGTCAGTGGTGTCCTGCTGTTTGTTGGTGCACAGTTGCCAGCAGGGCCTTGTGCTCCCCACAGCAGTAGCCAGTGTCAGCCATCTTGTGAGTCCTTCTCCACTTCCTGTGATGTGAGCATGGTTCAGCGTGGTGTTGATGGGCCAGTTGTGGGGGTGACCAATATCAGTGACTACGACTCCCATCATGCTATTGCCTCCACCCCCTTCCCAGCATGCCCATGCTTCCTTCCTTTTGATTCTGCTTCCCTGTGGGGTGGGCTGGCTGTGCTGACAGGATGGCTGGGAGTGTTGTCCTGGCAGTTGTTTGGCTAAGAGTCCCAAGAGTGTCCCTGTGCTTCACACAACATAACCCAGGGTGGTGGTTCTTTGTGGGATCTTGTGTTAGGATGGGGGGCATTGCATTCTACCAGGTGGGTTCTGTGGAGTTTGTGTTGGGGGGTGTGAGGGGAGGTGCTTGTGACTATGGTCAGTGCTGCAAGTCCCCCTTCCCACCCAGCTAGCCAGATATCCCACCATGGAACGTGCTTGCATTGCAGGGAGTGTAAGTTGTCTCTCAGGATGTCAGTCAGTGGTGTCCTGCTGTTTGTTGGTGCACAGTTGCCAGCAGGGCCTTGTGCTCCCCACAGCAGTAGCCAGTGTCAGCCATCTTGTGAGTCCTTCTCCACTTCCTGTGATGTGAGCATGGTTCAGGGTGGTGTTGATGGGCCAGTTGTGGGGGTGTCCAATATCAGTGACTACGACTCCCATCATGCTATTGCCTCCACCCCCCTTCCCAGCATGCCTATGCTTCCTTCCTTTTGATTCTGCTTCCCTGTGGGGTGGGCTGGCTGTGCTGACAGGATGGCTGGGAGTGTTGTCCTGGCAGTTGTTTGGCTAAGAGTCCCAAGAGTGTCCCTGTGCTTCACACAACATAACCCAGGGTGGTGGTTCTTTGTGGGCTCTTGTGTTAGGATTGGGGGCATTGCATTCTACCAGGTGGGTTCTGTGGAGTTTGTGTTGGGGGGGTGTGAGGGGAGGTGCTTGTGACTATGGTCAGTGCTGCAAGTCCCCCTTCCCACCCAGCTAGCCAGATATCCCACCATGGAACGTGCTTGCATTGCAGGGAGTGTAAGTTGTCTCTCAGGATGTCAGTCAGTGGTGTCCTGCTGTTTGTTGGTGCACAGTTGCCAGCAGGGCCTTGTGCTCCCCACAGCAGTAGCCAGTGTCAGCCATCTTGTGAGTCCTTCTCCACTTCCTGTGATGTGAGAATGGTTCAGGGTGGTGTTGATGGGCCAGTTGTGGGGGTGACCAATATCAGTGACTACGACTCCCATCATGCTATTGCCTCCACCCCCTTCCCAGCATGCCCATGCTTCCTTCCTTTTGATTCTGCTTCCCTGTGGGGTGGGCTGGCTGTGCTGACAGGATGGCTGGGAGTGTTGTCCTGGCAGTTGTTTGGCTAAGAGTCCCAAGAGTGTCCCTGTGCTTCACACAACATAACCCAGGGTGGTGGTTCTTTGTGGGATCTTGTGTTAGGATGGGGGGCATTGCATTCTACCAGGTGGGTTCTGTGGAGTTTGTGTTGGGGGTGTGTGAGGGGAGGTGCTTGTGACTATGGTCAGTGCTGCAAGTCCCCCTTCCCACCCAGCTAGCCAGATATCCCACCATGGAACGTGCTTGCATTGCAGGGAGTGTAAGTTGTCTCTCAGGATGTCAGTCAGTGGTGTCCTGCTGTTTGTTGGTGCACAGTTGCCAGCAGGGCCTTGTGCTCCCCACAGCAGTAGCCAGTGTCAGCCATCTTGTGAGTCCTTCTCCACTCCCTGTGATGTGCGCATGGTTCATGGTGGTGTTGATGGGACAGTTGTGGGGGGGCAATATGTGTGACTGCGACTCCCATGATGCTATTGGCTACACTGACTTGGCCAGCATACACAGAATTCCTTCCTTTGAGTGGTCTTCACTGTGTGTTGGTGTTGTTGTGGTGGCTACATGTCTGGATGTGTTTGTTAGTTCTATTTGTGCCACTGCCTAGCTGTAGTTGTAGTTGTGTTTGTACATGTGTTGGCACAGTTGGATGTGACTTTCTTGATGGCATGTGTTGTGTTTATCTGACTGACATACACATTTTGGGATGATTCTGTTCTGGTTGCTGTGTAATTGCTATGAGTGCATGGTTTGACTCTCCCTTGACAGTGATGTGTGTGTTTTGTGGCAGTATATTGTGTACATTTGTTGTGTACTCACCAGGCTCTGGGATGTCCTCTAGTCCATATACGCTCACTGGCGGAAGGATGGCCCGCACCTTCTCCTCCCAGGGCCTGAGGTATATTGGCTTGGCAGGAGGGCCACTGCCGGTGTGTTGGCTGTTGATGTAGTCTTGCTTCAGCATTTTCCGTACCCTCCTGCGCACGTCATACCACCTGTTCTGGATGTCGGTCTTTGTGCGCCGACATGGTGATTGGGCGTTCACCCTGTTGATGATCCTCTCCCACATCTTGGTTTTCTGCGACATGGGGGTCTGTTGGACCAGTGTGCCAAACAGCTGTGGCTCCACCCTGAGGATCTCGTCTACCATGACTTCCAATTCACTATCTAGGAACTTGGGATTCTTCTTGGGGGGCATGGTGATGGGTGGTGATGGTGAGTGATGTGTGTGTTGGTGTGCAGGTGAGGGTGTGTGAGTGTGTGTTTTGCTGGGTGTATGTGAGGTAGGTATTTGTTGGTGTGCTGATGGTGTGTGGCTTGTGTGAGGGATGAGCTGTGGGTGTGTGGTTGCTTTCTCTTGGGTGCTGGCAGTGGAATGGCATTTGCAAAGGCTCATGGTAGTGATTTGTGTCCTTTATATAGGTGGAGTTGTGGGTGTGTCTTTGTTCTCTGTCCCCCCCAGTATTTATTGGCTTGGTAATTGCTTGTTTGGCCTTTTTTTGGGTGATTTTTCCTTTGTGCTGTTTGTGTATGTTGGAAACGTTCTTGTGACCGAGTCGGACCCTGCATTGGTCTCGTACGGTGTTCTCCGTTTCGTTCACGCTGTGTTTGTGCAGTTTTCTATGCTGCGTACGCGTCGGTCGCGGTGTATTGTGTTGCTTCGGCTCGGTTTTGTATGCGTGTCGGTCGTACGGCTTGTCCTCCGTCCGACTCGGTCGTGGTTTTCGCGCCTTGCATCGTACTTTGCGTTTTGGAGTTCGCGTGTACGTTTCGGTCGGATTTGTTCCGGGTGCGTGTCGGTCGGTTGGATTCGCGTGTTTTTCCGGCCGGATTGCTGTTTTCCGTGCGGCTCGGTCGGTCGACTTGGTTTCGGTACGTGTCGGTCGGATTTTTCGCGCCTTGCATCGTACTTGACGTTTCGTGCGCCACGGGTACGTGTCGGTCGGTATTTTTTCCGGATCCGAGTCGGTCGGTGCTTTTTCCGGCCCGAATCGGAATCGACCCCTAAGAGTTTCTCTCAGCATTCATTGTCTGAATGAATCCGACAAGTATCCATCAATAACTCTAAGACGTTATGCTTCTTCGTCATTAAATTCAATGAACTTACAGTGTTTGATGAGTGTATTGAGTTTTTCAACAAATTTGTCGATGGTTTCACCAATTATCTGTTGTTCTTGACTGAAAATGTATCTTTCATAATCTATATTGGGCATTGGATTGAACTTGATTTTCAAAGTCTCTGTAATCTGACGGTATGTGAATTCTTCATCAACTTGTGGCATCTTTCTGATGACTTCTTTTACACCATCACCAGAAAGATTTTTAAGGTATTTGATAATCTTTTTGTTATCAGTCTCTTCAAGTGCATCTATGAAATCCTCAAAGGCCTCTATCCAAACAATCCATCTATTGCCAATATTTTGCTTTTTGACAGCATCAAAAGGTGGTGGTGGTTTCTGGAAGGCGGCAGCGTTGTAGACCAGTGTGGAACATAATGACACTGCTTGTGGATCACTGTTTCTTGGTTCACATAACTCATCGGTGAGACCTCACGATAATATTTAATGATAACTGGAAACTGGACTTCTTTTGCAGCCACCTTAAACATTTCACTATTCTGAAAGTCACTTTTCGGCTTTGCCTTTTCGAAGACCTGTGAAGTTGTTCTGAGTCCCACTCAGCAGTTTTGGTGACTAACCACTTTGTTTAACGAACGACTCTGTAAGCACAAACCTGAACACATCTCTTTGAGCCGCTTCACAGAATGCAGTGGTACAATCGCTCTCTTTAATAAATTAGGTAAGTCACTTATTTCTTCCTTTCTAAAGGCCAATTTGTACTTTCTCACACCTGGTTGATCTCTGCCTTGCAGCGCTTCTGTTCGCACTGCTATCTTGCACTTTGCAGCTTCTTCAAAACCTGATTGCGTCCGCCTTTAGCCTTTATCACTCCGCATGAAATGTATGGCTGTAAGTTGTGTAGTAGCGCAGTACCTCTTTGTGCGCCCTTTATAAGTTGGTTTTCTGGTCATCGATGTGTAGCCTTCTCAATGAAGCATTAATTCCCTTCAAATGCTTTAAACAGAACTGGGGCTGCGCTTTGACTCCACAGTCCACATACACAAAGTGTTGATTACATTCTTCGATGACACGCACAAGCAATTTGCTTGGACCAGGGCAAACTCTCTAGGAGAGCACTGTTGATCTTCGGGTTGTTTATGCCCTATCTCGTCACCGATTGTAGCTTCTTCTTAGCCTGGATACTCACCAATGACTATGACACACAGGGAGCTTAGTATAACACGTCTTTGTTTGTGTGCATGTAAATGTGAACTCAACATTCTAAAACAGCGTTCAATACATTACGCTCTAACACATACATCACAGTTGTACGGAGTCCATGTGAAGCCAAAAGGGGTTCAGTCAAGGCTAACTCGCAAGACACTGCACTATCCACTGGGGGCACCAGATTAAAACTGACATTCAGGGGGCGTGGTTTCGGCGCCGTCTAAGATGGCCGCCTGATCGGGGAGCTCCGCCACGCCGGGACTGTCTACGAGCTTCAGATGCGTTTTTTCGCATCATTTCTCAGCGGACAACGGCTTCCCTTCAATCGGAACGCCGCGTCAACATGGTGAGCTATTGGCAACTTTGAAGCGCGTTGCGCTTCCCCTTCATTTTGGTGCCGTTCCGCTCACCTCATCGCGGCCGCCATTTTGAAGGCTTAATTTCAATCCTGTCACGCAATCTCCCGCAATGCATGAGAAACGCATTCCTTCGGCTGCCTGTGTATTTCCTCATCTTAAAGGAACATTTTGACTTTTCTTCATGAGCACCTTCACTTCCTGGCATTAGTATTCATATATATGCGCTCTTTTCAGCATTTTGTTCCCAGAGGAACCCTGTTTCTTCTTTTTGTCGATAGATGCCGCTTTTTGCCTAATTGACTTGGATGTTAATATTTCAGGGTATGCCTCAACTTTGACTATCCTCACGTTGTCATCTTGAGTTGGTGTCATATATTGCCCTTTTTAAGAAAGTTTTTCACAACAACTGATATTTCTCCTTTGTCACTTTTGGTGCATGACAGGCGTCGCTCTGTTTCAAGCCACTTATGGGAAAATTGCGTAAACCACAATTTATCTTTGGCCCTAAAGAGCGTGCCTTCAACTCTGCTCCGTCTTCATTGTCAGTGGTGCCTCTTGTTCCTGGAGAGATGGCCGGGGTTGCCCCTACTCGCACTCCCTCATCACAATCCGCAAATAATAAGCCCTCTTCGGCCTCTTCAACTCCTAAACGACTCAAGCAGGATCCTCCTTCTCCGGATAGGTCGTCTCCTTCCATTTCCATGGAACTGTTGCTGGAGGAGATTCGTGCATTGCGTCCATTTGTGGAGGAAACAAACAGCAAAATGTAATCTCTGGAGGAAAAGTGGCTCTCAATGGAGAATAGAATGTCTACAATGGAGCAGCAAATCTCAGATGTCCAAGGTGACTCTCGGAGACTCTCTTCTTTGGAAAAAGAGGTACGCAGACTCCAACAGCACACTGAGGATTTGGAAAATCGAAATCGGAGGAATAACCTGCGTATTTATGGTCTGCCTGAGGCTTTGGAGGGAGATGATCCTGTCAACTTCTTCTCCTCCTTTCTGCCAAAATTGTTGGATATGCCATCTTCAACATCCCTTAACATCCAGAGAGCTCACAGGCTTGGTCCTCGCCCTCAGCTTTCAGCTTCATCTCCAGTCAGACCTAGAGGTGTCATCATCCTCTTTTTGAAATTCACTGACTTACTCTCAGTCCTTTCTGCAGCTAGACTTAAGCGCCAACTTTCATGGCTTGGTCAAAAAATCTTCTTATCCCAGGATGTTTCAAGTGCAACCGCAGCCAGAAGGAAGGAGTTCCTTAATCTTCGAGCACCTCTCCGTTCCCTTGGAGCTCGCTATGGCCTTTTCCACCCCTGCATTTTTAAAGTGACTTTTCAGAACCAGACTTCGTCATTTGAAAACCCTGCGGATCTTAAGAAATTTATCCATTCCCACACTGCAGGCGACATGGACACGGCTGGTCCTTCTACTGGTTGATTAGATATACACTTATTTAGTTCTTTCTGCAGTTCTCCTTATAGTTGTTGTAGGATTCATTGGTGCATTTCATAGGTATCTCCTCCTACTTTTTATGTTTGTCTGATAGTATCAATTTACATCTTCCTCTGGTATCATTGTAGTTTTTGTTTTTCTCTAATGGTTGATTAGTTATTTATCCCTACTGTTATTTCTTTGCACTATTCAGTTGTGTTAACCTATTTACTATTTTGCTATTTATCTTAATTTTTCATTAATAATCTATATGTCTTCTCTATAGTTCATATTTGTTCCTGTGTTTCTTAGTCTTTGTCTAAGGTGTATCCTCTTATCATCTCTTACCACTTCTGTTATTTTTCCTAATTCCTTTTTATGTTCACACAGGTATCGTCCATCTTTTTCAAACATTGTTTGGTCCGTCTACATATCCCTATTTGTTCTGGTGTGGTCCGGACTTCCTGGTTCGGGCGTCTCATCTTCCGCTCGTCGCCATTGCCCCAGTCTTATCTTGTTTTTGTCCCCCTCAGGTATGTTTTTTCAGTCGTCCTTTTTGGATATGTACTGTCTCTCCTTATATTTTTCCTCTCCCTTCTGTCTTCCCTCTATCCTTCTCTGACTTTCTATTCCTTTTTCCCACTTGTCCCTTCTTTCACTCTCCTGTTGTTGCATATTTTGTCCTGTATAAATCCTTAATGTCTTTGCATTCAGAGTTATTTCCTGGAATGTGAAAGGTTTTATTAATCCAATTAAGAGACAGAGAATTCTTTCCCACCTTGCCTCTTATAACCCTGATTTAGTACTCCTACAAGAGACCCATCTTACAGAAATTGAGGCATTAAAATTAAAAAGAGGTTGGGTGGGTACAGTTTTATTCTCTCCTTCTGCTAATAAAAAAAATGGGGTCATAATTTTATGTCATAAGAAATTGAACTGTAAAGTGTTATCGCAAGAAACTGACACAGAGGGTAGATGGTTACTAGCTAAATTGTTAATCAATAATGTTTCTTTAACTGTTTTTAATATTTATGGTCCTACACATCCCGATTGTTCCTTTTGGCCTCTTATTACGCAAAAATGTATCCAATTCCAAGATGATCTTTTCATATTAGGAGGCGACTGCAATCAAGTTGTAGATCCATTTCTTGATCGTCAATCCCAGGTTCGCTTTGTCCCCCATAAATCTCATAAACACTTTCTTGACACTATTTCCCAAACACATCTTATAGACTCTTGGAGACTTTCCCACCCCGATTCTCTGGATTTCTCTTTTTCTCTCCTCCTCACTCATCCCTTTCCCGCCTAGACTATATCTTTCTATCTCAATCCTTATCTCAAAATTTGCTATCCTCATCTATTGAGCCTATAGTTATCTCTGATCATGCTCCAATTGTAACAGATCTTGACTTGCTCCCTCCGCATCCCAGATCCTCTCGTTGGCGATTTAACACTTCCCTTCTCTCAGACCCCCTTTTCTCTTCCTCTTTTCGTTCCTTTGCTAGTGAATTCTTTGTCCTTAACTGTGACCCCAATTCTTCCCCGCACATTATATGAGATTCTTTTAAAGCTACTGCGAGAGGCTTTATTATAGACTTTGTCTAAAAAAAAAAGAAACGTTTCCTCCAGCATCGAAAGGCCACTTTGGCGCATATTAAGCTCTTAGAACACAAATGTTATACTTCCTCGAGGGACTCGGTCTCGCCTGAGTTGATGCGTGCTAAATTTGCTTTCAACAAAACTACCACTGATAATGCGTCTTCCTTGCTCCTGCGTAGTTCCGCTCGTTACTACGGTGGTCGTAACAAAGCAGGGAAGCTCTTGGCAAATTATCTCAAGACACGTAAGGATCGCATCCTCATAGACTCTATTCATTCTTCAAATGGCTCCCTCTTGCATTAAGACCAAGAAATTCTTAATGAATTTAAACTTTTTTACCAAAATCTTTATACTCCAGAATCTCCTCCTTCATCTTCCCTCATTGAGGCGTATCTTGATAATCTCCCTCCTTCCTCTGCATCTCACCTAAACTTTTCTGATCTGGAAGCAGATCTATCCCTTTACGAATTATCCACTGCCCTAAATACTCTCGCTAAAGGGAAGACTCCCGACCCAGATGGTTTTTCTGTTGAATTTTATTTGCATTTCTCTGATCTACTACTTCCGAAACTTTTAACACTTTTCCACTCATTTTTTTTAAATGGTAAAATAGAAGGTACTCTTCAGGAAGCCACAATTTCCTCATACATAAAGAAGACCGTGACCCTAAATACTGTAAGAATTATCGCCCAATCTCCCTGGTTAATGTTGATTATAAATTATTTGCTAAAATGCTTGCCTTACGTTTGGATCCCCTCATGCCTCATCTTATTGGTAAGGAGCAGTGTGGCTTTGTTAGGGAAGGCTTACCTCTGATAATTCTCGTCTTTTCCTCAATGTTTTAAACAAAATTCCCTCACTTTCCACTTCTTTGGCTGCTATCTCTGTTGATGCGGAGAAAGCCTTTGACAGAGTTGATTGGTCCTTCCTATTTGCTTCTTTGAAATGGCATGGTTTTGGTCCCAAAATGATTTCACTTATTTCTTTATTATATACTGCCCCTAGAGCTTCGGTATTAGTCAATGGTCAAGTCTCATCTTACTTCCTCTTCAACGAGGAGTTCGTCAGGGTTGCCCTCTATCCCCTCTTCTCTTCATTCTTGCTCTTGAACCCTTTCTGACCTCTATTCGTAATAATGAATCTATTTCTGGATTCTCTTATGGTGACCAACAGCTAAAACTTTCAGCTTATGCGGACGATATCCTTTTATTTATTTCCGCCCCTGAAACCTCTATTCCCCGTTTATTACATGAGTTTAAATCCTTCTCACAGGTTTCTGGTTATAAGATTAATTCAGATAAAACAGTAATTCTTCCCCTTACAAAATTTTGTCTTCCCCACTCCTATTCCTCTACCGGTTTTGCCTGGAATAATTCCAAAATTAAATATTTAGGTATATGGTTTTCCTATTCCATTGCTTCTTCGGTTAAATTAAACATGTCTACAGTTTTGTCCCGAATTGATAAATTACTTTCTTCTTGGAACCCCTTTTCCTTTCTTGGTGGGGCCGGTTAGATTCAATTAAAATGATGATTGCCCCTATTTTAATTTATACACTCTCCATGCTCCCCATTCATATTCCTGCCCTTTACTTTAATCGTATTGATTCCTGTCTTTCTAAATTTCTTTGGAAAAATAAGAAAGCTAGAATTGCCCTATCCTCTCTTCGCAAGACAAAATCTAATGGTGGTGTAAATTTCCCTGATTTTCGTCTCTACCACAAATCTTTTCCCTTCGACAGGCCTCGAAATGGCTCTTATCTGATCCATCTCCATTTACCCCCTTTGGCTCTCCATCGAACAAATTTTATTATTACCCTTTTCTCTCAAGGAAGTTATGGCTTTTTCTGCTAATACTCCTCACACCTCCCTCCCCTTATTTAGGCATACTTGTTCCCTTTTGAAACCTTTGGTGCTACCTCATCCCGTCTCTCGGGAATCCTTTTGGATTCTCCTATTTGGCATAACTCTCTCATTCTCCTTAATAACAGACCCATCTTTTGGAAATCATGGAGATTAAAAGGCATCATTTGGGTTAAACACCTTTTCAATGGACTTTCACCATGTTCTTTTCCCCAATTTCAAACCTTATTCCATTGTCCCCGATCTTTTTTACAGAAGTTTACTATTCTCATGGCGCTCATTCTTGATGTTTATTATTCTCTTCCCTCTTCTTCTCTGGCTGAAGTTCATAACTCTCTTCTTAAAATACTCTTCTTGCTACCCAAAGCCTCCCTTATATACAAATACTTTTTAGCTTCCAATCCTGATCGTGCTAAATCTAAATTGGAACTCTCTTGGGAAACTGATTTGGGATGCGAATGGTCCATCATCTTCTGGGATAAACTTTGGTCCAGATCTCTAAAAATCTCTCGTTCTGCTTCTCTCACCCAATCTATGTTTTTTCTTTATCACAGACTTTATCTTACCCCTGTTTCTATAGCTCGTTTTTCTCCTTCTACTGACTCTAACTGCTGGACCTGTGGTTCCTCTAATGCTAATCTTATACATCTTCTCTTTCTCTGTCCTTCGGTCTCCATCTTTTGGGGGAAGGTTTGGTCATATATTTCTCGCATATTTAAAGTCCCCATCTCCTACTCTATACCCCTCCTTTTCGCTGGCAGCCTCTCTGATTCCTTACATATACCCTCACATAACCATGGTCTCTTCGATCTCATGATCGCTTTAGCCTTCCAACATATTTCTCTCAATTGGAAAGATCTTACAAAACTCTCTACACAACACTGGTGGAATAATCTTTGCCATTCTCATAGACTTGATGTTGCTTTCGCCTCCTCTTGTAAGCCATTGATTAATAGAGACCTTTTTGGTTACCCCTTACTTCATATTTAGATCAGATTGTTTTAAACAAAAATTATTCTTCCCTAAATTCTGAAAATTTTAAACCCCCTTGAACGAAATTCTCTCTGTTCTCTTTTCTTTCCTCACACATGTTGATTTAGTATATGGAATTAATTGACCATTAGTTCATTTACATTCCTATGTATTTTGTAATGTAATATGCAATCTTCTTTTATATCAAAATGTTAGAACCTTCCCTTTCCCTACCTCTCCTCATCCTCCCCTCCCTATTTATATGAAATCTTAAAAATAGCTTTTATCCTTTCCATCAATGTACTAGCCATTTACTCTGTTATACTTCTACTTTGACAATTTGACTCTGTATTGCTAGTGTTTTATTTCTTTATTGACTATCAAATAAGGTTTTTCAAACACAAAAAAAAAAACTGACATTCAGCCCACCACGAGATAATTTTACTCTCACCACACTCTATGGGGCTTATTTACAAGTCCTTTGTGCTGCCGGTACGTCACTTTTTCCCATATTAAAAGTGATGCACTGGCGGCACAAGGGGCTTGTAAATAAGTCCCTATATATATAGCACTCTGCCTCTCACCCATACGTAGAGCTCATCTGAAACTGAAAACACCTCAGCTCCTCTGCATTAGAGAGTTGTAGCCCACACCATGCACCATTTGGTGCAGGTGTGAGGAGGGAACCCAATGATGCCATCCTCGGGTGGGTGAAGGTTCGCGTCCTAAAGAAAGCATTCTCTCACATACAATAATAACAACCCTCCCCTTTTTACAAGACGTACTTTTGTGTGTGCTCAATTCTTTAATTATTAAATATTTTAACAACCTTTGTGAATTTTATAAAGTAATGTAACAATAATTTCTATTAAAATCTAATTAAACTACTTTTAGTTCATTCTATACCTCATAAGTATTAATGCATATCTTTTTTACTTTATATGGTAACTTATTTTTTAATTTAGAATTCGGAAAATAATTTTAATTTAATTTAATGTATCTAAATGAATTCATGATTTAATTTCAAATAAAGTTAATAGTGCTATATCGTTTTTTTCTTTTGTTCTACATTTCAAATAAATATATAAAATTATTTTACAATAATATTTAACACAAAATATTTGTAGTAATTTATTATACACTTTATTAAACATATTTAATTTTCAGTATACTTTACCATAGGGAGATCTCCACCCCCACTGTCAAGTCTCCCTATGGGGAAGTTTGACGTTAAAGTAAAAGAAAAGTTGAATTAACAAAAAAAAAAGTGAAAATATTTCTGTCTTAAATAATTATGTAAATGAATTTTTATATATTTATTTAAAATGTAGTCAAAATTAAAATATATATAATCAAAGTGTTTCCTTTTAGATATTTATAACAATAAGTTATTTTTTAATATGTTTAACTATTTTAAATAATTTAATTTAACATTATTTCCTATGGGGTTTTATTGTAAGTCCCTACCGCCATTTTTTTTCTATGGAAGGGTGTACCAGTGGTTGGCCATGTGTTCTACTAGATCCGTGCGGAAATCTCTGTTTGCACACTGGTCGGATTTACGAGTTGGAAGGTATTTCACGTATAATACTTTATCTGATAATTATTGGATGCATTAAATACCTCAACCTTCGATAAATTTCGGTAGGTCAAACGTGCTGAAATTGAACAGGGGAAATGTGTAAGGTATTTACATACCATGTGGATTTTGATGCGTTAAAGACCAAAATCCGCATGTTGTTCCACAGAAACTTTTAATAGGTATTATTTATTACATCCGGTAAATAACATACCCCCGTGGCATTGTTATTTATAAGGTGCAATAAATAGCACCTATACTCAGAATCATGCCCTTAGTAGAAAACTTACATGTGTGAGGAGCTCCCCATAGAAAAGATAGGAGAGGTGGAGGAAGAGATTAGCACTTGTAAGTTTGTGAATAGCATTTTGTAGTACTACTAAATGTCCTACAAAATGAAGTTTGTGAAGAGGCCCCACAGCTGGCTGACCTATGGTTACAGCTCACATGTTCGACAGGGTGATCTGTGAGTGCCGCCAGCATTACATGCTCTGTAGCCGTGAAGTTACTGCATTTTACCCGAAGTAAACAAGACAGCATTATGGATAGCAAAGCCGGTCTGGTGTCCAAGTTCCTTCGACTGTGCTGCAAAAGACAGGCTTGCCCTTGGTGGAATCACAAAGCCTATAGTAGGCCTCTCTGCATGAAAGGGCAGTAGAGCTTTGGGCAGAGTCAGAGACACGTCACATAGAACATGCACAATTGATTTTGTGAATGACTCTGCCCCAGCTTACAGGGGCAGCAACCTGGTAGGAACTATCCCAGTGCTTGCAACCCAGGGGCAGATTTACAAGCCCCTTGCGTCACTTTTACGCTGCCGTTGCGTCACTTTTGTGACGCAACGGTAGCGTAAAAAATGTGGCAAATTTACAGCGTGACGCATCTAGGGAGATGCGTCACGTTGTAAAGCCCTGCGTGACATTATACCTGCGTCAGGTATAATGTATGCAGGGTAGGCGTTCCCACGCAGGAAAGCCTCGTAAAAGTGACGCAGTGAAATCTACAAGATTTTACTGCGTGACTTTTAAGACGCCACTGCGTCAAAACCTTACACCTGCTTGAAGCAGGCGTAAGGAGTGACGCAGTGTATTGGGAATAGGCCGCAACACGCATTGCTGGAGTTGTGTCGTGCTTGCGACACGACTCCAACAATGTGTGACTTTTCCGCCAACAGTTGCGTCAGAATTTCTGATGCATCTGTCAATCCTTGCGCCATGGTGCGCCGTATTGTAAATACGGCGCATCTATAGTGGCGCTAGGGTTTTTCACGCAGGCGCAGGGAAACTGACGCATCTATGCAGATGCGTCAGTTTCTTGTAAATCTGCCCCCAGTCTCAATGTTGCTTAGGTTAGAGACACAGGGAGAACACCTGCGTATCGCTGCCTTAAGTGGGTCTTCGGAAGGCGGACAGAGGGCTTGAATCAGGCAGGCCAGTGACTGCTGATCTGGAAGGGAGCCATGTGCCTTAGGCTACAGCTTGAGTGGCACCGCCAGGCCCATTGGAAGGTGGCCAATGGAGAGATGTGTCCAATGCATGGCTATACTAGAAGAGGACGTGGTGTGTCTGAGGTGTGCATCCATCAAACATTGATCAGGGTCTGATGAATGTTGGGTGGCTACTCTGGAAGCCAGGGTTTGAAGGCACAAGGGATTGGAGCAGGCACGAAGACCAGTTGTGTTGATGACTACTCTTCATCTGTGAGGACTAATGTTATTTACTCAATAAACTGATTTTTAGCTTTCACCCATCTATGGCCATCTGTTAACCTACCATAACCTGAACGAAAATCCTGCACAACTTAATTTACCATTCTTACTGGTCAACTAGCAGCACAGTGAATGTGAGATCAATTTTATATTTACAAGTCCCTTTCGTGATAAGTTGGTTGTTCATTTTACAACAAACTCTCTCTAAATAAAAAAAAACAGTGACAGGAAAATGATGGGATTGTTCTCTATCTGCCTTAATTGCCACATCTGTCAAAGTTTGGAGCAGGTAGAAGTGGGCTACAGAGAGAGAAAGCCGCAATTTAAGTAAACCTACACATGGCTTTGGCGTTTGACCACTTTCTGTTTCTTCCCCTGAATAAGCCAATACCTGGGTTCTGTGAAAATGATGCCAGGAACAACCTAAGAGGTAAGGAATTGGAAACTGTGAGTATGAGGTAGAGAACAGGAACATGAGGAATATGGTACAAGAAACTAAAATAATAGCAGAGACATTTTTAATATGGGAATTATCAGGAAAAAATATGTCTCTCAAGGAAGAATGAATGAAACTTCCAGTGTGAAAAAGATTTCCCAAAGTATTTCACATTTATTTTCTTTTACTTTTCATTTAAGAAAGACAAACACAAAATGTCTAGACAACTGTGTCAATGTATCTCAAAGTAGCATATCCTGAAGACGGCTCTTTGGTGGATGAGTGGAAGGACCGAAACATTTTTGATGACTAAAGATGCTAAAGGCATTTTTTATTAAATACACAGTAAATATTCTTTTTATTTAGTTGTTTTCATTATAGCACAGCCTCAGTGGAAGCTCATTTTAGCCTAAGACTTTTGTAATCGATTTTGCAAAGTTAAATACAAAGCACTGATCCCAAATTACGGCCCTCATTACGATGGCAGTCGGACATCACCTCAGGCAGGTGTCCGACTAACTATACATCGGGGGTCCCACCTGCCTGATTACAATGCGACCGCCCTAGAAAAGGGCTGCAGCACAAGCCGCAGTGGAAAAGGGCAGTTCTCAAACATCCATGCATCGTGTGCCAGGCACCATGTGGCCACATTCCACTGGCCCACTGGGGACGGGGGCCCTGCTTAGCGCCCCCAAAGTCCCTTTCCGTCTGCCTTTACATGATGGTGGGACCACCATGTAAAGTCTGAGGGAAAGGGCCATCCTAATCCTTACGATGGTGCCTGCGCAGGCACCGCCCCCATTGTAGGGATTAGACTCAGACCGTCGGCCCGACGTGCTCCTTGAGCCTGTCAGAGGCGGCGGTCAATCCCCCCACCCCAAATCGCTCCGACCACCAGAATAGTAATCCCACGGTCGGAACAATTTACTAGCTGTTGGGCGGACTGCCACTGAAGGTCTGTTGGTGGTGGTCTGTCTGACATCGGACTGAGGCCCGTTGTATTTATGTACTGCTGTTGCACAATCTATTCCCTATTTTGTCACAAATGTTTTATATTTCCTTACTGTACAATGATTTTTGATGTAAACAGTGTATACTTTCCTCCTCTTTTACTTACACATTACTGGCAAAGACATCGAAGGCATATACCGAGTAGCAGAATTTTTAGGTGCCACATTAGCTAAAAATAACCCGGATTCGTGAGACTTAGTAAGAGTGAAGGATTTAAAGCAAACAAAAAATGTACTTGGGCACAGAGACACTGAGTAAACCCTGCCTGTCAAATGTTTCCCCTGGAAACCTCTTATTAAATCACATTCAATAGCCAGGATTTCTAGCAGGGAACCTGGATGTTGTCCTGGTTGGCATGGAGCCAGAGTGTCTCCATAGAGAGATGCAATTGCTGTCTGTGCACCCTTTGGGCAGCAAGTGAGCTGCCATTTGAGTTTGTGCTACCTATGAGCAGGGTCACTGGAATTATGCGGGTGTGTGGCCGCAGCGTCTTTTGCATAATTTTGGTTCTGCCGCATTTGCCACATTATCAATCACCTGCTGCATAATCTGCAGATTTTAACAAAAAAAATCGGTTTCTAGCCAAAACGCACCGTCACAAGTTGCTGCGCACTGAAAGGCCCTTTGCAAAGGTACACTAGCCCCTTTCTGTTGCTTATTATTATCTTTGGGGCTTAAACTGGTACTAAGGAAGTGCAACCTGTGCCCAGACAGTGTTAACAATTGTAACAAGCATTTGCAATGCAATAGGTCTCGCATTTGCGAGAGTTTACACTATTGACATTGTAAATGACAATGCCTTTTATTTATCTGTTTTGATAATTAACACATAAATAAAAGGCATTGTCATTTACATTGCCAATAGCTCATACTCTTGTATATGCGAGACCTATTTATTTCATTTCAAAGAAGTGGCCGCCATTGTCCCAGGCTGCATGGAAAGTGAAAGCGCGCATGGCGCGCTGAATGTTGCAGAGAAGCATGTCGTGCCTGCAGTAGGAGAAACTCATTAAAGAAAATAGTGCTTACAGACTAAATAAGACGAACTGTGTAACAACTGAAGTAAAAGGGCCAGTCCTCAAGGGAGGTTACAAATGAAGAGAAAACGGCACTAAGGAGGGACTAACAAGCCTATTAACGAATCAGAAGCCAGCGTTTACGAAGGACAATGACCCAAGCCAATGAAAAATATGAGCGGAGAGTGGGCGGGGCTTCAAGTCCATACTCGAATACAGCATGCCTCACAGAGCAGCGCATGCACTGCCCAGGCACGACATAAAAATGTCAAAAGAATGAAGTGATACTATCAGAATATGTGCCACACTGCGCCGCATAATTTGACTTTTCCTGCCACATAATTTAGTCAGCCCTGCCACATTATTTGACTCTCTCCTGCCGCATAATTGCAGTGATGTGGAAAAAGTTGGTTCTGTCGGGTACAGAATTGATTATGGTTTACTGAATAATAACCAATAGAAACAAACAACAACGAACGACAATACTCCCGACTTTTCAGTAATAATCAATGAAAAAGGGAAGACAGGCAAGCACCATGAATCAAAACAAAAACACACCAAAATTAAATCAATCAAAGTCTGTATTTAAGGATAAATCCATATGTTCTTTTACATTTTATGGTGCCGAGAATACATAAGAGGGCTGTCAAAGTTCATGAACATACAATTTGTTCCAACGGCGCAGGTGATGTAGTGAAAAAGGTGCGAAAAAGTGCTAAATGTGAACAAAATATATACAGAGCTATACGAATTGCTGAAACTGGTCATTCACAGGACATCCATCCCTTGGTACATAAAGCTCCGCACCGCTTGGGTTTTTGAATTCCAGTTCACGTGGGGCGGAGAGAGTAGGGTGAGGATTATCATTAGCACGTCGATGTTTCGACCCAATGTGGTGCGTGATTGGTGAATAGGCACGGCGGGTCTTCCTCAGGACAAGGCGATACTAGGGACAGCCAGTATGAATGAAAGAAAGATCATCAAGGATGGTCCACCATAGGTTGGACTCACAAGGCAATCACTGAAGTAACGTCCTAGATGGTGGTAATTCACATCAATAGGGCAGCCTGGGACTCACAAGGCAATCACTGAAGTAACGTCCTAGATGGTGGTAATTCACATCAATAGGGCAGCCTGGTTCGCTCCGGCGCGGCTCGGGAAATGGAAGACATTTCCCGAGCCGCGCCGGAGAGAACCAGGCTGCCCTATTGATGTGAATTACCACCATCTAGGACGTTACTTCAGTGATTGCCTTGTGAGTCCAACCTATGGTGGACCATCCTTGATGACCTTTCTTTCATTCATACTGGCTGTCCCTAGTATCGCCTTGTCCTGAGGAAGACCCGCTGTGCCTATTCACCAATCACGCACCACATTGGGTCGAAACATCGACGTGCTAATGATAATCCTCACCCTACTTTCTCCGCCCCACGTGAACTGGAATTTAAAAACCCAAGCGGTGCGGAGCTTTATGTACCAAGGGCTGGATGTCCTTTGAATGACCAGTTTCAGCAATTCGTATAGCACTGTATATATTTTGTTCACATTTAGCACTTTTTTCGCACCTTTTTCACTATATCACCTGCGCCGTTGTAACAAATTGTATGTTCATGAACTTTGACAGCCCTCTTATGTCATCTCGACACCATAAAATGTAAAAGAACATATGGATTTATCCTTAAATACAGACTTTGATTGATTTAATTTTGGTGTGTTTTTGTTTTGATTCATGGTGCTTGCCTTTCTTCCCTTTTTCATTGATTATTACTGAAAAGTCGGGAGTATTGTCGTTCATTGTTGTTTGTTTCTATTGGTTATTATTCAGTAAACCATCATCAATTCTGTACCCGACAGAACCAACTTTTTCCACATTCTTGTACACCCAGGTTCTGAGGGGCACTGGGGCACCCCATTATACTAGATGCATAATTGCAGTGGCCCTGTTTATGAGCAAGGTTTTTTTCTCACGACTATTTACTGGTCCATATCAGGAGATTGCCTTTCGCCCATTCCCGATTTGCCAGCCATCAATTGTAAGTGGGCTAGCATTTTACAGATGCACTCTCCCAGTGTGTGCAAGGACACACAAATCCATGCATCCTAAATGCTGCTGGCAGAGAGGTGACGGCGGCTGAAGGTCACCATGTCATGCCATGGTGCCAGCAAAAGACACACAACAGCAGTGCACGGACACTGAAAGGGTGACACCGCCTTCCACTGTCTGAGACTGAGCCGTCTCTCCTTTCACTCACTTCCTCTTCTCCCAGACTCCTTCACGGCGAGGTGGGACAGCCCACTAGGGAAGGTGTGCTCTCTGCTCCCCTTGGCTCTTTGCAGCATCGGATGGCAAAACAATTTGCCTGTTATCAAACCAGCCCTGCGTAGGACACATATCTGTCTTCTTTTCTTGCCGTCTCATTGTCTAAGCCTGCATTCTTTCTGCCCCCTTCCTCTTCCCACGCCCCATGGGTTGGCCCAATTTGCCTCTAATCAAAGCAAACACCTGTTTCTCTGTAGAAAAGGCGCTATTTGTCATCGAGGAGATATCTCTGTGCTCTGCCAGGCTTTGCGTGAGTCAGTTCCCCAGAATAACAAGGACGTGCTGTGATGAGACATGTAGGAACCGGGCTGAAATGCTCTGCTTGTGGGAACCTTTTACCGCCTTTTGGGGCTCGGATTACAAGGATGTTGACAAACTCCTGATGTGTCCGAGGTGCAGGAAGGGCTGGTAGAGTTGGGGCAGAGTCGTGTTCGTCAAAGATACTTCGGCAGTAACATATTGATGAAAATAAGGATGAAGTACACTGAACCCTTGGTAATTGTTCAGGGTGCATTCCATTCCACCATTTTTTACCTCATTTGTGCCAAAAGAGACAGGAACCAACCAAAAGCAAATTCGTCTTGATCTCACCCGAAAAGGGTCATCCCCAGTGAAACTGACTGGCCACCTTCCATCTGAAATTATTTATTTTTTAGGGTTCTGTATAGCGCTACTAACCATCCTATTGTCACCTCGGTGCGCTTTGGTACACAGAAAGGTACAGAATTGTACAATTGCATGAGAGTGGTGCTGGCAGGCGAATTATTAATGGCTAGGGTAGAAAATAGGTAGTGTCCTTTAGTCAAAAAAGGGGAACAGGAGTTACCTCGGACAATATTGGAATTATGCAATTCTGCAGATGCAGCATATCTGTATAATTATGGATTGGCCAGGTTTGCCGCATAACCCCTCATCTTCTGCATAATTTTCAGATTTTAACAAAAAACCTCTTTAGTTTCTTCCTCAAACGGATCAAAAGTTACTAAAATCACAGCAACGAGCATTGAAGCGCAGTGGAAGGCCTTTTGCAAAGGTTGCCTGGTCCCCTTATAGTTGCTTAATGCTGTTTTGGGGTTTTAAACTGGTACTAGTAAAGTGAATCCTTTGCCCATACAGTGCTAATGTGTGAAAATTACAAAATAATGAAGCAATACTATAACAAAATGTGCGGCTTTACGGTGCATAATTTGCATTTTTTTTCCGCATAATTGAGTCAATCATGTCATGTCTCATAAATGTGGTCCTTCGCTGTTGCATAATTTCAGTGGCCATGCCTCTGAGACAGCAAGCTCGGGATTTCTTCTGGCCATGCCATGGCTACTCGTCGCGACTCAATTACAAAACAAACAATTAGCAGAAATGTTGGAATGAATGCAGGCGAGTCCAAAGGGCACAGATATGGCAGAGGTTGTATTCAAGCTGCACCTCCCTGGTGAGGCCCCACAAAGCACGAACACGAGGTTGGGGCCCCTTGTGAGACAGTACCTATATTAATTGGCATGTAGTTCTTCCCTATGGTGAGAGGGAATGGAATGCGTCCCAAAATAATTTTACCAGTGGTTGTGATTAATTAAAGCCTTCCATCCATCACTTTTGTTGCTGGATGTGTGACATCTGCCTGACTGTCCTGGACCATAAGGACTTTCAGTGCATCTTGGAGTGGATACATTTCTCGATTCCCCATTGGCCAGCGGGCCCTTGGCAGCCATATTGGATGATGTATTTATGTCCTGAGGCCCCTCTTTGCCGTGACAGCTGCCGGCAGACCTGATCAGACATCTTGATACACACTGTATTCCGTCTGACATTGTTGTTCTTTGGGGTGCGTGAAAAATGCAGACACAAAACGTGTACTTTGTGCCTCGTCCTTTCATCGAGCGGAGCTGCCGCCAAGCGCGAGGGCGGAGGAGACCTGGGATGTTTTCGGAGCTTTTCACCTCTAAGCGCATCTGTTTTCATCAGCTCCAGGGGGACGCTCCTGAGCACAGATTATTTTTTCAGAACATTTCCGGGCCTCGGAGGCTGACTTTTGTTGGAATTATTATAACATCAGGTAGTGCTTACGAGGCACAGAAACACGAAGTGCTTAGTGAGATAATATTCATTGCATCTAGTTTATAATTTATGCATATTGAAACTTGTAGCCTGATGCTCTCAGAAAAAAAGGCAACATTGCTGAAGAGAAAAATGGAAGATAAAAATAATAATGTCGAATTTATTAACCCTTTACGTCCGTATGCTTGTGGCCAGTGACCAGCCTTTTTACCTGTCTCGATGGTATTTTCAAGGCAAGACTTGTAAAAACATCAGCAAGGTCGTTAAAATCCGAGATTTTTCCGCATTGAAATATTAACTTATGGTTACAAACACAAGATGAAAATATGCCTGTGCTGTCTTGGCTTTCCCTAAATGTTTTAAAGTAAATAGGAGCCTTATTGTGTCTTCAAAAAAAGACAGGGTTTTTATACCAAGGGCCTGATTAAGAGTTTGGCGGAGTGGAATTCCTGTGTGGAATTAATGTCCCAGTTTATTTCACAACCAGTTGTCACAGGTGAAGGAACGCCGGACCCGATTTTACCAGCTGGAAATTATGGCCAGTAAAATAGCTTCCGGCTTCCGCTGCAACAGCAGTCAAGCCTTGTCCCCTGGTCACAGGGCACTTTTTCTCTGGCAAGAGGGGGGCATGCAGTGTCCCCCCTTTGCCAGGACTTCTTCCCTTTCCCTCCCGTACCCTCTCGACCCTCTTTTCTCCCCCTGCCTCCAAGCTGGCCCTCCCCGCACTCATTTACCACACGCTCAAAGCAGGTGACAAATGTGTGTGTTCAGGGGTTTAACTTGTAATTGCACAGTCTTGGCAGCAGTGACGGCTGGTATCTATGGGGAGGGGGTGGACCAGACGTGCGCGCAAATAATATTTTAAAAAAAACACTTACCGAACACAGCATCCTCCGCTCCGGACCTCTTCTTTTGCAGGAAATGGAACTGGATGCTGCCACTCCGTTGACCAATCCTGATGCTGCTCACAGCATGAGAGCAGCACCCTGATTGGAGGAAGCGGCCTCACTTGGTGCTCCCCAGTGCACTGGATGCCTGCACTTGTTCTAAGTAAACAACAAGGGGGACAATGAGGGCTTGATAAAGGTCCACCGTACTTGCCCTGGGTGGAACTAGAAGACAAAAGAGGTACGGTGTTCCTGGGTGGCAAATTGGCCACCTGGTTAGTACTCAGAGTGGTGGGGAGGTGGGGAATACCTCCTTTCGGAACTAGGACCCTCACACACCCAGCAAGCTAGGTGTCATGCTTCATCATATGGGTCTGCTCCTCGTCGAGCCGGCGCTGCAATGCTCGACGGGCATCCATAAAGGGGCTCTTTATCGGAGATCTTTTGTTCCTTGAGGTATAGGTGCCGTGGGTGTGAGGGGCCTAGTAAGATGTAGATGTGGTGTGTGGGTTAAAACAGGTAAGGGAATCCTCTATAATTATTTTTATTCTGGAGAGGTCACAACCTGAATAAAAAGTAAAAAGAAGAAGGAGGGCGACTATTTTGTTTTAATCTGACAAAAATTACGCTCTACCCCTTAGTGGTCAACATGTTTCTCGCCTATAAAATGTCTCTAATAGATCAGTTGGCGATTCCTCAGGACCTAGTGACTAAATGAAAACTATCTACAGTGTGTGGTGTGGTTCTACATAACACTTCTTCTCTCGGTAGGACGTTGCCCCGGAGAAAAGCAGCCAACCTAGAGTACAAATAAAAAGGATCAAAAAACCAAATGGAAATATTGGTACATGGTCCTATTGATTCAAGTGGGTGTGTTTCACCGTACACAACCTCTTTGAATCTATATAAGTGATAAAAACAACGTGATTTCATGCATATCACATTCTACTTGTGCCCCCATCTTCGCAAGAAACCTCAAAACCTGGCTCTTCGACAGACCCCCTCCTTGATGGATGGAACCTGCACCCCCCCCCACCCCTAGCGCCTTGAGACCCTTACGGGTGAGTAGTCGCGCTTTAACAAACCCCTGATTGATTGATTGATATTTAGAATATAAAACCTCTGTATAACCAGTTAGAGTAATTGGACAACATGGTGAGTGAGTATCAGCTCACCTCTTAAGGATTCAAGTGCTGCTTCATCAGACCGCAGCGGAGTATGTGGACACTCAACGTGGAGTCGCTGTTTATTAAAAGGAAAAAAACCAAACAACAAAATATGTTGGGTGTGGGCTTGTAGGCACAATGTTTAGTTGCTAAGGCCATGACTCTAGAGCATTAAAAGTGAAAGTGGGCATGGTTCAGGTTAAAGTAAGCCCAAAGTCGTGAAATCATTGACAAGGTTATTCAACAGACTCAAAAGTGCCCCAGACCTGCCTGCGTAGCTGCTGGCGCCTTCACCATGCGCTCCGACATTATGCCAATCGTGTGATGTGTTAAGAGCGCCTACAACGCCCAAGCTATGTCTTAGTGCAGAGCTCTACAGAACATCAGAGTCAGCGTACCCTTCCCAGAGACCAGCGGTAACTTGTCAGCAATTCCCAGCACCTCTTACCTCTCTTAAAAGCTTGTGACCAGGCATAGTCTCAACGTGTAATCCGTACTCACCTGCTCCCACTCAGAGCAGTCCGGCTCACCTACCCGCTCCACTGCATCAGGAAGGAAAAGACAGGTTGTCGGTTCCTGTCTTAAATACCCTCTCCTGGTGCCATTAAGCATGGTAAATCAGCCGCACCTGGTGTGTGGTGTGATGGTGTCGGCATGACATCATCTACAGTGTAACCATGGAGGCCATCTTTGAATGTGGTGAAAGTCTATAGTTCTGGCTATTACCTTGATGTGGACGCGCATCAAGGGCTTCAATTTTGGCATTGAGTGGCGTGGTTTTATCAACAATGTGAACAAGAATTTATACAGTGCAAAAGTGCTCGCGTTACTGCGCTAAATTTGTGCATAAGTTGCTGGCGACTGCCGATTGGGTGATTCGTATGTCGGCCATCTTAGAGTGTAGTATTGTACTCTATTGTTAGCTATTAGATATATCGTCCTAACATGGCCTAATCTCCATATCTGACTAGCCTGATGTCGATATCATGTGGCGGAGATGTATAAAGAGGTGAGAGACTAGCGTGGAGTCCTCAGCTGATATATTCATTCGTTAAAGTTGCGGATAATGGTTGTATATATCAGATTAATTAATGGTACTCCAGGGTATGGCGTCATTCAGGCCGTCATTTGCTAAGTCAAGACGGAACACCCACCTTTGTTCAATCCTGTACAAAGCAGTCTGTGTTATTTGTTGGTGGGATTCTAGGATGACCCAGCATAGACTCTCTGGGGGGTGTCCGAGTTCAGAGAAGTGGGTGTATAGTTTGGTTGTAGTTTTATGGCAACGAATATTGCTCTTGTGCTCAGTGATTCTGACCTTAACGGGCCTCATGGTCATGCCAAAATACCTCTTGTCACAAGGGCAGGTCAGCATGTACACACAATGTGGGGTGTTACAGTTAGTGTGTTTGATTAGCGTCCATGTAAATGTGTCTGATAGAACCAATTGTTTGGTGTGTCTGGTCTGTGGGCACACGATACAAGAGCCGCAGGGATAGTGTCCTGTCACGGGTGGGAGATCCCAAAGTTGCCTCTGTTTAGGGATGTCGCTCTTCTTGGGTCTAGTGTGCACCAACATATCTTTCAAATTGTTGGTACGTTTAAACGCAAACCTTGGTTTGGGTATTGACAGAGTACCCGTGTTCAGAATTGCCCAGTGTTTGTTCACTGCCTTCTTTATTAGATTGGATCTAGGTGTGTACGTGGTCACACAGGTCAAAATGTCAGTGGGTTCTTTCTCATGTACATCTAGGAGGCTTTCACGATTATTCTTTCTTGCTCGTTTCATGCAAGAGTGAACCTGTTTCCTGGGGTATTGTCTCTTCCGCAGATTGTCAGCCAGTATCTCTGCTTCAATTTTGTAGTCCTCTGTAGAACTACAATTTCTTCTAATTCTTAGAAATTGGCTGAAGGGAAGGTTATTTCTCAGTGTAGCCGGATGATAGCTGCTGTACAGTAGCAAGCTGTTTCTGTCGGTAGGCTTTTTGTATAGAGATGTCGTTATTCTACCCTCTTGTAATCTGATGGTGAGATCTAGGAAGGCAATGTTCGTGGCAGATATAGTGTGGGTGAATTTCAAGTGCTGGTTTTTGTGTTAATCCACTCGCAAAATTCAGCGCATCTCTGTATGTCACCCTGCCAAAAGATGAGGATGTCATCTATGTACCTCTTCCACAGTCTCAGGTTAGCTCCGAAGGGGTTACTCGCATGTTGGATGGTCTCTCGCTCAAACGCCGCCATATACAAACATGCCACACTGGGGGCAAAGGTACTCCCCATCGAAGTACCCTGGGACTGGTGGAAGAGTTGGCTGTCAAACTCAAAAAGTTTTCTGTTAAGGCCAGGGTGGCACATTGCATGATGAACGAAATGGGTGTTGCTGCTGCCCATTCACTCCCACTTAGTGCAGATTCTATTACTGCCAATGTCTCTCTCTGTGGGATATTGGTATACAGTTGTTCCACATCCAAGGTGACCAGGAGGTCAATATCGCCTGTGTTTTCTATTTCACCTATAACACAGAGGATATCTGTTGTGTCCCTGATGTATGATGGTGTCTGTTTGACCAAAGGTTGTAGGTAATGGTCGCAGAATTTTGAGAGCGGCTCTAAGAGTGAGCCGATTCCTGAAACTATAGGTCTGCCCGGAACAGGGGTGGTCCCCTTATGTATTTTCGGCAGAGTGTAAAAATAGGGTGTTTTGGGATGTTTGGTAATTAAGAAATCAGCTTCTTTACCACTGATCCACCCATTACTCTCTGCCTCATAGACCATGGTGGTTATCTCGGTCGTTAATCGAGTCGTGGGGTTTGTTGTTATCGGAGTATAGAATTTACTATTCCGTAGTTGGCGTTGGCATTCGGTGTTGTAATCCGAAGTGGATTGTATGACCGTGGCGCCCCTTTGTCAGCTTGCTTTATTGTAATGCTTTTGTCCTCAGTCAATGATCTAATCGCTGCATGTTCTTGATTAGAGAGATTATGGAAAGGAACTCTGGTATCCTGGTTCTTCAGTTCTTTTAAGACAGCTTTCTCAAAGGTCACTACCTCCACAGGTACCATGCCAACGGCAGGTGGGAAGGTCGAGGGATTGCGAAGGCCTGAATCCAGTCTGGCTGGTTCCTCAGTACCATCGAAGTGGGCTTTAAGGCGTATTTTTCTAAACAGGTTCTGGATTTCACATTGTTCCTGAAAACTGTCCTCTTTAGGGGTGGGGACATAGCCAAGGCCTTTCTCAAGTACTGTTTGTTCTGTAGGTGTCAGTTGTCTATGTGACAAATTAACCACTAGACTCTCCTGCCCTGTGTTTTGCTCCTGGTTTCCATCATATTCGGTTCCTGGTCCTGCCACTGGACTTGTTTTTGTCCTCCTCTTTTGCGCCCTCTTCCTATGCCCCAGCCTCTGCCTAAAAAAGGTGGATTGCTGGCAGGGAAGTATTGCGATTGGCCCTGGGGATACATCGGGAAAGGCCAAAAAGGAGGCTGCGGCCCTTGAAAATTCTGTACAGGGTAGTGGGGGTTTTGTGGATAATTCTTTCTCCTCTGATTCGAACCCTTCCAGCTCCCATTGCTGGAGTTACTGGAGTTACTGCTGGAGTTACTGCTAGCCGAGTCTCTTCTGTCGGATTCACTATTTTCATCAGAAGAGTAGCTAGTTTTGCTGTTGGTATAGTCTGCTTTCAGATAGGGGTATATTTTTTCTTTGTTAAATCTGCTTATATCCTTCTGAAGCTTGCTAACCTTCTGCTTCATCAGAAATTCTTTGTGCTCAGCAATCTCATGATTGAGTTCTGTCAATTTGGTTTTAAATACAGTGCCATGTATGGTAGTCTTTATGGCTAGCAGTAACTCCAGCAATGGGAGCTGGAAGGGTTCGAATCAGAGGAGAAAGAATTATCCACAAAACCCCCACTACCCTGTACAGAATTTTCAAGGGCCGCAGCCTCCTTTTTGGCCTTTCCCGATGTATCCCCAGGGCCAATCGCAATACTTCCCTGCCAGCAATCCACCTTTTTAGGCAGAGGCTGGGGCAGAGGAAGAGGGCGCAAAAGAGGAGGACAAAAACAAGTCCAGTGGCAGGACCAGGAACCGAATATGATGGAAACCAGGAGCAAAACACAGGGCAGGAGAGTCTAGTGGTTAATTTGTCACATAGACAACTGACACCTACAGAACAAACAGTACTTGAGAAAGGCCTTGGCTATGTCCCCACCCCTAAAGAGGACAGTTTTCAGGAACAATGCGAAATCCAGAACCTGTTTAGAAAAATACGCCTTAAAGCCCACTTCGATGGTACTGAGGAACCAGCCAGACTGGATTCAGGCCTTCGCAATCCCTCGACCTTCCCACCTGCCGTTGGCATGGTACCTGTGGAGGTAGTGACCTTTGAGAAAGCTGTCTTAAAAGAACTGAAGAACCAGGATACCAGAGTTCCTTTCCATAATCTCTCTAATCAAGAACATGCAGCGATTAGATCATTGACTGAGGACAAAAGCATTACAATAAAGCAAGCTAACAAAGGGGGCGCCACGGTCATACAATCCACTTCGGATTACAACACCGAATGCCAACGCCAACTACGGAATAGTAAATTCTATACTCCGATAACAACAAACCCCACGACTCGATTAACGACCGAGATAACCACCATGGTCTATGAGGCAGAGAGTAATGGGTGGATCAGTGGTAAAGAAGCTGATTTCTTAATTACCAAACATCCCAAAACACCCTATTTTTACACTCTGCCGAAAATACATAAGGGGACCACCCCTGTTCCGGGCAGACCTATAGTTTCAGGAATCGGCTCACTCTTAGAGCCGCTCTCAAAATTCTGCGACCATTACCTACAACCTTTGGTCAAACAGACACCATCATACATCAGGGACACAACAGATATCCTCTGTGTTATAGGTGAAATAGAAAACACAGGCGATATTGACCTCCTGGTCACCTTGGATGTGGAACAACTGTATACCAATATCCCACAGAGAGAGACATTGGCAGTAATAGAATCTGCACTAAGTGGGAGTGAATGGGCAGCAGCAACACCCATTTCGTTCATCATGCAATGTGCCACCCTGGCCTTAACAGAAAACTTTTTTGAGTTTGACAGCCAACTCTTCCACCAGTCCCAGGGTACTTCGATGGGGAGTACCTTGCCCCCAGTGTGGCATGTTTGTATATGGCGGCGTTTGAACGAGAGACCATCCAACATGCGAGTAACCCCTTCGGAGCTAACCTGAGACTGTGGAAGAGGTACATAGATGACATCCTCATCTTTGGCAGGGTGACATACAGAGATGCGCTGAATTTTGCGAGTGGATTAACACAAAAACCAGCACTTGAAATTCACCCACACTATATCTGCCACGAACATTGCCTTCCTAGATCTCACCATCAGATTACAAGAGGGTAGAATAACGACATCTCTATACAAAAAGCCTACCGACAGAAACAGCTTGCTACTGTACAGCAGCTATCATCCGGCTACACTGAGAAATAACCTTCCCTTCAGCCAATTACTAAGAATTAGAAGAAATTGTAGTTCTACAGAGGACTACAAAATTGAAGCAGAGATACTGGCTGACAATCTGCTGAAGAGACAATACCCTAAGAAACAGGTTCACTCTTGCATGAAATGAGCAAGAAAGAATAATCGTGAAAGCCTCCTAGAGGTACATGAGAAAGAACCCACTGACATTTTGACCTGTGTGACCACGTACACACCTAGATCCAATCTAATAAAGAAGGCAGTGAACAAACACTGGGCAATTCTGAACACGGGTACTCTGTCAATACCCAAACCAAGGTTTGCGTTTAAATGTACCAACAATTTGAAAGATATGTTGGTGCACACTAGACCCAAGAAGAGCGACATCCCTAACCAGAGGCAACTTTGGGATCTCCCACCCGTGACAGGACACTAACCCTGCGGCTCTTGTATCATGTGCCCACAGACCAGACACACCAAACAATTGGTTCTATCAGACACATTTACATGGACGCTAATCAAACACACTAACTGTAACACCCCACGTTGTGTGTACATGCTGACCTGCCCTTGTGACAAGAGGTATGTTGGCATGACCATGAGGCCCGTTAAGGTCAGAATCACTGAGCACAAGAGCAATATTCGTTGCCATAAAACTACCACCAAACTATACACCCACTTCTCTGAACTCGGACACCCCCCAGAGAGTCTACGCTGGGTCATCCTAGAATCCCACCAACAAATAACACAGGCTGCTTTGTACAGGATTGAACAAAGGTGGGTGTTCCGTCTTGACTTAGCAAATGACGGCCTGAATGACGCCATACCCTGGAGTACCATTAATTAATCTGATATATACAACCATTATCCGCAACTTTAACGAATGAATATATCAGCTGAGGACTCCACGCTAGTCTCTCACCTCTTTATACATCTCCGCCACATGATATCGACATCAGGCTAGTCAGATATGGAGATTAGGCCATGTTAGGACGATATATCTAATAACTAACAATAGAGTACAATACTACACTCTAAGATGGCCGACATACGAATCACCCAATCGGCAGTCGCCAGCAACTTATGCACACATTTAGCGCAGTGACGCGAGCACTTTTGCACTGTATAAATTCTTGTTCACATTGTTGATAAAACCGCGCCACTCAATGCCAAAATTGAAGCCCTTGATGCGCATCCACATCAAGGAAATAGCCAGAACTATAGACTTTCACCACATTCAAAGATGGCCTCCATGGTTACACTGTAGATGATGTCATGCCGACACCATCACACCACACACCAGGTGCGGCTGATTTACCATGCTTAATGGCACCAGGAGAGGGTATTTAAGACAGGAACCGACAACCTGTCTTTTCCTTCCTGATGCAGTGGAGCGGGTAGGTGAGCCGGACTGCTCTGAGTGGGAGCAGGTGAGTACGGATTACACGTTGAGACTATGCCTGGTCACAAGCTTTTAAGAGAGGTAAGAGGTGCTGGGAATTGCTGACAAGTTACCGCTGGTCTCTGGGAAGGGTACGCTGACTCTGATGTTCTGTAGAGCTCTGCACTAAGACATAGCTTGGCGTTGTAGGCGCTCTTAACACATCGCACGATTGGCATAATGTCGGAGCGCATGGTGAAGGCGCCAGCAGCTACGCAGGCAGGTCTGGGGCACTTTTGAGTCTGTTGTATAACCTTGTCAATGATACCAATTTCACGACTTTGGGCTTAGTTTAACCTGAACCATGCCCACTTTCACTTTTAATGCTCTAGAGTCATGGCCTTAGCAACTAAACGTTGTGCCTACAAGCCCACACCCAACATATTTTTTTTTTTTTTTTTCCTTTTAATAAACAGCGACACCACGTTGAGTGTCCACATACTCCGCTGCGGTCTGATGAAGCAGCACTTGAATCCTTAAGAGGTGAGCTGATACTCACTCACCATGTTGTCCAATTACTCTAACTGGTTATACAGAGGTTTTATATTCTAAATACAAATGAAGGCACACGTAGAATGTGATATGCATGAAATCACGTTGTTTTTATCTCTTATATAGATTCAAAGAGGTTGTGTACGGTGAAACACACCCACTTGAATCAGTAGGACCATGTACCAATATTTCCATTTGGTTTTTTGATCCTTTTTATTTGTACTCTAGGTTGGCTGCTTTTCTCCGGGGCAACGTCCTACCGAGAGAAGAAGTGGTATGTAGAACCACACCACACACTGTAGATAGTTTTTATTTAGTCACTAGGTCCTGAGGAATCGCCAACTGATCTATTAGAGACATTTTATAGGCGAGAAACATGTTGACCACTAAGGGGTAGAGCGTAATTTTTGTCAGATTAAAACAAAATAGTCGCCCTCCTTCTTCTTTTTACTTTTTAATCAGGTTGTGACCTCTCCAGAATAAAAATAATTATAGAGGATTCCCTTACCTGTTTTAACCCACACACCACATCTACATCTTACTAGGCCCCTCACACCCACGGCACCTATACGGCAAGGAACAAAAGATCTCAGATAAAGAGCCCCTTTATGGGTGCCCGTCGAGCATTGCAGCGCCGGCTCGACGAGGAGCAGACCTATATGATGAAGCATGACACCTAGCTTGCTGGGTGTGTGAGGGTCCTAGTTCCGAAAGGAGGTATTCCCCACCTCCCCACCACTCTGAGTACTAACCAGGTGGCCAATTTGCCACCCAGGAACACCGTACCTCTTTTGCACTTGTTCTAACCCAGCTGTCTCAAGACAGCTGAGTTAGAGATGTTTAAAGTGAGCATGTGTGGCTGGCCGACGCAAGACGGCCGGCCAAAAAGACATGCGCACTTTAAACAGTACACAGAAAGCCCACGCTTCTCCCTGCTGCTGTCACACAGCAGGCCCCCCCCCTTCCTGATTCTCTGTTTGGGATGGGTGGATGAAAAATAAAATGGTCATGATTTACCATTTTATTTTTCAACTCTGGGGATTTAGGGGGCTTTTAAGTGGGGCGACGCACCTCCGCTGCTACTGAGGAGCCACCACTGCCTGGCAGGGTATTACCGCATGGAAATTATAATTATGTGTGCAGAGTTTGTACCCCACCAGAACTTTTCAATTTGTAAAGGGACCCAAGTGTTATTCATTCATGAGCTGCCTACTTTCAGAACCCTAAAACACCTACAAACGGGCAGCGTGTGTTACTGTGAAAGGCGTCAAGCTGAGCTGCAATTCTGCAAAGGTCTCAACGGCTATATTATAGCAAGTGTTGTGTGGAAACTCAACTGCACCCCATCTTGTGCAAGTCCACTTACAGCTGACCTTGAGGGAAGTAGGTTGTAAAATTCTTATTATGATTATTAACTTAAAAATGTTTCCATGCAGGTGCATCAAATTTGCATTTCTGAAAGAGTCATGATTGGTTCATCATTTCCAGGTCCCAGCTCTTGCACAGCTCCAGGTGTCGGGCACAGAATCCTAAAGATACATTCTGATTTGATGATGGGTCATGGAAGTGCCACACATGTGCAACTTGTTCATGTTATGTTATGTTATGTTATGTTATCAAGACTTGTAAAGCGCACAAATACCCGGAGGTGTCTTGGCGCTGCGGACAAAGTAAGCCACTGATGAGTCTCTAGTTACAGAAGAGCCAGGTTTTTAGTTCCTTTCTGAAAGAGACAAGAGATGATGCATTTCTCAAATCAATCGGTAGGGAATTCCAGAGTTTGGCAGCGCAGTAATGAAAGCTGCGACCACCCCAGAGTAAGGTGCGAATTCTGGGCACTCTCAAGAGTTTAGCACCAGATGAACGAAGGTGTCTAGTTGGTTCATACCAAACAAGAAGATTTTGCAAAAGGCTGGCCCTGTATGATTCAGGGCCCTGAACACCAGGCTAAGAGCCTTGAATTTTATTCGCTGCGCTACAGGGAGCCAATGCAAATTACGGATCTCACCAGATACTGATTTGAACCAAGGGGTGTTTGACAGAAGTCGAGCGGCTGAATTTTGCACGCTCTGTAATCTTTTCAGGCAGTGCTTCTGGACGTTTATAAACAGCCCATTACAATAATCCAATTTAGACTGGATTAATGAAGTGACTACAGTTCTTTTCGTGTCCTCCGGAAGATAAGGGAGAATCTTCCTGAGTTTCTTAATAAGGAAGTGGGCGGAGGAAACCACAGCATTAGTGTGTTGAACAAAAGAAAGTTTACTATCCACCCATACTCCCAGGTTCTTCACTTTAGTTGCTGGTTCCGGTGGATCACCCATATCAACGGGCCACCACACACTGCCCCAGCTAGGATGCAGATTCCCAAAAGTCAAAACTTCAGTTTTTCCCGAATTGAGTTTAAGGCAGTGTGTGCTCATCCAATTAGTGATGACACCCATGCAGTTCTTAAATTGCAGAGCAGGCGCGGACTGATTTTTATATGCTGCTAGACCTAAAATGCGGCAAAACATGAATTACGACCTGTGGATCTATGTCCCATGTGGTGCCCTGTTCCCGATGCCATATTGTACAAGGTGCCCAGGGGGCGGAGTGGGTAGTTGTGCCCCCCTCCCCCTTCTGCAATGCCATCAGGAGGAAGGCAAAATGATGCACCCACTGGCCAACAGCATGAGGTAAGAGAGAAATGCTCCTCTGCGCTGAGCCAAGATGTGAAAGAGGCTAGTCCATAAAATGTCAGTGGTTGAAGGTAGAGGTGGAGGGCCCGATGCCCACCCTGTAAGTAGTGTCAAGAATGGGTCTGGTGCACAGTTGTGCTGGCAAAACCCAGACTTAAAAAAGGACCTTCTTCCTTGAAAGAAAACTAAGTGTGAATCAGGTCAGGCTCAACCTTCACTCTAAGGTCTGTCTCTGAAAGAACCCTACTCGGAGGCTCCACTTTTCATATAGTGTGAAACTGTGAATGTCTCTCTCAGGCGACATCAGAAATCTCCACGATCTGACCATTCCCAGAGGCAGGATCTTGCTGGTTTGTGTATTCATTAAGTGTGGGGACAATCCTTGTACTAAGAAGCAACTTGCTGCCGTGTCCACAGCAGAACAGCCCCGTTGGCCAAAATCTGAGACCAAGGAAAATGAATTGCCTGAGGTTGAGAGGCCGGTCCCAACATATGTGGTGACATCCCTGACTTACTTGGTACCTTAGGCTGTCCGTATCGAGGTTCGCTGAGGCTCGTTCTCAGTACCCCTGCTATTGGGATTAAGATCCATTGTCTGGTCCAGGCCAGCTTACGGTGACCACCTCACTTCAGGTAATTACAGCACTGTCTCCAGCCCTGAACTTCTCACCCACAAAACATTTCAGTTGTTTTAGTCTACTTAGTTCAATGGAAGCAAAACAAAACTACAACACATGGGATGCACCACATTGTCACAGAGAGGTCCACGACTGGATACAGTATCCGGTACGATCTGGAGAGAGGTGGTCACTCTATGGTCACCTTGACTCCAGAACCATGTGTAGCATCCGTAGAGGTATCACCTTTTAAGATGGGGCTGGAGCCCAGCAATAAACCACAGAATGCATATATGACTGGTCAAGCATTCGGGTATGTGAAAACATACTTATTACCGCTTGAATTACGTTCTCATACACCTATAAAGAAAAGTGAACAACTATATATGTAATCATGAATCTATCCACTATTAATCAATTAGGAATATTGTCTTCTATTTGCTTGAAGCTTCCCAATGCATTGTATTAATCACATAGCTTTCATGGCCTTTACAGGCCCAGAAGCCAGAATGCTCCATGCCGTACATTGCACATTTTCCTGTAGCATAACCTTGTTTTCAAACCTGGCAAGGGAAGCAGGAGTTTGTGAAAATAATGGAGTCAGTATTGTGTATATGAATGATATCTCCCCTTCAAGGCCATCCTGCACTTCAGGGGAAAATCCTGACACCTGTACATTAAATAAGTTTCTGTCACGTGCTCATGTTACAGTGACTTATACTGAGAGAAATAGTATATATACTATGTCGATTTTACCTGTGTTTATCTCTTAGATCCAACTGATTGTTTTTAAGTCCGGGTCCTGGTCAGTTGTCTTTATTCTTTTGCTTTGTCGCCTGCTATTTTGCATTAGACGCTAGTTTGACTTTAGGCTTCCCCTGTTGCGTTTTATTTTTAACAAGTTCAACAGGTACATAAAATGTGGCACCCCTGGGGGACTCGAGGGTGGGTGTGGACCCACTACTGCTCCTACCCATTACTATGAACCAGCCTGAACTATGTCTTACCAGTCACCGATGACTGGGTCCCCGGTAGCCTCCTTGATTGGACATCGAGCCTCTAAGGAGCTGCCTTTGCATCCTAACAACTCACTCTGACTTGGGTTGGACCCCATTTTGTTCGGGTAGAAGTTTTTTCCCTAAGCAGATTTTTGCACTGTTTTAGTTGAAACTGAAGTGCAGGGTGTCAAATCCACTTCCAGCCAGATAGAAGGCAGACAGATTATATCAAAAGCAGATAGTTTATATCTGTCTTACACTTCTTCTTTGTTGACTGAGAAAGATTTATAAACTCGATGGTAAAACCTTGAGTCTAAAAGCTGTTTGGGATCACCTGAACCCTGCCCCTGGGAGACATCGTCTAGGGGTTACAGCATCACTTTCATATCTACAAAGCTGTTTGTTGTCTGCCATCTTCGGTCCAGGTCCGGTATCTACGCATGTGTTCTTTAGTATTCGTCTGTGCTGAGTGGCTTAATAGAACTGAACATGAGATCTCTTTATTCCATTTGTGTTTTGTCATGGGAGCGGTTGTGTCTTTCCACTAGCCGCAGGTGCTGTGGGTGGTAACAGCCAGCAGGGCGAGGCATGCTTACATAAGTCTGCTCAAACTTACCAAAGTGGGGGACACCATACTCCCATGAGGAGACTTCTGACTTGTGAGTCAGGTCACTGAACTCTCACTGGGCCAATCACCCCAAGAGTGGACATGGATTATAAAAACCATTAGCACATCTAGATAGTGCCAATCACCTAAAAGGTTGAAGTGGGCGGGGTCTATTGGGAACAAGGTTTGCACGCTTTATTATTTTTTCCAAATGTGTTCCGATATTTAAAAAAAAAAAACAATTAAAAACAACTGCTGCTGAATGGCTAATTCTGACCTTGTGAATCGAGACAAGGGCCAGAGAGCGAAAAAAGAAACAAGCCTTCTCACCAGGGTGCCTGCTACCTGAAAGGAATGCAACTGTGTGCAATTGATTAATTAGCAAATGTAAAGGCTGTTTGGGAACATCTATAAGCTTCAGTTGATAGACTCTTTAAAAGCTTTCTGGTGACAAAGAATTTTTCTTTGTCAGGGGTAATGTAGTGTTGCCAGTTTTGAAATGCCTCTTTTTAGGAGAAACCTATAAAAAAGGTTTGCATTAGGTACAAGCTGATTGTGTTTTAGAAAAATAACTTTGTAAGCCACTGAAAGCACAGGCAATGGGTGCACATGTTGCTGCAGCTTATCGTTCACATTGTGCAGCGTATCATACACAGCGGGCCTTATTCACAAATGTAGACTTACACTTGGTGTAAGTTTACAATTTTTTTGCTAGTCACAAACTACGTATGCAGTTTTACGTGCAGTATCTCTACGACTGTGGAGAACTCTGCACATAAAAAGATAGGACAGTCTCTGCAGTCGTGAAAATACTACACGTAAAACTACACTTGTAGTTTGTGAGTAGCAAATAAATAGTAAACTTACCCAAAAGTGTAAGTTTACCTTTGGGAATGAGGCCCGCAGTGTAAATTTCTTTTTTTCAAGTTATGACTTTCTCTCAGAAGCTGGGATTTTATAGCACTATAAATACGTCACTAGTACCAGTGCACCAACCAGGATTCAAATCAGTGGCCCTCCGTTTACACTCATAGACTCCACGCTGGTCTGTGCTCACGTATCTTTAGCGCCAGGGTACCCGTAGGGTGTTTGTCGCGCTCTATAAATGTTATATACAATACAATAGACATCGGAAGTGATCACATTAACCAACTGAGCTGTCCCAGCGGATGGATATATTTTGCACAGATTAGTTTAAATTGCATTTATTTTTAATTTAAGGTGTATGTAATATTTTATAGGCATTTATCTGTAGGTGAAAGACGAACAAAATGGGTAGAGTAAGTTTTATCCTTTTCAGCTCGTCTCTGACCCTGCCCACACACTCACTGACCCCGCCCCCATTGTCCTCAAAATCACATTTTTTCAGCAATGAAAAAGGGCAGAATCGGAAATTTGGGGGTGGAGGGAGGTAAAAGGTGGGTTGTTAAAGAGGACATAGAAAAGGAAGTTATTGGAGAATGCCCCTCCCTACTCCAATTAAAAGAAAGGGAAGCAGATGCCTTTTTCTAAAACACTCATAATTGTTTTGACTAACTGACTGCATACACAAGCGAAGTAAGTTGGGGCAGAGGGTGCGCCATATAAACATTAGGAAATCGGCTATTATTCCATCGAACAACGATCTGGTGATGTAGGTGATAACACATCAGGACTTGTTGGCAGTGGTCCAGATGGAGCACGTGACTTCCCGGGCCCATGTAATTAACACGGAAGGAAGCATGAAGAATCCCTGGGGTATGATTACAATAAACACAAGAATTCAACGATCCCTGCGGCTCCTCATGCACCTTCTGATCCTCGTCACCTGTAATCTGTTGAGTCTCTGCATGTTGCCATGTCTGCGATCCACCCATCTAGCCATGTTTGTACGAACTGTGTGGGACCGGGGGCATCTGTCCCCGTCAAATTTTGGAGGGGGGGGTGAGCGCATAGGGGACAATATCCCCCCAGATTTGTAAGTAGAAATGTATTTTTGAAACAGTGGCAGACCGTCGTTCTGAAGGCATTCTGTACAAGGCCAAAGGCTCCCTGGAGCACTGAACCCGAGGAGCAAACTCTCTGAGGTCTCAATCACCCCCTCTGTTTTGTTAATTATTCAATTGCTGTCATTGAAATATTGGCTTTTAAAATTCAAAGGATCAATGTTTTATTATTTCATAACTTCAGCTTTTCTAGGAAGTGGGGGCGAAAATAGCAACCTTACACTTGTCACCCCTGACCTTGTCACCCCTAAGGACTAGTCACCTTTACCCAATGCTTCTGTTACATCTCATTTTGTATGTTTTCACTACCAAGGCCACACTGGGGGTCTCATTTACAATATTTTGCTGCTGGCCAGCACCACAAGCCTTCCTACTGCGCTGCCCAGCGGCAAAAGAAAAGGGCAGGAATACGCTGTATCTATCACATATGACGCATTCCTGTTCTCTTTCCATGTGCTGGTGCTCAATTGGCTGCCGTGCGCCAACTCAGGCACCCTTGCACCATGGTGCAGAATGCAGCACACATAGAAAGAGGAAAAAACGAGGAGAAATAATGTTATTTCTCCTCGTTGCGCCTGCCTCGCCTCCCCTTTTGACGCATTCCCAGGTTTACAGCTGGGAATGTGTCAGATGCTGTGGGTGTTACGCGGAAACACCCACCGGAATGCCTAACTCCATATCTACAAGGCCATGAAAAACCACACAGGCTGGCTTTACGTGGCCTTGTAGATAAGGCTAAGCCCTGTGGGCCACCGGAGCGTCACAAAAAGTGATGTTCTGGCAGCGCAGAGGGCTCGTAAATGAGCCCCTAAGTATCCATAATAAGTGACACAGCGTAAATGGGCTTCAATTCATTTATTCTGCCGTCAAGAGTTCACCCCTATATCTCTGTTGCTATATCCCTCGCTTGGTGTCCAGTTTTTAATGTCTGAGCTGCAGCAGTCATTTTCCCCCCAACTAACGATATTCTAATATACAACCCACTAAGCTGTCCTGAAATGGCCCTTTATGACATTGTTCGTCGGGTGCTCCCCCCATGATTCACCTTGGCGAACATGGTATGATGTCTATTCAACATCTTAAAGATGAAGGATGTGATGTAAGCTTGTATGGTGAAGGATGTCCTACATCCGGCGTATACCGGGAATATTGAATCCGAAACATCAACGGGTTTCAAAATCATGACCACAGTTTTGAGGGAGAAAATATTGAAAGGTAAGTTTATATACATTTTCTACACCTAACTCCACATTCCACATATACACATATTGATGATATATATATCTTCAAGGTACGGAGATGTGGAGTTAAGAATAGTAAATCCTTACCTCCCACTGTGCACTTACATGTTGGATACTGTGTCTCCTATTCTGGTCATGATGGTTCAGATTCAATAGTGTCTATAACAATTCTACATCCGGAGAAGAAACCACTGGTGGAATTGCCTCCACCACAGGGTTGGTACGGTGACGATATCGCTCCCGTGGACTCTACTCCTGGTTTACCCCTTCCTACAGAGATCTGAGAATTATCTATTACCAACTAAATCTACATTAGGCACGAAATGTGTTCAAATTCGGAAAGGATGTGGCTCTGTGTCCCTGTTATGCTCCTCCTTCTTAACCGTATAAAAATGGCTTGGAACCATAGCTTCAGCACATCCTAAATACCGCCAGGACAGATGGACAGATATTAGTCTGGCGTTGGTAAAAGCGTCTGTATTTCTGGGTCTGCAGAAACGAGTTTGGGCAGTTACCGTGACGTGCCTTAAATGTGATATTCAATGTAGTGTTTAATTTAAAAAAATAAGTGTAAGAGCCTGAAGATTTTCTTAGGATCCCAGTGCCAGTGCTACCGAATACTGGGGTTTCCGAATACCAAGGGTGCCTCATCTTGATTCCACCTCATATCTCTGTTACCACCACCCTACACTTCCTGCCTCTTTCTCTCATGAATACCAAGTATGCCTGCTCTTGATTTCACCTCATGCCTCTTTCCTCCTTCACCTTACACTACACTTCCTGTCTCTTTATCTCAATTTTGCAGGTTCTTTCTCATCCCTACTTTCTGTGTTTCTCACCGTTTTCCTGACTTTCTCTCTTTCTCTCTCCTTCCTTTTCTGCCTTTCTCTCCTGAGTCAAAGTCTGATGATGAAAAATAATTTCCAGCCCCCAAAAGTGTGTGTCATGCCCACCACCTGCAACCACCGCCACAAATGAAGCAGTGACTCCTTGTGTTACTGGTGGCAAAGGGCTGTCTTGTGGCGCTCAAAGCCCCCAAGAAGATCACTCACTAATGAATTGCAAGCTTGACGTGATTAACCCATCGCAATAAATTACCACGCGCTCTTAATTAAACTCTTAAAATGACATCCCTGTATTTAATTTTACACAGTGTTAATTGCCCATGGCAGGCACAATTATTGATGATCGTCTTGGAATCGACAAGGGGGGCATCACTCAAGGCACATGTTAAGCTGCTCGAGGAGTGATATGGTTGTCGAGCATGGAGGAGGACTTGCTGGCAGCCTGACTCGAAGCTGAACATGGCACCTTAAGCATCTGACACTGCAACAATAAAACTTACAATAAACCTCACTTAGCATCTCAGACTGCCACAATAAACCTCTCAAAGCATCTCAGACTGCCACAATAAACCTCTCTTAGCATCTCAGTCTGCCACAATAAACCTCTCTAAGCATCTGAGACTACCACAATAAACCTCTCTTAACATCTGAGACTGCCACAATAAACCTCTCTTAGCATCTGAGACTGCCACAATAAACCTCTCTCCAGCAAGAGAGCAATGGCAACAATAACCTAACAATAAATCTCTCTTAGCATCTGAGACTGCCACAATAAACCTCTCTAAGCATCTGAGACTGCCACAATAAACCTCTCTAAGCATCTGAGGCTGCCACAATAAACCTCTCTTAACAACTGAGACTGCCACAATAAACCTCTCTAAGCATCTTAGACTACCACAATAAACCTCTCTTAACATCTGAGACTGCCACAATAAACCTCTCTTAGCATCTGAGACTGCCACAATAAACCTCTCTAAACATCTGAGACTGCCACAATAAACCTCTCTAAGCATCTGAGACTACCACAATAAACCTATCTTAACATCTGAGACTGCCACAATAAACCTCTCTTAGCATCTGAGACTGCCACAATAAACCTCTCTCCAGCAAGAGAGCAATGGCAACAATAACCTAACAATAAATCTCTCTTAGCATCTGAGACTGACACAATAAACCTCTCTAAGCATCTGAGACTGCCACAATAAACCTCTCTAGGCATCAGGAACTGCCACAATAAATCTCTCTTAGCATCAGAGACTGCCACAATAAACCTCTTAGCATCCAAGACTGCCACAATAAATCTCTCTTAGCATCAGAGGCTGCCACAAAAACCTCTCTCCAGCAAGAGAGCAACTGCAACCATAACCTCACAATTAACCTCTCTTAGCATCTGAGACTGCCACAATAAACCTCTCTAGGCATCTGAGACTGCCACAATCAACCTCTATTAGCATCTGAGACTGCCACAATAAACCTCTCTCCGGGAAGAGAGCAACTGCAACAATAACCTCACAATAAACCTCTCTTAGCATCAGGAACTGCCACAATCAACCTCTATTATCATTTGAGACTGCAACAATACACCTGTCTCCGGGAAGAGAGCAACGGAAGCAATAACCTCTCAATAAATCTCTCTTAGCATCTGAGACTGCCACAATAAACCTCTCTAAGCATCTGAGACTACCACAATAAGCTTCTCTTAGCATCTGAGACTGCCACAATAAATCTCTCTTAGCATCAGAGACTGACACAATAAACCTCTTAGCATCCAAGACTGCCACAATAAATCTCTCTTAGCATCAGAGACTGCCACAAAAACCTCTCTCCAGCAAGAGAGCAACTGCAACCATAACCTCACAATTAATCTCTCTTAGCATCTGAGACTGCCACAATAAACCTCTCTAGGCATCTGAGACTGCCACAATCAACCTCTCTAGGCATCTGAGACTGCCACAATCAACCTCTCTCCAGGAAGAGAGCAACTGCAACAATAACCTCACAATAAACCTCGCTAGGCATCTGAGACTGCCACGATAAACTTCTCTTAGCATCTGAGACTGCCACAATAAATCTCTCTCCAGCAAGAGAGCAACCGCAACAATAACCTCACAATAAACCTCGCTAGGCATCTGAGACTGCCACGATAAACTTCTCTTAGCATCTGAGACTGCCACAATAAATCTCTCTCCAGCAAGAGAGCAACCGCAACAATAACCTCACAATAAACCTCGCTAGGCATCTGAGACTGCCACGATAAACCTCTCTATGCATCTGGAACTGCCACAATCAATCTGTATTATTGTATTGTAATGTAATTCCATTTATATAGCGCTTACTTCCCCTGACGAGGTGTCATGGCACTTTCAGGTGAGTAGCATGCTACCCCGGAACCTAAACAGGATTAGTGGAAATTAGTATAGGAAAATATGCAATTAATTAGAGTGGTGGACATGTTAGTCTGTTATTTGGATTGAAAAGGAATAGTGGAGAGTTAAAGAGGGAAGGGTCTATAAATGCTTTAGCATCTGAGACTGCAACAATAAACCTCTCTTAGCATCTGAGACTGCCACGATCAAACGCTATTAGCATCTGAGACTGCAACAATAAACCTCTCCTGGGAAGAGAGCAACTGCAACAATAACCTCACAATAAATCTCTCTAAGCATCTGAGATTGCCACAATAAACTTCTCTTGGCATCTGAAGCTGCAACAATGAACCTTTCCCCACGAAGAGAGCAACTGCAACAACTCACGATAAATCTTTCTTACCACCTGAGACTGCCACAATAGACCTCTCTAAGCATCTGAGACTGCCACAATAGAACTCTCTAAGCATCTGAGACTGCCACAATAAACCTCCATTAGCCTCTAAGACTGCAACAATCCACCTCTATTGGCATCTGAGTGTGCAACAATAAACCTCTCTCCAAAAAGAGAGCAACTGCAACAATAACCTCACAATAAACCTCTCTAAGCATCTGAGACTACCACAATAAACCTCTCCAAGCGTCTGAGACTGCAACAATAAACGTCTCGAAGCACCTGAGACTGCAATAATAAACCTCTCCTAGCATCTGAGACTGCAACATTGAAACTCTCTTAGCATCGGAAAGTGCAACAATAAACCTTACCTCTCACAGCACCTGAGACTGAAACAATAAACCTCTCGTAGCATCTGAGACTGCAACAATGAAACTCTCTTAGCATCGGAGAGTGCAACAATATACCTTACCTCTCACAGCATCTGAGACTGCAACAATAAAACTCTCGTAGCATCTGAGACTGCAACAATGAAACTCTCTTAGCATCGGAGAGTGCAACAATATACCTTACCTCTCACAGCATCTGAGACTGCAACAATAAAACTCTCCTATGATCTGAGACTGCAATAATAAAAACGCTCTTAGCATGAGAGAATGCAACATTAAACCTCTCCCCAGGAAGAGATAATTTGCGACCTCACAACACATGAGATTTGAGCATTCCAAGCATGAACATAGAGACTCTTAAACCTTTCATTTACCTGGACCCATTTTCAATGGCACCCCAAGTTTGACAGTGTTGTGACCTCAATGAGTAGGATTTAAAGAGGGTCCCAACCACACTGTGCCATAGAAACTCACAACACACCCCAATGATGAGGTACAACACAAGCACAGCAATAGGGTTTCTCAAACCTTTTTGACTAGGCCCCATTTTCATTTGCACCACAAATTTGGCAGCGTTGTGGCGCCGCTGCATACATCTTCAACATCACTATGTTGGATTTAACCTGCGCCTCAGCACATTGTGCCTTGAGTTTCAAGCCCCGCCTCACTCATGATGTACAAGAACATCATACACTCATCAAGAGTGGCACTCGGTGCGTGTCATTGGTCTTTGCCTACAGTGGTACAGAGAAGCTCAAAATGATGGAATGGAATATGAACAGAGCAATTACCAGTGGTTCCGATTTATTCAGGCCTTTCCATTCATCACTTTTGTGCTGTATACTTTTAAATAAATATTCCGGCACCACCAGATGAGCAGATCACAGTCTTCTGCTACTTCCTCCTGGGGTCACAACAGGCAGGTTTGAGAAACACTGACTAGGGTGACCAACTGGCATGGGTGCAAATTCAGGACCGTAAGTGTAAAAATTCAGGACAAAGGGTCAAAATTCAGGACAAAAAGTCAGGAAAGAAGGTCAAAATTAATGACAAAACTTCGGGACAAAAGGTAAGTTTTACAGACACATCAGAGGAAGTTGCGCGATAGTATAAAAGTAAGTAAATAGACAACCACTTAAGTACAAGTCAAAATAAGTTTATATTAGTTTGAGACAATCATGCACTTCACGGTTTTTCAGTATGCGCGCAGCTTTGAGCAACTGTGCAGGTCTTTTTGTGGTATTTCATATGATAATAATCTATTTATATGGTTACTGCACTGTGTTGTCCAGTCTGATATTTTGTTTACAACTCATGGTCATGAGCAGGCATGTTTGGTGAGAGAAGTGGTCAGGAAGATCTGCTCGGATATTCTTTGTTACTAGTATCTCATATCTGAGTGCCACTGTGAGATGTAAAGCGGCACGCATAGGTGAACTAAAGGGAGGATTGCTGTGATGAACCCACTATAGGGAACGCATTATAAGTGTTTCAGCAAGTGGAACTTAAAATATGGAATCTGACTTAGCTTATGGGGGCTTCGCAGAGAGTTGCACTAGCTGACGGAAGTCACAAAGGTGCTTTTCCCTGCAGCTTTCTTAAAAAAGGCATTGTCGTTACACTATTACATCGTTTATTTTTGACGCCTTGCCTATTGCTACAAACACAATATATATCTCAAGCACAGCTCATGGCACTATGAGGCTCTCCCTAAAACCTTACACGTAAAAAAAAACATGCAAACATTTACAATTATTAGTGTAACATTCAAGTAGCAGTTGGGTGTCACTCAAAATGTCATATGCATGATGTATAGATCCCACACATAAGCACACAGCAAATACAGAATAGTAACACATAGGCAAGGGAGTAGCCAGAAAATGAAAATACCTCCCACTTTGAACTAAAGCTCTTATGGCACCAAGAAAGCAAAGTAAGTCATCACAACCCTCCCCAGAAGAGCTCTCTTGTCCAAGGATCTAGCCATCCATCCTTCCATCAAACCCCTGATATCCACCATTTCAAATTTACATTCTGTCATCTATTAATTCTTTCATCCATCATTCAGTCTTTCACCATTCATTCTGTCCTTTCATCTGTGTCCCCATCCATATCCAAACCTTTTCAACCATTTGCAAACCTATCCATCATCTATCCTTCCATCCATCATTTCACTCATCCATCCCTCCATCCACCCTTTCACTCATCCATCCATCATCCATCCACCCTTTCACCCAATCCATCCTTTCACTCATCCATCCACTCTTCCATCCATCCATCCATTCACTCATCCATCCAACCATTTACCCTTTCACCCATCCAGTCATCCTTTCACTTACTCATCCATCCACCCAGTCACTCATCCGTCCACCCATTCAACTTTTCAGTCACTCATCCATCCATCCTTTCTTATAGCTCCCCACCCTCCCTTTCACCCCTGTATGCATTCTTTCACTCATCCATCTTTACATTCTTCTTTTCACTCATCCAGGCACCCATTCGCCCATCCATTCTGCCAAACATTCATCCATGCTTTCCATCATCCCTCCATTCATTCATCCTCCCTTTCTCTCTCCATTCCCCTTTCACTTAGCCACCCATCCTTCCATCCACCCTTCACCCATCCACCCACTCATCCATTTACTCATCCAGTCATGAATCCATCCATTGACCCTATCACTCATCCAACCGTTCACTCATCCATCCAACCATTTACCCCTTCACCCTTCCAGCCATCCTTTCACTTACTCATCCATCCACCCAGTCACTCATCCGTCCACCCATTCAACCTTTTACTCATCCATCCATCCATCCATTCTTTCTTCCAGCTCTCCACCCTCCCTTTCACTCATGTATGCATTCTTTCACTCATCCATCTTTACATTCTTCTTTTCAGTCATCCATGCACCCATTCGCCCATCCATTCTGCCAATCATTCATCCTTCCATCCATCCTCCCTTTCTCTCTATGGTTCCCCTTTCACTTAGCCACCCATCCTTCTATCCACTCTTCACCCACTCATCCATTTACTTATCCACTCATGAATCCATCCATTGACCCTATCACTCATCCATCCATCCTTTCTCTCATCCATCCACCCTTTCACTCATCTATCCATCCTTTTGTCCATCTACCCTCCCTTTCACTCACTCGTCCATCCTTACACCCACCCTTTCACTCATCCATCAATCCATTCATTCACCCTTTCACTTATCAATTCATCATTCCATCCATCATTTCTCTCATCCATCCACGCATTCACTCGCCCATCATCCACCCTTTCACTCATCCATCCATCCTTTTACTGATCCATCCACCCTTTTACCATCCATCTACCCTTCCACCCATACATCCATCTATTTACCCTCATCCATCCTTCCACTCACGCATCCATCCATCCTTTTTCTCATTATCCATACATTCACCCTTTCACTCATCCATTCATCCTTTCACTAATCCATCCAGCCATTTACCCATTCCTTCACTTATTCACTAACCTACCTTTTCACATTAATTATGAGCTGAGCCTTTGTCTACTGAGTTGCAGACATAAGAGGCCCATAAAGAACTTCACCCTCGCTGTAGTTCCTAAAGCTAGGGGTGGGGAGGGTTCACTATGCCCCTGCACATAGGCAATCTGAAAACTTGGAAGTCATGAGTCATGCATGATGCACAGTGCCAGGACGTGAGGTGACTGTGACATGGTGTTGTTTCCAGGACTTTAAGTGGGATGAAAAAACTGGGGGTCTCTCCAAGGGGTGTGTCTGATGTAATTAAGGGTGTGGCTTAAAACACCTAAGCAAAAAAGAAATGCTGAGCATAATGTGCCGCCCGACTGGTATTTTGCTGTTTCTATCATTGCATCCAGTAACATTAGACCTACAACAAGCCATGACTATTGGCTTTGTCAATGGATGTTAGTTGCATAAAATAAATAAAAAAGCAGCAACTATGGCTTCGTTGTATATAATATTAAAAATGCTTCAGCTCTGAAATGATGAGACTGTGTAAGAACTATAACCTCTTTTTTTTTAACTTCTTTCGCCAGCTTCTTTTCATGAACTGGCACATAGCAGCATGGGCGTTTTTGTACATTTCTTCCATCTAACCCTAACAGAATGCCCTGCTCTAGGCCATGGCAGGAGAAGGCCACCACATGCTGTAACAGCTCAAACTGGCCCATTGTCATTCTGTATGTGGTAATCAGCTGCATATAGAATGACAATGGGCGGGTGGTGCTGCTCTTGTGCTCCGAGGATGAGTGCGAGGCAGCCCCATCAGGGAGCTGAGGCCTCTCGCAGGGGAACAGCTCTGCTCCCTGCAAGGCCCAAAATTACGGTGCAAAAGGATCCCGTAAAAGTAATACTCATGGACAACAGACGTGAGGTCCAAATTACGGAAGGTCCGTGAAAGTTACGGACGGTTGGTCACCCTAACACTGACCTATGTGAAACAAGGCCCTGGTGAACACCGGCCCAAAAGAAGCCAATACTGGAGAACAACTGTCCAATGAAAACAAGGCCCTGATGAACACCGGCCCATAAGAAGCCAATACTGGAGAACAACTGTCCAATGAAAACAAGGCCCCGGTGAACACCGGCCCATAAGAAGCCAATACTGGAGAACAACTGTCCAATGAAAACAAGGCCCTGATGAACACCGGCCCATAAGAAGCCAATACTGGAGAACAACTGTCCAATGAAAACAAGGCCCTGGTGAACACCGGCCCAAAAGAAGCCAATACTGGAGAACAACTGTCCAATGAAAACAAGGCCCTGATGAACACCGGCCCATAAGAAGCCAATACTGGAGAACAATTGTCCAATAGGCAGCCAGTAATGGATACACAGTGGCCTATTAGAAACCAGTACTGGATAAAGACTAAAGAGATATGGGGACATATTATCAAGGAAGTGCGATATTTATCGCTAACCGCGCCTAGCGCGTTTTTTTTTAACGCCACCTATCGCTGGAAATTATCGCTGAGATAACACCCTATTAGTAAGGTTTATCTCCATAGCGATAATATTTCCAGCGATAGAAGGTAAATGCGAAAATATCGCTGGAAAACCAGCGATATTCTCGCATTAACGCTATGGTGGATTTAGCCTGACAATCCACCCCTATGCTACAAACAGGTAAGTCACCCTCAGTAGCAGGTGTAAAAATCTAGCGATAAACGCGCTTAGCGCGAATTATATTATCGCTTCGCCTGCCTTGCTAATAGGGGGTAGTTGTTTTAGCGACTGTTTACAGTCGCTTTTAGTGGGGAACGCCTACCTTGCATGTCATTAGCGATAATTATCGCTGGCATGCAAGGCGATGTAATAACCGGCCGCTATCGCCTGAAAGCTGTCGCTAACGCCTGTTAGCGACAGCTTGCTGATAGGGCGATATAATTATCGCCACTTTAGCGGCAAAAACTGCCGCTAAAGCGGCGATAATGGGCTTGATAATATGCCCCATAGATAAAGCCATGATTAGGTAATTACTGCTCTATTAGTAGCCAGTACTGCAGAAACACTGGATCTACGTGCCCATGAGAAATCGATGCTGTAGCATTTGTGTAAAATACTCCAACACCATCGTATTTAGAAAACTGGATGCTTGAAAACCCGCAAAGCAAAAAAGCACGAAAAAAGAATCACAGTTGCATAAATTGAGATTCCCAGCAATTTCTCAGTCCTTCCTTTTGGATTTTACTGAACTAGTGAATGAATGAAGGGATTTCTAAAGTGCACAGCTACTGCAAGAGTGTCCCGGTGCTGCACTTAACTAGCATTTTATGTTTAGAATAATAAAGTAGATTATACTTGCAGAAGGCAGCACCGGGTCACTTTCAGGGGCTAAAAACCAGGCACCAAAGTGAGTGTTGTGGAAGAATTAAAGGTTTTCGGTCTTAGGCAGTGCTTAATTTGAGCCAGTGGTTTCCTGTGCTCGGCACCAGCACTTAATTGTCAACACAAAAAGCGCTTGTCACAGTCTGCCACAAGATGGTGCTGTCTGGCTGATTTATGGATGGCCACAACAACAGTCAATTATTAATTCAATATATATTAAAAATGACTATTACCTGACCCCCCAAATCACTCTTATAGCTTTGGGGGCCTGAAGTAGTCCGAATTGTCACACTTGTAGGATTGTGATAGTTAATAGTTTTGTTGTTACTATCATTCGTGGCGCTGGCGGGGGCAATGTGTGGGCAAGCTGCAATGGCCTCCTGACGAGCGCCCTGGCTCTTATTTTTTTATAAATTAAGCATTAGGTATCGAGCCATGGCAGAATTACCCCTGTGAAGCACTGGGGTCTCACCGGTGACCCTCTTAGAATAGAAATGTAGGGGTCTCTGCCAGGGAGAAGTGTGGGCACTTGTACCAGCCAGGGACCATCTTCTCACTGGTGGGTGGAAGGGTTATGTTTCTTCCCTGAGGCCATGGCAGTATCAAGGAAGACCCAAGGCAGGGGGGGCATTCAGTACTATATAGAGTGGAAGGAGGCATGAAGATTCTGTAACGATGGTGGTGGAGGGAGAAAGGACGCTTTGGTAATGAGGGTGGACAGAGATGGGAACTCTCTTTAAAGGGAGTGGGGAAGTAGGGACTTCTCAGTCCTGGTGGTGCAGGAGTCAGTAACACTTTATATTGTATGGAGGGCCACCAGAAAAAAATGAACATGTTGGGGGGACAATACATTCAGCTAAGGAGTGATGAGGATACACTGTGCATTGGGTGGAGGGAGACGGGGGCACACAGTATTTCAGATGGAGGAAGATTTGCACTGAAGATGCATTCAGTAATAGTTTTAGGAGGTGGGTCCAGGACTGGGGTCAACAACAGCGGGAGGGAGTTGGAGACAGTTCAGTGGGGAGGAAGGAACGCTTTGTATCAAAGGAGGCGGGTTTTCTGCACTGCGGGAGCAGGCGTGCGCACTTGGTAGTGGGGCCCATGTACCCAGTTATTGGGATGGGTAGAAGGGGTGTCAACGACACTGGGGTGGAGGGAGGCAGTGCACGCGATATTGTGGCAAATACAGTTAGAGGCTGATTTAGAGTCTGGTGGACAGGGTACTCCTCCACAAACGTAGCAGAGTACCCTCTGCGTTACTCTCACGGTTCCCCCGCTCCAGTCAGCATTGGAGAAACTGCCATGTTTCCACTGGGAAAAGCCGCTGCTGAAGGACACGTTTGACTGACAGCTTGACAGACACTGGGCCGTTAGTCAAAGTCCCTAAGACTGTTCACCTACGTATCAGCCGCCACACCTTCGGTAGTTTGAAGATCTGATGGTGCTCAATTTCTGGAGTGATGAGAGTGCTGGTGATCACATTCAGAAGCGGAGGAATGCGGGAGCACCAAGTCACTGCCTGGAAGCGTGTCCCTCCCAGTAGAGGGTCTAAGGGATACTTCACTTGGGTAGCAGAGGGGGCAGGGATATTATTACTCTAGTGACCGTAGGTTGGGTTTTCCAAAGCTGTGCAACCAAAAGATCAGCAGGTGGGCCCCCACTTGGTACAACATCAAATAAATAAGCCTTTGCTGGGTGAAGAGGTGGGTGTGGCGGGGGCAGAAACACCTTTTTTATTAGTATGAATGATACAGCCTTCTGGGTGAAGCCTAAAGGGGGCGTCAGAAGCTACTTTCAGTACATTAGGTTGTGACACATCACACTGCTGAACATAGCCATGGAATAACAAGTCTTGTGCCCTTTTAGTCATCTGGTCAGAGAGTGGATCGGTATAGGGTTTGAAATAGGGAAAGTTTGGGCTCCCTCCTGAGGCCAGACCCGGATGTTTGTCACTGTATATGTTGAGGAGCATTTCTCTCAGCATCTCCTTACACAGGAACTATACAGTACAGCAGCCATTAGTGGTGGGACTGTCACCTGGCGGTTGTAGTGTAGATCCAATTGCCAGTTAGACACGTATGGAGGCCTATTCACAAACTGAATTTTGAAATACGTTAGTAGTACTACAGTACCACTACTAAAGCACTACAAAATGCAATTCACAAACCTGCATGTGAAGGTTACACATCTGTCTTTCCTATCTTTTCCTCTGCGTACATCTCCGGTCAGATGGCGGAATCTCTGCACACATATTTATACATTATATTAGTAATTATGGGAGGGATAGAGAGGAGTGGATGGGAACTGGGGGATACTAACTACTAAAGGGAGGGGTTAATGGAGGATACTAAAGGGAAGGGGTTAATGGAGGAGTATTGAAGGGTTAAAAGAAGGACGTCTACCCACCCTCAAAAGAGTAAGCCCATTCCTTTTCACAAACTGCACTTCTAAAGTTACCACAGCCAAAAAAAAGTCCAAAAACAGTCATTAACATACTACATCTCAGAGAAAGAGTGAGTCCAGCACCACACATGGCCAACCAATGGTAATCCAACACCTTTTCATAGAAAATAATGGAGGTATGGACTTAAAATTAGAGCCCCTAGAAAATCATGTTAAAGTAAATTACAATGTTTAAAATAGTTAAAAAATAAGAAGACATTTATTAAATGTAATAATGTATGTAAAAAGAAAGTATATATTTTTTATTTTATTTTAACATATTTTAATAACCTCTTTTGAGTTTTAAAAGTTAATGCTACATTAATTATTAAAATATAATTAATTTAATAATTCTATACTTCACTTTTAGCAAGTAATACATAATTTTTAAAAACTTTAAGTGGAAATCTTCCTACAGTAGAGGGAAACTTTTAAAAGTTTATTAAAGGTGAAAAAAATTAGTGCATTTTTGTAATTAAATATTATTGGGAATTAATTTCATATATTTATTTTAAATGTAGAACAACATTTAAAAAACTATAGCACTATTGACTTAATTCTGACTTAATTTAAATTCATTAAATTAACATTATTATTTAAATATGTATTAAATTAACATTCTTTTTTAAAGATGAAACAAAAATTCTTATCTAAAGTAAAATGTTTAAATTGACTAATTACGTATTAAAAAATACAAAATTTTTAATATAGAATTGATTCTTAATTTTTTTTTTTTACAAATTAAAGTTACATTCATTTTTAAATGAAAAAATTAATAACATGTTTGCTCAAAAGAATTTTTATTTTTAGTTATATTTCATTAAATTCTAGTTTAAGTCCCTGCCTCCATTATTTTCTATGGGAGGGTCTTGCAGTATCAATGGTTGACCATGTGTGATGCTGGACTTACTACAGCTCCGTCATGGCAGCATTGGCAGCAATAACTTCATGCTCACGGGGGACTGAGGCAGAGAGGGGGTCCCAGTCATGAAGGGCCGGGTCATGACGACCAACGTCATAAGGGGCAGAGTGCATGGCAGTAAACCTATACATTCTTTTTTACAAAGTGTGCCCCAAACAAATGATCAACAAGGAAAGCAGTACAACAAAGGCATTCTGCCTCATAAACAGAAAGCATGTTAAGCCTGCTTCAGCAACTAAGGCCCCTGCTGCAAAGATGTATGCATATCCAGCACTTTTCTGGGCAGAATACCGGTTGGATATCTCTGGTGGTTAACGCAGTCGAAGGAGAGATCATTGTGCAGCCTCTTGTCAGAGGTTTGAGTCATCATAAAATAGCTCCGAGGGTTAATGTTTCTGTTGCTAAGCACAACGTGTAGGTGTTGGTGACAGATGTGCCTTTTATGTAAGTTAGCCTAGTGGGTTAATGTATTTTCTGCTAAAGATCCTTCTGCTACTTGTGGACTACAGGTCACAATCCTAATAAAACAGCTTGTTGAGGTCTACAAACAGCTCCATGAACCTGCAAGACGTTAATTAAAAAAATTGCGGGTTTTAACTCCGTAGCATATGGAAGGAGTGGCGATGACTAGCTTGTGACAGTCCAGACCCCAGTTCCGGCTCAAGAAAAACTGTCCGGAATCTGGGCAGATCCTACAGAAATACTTCCTTGGTCCACTGGATCATCCTCTAACCCCTCACATACCCTTGTGTTTCACCTCCATCGTCGTCACCCCTCATACATCCTGAGTGATGTCCAAAGATACCCCTTCAGGACTCTGATGTACCTTGGGGCTAAGTGCTGACAATGTTGTATGTCTTGAACTACACAATTAAAAATGTAAGAAAAAAAGGCAGAAGTAATGGAGGGGCGGTGAAGATGTATAGTGTATATTTGGGTGCATGTACGGGTATAGTTAGGGCTAGATGCACTAGGGTATAGGTAGGGATAGAGATAACAAAGTACAGGTTAGAGAAGAGGTTCTAGGAAGTAGGGAAGGTCAGAGGTACTAGGATACGGAGAGGGTAACATACACTAACTAAGGTATAGATAGTGGTAGCAGGGTACAGTCAGTGGTACAGATATTAGGGTATAAACAGTGTAATATAGTAGACTTTAGGTAGGGCTAGTGGTGTTGGGTTGCAGAAGAGGTACTACAGTGTAGGCATGGGTAGAGATACTCTGGCATGGGCATAGTCTCCGCACTAGGGTATAGGCAAGGGAAACGGGACTAATGTATAGAAATGGGTAAAGGAACCTTGGTATGAGCAGGTTAGGAGGACTGGGTATAGAAAGAAGAAGAGGTACTAGAGTAAAGCATGGGTAGAGGTACTCTGGAATTGGCAGGCTCGCCCCACTGGGGTATAGGCAAGGGAAACAGGACTAGTGTATAGAAATGGGTAAAGGAACCTTGGTATGGGCAGGTTAGGAGGACTGGGTATAGAAAGAAGAAGAGGTACTAGAGTATAGCATGGGTAGAGGTACTCTGGCATTGGCAGGGTCGCTGCACTGGGGTATAGGCATGGGACATGGGACTAGTGTATAGTAATGGGTAAAGGTACTCTGGCATGGGCATGGTCAGAAGGACTGGGTATAGAAAGAAGAAGAGGTACTAGAGTATAGCATGGGTAGAGGTACTCTGGCCTTGGCAGGGTCGCCGCACTGGGGTATAGGCACGGGACATGGGACTAGTGTATAGTAATGGGTAAAGGTACTCTGGCATGGGCATGGTCAGAAGGACTGGGTATAGAAAGAAGAAGAGGTACTAGAGCATAGCATGGGTAGAGGTACTCTGGCCTTGGCAGGCTCGCCCCACTGGGGTATAGGCAAGGGAAACAGGACTAGTGTATAGAAATGGGTAAAGGAACCTTGGTATGGGCAGGTTAGGAGGACTGGGTATAGAAAGAAGAAGAGGTACTAGAGTATAGCATGGGTAGAGGTACTCTGGCATTGGCAGGGTCGCTGCACTGGGGTATAGGCATGGGACATGGGACTAGTGTATAGTAATGGGTAAAGGTACTCTGGCATGGGCATGGTCAGAAGGACTGGGTATAGAAAGAAGAAGAGGTACTAGAGTATAGCATGGGTAGAGGTACTCTGGACTTGGCAGGGTCGCCGCACTGGGGTATAGGCACGGGACATGGGACTAGTGTATAGTAATGGGTAAAAGTACTCTGGCATGGGCATGGTCATAAGGACTGGGTATAGAAAGAAGAAGAGGTACTAGAGTATAGCATGGGTAGAGATACTCTGACATGGGCATGGTCGCCGCACTGGGGTATAGGCAAGGGAAACGGGGCTAGTGTATGGAAATGGATAAAGGAACCTTGGTATGAGCAGGTTAGGAGGACTGGGTATAGAAAGAAGAAGAGGTACTAGAGTATAGCATGGGTAGAGGTACTCTGGCATTGGCAGGGTCGCTGCACTGGGGTATAGGCATGGGACATGGGACTAGTGTATAGTAATGGGTAAAGGTACTCTGGCATGGGCATGGTCAGAAGGACTGAGTATAGAAAGAAGAAGAGGTACTAGAGTATAGCATGGGTAGAGGTACTCTGGCATTGGCAGGGTCGCCGCACTGGGGTATAGGCACGGGACATGGGACTAGTGTATAGTAATGGGTAAAAGTACTCTGGCATGGGCATGGTCATAAGGACTGGGTATAGAAAGAAGAAGAGGTACTAGAGTATAGCATGGGTAGAGATACTCTGACATGGGCATGGTCGCCGCACTGGGGTATAGGCAAGGGAAACGGGGCTAGTGTATGGAAATGGATAAAGGAACCTTGGTATGGGCAGGGTTAGGAGGACTGGGTGTAGAAAGAAGAAGAGGTACTAGAGTATAGCATGGGGAGAGGTACTCTGGCATTGGCAGGGTCGCCGCACTGGGGTATAGGCACGGGACATGGGACGAGTGTATAGCAATGGGTAAAGGTACTCTGGCATGGGCATGGTCAGAAGGACTGGGTATAGAAAGAAGAAGAGGTACTAGAGTATAGAATGGGTAGAGGTACTCTGGAATTGGCAGGGTCGCCGCACTGGGGTATAGGCACGGGACATGGGACTAGTGTATTGAAATGGGTAAAGGTACTCTGGCATGGTCAGAAGGACTGGGTATAGAAAAAAGAAGAGGTACTAGAGTATAGCATGGGTAGAGGTACTCTGACATTGGCAAGGTCGCCGCACTGGGGTATAGGCACGGGACATGGGACTAGTGTATAGAAATGGGTAAAGGAACCTTGGTATGAGCAGGTTAGGAGGACTGGGTATAGAAAGAAGAAGAGGTACTAGAGTAAAGCATGGGTAGAGGTACTCTGGAATTGGCAGGCTCGCCTCACTGGGGTATAGGCAAGGGAAACAGGACTAGTGTATAGAAATGGGTAAAGGAACCTTGGTATGGGCAGGTTAGGAGGACTGGGTATAGAAAGAAGAAGAGGTACTAGAGTATAGCATGGGTAGAGGTACTCTGGCATTGGCAGGGTCGCCGCACTGGGGTATAGGCACGGGACATGGGACTAGTGTATAGTAATGGGTAAAGGTACTCTGGCATGGGCATGGTCAGAAGGACTGGGTATAGAAAGAAGAAGAGGTACTAGAGTATAGCATGGGTAGAGGTACTCTGGCATTGGCAGGGTGGCCGCACTGGGGTATAGGCACGGGACATGGGACTAGTGTATAGTAATGAGTAAAGGTACTCTGGCATGGTCAGAAGGACGGGGTATAGAAAAAAGAAGAGGTACTAGAGTATAGCATGGGTAGAGATACTCTGGCATGGGCATGGTCGCCGCACTGGGGTAAAGGCAAGGGAAACGGGGCTAATGTATGGAAATGGATAAAGGAACCTTGGTATGGGCAGGGTTAGGAGGACTGGGTATAGAAAGAAGAAGAGGTACTAGAGTATAGCATGGGGAGAGGTACTCTGGTATTGGCAGGGTCGCCGCACTGGGGTATAGGCACGGGACATGGCACTAGTGTATAGTAATGGGTAAAGGTACTCTGGCATGGGCATGGTCAGAAGGAGTGGGTATAGAAAGAAGAAGAGGTACTAGAGTGTAGCATGGGTAGAGGTACTCTGGCATTGGCAGGGTCGCCGCACTGGGGTATAGGCACGGGACATGGGACTAGTGTATAGAAATGGGTAAAGGAACCTTGGTATGAGCAGGTTAGGAGGACTGGGTATAGAAAGAAGAAGAGGTACTAGAGAAAAGCATGGATAGAGGTACTCTGGCATTGGCAGGGTCGCCCCACTGGGGTATAGGCAAGGGAAACGGGACTAGTGTATAGAAATGGGTAAAGGAACCTTGGTATGAGCAGGTTAGGAGGACTGGGTATAGAAAGAAGAAGAGGTACTAGAGTATAGCATGGGTAGAGGTACTCTGGAATTGGCAGGGTCGCCGCACTGGGGTATAGGCAAGGGAAACGGGACTAGTGTATAGAAATGGGTAAAGGAACCTTGGTATGGGCAGGTTAGGAGGACTGGGTATAGAAAGAAGAAGAGGTACTAGAGTGTAGCATGGGTAGAGGTACTCTGGCATTGGCAGGGTCGCCGCACTGGGGTATAGGCACGGGACATGGGACTAGTGTATAGAAATGGGTAAAGGAACCTTGGTATGGGCAGGGTTAGGAGGACTGGGTATAGAAAGAAGAAGAGGTACTAGAGTATAGCATGGGTAGAGGTACTCTGGCATTGGCAGGGTGGCCACACTGGGGTATAGGCACGGGACATGGGACTAGTGTATAGTAATGAGTAAAGGTACTCTGGCATGGTCAGAAGGACTGGGTATAGAAAGAAGAAGAGGTACTAGAGTAAAGCATGGGTAGAGGTACTCTGGAATTGGCAGGCTCGCCTCACTGGGGTATAGGCAAGGGAAACAGGACTAGTGTATAGAAATGGGTAAAGGAACCTTGGTATGGGCAGGTTAGGAGGACTGGGTATAGAAAGAAGAAGAGGTACTAGAGTATAGCATGGGTAGAGGTACTCTGGCATTGGCCGGGTCGCCGCACTGGGGTATAGGCACGGGACATGGGACTAGTGTATAGTAATGGGTAAAGGTACTCTGGCATGGGCATGGTCAGAAGGACTGGGTATAGAAAGAAGAAGAGGTACTAGAGTATAGCATGGGTAGAGGTACTCTGGCATTGGCAGGGTGGCCGCACTGGGGTATAGGCACGGGACATGGGACTAGTGTATAGTAATGAGTAAAGGTACTCTGGCATGGTCAGGACGGGGTATAGAAAAAAGAAGAGGTACTAGAGTATAGCATGGGTAGAGATACTCTGGCATGGGCATGGTCGCCGCACTGGGGTATAGGCAAGGGAAACGGGGCTAATGTATGGAAATGGATAAAGGAACCTTGGTATGGGCAGGGTTAGGAGGACTGGGTATAGAAAGAAGAAGAGGTACTAGAGTATAGCATGGGGAGAGGTACTCTGGTATTGGCAGGGTCGCCGCACTGGGGTATAGGCACGGGACATGGCACTAGTGTATAGTAATGGGTAAAGGTACTCTGGCATGGGCATGGTCAGAAGGAGTGGGTATAGAAAGAAGAAGAGGTACTAGAGTGTAGCATGGGTAGAGGTACTCTGGCATTGGCAGGGTCGCCGCACTGGGGTATAGGCACGAGACATGGGACTAGTGTATAGAAATGGGTAAAGGAACCTTGGTATGAGCAGGTTAGGAGGACTGGGTATAGAAAGAAGAAGAGGTACTAGAGAAAAGCATGGATAGAGGTACTCTGGCATTGGCAGGGTCGCCCCACTGGGGTATAGGCAAGGGAAACGGGACTAGTGTATAGAAATGGGTAAAGGAACCTTGGTATGAGCAGGTTAGGAGGACTGGGTATAGAAAGAAGAAGAGGTACTAGAGTATAGCATGGGTAGAGGTACTCTGGCATTGGCAGGGTGGCCGCACTGGGGAATAGGCACGGCACATGGGACTAGTGTATAGTAATGGGTAAAGGTACTCTGACATGGGCATGGTCAGAAGGACTGGGTATAGAAAGAAGAAGAGGTACTAGAGTATAGCATGGGTAGAGGTACTCTGGAATTGGCAGGGTCGCCGCACTGGGGTATAGGCAAGGGAAACGGGACTAGTGTATAGAAATGGTTAAAGGAACCTTGATATGGGCAGGTTAGGAGGACTGGGTATAGAAAGAAGAAGAGGTACTAGAGTGTAGCATGGGTAGAGGTACTCTGGCATTGGCAGGGTCGCTGCACTGGGGTATAGGCACGGGACATGGGACTAGTGTATAGTAATGGGTAAAGGTACTCTGGCATGGTCAGAAGGACTGGGTATAGAAAGAAGAAGAGGTACTAGAGTATAGCATGAGTAGAGGTACTCTGGCATTGGCAGGGTGGCCGCACTGGGGTATAGGCACGGGACATGGGACTAGTGTATAGTAATGGGTAAAGGTACTCTGGCATGGGCATGGTCAGAAGGACTGGGTATAGAAAGAAGAAGAGGTACTAGAATAAAGCATGGGTAGAGGTACTCTGTTAGGGGTAAAAATACTAGGGTACAGATAGGGACAGAGGAAATAGAGTATAGGTTGTAGTACAGGATCCAGGGCATAGGTTAGCATAGAGGTACAGTCTGGAGAAACACAAAGTCAAAATTTAAAATATAACACAGTGGTTGGGGTTGTCTGTACTAATAAGACTGTATTACTACCAAAAGGGGCCCATTTTAGCGACCTTGGATAAATGAAAGATTGAAAAAAACGAACGGTCTCTTTTATGAGGCCCTACCGGCAATTATGCGCTGCCGGAACGTCACTTTTTTGACGTTCCAGTGGTGCATTGTGCCACTGCATATTTATAAGGCCACATAAAGCCATTTTATGTGGCTTTTCCTGGCCTTATAAATATGTGCCCCTTTTATGCAGAAAACTGCCATGGGTGTTGCTCTGCGTGTTCCCATACAACATCCATGGAACCTGACACATTCCCATATTCACGAGAAATCGTAAACCTGGGAATGCATCAGAACCTAATGCCACCCCAGGGGAGGCGTAAGGGAGGCGCAACGAGGAGAAATGTTTTTCCTTTTTTCTATGTGTGCTGCATTCTGCAGCATACTTTGAAAGAGGAAATCGCCTCAGCCCCGCATCGCAGGCAGTCTTGCACCATGGTACAAGGGGGCCTGCGCTGGTGCATGGCAGCCCATTGTGCGCCGGCACTGGGGAAAAGGACAGGAATGCATCGTATTACATAGATACGGCCCATTCCTGCCCTTTTGTTTTGACACAGGGCAACGCAGCAAGATTCCTTGCAGCGCTGCCCTGCCCCAAAACCTCATAAATGAGGCCCGAAGTTCTAAAGCTGTGCCTTGCAGTTCGCAAGTAGCTCCTTGTTACTGGTTCGTAGATCACGGCGCTATTAGAAGTGTGCAACTTACGAACTGAAAGTTACGAAAATATTTCTTTAACAAAAGTAGGAACCCACTGAGCCATCTAAATAAAACTCAGATCCGTGATCTGCAAGTAGCCCGATGTGCTTTACATAAGGCATATTTAACCCTATGTGTTACTTTATGCATCTGTGACTAGACAAAACAGATCACTCTAGAAAGTGCATTAACCACCAGAGCTGTCTTACTGTTATTATTACCTCCTAAATGTTAATGGGCGCACAAAGATCTTTGCAGCAGGTGCCTTAACATCATGAGATACTTTGTCCCTGTTGCCAATTTCTTTGCATCAGGGTTCTTAAAGAATGAATGTAAAATGTGACACTCAGGTTGTTTTTCATGACTCCACCGCTCATGACTCCGCCTCCTTTTCCTCTGCCACTCCTCGGCCCCCAATTAATGAGTTCTCAAGACTACATTTTTTTTCATTTCTAGAAATGGGATAGCCAAATACGTAGGGTTCTTCCCTCAAAACAAAACAAAGAGAGGGTAGAAAGACAGGAAGGAGGGGGCACGGGGTGGGGTTTTGCCCACAGAAGGGACGCAATAGACACGTGTTTGGCAGAAGTACTGACAGCATTTTTTCTGACATTAAGGGCATTCGGTAGGATGATTTCCACATACTGGAAATTAATTTAATGCAACAAAATTACAGGAAACGGGTTAATGGGAAACCTTTCTCCAGACTTCGGGGGTGGCTTCCATTGTGCAGCAGGTGAAGTGACACCGGGCCCAGAGGCCGGGGGAGGAAGGGTTTGAACACTGAATAATTACTGCATTTATATACCCTTAACAGCAGCGGGATGGGAGGGGGTGATTTCTTCCGTGCATTAGGGCCCATAACACCCTTGGTACGTCACTGCTCCAGAACACGTGCTTTTCACTCCAGAATCGTGTGCAAACCTACGTAGCAGCAATACAGATATATATGCATTGATGTATAAAATGCAACGATCCTCTTATCAGAGGCGCAACTAGAGCCACATTTCGGGGAGGGAGGGGGGTACTAAGAAAACATTTCGGGGGGAGGGGGGGCGGGGAAAAGGCTAATTTTTCCAGCAATAGTCAGAGTTGAGATGCAGGGGCTCTAAGAAGGGGTGAAAACACAACAAAGCCTCATTAACAAGCAAATAGTCTTTTAAAGAGCTGAAAGTACTCGGGTGCGGCCGTGTGTGTGTGTGTGTGTGCCCGGGAACCCGTCTCTGCCCGGGCTGCCACACACGAGGGGGGTGGGGGCGTTGCACGCCTGCCTCTTATACATCGCTGGCTGTCACTTAAGACAAAATAAGAAACATGTCAACACCACACTGGAGTCCAGATCCACAGCCCTCCAATGTGAACACGCTGACACGCTCAAGGAGTGCAGATCCGGCCCCCGAGCCGTCCGCAGCAGAGCGACGCATCTCTGTTTTTTATTCATTTATTTCTCATGCCGCCCCCGCCCGGTGCCAGCTTTGATGAAGGGACCGCAGCGGGCGCGGGGACAATTAAAGATGGCAGCCAGTGGCGCGAGGGCCGCCAGGGATAATGTATGCAGATTGTATGCAGAGCAGCCCCGCGCCTTGTTAATTCCAAGACACGTCGGTGGCCGTGGTGGTCTGCTAACGAGGGGGTGCGCGCCGGGCCCCATCCGTCTCTGCCACCACCAGGACATGTTTTAGGAGCCAGTTGATGGAGGGCAGCATCGGATTGGTAACGCGGGCACTCGGGCAATGCCCGAGGGGCCAGTGTCCGAATTCCAGCTGTGGCCTGCTTTTTTGAGAAGCCTGGGGGGGGCGCGATTTGGGCGGTTTCTGCGTTGTTCGATGCCGCCAGCGGCCCAGTGGGTGCCTGAGTGGCCTTTCTTTAGGCAGATGGGCGTCCATTACCTCCCTTTTATCAACGGGCAGACGTGTCACTCCCTTTCTTTCACTGGGCCGGCCCATTAATATATGCATACTGAGCAGGGCAGGGGGCCTGAGCAGTAGTGGCCTCACTTGTTTTCAGGTGTGTTTCACCAGTGTTAACTAATCCATGCATTTTGTTTACAGGAAAAACACGAACATTCATTCATGCATACACCCATGTGTGCAGGAGAAACACAAACATTCATTCATATATACACCCATGTGTGCAGGAGAAACACGAATATTCATTCATGCGTACACCCATGTGTGCAGGAGAAACACGAACATTCATTCATTTATACACCCAAGTGTGCAGGAGAAACACAAACATTCATTCATGTATACATACATGTGTGCAGGAAAAACACGAACATTCATTCATGCATACACCCATGTGCGCTTCAACACCCACCAGGGGTAACAGGCGCTATATGAATGCAAACCTTTCTTTCCCTTCTATCCCTCCACTATCCTTCTCACTCCAAATAACTGACTAATATCCACCACTCAAATTACTTTCATATTTCACCATACTAATTCACCACTAATCCTTTATGGGTTTCCGGAGTAGCGTGCTACTCGCCCAAAAAAAAAAAAAAGCAATTCAACACCCCATCAGGGGTTAGAAGCGCTATATATATGCAAACCTTTTTTCCCTCTTCTATCCCTTCCGCTATCCTTCTGAATCCAAATAACTGACTAACATATCCACCACTTAAAATTTACTTGCATGTTTCACTATACTAATTCAACACTAATCCTCTATGGGTCCCGGAGTAGCGTGCTACTCGCCGAAAAAGCGCTTCGACGCCTCGTCAGGGGTAGTAAGCGCTATACAAATACAATTACAATACAATACAATGTGTGCAGGAGAAACACGAACATTTATTCATGTATACACCCATGTGTGCAGGAGAAACATGAACATTCATTCATGCGTACACCCATGTGTGCAGGAGAAACACGAACATTCATTCATATATACAGCCATGTGTGCAGGAGAAACACGAACATTTATTCATATATACACCCATGTGTGCAGGAGAAACACGAACATTCATTCATATATACAGCCATGTGTGCAGGAGAAACACGAACATTTATTCATATATACAGCCATGTGTGCAGGAGAAACACGAACATTTATTCATATATACACCCATGTGTGCAGGAGAAACACGAACATTCATTCATGCGTACACCCATGTGTGCAGGAGAAACACGAACATTCATTCATATATACAGCCATGTGTGCAGGAGAAACACGAACATTTATTCATATATACACCCATGTGTGCAGGAGAAACACGAACATTCATTCATATATACACCCATGTGTGCAGGAGAAACACGAACATTCATTCATATATACAGCCATGTGTGCAAGAGAAACACGAACATTTATTCATATATACACCCATGTGGCAGGAGAAACACGAACATTCATTCATATATACACTCATGTGTGCAGGAGAAACACGAACATTCATTCATATATACAGCCATGTGTGCAGGAGAAACACAAACATTTATTCATATATACAGCCATGTGTGCAGGAGAAACACGAACATTTATTCATATATACACCCATGTGTGCAGGAGAAACACGAACATTCATTCATGCATACACCCATGTGTGCAGGAGAAACACGAACATTCATTCATATATACAGCCATGTGTGCAGGAGAAACACGAACATTTATTCATATATACACCCATGTGTGCAGGAGAAACATGAACATTTATTCATATATACACCCATGTGTGCAGGAGAAACACAAACATTCATTCATGCATCCACCCATGTGTCAGGAGAAACACGAACATTCATTCAAATATACACCCATGTGTGCCGGAGAAACCCAAACATTCATTCATATATACAGCCATGAGTGCAGGAGAAACACGAACATTCATTCATGTATATATACATGGGTGCAGGAAAAACACGAACATTCATTCATGTATACACCCAAGGGTGAAGGAGAAACACGAACATTCATTCATGTATACATCCATGTGTGCTGGAGAAACACAGACATGCATTCATGTATGCATCCATGTGTGCAGGAGAAACACGTACATTCATTCTTATGTGCACCCATGTGTGCAGGAGAAATATGAACATTCATGCGTACACCCATGTGTGCAGGAGAAACACGAACATTCATTCATGTATGCATACATGTGTGCAGGAAAAACACGAACAGTCATTCATGTATACATCCATGTGTGCTGGAGAAACACCAACATTCATTCATGTATACATCCATGTGTGCAGGAGAAACACTAACATTCATTCTTATGTACACTCATGTGTGCAGGCGAAACATGAACATACATTCATGCATTCACCCATGTTTGCAGGAGAAACACATACATTCATTCAAATATACACCCAAGTGTGCAGGAGAAACACGAACATTCATTCATGTATGCATACATGTGTGCAGGAAAAACACAAACAGTCATTCATGTATACATCCATGTGTGCTGGAGAAACACCAACATTCATTCATGTATACATCCATGTGTGCAGGAGAAACACTAACATTCATTCTTATGTACACCCATGTGTGCAGGCGAAACACAAACATTCATTCATGTGTAAACCCATGTGTGCGGGAGAAACATGAACATTCATTCATGCGTACATCCATGTGTGCAGGAGAAACACGAACATTCATTCATGCGTACATCCATGTGTGCAGGAGAAAAACGAACATTCATTCATGTGTACACCCATGTGTGCAGGAGAAACACGAGCATTAGTTCATGTATGCACCCACGTTTGCAGGAGAAACACGAACATTCATTCATATATGCACCCATGTGTGCCGGAGAAACACGAAAATTCATTCATGTATAATTCATTCATGTATACATCCATGTGTGCAGGAGAAACATGAACATTCATTCATATATACACCCATGTGTGCCGGAGAAACACAAACATTCATTCATGTATACATCCATGTGTGCAGGAGAAACACGAACATTTATTCATATATGTAGGAGTGTAGGATCTGCTTCTTATGGTTACCCCCACTTTTTGCTGATGTTTCACTGTTTTTCGACTTTAGTCTGGCTGGGGCCCTGCTATCCAGGACCCCAGCCTAGCTGCTTCCTTTCTAAATTGATTCCCTGTACCTTAGGTACACCACAGATTGGATTCTAGGGTGCCCTTATAAGTCCCTAGTATATGGTATACTATGTACCCAGGGCATAGGTACCCCAGAGGCCTACCAGGGGCTGAAGCATGTATTATGCCACCCCTGGGCAGCCTTCCAAAATGACACCACAGGTCTGCTACAGCAGCCTGAGTGAGGTGGTGCATGCACCCCTTACTGAGATATAGGTTCACTATATCTCACCCTATCACTGCACATATGTTATGTTATGTTAAAAAGTGCTTATAGAGCGCGCAGCTACTCAACAGAGTGTCCCGGCGCTAAGACAGAAGATACGGGGACCAGAGAGGAGGACTCCGATTACGGGGTAGCAGCCATTACGCTGTTTGTTGAAACAACCAGGTTTTCAGTTGTTTCCTGAAAGCTAGTATATTCGTGGCGTGCCTAAGCGGAAGTGGCAGCTTGTTCCAAATTCGAGCCACTTGCACTTGAAATGAGCGGCCGCCACGGCGGGCTCTGAGAAAATTAGGTACACCAATTAGATGTTGGTGTGCTGACCTGAGGGATCTGCCTGGAACATAGTGTGAGACTCTCCTGCGGATGTAATGAGCCCCCATGCCATGCAGGGCCTTGAAGGCCAGGACTAATGCTTTGAGGAGAATTCTGCATCGGACAGGCAGCCAATGCAGATTCTTCAGATAGTGAGAGATCCGGTCTCTAGGCCCGAGTATCAGGACTGCCCTGGCAGCCGCGTTCTGTACGACTTGAAGTCTATTCAATAAGAACTCTGGCAGGCCCAAATAGAAGACGTTGGCATAGTCCAATCTGGAGGCAATAAGGGCCTGAACGACCGTCTTTCTGTGAGAGGTCGGCAGCAGGAAGAGAAATCTTCGGAGCATTTTCAGGAGACCAAAACACATGCCTGCCACCAACTGAACTTGAGATCTCATGGATAAGGCGTCGTCCATTTTCACTCCCAGGTTTTTAACAGTCTTAACCGCTGACTGGGGAGGAGACATGCCAGTTGGCCACCATTGTTTCCAGGCGTCCAGAGGGGGGGTGCCAAAGAAGATAATTTCAGACTTTTCCGGGTTGCATTTGAGATGGTTATGTCTGAACCAGGCAAAGACTTCTCTAAGACATTTATTTATCTTCTCCCCATTAAACTCCTCCCCCTTCTTACATGTGAACAGCAACTGAGTGGCGTCGGCATAAGATATAATCTTTGCCTCACCCGCTTCCACCAGGGTGACCAGGGGAGCCATGTACAGATTAAAAAGTACTGGGCTCAAAATAGACCCCTGTGGCACGCCAACGTTCAAGGGCGGAACACTGGCTGCAAACGGGGGCGACCAGACCTCTTGTTTTCTATCCTCCAAAAAGGAGGAAAACCACTTCAACACCGTGCCACCAAGTCCGCACTCCCGTAATCTCTGCAGGAGGCGACCGTGGGGCACGGTGTCGAAAGCCGCCGAGAGGTCTAAAAGGATAAGAACCGCTTTGCCTCCTTTATCAAGGGTCTCTTTGATAGATTCGGAGACCTCAAGCAAAGCCGTCTCTGTACTAAGGTTCTGTCTAAAACCGGACTGGCTCGGGTGAAGAAGGTTATTTGCTTCAACAAAGCCGCTAATCACCGAAGTGAACATATTTCTCTATTGTCTTTGCAAAGAAGAACAACAAAGAAATGGGTCTGTAATTTTTTTTTTCTTTAAATTTATTTTATTGTTTTTCATGAACTTCAAAACAACAAGACTCATCATTGCAATAGGACGTATCATAATACACATATGTGCTACTGTGATTGAAACGCATCATTGGGCAACCAGACAATAAGAATAAATAATAAAGAAAAAAAAAAAAAAAGAAAAACAGTGGTAGCATAGATTAAGGAATACATATACCTGTTCAGACAGGGCCAAAATCGCACAAGAGCAACCAGTATGTCAGTATACTGAAATTACAACCGTCTGGGGTCGAGGCAGGCCTGCCAGCCCATTAATAATATAGAGCACGCATCTCAATTGCACTAGCGCTGTGAGTAAGTGTGCGTTGCTTCCCCATCTCCTGCCGATGTGTGCCGATACGTATTGTATAACTCCCAGAAATTCTTTGGTCTGCTGCGTGGCGGGAGGAGCTCACTAAAAAGCTCGGACTGTGTACTACAGAATGTCATGTCAGTTTGCCACTGTGACACCGTGGGTAGAGGCCCACGACTCCAATGCATCGCCACTCTGCGCTTGGCCACCAGCATTCCCATGTCCACCAGACGGCGTACCTCTTTGGGGATTAGCTTAGAATATCCTAATAGCGCAAGCGCTGGGTCTGGGTCGAGCGTCAGTGTTGTGATGCGTTCTATTTCCCTGAATATAGAAGCCCAAAAGGCCGTAACCCCGGGGCACAGCCAGGACAGGTGGATGAAATCAGCCATAGGAGCATGACAGCGGTCACACTCCGCCGTTGTCCGTAAGCCATACCTGCACAGTCTCTCTGGAGTGTAATACACTCGGTTAAGATATTTAAAATGTATCAGTCGGTGACGGCCATTGAGCGATATCCGCCTCCTACTGGTGCAGCAATATGCCCACATGGCATCCTCTATGTCTCTGTCCAAATCCCGCTGCCATGCATACCACGCCTTAGTACAGCGGTGCGCCCTTTCCTGCATAGATGTGTTATATATGATGGATACCAATCGCTTAGGGGACTTCGCCCGTATCACATGCGTCAATGCCGGGAGCTCGGGCGGCTCTAAATAATCATCCCCCAGTGTCTCTTTGAGTGCGTGTCTCGTTCTATGAAATTGGAACTTCGTCAAGGCAGTATGCTCCCGTTCACTAGTGCTAAAGTCTTCCCAGGTTTTAGCCACCCCAGTGTCAAATGCTTCCCCTATCTCGTGTTTGCCCAACTTGTGAAGCGCCTGTGTAACCCCCCGTTCCCTACAGGGCGACAACCATACACACCAGTCCAGAGGCGTTGATGGGGAGTAGAGTATCGCTCCAGCCTGTTGCTGCAATAGGTAATGCCAGGCATGGACCGTGGCGTTAATGGAGTCCAGGATACCTGTCCTGCGATCGGTCTGCTGGAACAGCAAAGCCGGAAGTGGAAGTGGATCAGCAACCACTGATTCAATTCGGAGGAGTGGTATGTCCGGGGTGCCGTGCATCCAAGAATATGCATGCGCAGCCTGCGCAGCTCTATAATACAAATCGAAATCAGGCGCGCCCAGGCCGCCCATCGAGTATGGTAAAACCAATATCTGCCACTTCACTCGAGGCTGCTTGCCCGCCCATGCTAGCCGGATCATCAGTGTAGTGAGACGGGTAAAAAAGACACGTGGGAGAACCATCGGGATATTGGTAAATAAAAACAGTAAGCGCGGCAAAACCACCATCTTCATGGTAGATATTCTGCCAAGTAGTGACAGCGGTAGCTGTATCCACTTTTCCACATCTTCCTCCAACTTACTGAAAGCTTTCCCGTAATTTTCCTTGAAGACCGTATCAGAATCCGTGTGCAGTCTGACGCCCAAGTATCTTATCGCCTCAGTAGTCCATTGTAATGGGTACTCAAAGTCAAACTGAGAGGTACACGGTGTAAGCGGAAAGATGATAGATTTCTGCCAATTAACATGTAGGCCGGAGAGAACCCCAAATCTTACCACCTCGCGAAGAACAGCCGAAAGGTTGGTCTCCGGGTGCCTGATATATAGAAGGGTGTCGTCCGCGTATGTAGATACTATAATGTTATAGCGCGGGAAACCTATGCCCCTATTCTGATGATATTGTCGAAGGGCACATGCCAGCGGCTCTGCCACCAGTGCATAAAGCAGCGGGGACAGTGGATAGCCCTGCCTGGTACCTCTCTGTTGGAAACGGGGTTACAGAGTCCGGCACGGTAGGATGGCGCGAGGCGGGAAAGCACCCGAAGGCAATGTGTAAGTCAGTTGTGCAGCACACACTCACTTGGACTCAGTAATGCGGACGCAATAACGTGACACCACACCAGGCATGTATATTAAAAACAAGTTCTTTTATATAACTCAATGCAGCATCAGATGAGGCAGATTAATTCAGGGCAACATTTCAACTCCTTGAAATACTTAATTAGTGCGTCATCTCATTAAAGCACCATAGCTCATCAACATTGTAGGCCACTAAAAGGCCGCAGGAATCATCTCCTAAACGTAGCACCAATAATGATCACAGGGTGCAAGAATAAAACATGGGCCTAAAACATGCAGTTCACCTCAGGAATATTCAATCACTTGTAAATAGGCATTTTACGTTACACTTCAAACAGGGCCTGCGTTAATCTAGGCGCACCCACATTCAGTACAGTGGGCGTCGCAAATCTGGTACACCTGCAACATAAAACACTTCAACTCTTGGCAGTGTACACTTCAGCTCAATTCAGTTAAGCACCTTTACACTAGGCAAAGACATTTCATTAGTGCGGATCTGCATTAGGCCTAAACAGTGATTAAAGCAGGCGTAACAATTAGGCTAGGGAATAGCTTTAGGAACCCCTCAACATGTCCTTCTCTCTGGGGCTTCCCTGTCAATTAGGGCTTCTGTGTTCTCAGGGGCTGCTTAGGGGTTAAATCAGGCTAGGCCCACTCCTCTCCGGGGCCTCGCCTCGTGTAGATAGTTAATGTGCGTTTCCTCTTCTCTCCACAGGCTAATGCTGGCCCCCGGCCCCCAGTAGCGTCTCTGTGGGCCCTAGGGGCCTCCTGGGCTCACCTGTGGTGGTGTCCGTTGGTCGCTCTTCGAGCGACTGGCTTCCTCCCGGGCCGGCCCGTGTTTGGCAGGGCGGGGCCCGGATGGGGTACTACGGCCCTCCGGCCGGGATTGTGGGACGTTGGGGGCCGGTATCACTCTCCTCCGGCCCCGTGATCAGCTGAGCAATGCGGGGAAGGGAGCGGGAGCCGGCAGTCCTCTCCGGCCGGCTTCCCGCCTCCCTCTGCCTACGCGGTGACTCTCGGCGGCTTCCGTCGTTGCTGGGGCGTGGCGGGAGCCGGCGCCCAATCGCTGTGCGGCCTTCCCGGGGGCGCGGCCGATGACGCGGTCGGCGTCCCCGGTCGCGTGGCAACGGTGTCGGTGGGGGCTGAGGCCTCGATCTTCCTCCTGGGCCGCAACTTCGTTCGCGCGAGCCCCTGGGCCGCGACGGTGACCTCCGGCAACTCTGGACCTTCGGTGGGGCGCGGACGGCGCACCTCACCTCCCCAGCCTCGGGAAGGCCACGCCCACCTCGGCAGCTCCTCACACGCGGCGACGGCCGCAGAGGCAGATTACAGCCACCCGGTAAGTGGCTTGAGGGTGATTCCTCCCACGTGGAGGCACAGCGCGGGGTGCGCCTGCAACAGGCTGGCAGGGGGCTGACTTAACAGTGCTTTGGCAGCCCAGCAGCAGGGCAGCACGGTGTCCGGTAGGAGTGGATGGGGGTGAAGGTCTAGCGCTTCAGGGCACGGCGCTTTACCTGGTGATCCCCAGTTTGGCAGTTCAGGTTTCTGGCCTTGCTGGTCTGTCAGGCCTTGCAATTTAAGTTTACTTGCGGCAGTTCTTTGTTGGTTGCTTCTTGGGGTTTCTCCGTATGGGGGAGGGAATGAGTTGGTGGTTCTTGGGGTGCTGGATGGTACTTCCCAGCACGCTGAAGATGGTTCCCTGGGTCCCCTCACGCTGGGCAAGGTCAGTGGGTGGTGGGCGTTCCTCAGCTAACTTATTACAGCAGTGCCTTGGCCCTGTCAGTAGCAGTAGTGTAGGTCTCCCCTAGGCCCTAAAGCCTGTACTCCGGCAGAGGTTCTCCCAGGATCAGTGGTGCCCCAACTGACTAAAAGATTTCCTCCAAACCTCTTATACCCCTAGGTCAGGTGACCCTCCTAAAGGCGGCAAAACATAACTCCTCCCACAGCCCGGAAGGTTCTGGAACCTTCCACCATGTCTGGCTATGTGGCCCAGAGGCGGGACGGGATGGATACTGTATCCCTATGTCCCAGCCTGACCCTGGCTACTAGTATGTGTATGTGTGCAAGGCCACTCTGCAGTAGCAGGGGCCTGTGGCAGCCATCTTGGGTGAGAGAGCACCTGCACCTCAGCACTGGTTGGCAGTGGTAAGGCGCCCGGAGACCTAGGTCCAGTAAAAATACGGTGGCAAAAATGAGGCGCAAAAGGGAAAAAAATAGGGTAAGACCACACTAGGGCTGACAGGTCTAACACGCGTCCCCCCCAGCCGAAAGAGGGGAGAGCTTCCCAACCTCTAGTGAGTTCTCATCGCTAAGGCGGAAAAACCGGGAGAGACCGTCAGCGTTGGCGTGGTCTACACCGGGTCGATGTTCCACCCGAAAGTCCATCCCCTGGAGGGAAATGGACCACCTCAACAATTTGGGGTTCTCGCCTCTCATCTGCATGAGCCAGCGAAGGGGTCTGTGGTCGGTCTGGATCAGGAAGTGACAACCAAAAAGGTATGGTCTCAACTTCTTTACAGCCCAAACCACGGCAAAGGCTTCTCTTTCGATGGTACTCCACCGCTGTTCCCGGGGGAGTAGTCTTCGGGAAATGAAGGCCACTGGCTGGTCTTGGCCATCGTCATTCAGCTGCGAGAGCACAGCTCCTATGCCATGCTCAGAAGCGTCTGTCTGCACGATAAATTCCCGTCCAAAAGTCTGGAGTCCTGAGCACCGGTGCGGTGCACATCGCACGTTTGAGGGTCTCAAAGGCTTCCTGGCAGGCAGCCGTCCAGATGACTCTGCGTGGCTGCTTCTTCGAAGTCAACTCCGTCAAAGGGCCCACAATGGTTCCATATCCCTTGACGAACCGGCGGTAGTATCCCGTGAGGCCGAGAAAGCCCGGACCTCTGTTTGGGTCTTGGGGGCTCCCAGGCCAAGATGGTCTCGATCTTGGCTTGGAGGGGTTGCACCTACCCCGCCCACCAGATGTCCCAGGTACACGACAGATCCCTGTCCAATCTGGCACTTGCTGGCCTTGATGGTTAGACCAGCCCGTTGCAGAGCCTGTAGCACCTCCTGGAGATGCTCCAGATGGTCCTCCCAGCTGCTACTGAAGACAGCTATGTCATCCAGGTAGGCAGCAGAGAAGGCCTCTAGGCCAGACAGCACCTGGTTCACCAGCCGCTGGAAAGTGGCTGGAGCATTTTTCAACCCGAAGGGCATCACCCGAAATTGAAAATGGCCCTCGGGGAGGAGAACGCAGGCTTCTCCCTTGCTCCTTCCGCCATGGCGATCTGCCAATAGCCTGACGTCAAATCGATGGTACTCAGATACCGGGCTGCTCCCAGCCGGTCAATGAGCTCATCCGCCCGAGGGATCGGGTGAGCGTCGGTCTTAGTTACTGAGTTGAGTCCGCGGTAATCCACACAGAACCGAAGTTCTGGTGTGGTGCCCGGTGGGGCCGCTTTCGGCACCAACACCACCGGACTAGCCCAAGGGCTACTGGAAGGCTCAATCCCCCAGTTCTAGCATCTTGGTAACCTCACCCTGGATACTAGCCTTGACCTTATCGGACAGCCGGTAAGACTTGGTTTTTACTGGCGGACTGTCCCCTGTGTCCACATCATGGGTACACAGGTGCGTGATCCCAGGCGTGAGGGAGAACAACGAGGCGTACTGCCCCAAGACCTGGCGGCAGTCCCTCTGTTGCTCTGGGGTCAAGGATGGGGCGAGGACCTCTCCCTCTACCGAGCCATCCTTCTCATGGGCCGCCAGCAGGTCTGGAAGAGGCTCACTCTCCTCCTCCTCACTTCCATCTGTTATCATCAGGAGAGTGAGCTCTGAACGCTCCTGGTGTGGCTTCAGGCGGTTGACGTGGAACACCCTGTGGGGTTGACGGGGGGTCTTCACATCGACGACATAAGTGGTCTGGCCTTTCCTTTCCAAGATCTCAAACGGTCCAGTCCACCGGTCCTGGAGGGCGCTAAGCTCTCCTGGCTCCATGACCCACATCTTCTGTCCAGCGTCCAACTCTACCGTCCGAGCGTTCCGGTCATACCATTTCTTCATGACGGCCTGACTAGCCTCTAGGTTGTCCGAGGCTTCCTTCCACAGCTTGGCCACTTGGCTGCGGAATGCCAGCATATAGCTGACCACATCACGGGGAAGCTTCGAGGAAGACTTCTCCCACCCCTCCTTGACAAGACTGAGGGCCCCGAACGGGGTGGCCATAGAGCAGCTCAAAGGGGCTGAAACCGACCCCCTCTGCGGCACCTCTCGGTAGGAGAAGAGCAGACAGGGTAAGAGGACGTCCCACTTCCTTCTCAAGTCCTCGGGTAGGCTCCGGATCATCCCCTTCAAGGTCTTATTGAAACGCTCCACGAGCCCGTTCGTCTGGGGGTGGTAAGGAGTGGAGAACCTGTAGGTCACTCCACACTCCTTCCACATGGCCTGCATATAGGCCGACATGAAATTCGTGCCCCTATCTGACACCACGACCTTGGGGAATCCCACTCGGGTAAAAATCCCCATCAGGGCCCGCGCCACCACCGGTGCAGTGATGGTCCTCAGAGGGATTGCCTCTCGGTATCGGGTGGCGTGGTCCACCAGCACCAAGATGAACCTGTGTCCCGCAGAAGTCGGCGGGTCCAACGGCCCGACAATGTCAATCCCTACCCGCTCAAAAGGGGTACCGACAACCGGGAGAGGTTCCAGAGGGACCTTCACTTTAGTCCCTGTCTTGCCGCTCGCCTGGCAAGTGGTGCAGGTCTTGCAGAAAGTGTCAGAGGTGACGCGCATCCTGGGCCAGTAAAAATGTGGGACCAAACGCGCAAACGTCTTGTCCTGGCCCAGGTGTCCTGCTAGGGGTATCTCGTGTGCCAACTCTAGCTGAAAGGCTCGGTAGCATTGGGGGACCACTACGGCCCTTGATGACCCATGCACCGGAGCCTTAGGCTCACTGTAGAGGAGACCATCCTCCCAGTAGACATGGTAGTTACCAGTCTCTGTTCCAGTTGCTTGGGCTTCGGCCTGATGCCGCATGCCTTCAAGCGTAGGGCACTCCTTCTGCGCCCGGCAGAATTCCTCCCGGGTAGGCCCTCCTTCCACCTGCCACTCTGCAGGGGTCGGCAGGTCCCCCACGGGAACACCCTCCACCTCAGCGGACTCCGGGATCACCTCCCAGGGCTCCCCATCCATCTCACCGGGTGTTTCCTCCTGGACATCTCCTCGTCCAGCAGTGGGCTGGGCCATTATTTCAGGCTCCAACCCGGGCTGAGTTCCTTGTCGGGCAGCCATGGACCGCGTGACGACGCAAGTCCATCCTGGTAATCCCAACATCTCAGCATGGGCATTGAACTCTACCTCCCTCCAGGCAGTATGTTCCAAGTCGTTTCCAAGCAGATAGTCAACTGGCATGGCAGGGCTCACCGCAACTTTCAACAGGCCTGAGACTCCTCCCCACTCAAAGGGAACTTGGGCCACGGGGTAATGACCCAGGCTATTATCAGCCATAACAACCGGGTGGAATACCTCAGGAATCACCTGCTCTGGGGACACCAGCTGACGTCTTACCATCGTCATGCTGGCACCAGTGTCCCTCAGAGCCTCCACCTCCTCCCCGTTCACCAGGACCCTCTGCCGATACTTGGCAGTGTTCGAGGGTACCTGAACCCGTGGGATGATCTCTCTATCCCCCAGGGAAACCAAGGTCAAGCCTGTCCACTCACCTCCCCTACCTAGGGACAACTCCTCCCCAAGCGCTACACTGGCCACCCCGGGGCTCTTACCTCCTGTAGGGGCTGGGGTTCTCTTGCGACACTGGGGATCCCCCTTGTAGTGTCCAACCTCCCCGCACTCGTAGCACCGGACAGTTCTGGGCTGCTGACTCCTGTCAGGGTAAGTGGGTTTCTGGAATCCAGATTGGGATGGGGAACCTACCCCTCTCCCTGGCGGTCTATTTTGGGGGCCTTTAAAGAACTCCCTCCTTTTATCTCCCCCTCTTTCTTCTGGGGGAACCCCTGTCCACCTTTCGGGGTCCGCCCGGCTCCCTTGTGGGACACCCGAGTGCTGACCCACGTGTCTGCCTCCTCTGCAAGCTCCCGTGGATTGGTCAGCTTGCGGTCCACCAAGTACTGGCGCAGCTCCGGAAAACATTTCTCTAGGAGGTGCTCTCTCAAGAACAGGTCGTACAGCCCTTTGTAATCATCAATGTTGCTGCCACGCACCCAACCCTCCAATGCCTTCCGGGCATAATCAAAAAAATCCACCCAGTTCTGTGTGGGAAGCTTGTGGCTGTTGCGGAACTTTTGGCGGTACTTCTCTGGGGTGAGGCCAAACTTCTTAAGCAGGGCCTCCTTCATGATAGGGTAGTTCGTCTGATCCCCCTTGTCCAAGGTCAAAAGTGTGTCCCTTACTAGTGGAGGTATGTACCTGTAGAGACCTCCCCCCCAGTAGCTCTCAGGAACCCTATGGGCCACCAAAGACACCTCGTACGCCGCCAACCACTTATCGATGTCATCTCCCACACTAAAACTGGTTATCACCTCTTTAGGTAGATAGAACTTGGGCTCCTGGGGAACCCCTCCAGGTACGCTGCCACCATTCAAGTTGCCCTGCATCTCCATCTGCAAGGCTCGGAGCTCTAATTCTTTGAGGCTAAGCTCATGCGCAAGCTTCCTTTCTTCCATGGCTAGCCTTGCCTGTTCTCACTCCCTGTCCATCCTAGCAAGTTCTAACTTCAATTGCCTCTCCTCCCTCCTGTCCTCAAATTCCTCTGCAGACAAACTCCCCCTGACGCACTACTGCCTGCCCTGGAACGTCTTCCTGGCACACATTCTCGCTAACGTCAATGTGCAGTAGGTCCAGTTCTCCTGGGTCGTCTGCCTCCCTCTGCTCCTCGTCCCCTGTTCCCCCGGGTGGTGCCATTACCCATGCCCTCAAAGCTTTCTGAAGCTCCTCTTTCCTGGCGCCTCGCTTGACGGACACCCCCTCTCTAGACAGAACTCCTTGAGCTGTGTCACCGTATACCTTTCTAGGTTGGCCAACTCAAACTCCATCCTGCTAGGTGGGGCCCCAGACAATTTAGAGAAAGGGTTCTAGACTGTAGGTAGCAGGTCTAACGCAGGAATGTACACAATCAGGCAATCACAAAAGAATTCTTAGCACTTGCATTTATATAGGTGTCCAATTGCGGCGCACACTGAGTCCCTGTAGGGTGCTGCACAAACGCCAGTCCTTATCCCACTGCTGAACACCAATGTTGGAAACGGGGTTACCGAGTCCGGCACGGTAGCATGGCGCGAGGCGGGAAAGCACCCGAAGGCAATGTGTAAGGCAGTTGTGCAGCACACACTCACTTGGACTCAGTAATGCGGACGCAATAACGTGACACCACACCAGGCATGTATATTAAAAACAAGTTCTTTTATATAACTCAATGCAGCATCAGATGAGGCAGATTAATTCAGGGCAACATTTCAACTCCTTGAAATACTTAATTAGTGCGTCATCTCATTAAAGCACCATAGCTCATCAACATTGTAGGCCACTAAAAGGCCGCAGGAATCATCTCCTAAACGTAGCACCAATAATGATCACAGGGTGCAAGAATAAAACATGGGCCTAAAACATGCAGTTCACCTCAGGAATATTCAATCACTTGTAAATAGGCATTTTACGTTACACTTCAAACAGGGCCTGCGTTAATCTAGGCGCACCCACATTCAGTACAGTGGGCGTCGCAAATCCGGTACACGTGCAACATAAAACACTTCAACTCTTGGCAGTGTACACTTCAGAATAACCACAAAAGCCCCACGTTGTGTGGAGAAGGGAACGAGAGGCACGGGGTCTTAGGAGCTAGCAGCCTCCAACACTAACAGTCTAACCACAAAAAGCTGCTCCTAACTGAATTGCCACTACGAGGTTTGGGATGTATTTGTAAGTGAAGGCATCTCACAAAAAGTAACGGACTGGTCTCACACACCACCTGGTGTCATGCTTCATCATTGACCAGTCCTCGCCCTCTAAAACCTTGGTTTGATAGAGGGCGGGCATACACCTGACGACAGGGATGCACTTCTAAACTAAGTGGGGGCCCATAAACAAAAAGTGTGGTTAAAAAACATTATAGTTATCTTAATCGTGTTTTTAATGTTAAAGGTAACTATATGATATTAAAATCAAGTGACGGTATGTGGGGGAATTAATGTCCCCTATCCGTTATGTGAGAGGTCAACATGTTTCTGCCTTAATGGCCCGCTTGGGTCCAGGGCATTCGTCAGGACCTAAAAAGAACATAGAGGGCTCCGTTCTTACCAGCTAGTGGTAAGAGTAAACCACTGTGTGGGCGTGAGCACTGCCACACTCCACAACTTGATGGCCTCTAATTTCAAGCCCTAGATACCAAAGCTACTTGCCCCATGGGAGGAGGGGAGGGGAAACCCCTGTAGTCAAACCTGCATCAAGGGAAATTTCCCATGTGGATCCTAGGCGACTGCTCCCGGTCCTCCCTGATGAATGTACACTTCAGCTCAATTCAGTTAAGCACCTTTACACTAGGCAAAGACATTTCATTAGTGCGGATCTGCATTAGGCCTAAACAGTGATTAAAGCAGGCGTAACAATTAGGCCAGGGAATAGCTTTAGGGAACCCCTCAACATGTCCTTCTCTCTGGGGCTTCCCTGTCAATTAGGGCTTCTGTGTTCTCAGGGGCTGCTTAGGGGTTAAATCAGGCTGGGCCCACTCCTCTCCGGGGCCTCGCCTCGTGTAGATAGTTAATGTGCGTTTCCCTCTTCTCTCCACAGGCTAATGCTGGCCCCCGGCCCCCAGTGGCGTCTCTGTGGGCCCTAGGGGCCTCCTGGGCTCACCTGTGGTGGTGTCCGTTGGTCGCTCTTCGAAGCGACTGGCTTCCTCCCGGGCCGGCCCGTGTTTGGCAGGGCGGGGCCCGGATGGGGTACTACGGCCCTCCGGCCGGAGTGTGGGACGTTGGGGGCCGGTATCACTCTCCTCCGGCCCCCGTGATCAGCTGAGCAATGCGGGGAAGGGAGCGGGAGCCGGCAGTCCTCTCCGGCCGGCTTCCCACCTCCTCTGCCTACGCGGTGACTCTCGGCGGCTTCCGTCGGTGCTGGGCGCGGCGGGAGCCGGCGCCCAATCGCTGTGCGGCCTTCCCGGGGGCGCGGCCGATGACGCGGTCGGCGTCCCCGGTCACGTGGCAACGGCGTCGGTGGGGGCTGAGGCCTCGATCTTCCTCCTGGGCCGCAACTCGTTCGCGCGAGCCCCTGGGCCGCGGCAGTGATCTCCGGCAACTCCGGACCTTCGGTGGGGGCGCGGACGGCGCACCTCACCTCCCCAGCCTCGGGAAGGCCACGCCCACCTCAGCAGCTCCTCACACGCGGCGACGGCCGCAGAGGCAGATTACAGCCACCCGGTAAGTGGCTTGAGGGTGATTCCTCCCACGTGGAGGCACAGCGCGGGGGCGCGCCTGCAACAGGCTGGCAGGGGAGGCTGACTTAACAGTGCTTTGGCAGCCCAGCAGCAGGGCAGCACGGTGTCCGGTAGGAGTGGATGGGGGTGAAGGTCTAGCGCTTCAGGGCAAGGCGCTTTACCTGGTGATCCCCAGTTTGGCAGTTCAGGTTTCTGGCCTTGCTGGTCTGTCAGGCCTTGAAATTTAAGGTTACTTGCGGCAGTTCTTTGTTGGTTGCTTCTTGGGGTTTCTCCGTATGGGGGAGGGAATGAGTTGGTGGTTCTTGGGGTGCTGGATGGTACTTCCCAGCACGCTGAAGATGGTTCCCTGGGTCCCCTCACGCTGGGCAAGGTCAGTGGGTGGTGGGCGTTCCTCAGCTAACTTATTACAGCAGTGCCTTGGCCCTGTCAGTAGCAGTAGTGTAGGTCTCCCCCCTAGGCCCTAAAGCCTGTACTCCGGCAGAGGTTCTCCCAGGATCAGTGGTGCCCCAACTGACTAAAAGATTTCCCTCCAAACCTCTTATACCCCTAGGTCAGGTGACCCTCCTAAAGGCGGCAAAACATAACTCCTCCCACAGCCCGGAAGGTTCTGGAACCTTCCACCATGTCTGGCTATGTGGCCCAGAGGCGGGACGGGATGGATACTGTATCCCTATGTCCCAGCCTGACCCTGGCTACTAGTATGTGTATGTGTGCAAGGCCACTCTGCAGTAGCAGGGGCCTGTGGCAGCCATCTTGGGTGAGAGAGCACCTGCACCTCAGCACTGGTTGGCAGTGGTAAGGCGCCCGGAGACCTAGGTCCAGTAAAAATACGGTGGCAAAAATGAGGTGCAAAAGGGAAAAAAACAGGGTAAGACCACCCTAGGGCTGACAGGTCTAACACTCTCGTTATATTGATAGAGTCCGTAACCATATTGCCCACTTTAATTCTAGCCGTGGGTCTACTATAAAGGGTGCCTACCAGCTGCAGGAAAACTGGGCCCACTCCCATCCTAGTAAGTACATGCGTCATAAACGACCATTCAACCGAATCAAACGCCTTTTCTATGTCAAGAAAGACAGCTGCCGCCGGAGTATCCGGCTTAATGTGCTGCAGTGCACCAAAGACTGTGCGCAAGTTATAAGTTAAATTCCTCCCCGGCACAAACCCCGCCTGTTCCGGCACCACCAGAAACAGGACGAGAGGGACCAGTCAATTAGCGAGAACCTTGGCGAAGAGCTTAGTATCCACATTGAGCAATGACAAAGGCCGGTATGACGCACAGTCCTCCGGTGACCTTCCCGGCTTAAGTAGAGCCACAATCACCGCCTCGGACATTGATGGAGGCATACATCCCGCAACACACATGTCTTCGAAGAGTGTCTTCAACTGCGGAAGCAGTAAGTCTAGGAATGCCCTATAGAAGGTGACCGTGAGGCCGTCGGATCCCGGGGCACTACCTGCTCGCATACTGGTTAATGCAAGGAGAATTTCATCTTTCTCTATGGGACGCATAAGAAATTCACGGTGAGTTTCCGAGAGCCAGGGGAGCTTTATGTGGGCTAAATAAGCAATAATGGCGTCAGCCGCAGCTACGTTCTTGGAGGAGTAGAGTTCACTGTAATATTGGCGGAATCTATCCGCCACATCCGTGACCTCAGTCAGTAGCACGCCCTCCGCCGATCGGACCTCCACGTTATGCAATTTTTCCCTGCGTTGCTTAAGGAAGTGCGCTAAAACAGTAGCATATTTGCCCAAGTGCTTAATCTCATCATCGGCAGCTGAATTGTAGTCTTTCAGCAACTCGGTGAGCTCCCCCCTAACCGAGTCATCCCCATCTGTCAATAGGCGGCGCTCCAGCAATTTAATTTTCCCCTCCAATTCTGTTAAACGATTACGTATGGATCGGAGTACCCCCGAGTGTTTAGATATAGTGACCCCCCTAATATAGACCTTAAATGTCTCCCATACAATCTGATAATCCTCTACGGAACCCACATTCTTTTCGAAAAATAGCTCGATGGCCTCCGACAATTTGTCCCTAAATACCGCATCAAGTAGGGAGTAGGGAGGGAAGCGCCACGTGAACGGAGGAATGCGCCCGCCAGGCGCATCTAGCACCAGTAGAATCGGGGAGTGATCCGAGAGTGTACGTGGTAGCACCTGGCAAGATCGAACCCTGTCACAGAGCATCCTAGCTGCCAGCCAGTAGTCGATGCGTGTGTACAAATTATGGTATGCCGAGTAATGTGTATAGCCCCCTAAGGTTGGATATCTCCAGCGCCAAACATCCTGTAAGTCAAACCTAGTCAGCGCACTATCGATCACCTTCGCAGCGGCAGTGACGGTCCTCTCAGGACCACCCGATCTATCCAGACCCGGGTGACGGACCAAATTGAAATCACCCCCCCACAACTGGAGCGCCTCGCCACAACCGCTCACTTTATTCGACAAAGTGTTAAAAAACTCAGGACTGTCAAAATTTGGACCATAGACGTTGACGAGCAATAACTCCATACCCTTCCCTGAGCACCTAGAGATGACATATCTGCCCTCTGTATCGGTGTGCAATGGGACCAATGACAATGATGATTTAGGGTTGATCCATGTGAGCACGCCGCGCGCATGAGTAGTGAAACCAGCTGCGTGAATGTTACCTTGCATACCTCTGCTGCGCAACACAGAAGAATTCAGGGGGAGATGTGTTTCCTGTATAAAAGCTACATCTACGGTGTGTCTCGTCAAATAGGAGAGGATTTTACGGACTTTCCTGTGGTCATTTAATCCCCTAACGTTCCAAGTGAGGGCCCTTAACGTGTCCACCCGGGATTCTGGACCAGCCCCCTCTCTATGCACAGTGTGGTCAATTGGCGTCACCATATATCAGGAAAGTGTGAAGCTGTAGCACAGTGTAACAGATATTGACATTTATAATTGCGTGTCTCGCAACTTCTGAGTCTCAACTTCCCCCTCCCCCACCCACATCAGGGCCCCCAACCAGGACCCGACGAAAATGTACCCAAACTTCAGCCATCAACAAAAAACTTGGACAAAACCCCAGTGCGTGTAACACTCGTAGGCGGAGGTTGCCAACGAAAGGCTATCAGCCCACTAGGAAACAGCCGGCCATCCCCCCACACCTCAACGAGCTAATGTAGAGCATTTAACCAAAACATAGAGGCATATGTACCCCTGCCGATTCCTACTACAGGGCCAAGCAGGCAGATAAATCCACCCCCTCACCAGATTATGATTAAATCACCCACAGCAGTGCCAGCGTCAGGACCGCAGGCCACGACCGCAGAATCGGCCCAATACTTCTCCCCGTGCCCCCCCACAAGCGGAACCACGCATAGGGGAACCGTTTATCACTCAAATATTACAGATACGTAAGTCTTATCTGCATAACATGTAAGCTGCGTTCAGTCCTGTTCTTCCAAGGATCCTCCAACCGCTCCAGCTGCTGCATCTCTATCCGGGCTGCGGCGCTGCTCCCTGGACCTGTCTTTCATCGCTTTTTGCAGCGCCTTTGGATCTGTGAAGAAGGGTGATCTACCCTGGTGGTTGACGCGCAAGCGAGCAGGGTACAACATTGCGTAATCCAAGTTGCGTTCCCTGAGCTGCTTCTTGAGTGGCGCAAACTGACGGCGCGCCTCCTGCACCCTCATAGTGAAGTCCGGAAACAGTGAGATCGTAGACCCTTCGTAGTTCAGAATCCGTTTCTCCCGTGCCACCCGTAATGCTGCGTCCCTGTCGCGGTAGTTGAGTAACTTCGCTATGATCGGCCGCGGCTGTGCGCCGGGTGCAGGGCGCGGTCCCAGCGTGCGGTGAGCACGTTCCACCACAAACATGGTTGAGAACGTATCGGAGCCCAAAAGCGTTATCAGTAGTTTCTCTGTGAACTGCTCCATATTGCCTGTTGAGGTCGATTCTGGCAGTCCAGTTATGCGCAGGTTACTTCTCCGAGACCTCGCCTCTAAATCTTCGGTCTTGTCCTGCAGTACCTGGAGCACTCAGTCGACACGTTTGCGGCCAGTGTCCAGATCTGTTTGCGCCTCTTCCACCTCCGTGAGTCGTCGTTCTGCCATGTCCATGCGTTCCGCCTGCTTATCTATCTGCTCGGACATCCGGTCCACACGGTAGGACAGAGAGTCAATCTTAGTACCCAAGACCGTAAGTGAAGTTTGTAGCCCCTTCTCCATCGAGGCCAGCATGGCTTTGATGTCTCCATCGTGGGGTTCCGGTGCTTGTTCGTCGCCAGCGCGACGATCGTCAGCAGACAGAGCTCGGTCTCTGGGCTTGCGTTGTTCGAAGGTCAGCCTCTGCTGTGTCTTGTCTGTGCGACCCATGTCCGAAGGCAGCCGTACCACCCTTCGTGCCTGCCCGTGCTGTTACCACCGCACACCAATGCGGAAAGACCGTGGCCCCAGTACAGCTTGCCCTACTGCACCGAGGTAGGAGAAAACATCATCCGCAGTGGCCCCGGCAGTGCCCCTCTGCCTAGCCTGGACGGCGTCCTCGCTGCCGGAAGGTCGACATGGCTTCCCAAAGCGGGCTCAACTCACCCCAGCACCTTGGGTCACCTCGCGTCAAATGTCATCAAAGCTCCTCCCATCTACAGGCACCTGGCGCAGGTTCAATTGTATCGGATACCCACCACAGCGGGGCGTAGTGGCTATTGCTGCTTTGATCCTCACGAGCCTCGGCAGTGCGTCCGTTCACCCCCCCCTGGGCCTCCACCGATTGTCAGCCCGATCCTGGAAGACGACGTGGCAATGTCCCGGGCGCCGCCGCACGCACAAGCGCTCCCCCACTCACCGCGCCGTCTTGTTGCCGTCCCACCTGCAAGACGTCTGGCTTATGTCTTGAAGAGCACTCCGTAGCACTAGCAGTCCCACAGGTTCTGTGTGAGCCAGCTCGCTCCTCGTCGCAAGTTGCAGGCCCCGCACCAATCGGTCAACAGCATAGCACTCACCCAGCCCGGGCGCACTTCTGGCTGGCAAGACGCCCAATAGAGTCCCGGACACGTCTCAGCGCCTCTCCCAACTCTCCGAGTGCGCGCCGTCCCCGGCCAGCAGAAGCGGCTCGATCGGGAGCGGGCCGTCTTTTTTACTCCGGGCTCCGCCGCGAGTGACCGGAGACCTGGTTAAATGCAGGATTATTAACGGATAGGTGTAGTTGCTCTGCGGAGCTCCTCTGTTAGGCGGCCATCTTCGGCGCCGGCAAGCTCCGCCCCCCAAATGGGTCTGTAATTAGATAATTCCGTGGGGTCAGCCGTAGGTTTTTTCAATAGTGGAATTATTTTGGCGCTCTTCCAGCTTACAGGGACCTGGCCACTATGAAGCGACACGTTCAAAATGCTATTCACTGTGGGATTAAGAATCTCAGCCATTGAGGCCAGAAATTTAGCAGGGCAAGGGTCCGCAGGAGAGCCAGACTTGAGGCCCTTCATTATTGTCAAGGAAGTTTCTAAGGACAGGGGAGGAAAAAGGGAGAGGGAAGCACTGCCCACCTGAATCTGGGGGTAGATCGATGGGGAGGCCTGCACATCTTTCCCACACAAGGCATCAAAAGAACATTGAATTGTTATAATCTTCGTGTAGAAGAAATTCGCTAACTTTCCAATCCAATCGGCTGAAAGGGAGGAGTGTCTGGTAATCAGCACTAGGCGAAGAGAAACTTTTAACAATACTAAAAATTTCTCTACTAAACCTATCAGTCACCCCTATGGCAGGCCTTATCAATCCTGAAGGCAGGGTGCTTGGTTTTGTGTGAGATGGTGCCCATGCATGAGCAGAGCCCCTCTGCAGCCTTCGGAATCTATTCTCCGGGGTTGTCTGTGATGCAGCCTGACCATATACTCCTAAGTGCATTATAACCAAACGGTAAATGCTAACTTTGGGATGGCTGCACGGAAACATGTTGTGTTTGGTGTCAAACACCTTGGAATCATACCCCCACACCAGTAACTGGTGTGGGAGTATGATCCCACCCTTCTAGAGGGAGAGACATGACAGCACCGGTATACCCGGTACCAGCTAACAGAGCCCTGGCATCACAAAATGGATGCTGCAGCCACAGACACAAGTCTGGACTCCTACTGCTGACCGAAACTCCGGCAGGGGAGGCCTGGACAATAGGTTTCCTGTCACAAGGAGGTGTTACCACCTCCCAGACAGACTTTAGTGTATTGAGGCTGGGTGGGTGCACTCTCAGAGTGCTTTGAAGTCCTGCACTGGGGGCACATTTGGTGTCCCTGTGCATAGCCCAGTTCAAACCGGTTGCAGGGGCTACCAGCCCCTGCTCTGGCACGAAACTGGACAAAGGAAATAGGTGTAGCCAGCCCTCTTTCCTGACCCTCCCATAGGTGGGTCCCCAGAGTATGTCCAACCCCTTCCTTGGGTAGAAGAAAGGAACCCCTGGCTACAGGACTTTAGATTAACCTGGACGAAACTCTGATACTGAATCCTGGACCTTCGACGATCTGTTCAACACCAGATGACTGAAGAATCTCCCTTGGAGTAAAGGAGTTACTCCCCTGCCTGGCAGGCACCAAAGACGCATCTGACCAGTCTGCATCTCTGAAGCTCCCGCCGGATACCGAAGCCTTTGCAACCCAGGAGGTGGGTTTCCAAATTTCCCAGAGGCTGACCCGAGTCCCCAGCAAAGCTGAGAACTGTAGCCCTCGTGGGTACCGTGGAACCGGAACCCCTGGACACCGTGCACATTTGCAAGTGCATATGCTTCTCTTCAATCCTTGAGGCTGTGCTTTGGGTTACTTGTAGCCCTGACCCCAAGCAGTGAACCCACCGAAGATTGCTGGCCTACACACTCCGGGTGACCCGTGGGCCGTCATTTGTGATTCCTCTTGAGGTCCCTTCGCGATCCCTTGTCCGTCAACTTGTGGGTCCCTGAGAAGGGTAACTTTACTTTAACTGGGCTTTCCTGATTGCCTCAGATGTGCCCTGACTCTCCATTGTTTGGGGAGTCCCCAGGACCTTGCTGGTCCGCACCGAAGCATCTTTCCTCTTCCTACGTGGGTTGCTGCTGCCAAGGCTTGTTGTGTCCAATCCGGGCACCGACGCTGCAGCACTCGACATCCTTTGTGGGACAGCTCGAATCCAGCTCCTGGTTGTCGTCGACGCCTCCTGGTCCTTGTGGCTGAAGAGTCAAGCTTCACCTCTTTGTACCTGAAACACCTGACATCGGTGGGCATTCGACTATCGTGCCCCTGGTCACTGGCAAGTGACCCAGACTCTGTCCCCTCTGCTTTCAGGTTCTTCACATCTTCAATCCAGGCTTGGATCTCTTCGGACACTTCGCATCTTCCCGGCAGCAGCACTTCTCTGCAAGCTGCCATTGAAAACGACGACGCGACCCGACACCATTTGACACCTATGCACCCGGCTTCCCTGGGTGAGGTAACACGAGTACTCCGGTGCTCCCGTGGGTGTTGACCCTAGAACTGTCTAAGTCCAAGAGGGTTTGGTCCTAGTCCATTTCTAAGTGTCCTTTAACTTTAAAAATCTAACTGCGACTTTCCCCATAGAAGCTAACAGAGTCACGCGGCTGTGTTCTCACACTGCACACGTCCTCCGTGGGTCCCCTGTGTCACTACCTTGGGTGGTTCCTTGGGGTCCCAGCGATTCTACAGGCTCAAGGCCTTGTGTCTAGTCAAGTCGTGGTTCTTATACCACTTCCTTAGTATATGGTTTGGTCTCCCCCTGGAGCCTATCGTTTACTGTGCTGTTTACTGTAGATTAAATGCTTGTAACTTGTGTGCTTTGACCTCTAGCCTCATAAAGAGACTAGTAGGGTGTGTTTAGAAATAAATACATATATTTTATATATATACCTGGTGTGGTCTCCTTTCATTTAGCCATTCAAGAGATTATAGACTGGTAAAACAAACTGCTTTACACTCCTTCAAGACTTAGCCTGAAGGCTGCTCTCCATAGCTACCACTAGGATAGCTTTCAAATAAGGTTGTCTTAAACCTATCATCCATAAGGGGTTGTTTGGACTGGTGCAAGGTGCCCACTATAACTAGTGGACAGCATATACCAGGCCAACTTCTCACATTGGTGTGCAGCGGTTGGAATCAAGCTTGCCTTTGTTTTACCAGATAATCTCAAATGAGTGACTAACTGAAAACCACTAAAGGTACCAGAGGTACATATAATTCAAGCTTAAAAATTACAGTAAGTTCTACTGAACTTAGAGTTGTGTGTCAAGGGCTTAGCACACCCTTTCTACAACTCAAGAGAGTTTAGTAGGCCACACTAGAGTAGGTAGTGCATACACCACACCTCACTAGTGATGTCTTCAAGGCCAGGAACCAGTGGGTCCCTGCCAGAAGCCAATGGGCTTCTACCATCCAAGTATGACAACCTCCCATTCTTGGAATTGAGAGCATTGTGTAGTACGAGGAAATTGAAGACAGGAAAAAGTGCAAACACCCAACGCCTCATAGAGGTACTGCTGTTGGATGATCTCAGAAGGCCCACAGGGTCTGAAGGGGTAGGCAGAGAGGGTGGGGCAGCAGATGAGGAAAGACCAAGGGGTGAAGATACCCATGACCTGACCTCTGAAGCTGACCAGGAGGATGACACTGATCTTACCTGGGAAATCCAGCTCCTCCTGCAGATGAGGAGGATGGCCAGAATGGCCTCCTCTTTATTCCACCAGGGAGAGTTGAGAGTGTGCCTAGAAGGTCAAGATCTCCTTCTCAGGAGTATAACCATTCTGACACCTCAATAGGGACCTCTGTTTCCTCTCATAGGAGGGAATCCTCTCATGAAAGGAAAGCGAGACTGCTCAAGTATGAAGAAGCTCAGCTTAGAATCAGAAGAGAGCAGTTGGCTTTAGATAGGGAGTCCCTAGAGCTTCAGAAAACTAGAAGAAAGTTGGGACTAGAGTCCCATGGTGGCAGCAACTTCCCTAGTGTTAGGGAAAGGTCTCATGACCATAGAAACCTAAGCAAGATTGTCCCTCCCTACCAGAGTGGGGATGACATCCACAAATGAATTACTGCACTGGAAAGGGCCTGTAATGTTCAGAGGGTCCCCCAGGAGCAGTGGACAGCAATCTTGTGGCTCTCCTTTGCAGACAAAGGTAGAGACAAGCTCCTCACTGTACGAGAAGAGGATGCTGATGATTACCAAATCTTGAAAAGTGCACTGATTGAGGGGTTTGGCCTAACCACTGAACAGTATAGGATAAAGTTCAGAGATACCAAAAAGGCACAGAATCAAGACTGGGTGGACTTTGTAGATTGTGCTACTAAGGCTCTGGAGGGCTGGTTAATTGGCAGTAAGGTGTGTGATTTCAAAGGATTGTACAACTTAATTATGAGGGAGCAGATCCTTAATAATTGTCAAAATCAGCTGTTGCATCAGTACCTGGTGGACTCTGATCTGACCTCTCCCCAAGAATTGGGAAAGAAGGCAGACAAAAGGGTCAGAACCAGGATGAGGCAGAAGGTTCAGAACCAAGGTGGTGACCCCAAGAAGCAAGATTCTAAGAACTCTGACAAGGGTGGGGAAAAGGGTAAAGACCAGAAGTCTTCTCAAGGTCCCCAAAAATCTTCATCTGGGGGGGAGTCCCAATCTAACAAAAGTAAAGGCCAAAAGAAGCCATGGTGTAAAATCTGGAAACAGAAAACCCATTGGACAAGTGACTGTACAAAGTCCAAAGACTCAACTCCAGCCACCATTGCCCCATAGGCAACTGTTCCCTCTAGTGCAGCTACAATTGGTGGTACTCAGAATAAGGGTGTAGTAGGGTTAACCCTGGGTTCTGAGATGGGCTCTGGCCTAGTCAGAGTTCCAACTCAGGCTGTCCTGGTCTGTGATGGAGGCATGGACATGTCCTCCTTTGTGAGTCCCAGTAACTTGGGCAAATACAGACAGCAGCCTTTGATAAATGGAAAAGAGGCTTTGGCATTCAGGGACACAGGAGCAAGTGTCACAATGGTGACAACAGATCTTGTGGCTCCTGGGCAGATTATACTTGGTGAGATGTACCAAGTGACCAATGCTAGCAATGTCAGGACAGACCATTCCTTGGCAGTTGCTAATTTCTCCTGGGGAGGGGTAACTGGCCTCAAGAAAGTTGTGGTAAGTGCAGACCTCCCTGTTGAATGCTTGCTTGGCAATGATCTAGAAACTTCAGCTTGGGCAGAAGTGGAGCTCAGGACACATGCAGAAATGCTAGGGATCCCTGCACATGTATTTGCTGTGACCAGGTCACAGGCCAAAAGTCTAACACTGAACAGGCCCTGGATTCTGGAAGAATGGACCAGGTGCCTCCCAAGAGGAGGAGCAGTAGGGTTAAGGCAGTGCCTTCCCCCCTGACTCAGAATACCGATCAGCCTCCTGAGGGAGATGATCTTAGTCCTGAAGAAGGAACTGTCCCAGAGGAGCTTGAACCTGATCAGGTTGAGTTCTTGGGCACAGGGGGCCCTTCCAGGGCAGATCTGAGCCAGGAGCAGCAAAGCTGCCCCTCCCTTGAAACCCTCAGAAAGCAAGCTGTTGATGAGGCTGCTGGGAATGCTAGTGGCCCCCATAAGATATAGTGGGATGATGGACTCCTATATTCAGAGAGTAGAGACCCCAAGCCTGGTGCTTCCAGGAGGTTGGTGATCCCTCTGAAATTTAGGGGCTTCCTATTGACACTAGCCCATGATATTCCTCTAGCAGCTCACCTGGGCCAAAACAAGACTTGGGACAGAATTGTTCCTCACTTTCATTGGCCCCACATGTCTGAAGACACCAAGGAGGTTTGTCGCTCCTGTGTCACCTGCCAAGCCAGTGGGATGGCAGGTGGAACCACAAAGGCCCCCCTGATACCACTACCTGTGGTGGGGGTTCCCTTTGAGAGGGTGGGGATTGATATAGTTGGTCCCATGGATCCTCAAACAGCCTCTGGGCACAGATTTATCCTGGTGGTGGTGGACCATGCCACCAGGTACCCAGAAGCAATTCCACTTAGGACCACCACAGCACCTGTGGTGGCAAGGGCCCTCTTAGGAGTATTCTCAAGGGTGGGTTTTCCTAAGGAGGTAGTATCAGACAGGAATACAAACTTCATGTCTAGTTACTTGACTGCAATGTGGAAGGAGTGTGGAGTGAATTATAAGTTCACCACACCCTATCACCCACAATGCAATGGTTTAGTTGAAAGGTTCAACAAAACCTTAAAGGGCATGATCAAAGGTCTCCCAGAAAAGCTTAGGCGCAGATGGGACATCCTTTTGCCCTGCCTTTTATTTGCCTACAGGGAGGTGCCTCAAAGGGGGTTGGTTACAGCCCTTTTGAACTTTTGTTTGGCCATCCTGTTAGGGGTCCTTTGTGTCTGGTGAAGGAGGGATGGGAGTTACCTCTCAAACCCCCTAAACAGGACATAGTGGACTATGTACTTGGTCTCCGCTCCAGGATGGCAGAGTATATGAAAAAGGCAACTAAAAACCTTGAGGCTAGCCAGGAATTGCAAAAGGCCTGGCATGACCAAAGAGCTGTGCTGACTGTTTACCAGCCAGGGCAGAAAGTGTGGGTGTTGGAGCCTGTGGCCCCAGCAGCCCTCCAAGATAAGTGGAGTGGCCCCCATACAATTGTTGAACAGAAGGGAGAGGTTACCTACTTGGTAGACCTTGGAACTCCCAGGAGTCCCCATAGGGTACTCCATGTCAACAGACTGAAACCATATGTAGACAGGGCAGACATGGGCTTGCTCATGGCTACTGATGAGGGACAGGAGGAAGAGAGTGACCCACTCCCTGACCTGCTCTCTCAGAACCCTGATGATGGATCAGTAGATGGTGTAGCCTTGGCAGGCAGCCTTACTGTTCAGCAACAAACTGACTGCAGAAAAGTTCTCAGACAGTTCAGGCATATGTTCTCCCTGACACCTAGTCAGACTACCTGGTGCACTCATGAAGTGGACACTGGGGACAGTCTGCCTGTCAAGAATAAAATCTACAGGCAGCCTGATCATGTCAGGGATTGTATAAGGACAGAAGTCCAAAAGATGTTGGATTTGGGAGTGATTGAACCCTCAGATAGCCCTTGGGCTAGTCCAGTAGTCCTTGTGCCTAAACCTCACACAAAAGATGGCAAGAGAGAAATGAGGTTTTGTGTGGACTACAGGGGTCTCAATGCAGTCACTAGGACTGATGCCCATCCCATCCCAAGGACAGATGAGCTTATAGATACTTTGGCCTCAGCCAAGTTTCTGAGCACATTTGACTTGACAGCTGGCTACTGGCAGATCAGACTAGCTGATGATGCAAAGCCAAAGACAGCATTTTCTACCCCTAGTGGGCATTATCAATTTGTGGTGATGCCCTTTGGTTTGAAGAATGCACCTGCCACTTTCCAAAGGTTGGTGAATACAGTCCTTACAGGCCTGGAAGACTATAGTGCAGCATATCTAGATGATATTGCTGTCTTTAGCTCCACCTGGGAGGATCACCTGGTCCACCTAAGGAATGTTTTGGAGGCCCTGCAAAAGCAGGCCTAACTATCAAGGCTACTAAGTGCCAGATAGGGCAGAGTCAGGTTGTGTACCTGGGCCACCTTGTGGGTGGAGGCCAGGTTCAACCATTGCAGAGCAAAATCCAGACCATAATGGACTGGGTTGCTCCCACTACCCAGACTCAGGTGAGAGCCTTCTTGGGCCTGACTGGGTACTACAGAAGATTTGTAAAATGTTATGGATCCATCGTGACCCCATTGAATGACCTTACCTCTAAGAAAATGCCCAAAAAGGTTCAGTGGACAGTTAGCTGTCAAAAGGCATTTGATGAACTGAAACAGGCCATGTGCACTGCTCCCATTCTGCAGAGTCCTGATTACTCCAAAAAGTTCATTGTACAAACAGATGCATCTGAGTTGGGGGTAGGGGCTGTACTGTCACAGTTGAATGATGAAGGTCAGGATCAGCCAGTAGCTTTTATTAGCAGAAGGCTGACCCCCAGAGAGAAACGTTGGTCAGCCATTGAGAGGGAGGCCTTTGCTGTGGTTTGGGCTCTGAAGAAGTTGAGGCCATACTTGTTTGGCACTCACTTCATTGTTCAGACAGACCATAAGCCCCTCTTATGGCTAAAACAGATGAAGGGTGAAAACCCCAAACTTTTGAGGTGGTCCATTTCCCTACAGGGGATGGACTATACAGTGGAACATAGACCTGGGAGTAGCCATGCCAATGCAGATGGACTCTCCAGATATTTCCACTTAGAACATGAAGACTCAACTGGTCAAGGTTAGTTTAATGTCCCTGCGTTTGGGGGGGTTGTGTAGGAGAGTAGGATCTGCTTCTTATGGTTACCCCCACTTTTTGCTGATGTTTCACTGTTTTTCGACTTTAGTCTGGCTGGGGCCCTGCTATCCAGGAACCCCAGCCTAGCTGCTTCCTCTCTAAATTGATTCCCTGTACCTTAGGTACACCACAGATTGGATTCTGGGGTGCCCTTATAAGTCCCTAGTATATGGTATACTATGTACCCAGGGCATAGGTACCCCAGAGGCCTACCAGGGGCTGAAGCATGTATTATGCCACCCCTGAGCAGCCTTCCAAAATGACACCACAGGTCTGCTACAGCAGCCTGAGTGAGGTGGTGCATGCACCCCTTACTGAGATATAGGTTCACTATAGCTCACCCTATCACTGCACATATAAACCTATCAGTCACCCCTATGGCAGGCCTTATCAATCCTGAAGGCAGGGTGCTTGGTCTTGTGTGAGAGGGTGCCCATGCATGAGCAGAGCCCCTCTGCAGCCTTCGGAATCTATTCTCCGGGGTTGTCTGTGATGCAGCCTGACCATATACTCTTAAGTGCATTATAACCAAACGGTAAATGCTAACTTTGGGACTGGCTGCACGGAAACATGTCGTGTTTGGTGTCAAACACCTTGGAATCATACCCCCACACAAGTAGTATGATCCCACCCTTCTAGAGGGAGAGACATGACAGCACCGGTATACCCGGTACCAGCTAACAGAGTCCTGGCATCACAAAATGGATGCTGCAGCCACAGACACGAGTCTGGCCTCCTACTGCTGACCGAAACTCCGGCAGGGGAGGCCTGGACAATAGGTTTCCTGTCACCCAGACAGGCTTTAGTGTATTGAGGCTGGGTGGGTGCACTCTCAGAGTGCTTTGAAGTCCTGCACTGGGGGCACATTTGGTGTCCCTGTGCATAGCCCAGTTCAAACCGGTTGCAGGGGCTACCAGCCCCTGCTCTGGCGCGAAACTGGACAAAGGAAATGGGTGTAGCCACCCCTCTTTCCTGACCCTCCCATAGGTGGGTGGGTCCCCTTGGGTATAAGAAAGGAACCCCTGGCTACAGGACTTTAGATTAACCTGGACGAAACTCTGATACTGAATCCTGGACCTTCGACGATCTGTTCAACGCCAGATGACTGAAGAATCTCCCTTGGAGTAAAGGAGTTACTCCCCTGCTTGGCAGGCACTAAAGACGTATCTGACCGGTCTGCATCTCCGAAGCTCCCGCCGGACGCCAAAGACTTTGCAACCCAGGAGGTGGGTTTCCAGACTTCACAGAGACTGACCCGAGTCCCCAGCAAAGCTGAGACCCATAGCCCTCGTGGGTACCGTGGAACCGGAACCCCTGGACACCGTGCACATTTGCAAGTGCATATGCTTCTCGTCGATCCTCGAGGCTGTGCTTTGGGTTACTTGTAGCCCTGACCCCGAGCAGTGAACCCACCGAAGATTGCTGGCCTATCCACTCCGAGTGACCCGTGGGCCGCCATTTTGTGATTCCTCTCGAGGTCCCTTTGCAATCCCTTGTCCATCGACTTGTGGGTGCCTGAGAAGGGTAACTTTACTTTAACTGGGCTTTCCTGGTTGCCCCAGACGTGCCCTGACTCTCCATCGCTTGGGGAGTCCCCAGGACCTTGCTGGTCCGCACCGAAGCATCTTTCCTCTTCCTGCGTGGGTTGCTGCTGCCAAGGCTTGTTGTGTCCAATCCGGGCACCGATGCTGCAGCACTTGACATCCTTCATGGTACAGCTCGAATCCAGCTCCTGGTCATCGTCGACGCCTCCTGGTGCTCGTGGCTGAAGAGTCAAGCTTCACCTCTTTGTACCTGAAACACCCAACATCGGTGGGCATTCGACTATCGTGCAGACTCTGTCCCCTCTGCTTTCAGGTTCTTCACATCTTCGATCCAGGCTTGGATCTCTTCGGACACTTCGCATCTTCCCGGCAGCAGCACTTCTCTGCAAGCAGCCATTGAAAACGACGACGCGACCCGACACCATTTGACACCTATGCACCCGGCTTCCCTGGGTGAGGTAACACGAGTACTCCGGTGCTCCCGTGGGTGTTGACCCTAGAACTGTCTAAGTCCAAGAGGGTTTGGTCCTAGTCCATTTCTAAGTGTCCTTTAACTTTAAAAATCTAACCGCGACTTTCCCCATAGAAGCTAACGGAGTCCCGTGGCTGTATTCTCACACTGCACACGTCCTCCGTGGGTCCCCTGTGTCACTACCTTGGGTGGTTCCTTTGGGTCCCAGCGATTCTACAGGCTCTAGGCCTTGTGTCTAGTCAAGTCGTGGTTCTTATACCACTTACTTAGTATATGGTTTGGTCTCCCCCTGGAGCCTATCGTTTACTGTGCTGTTTACTGTTGATTAAATGCTTGTAACTTGTGTGCTTTGACCTCTAGCCTCATAAAGAGACTAGTAGGGTGTGTTTAGAAATAAATACATATATTTTATATATATACCTGGTGTGGTCTCCTTTCATTTAGCCATTCAAGAGATTATAGACTGGTAAAACAAACTGCTTTACACTCCTTCAAGACTTAGCCTGAAGGCTGCTCTCCATAGCTACCACTAGGATAGCTTTCAAATAAGGTTGTCTTAAACCTATCATCCATAAGGGGTTGTTTGGACTGGTGCAAGGTGCCCACTATAACTAGTGGACAGCATATACCAGGCCAACTTCTCACAATATATACACCCATGTGTGCAGGAGAAACACGAACATTCATTCATGCGTACACCCATATGTGCAGGAGAAACACGAACATTCATCATATGTACACCCATGTGTGCAGGAGAAACACGAACACTCATTCATGTATACACCCATGTGTGCAGGAGAAACACGAGCATTCATTCTTATGTACACCCATGTGTGCAGGAAAAACACAAACATTCATTCATACGTACACCCATCTGTGCAGGAGAAACACAAACATTTATTCATGCGTACACCCATGTTTGCAGGAGAAACACGAACATTCATTCATGCGTACACCCATGTGTGCAATGTGTGCAGGAGAAACAGGAACATTCATTCATGCGTACACCCATGTGTGCAGGAGAAACAGGAACATTCATTCATGTATACATCCATGTGTGCAGGAGAAACACGAACATTCATTCATGTGTACACCCATGTGTGCAGGAGAAACACAAGCATTAGTTCATATATGCACCCACGTTTGCAGGAGAAACACGAACATTCATTCATATATGCACCCATGTGTGCCGGAGAAACACGAAAATTCATTCATGTATAATTCATTCATGTATACATCCATGTGTGCAGGAGAAACACGAACATTCATTCATATATACACCCATGTGTGCCGGAGAAACACAAACATTCATTCATGTATACATCCATGTGTGCAGGAGAAACACAAACATTCATTCATGCGTACACCCATGTGTGCAGTAGAAACACGAACACTCATTCATGTATACACCCATGTGTGCAGGAGAAACACAAATATTCATTCTTATGTACACCCATGTGTGCAGGAAAAACACGAACATTCATTCATATGTACACCCATCTGTGCAGGAGAAACACGAACATTTATTCATGTGTACACCCATGTGTGCAGGAGAAACACTAACATTCATTCATGCGTACACCCATGTGTGCAGGAGAAACACGAACATTCATTCATGCGAACACCCATGTGTGCAGAAGAAACAGGAACATTCATTCATGCGTACACCCATGGGTGCAGGAGAAACAGGAACATTCATTCATGTATACATCCATGTGTGCAGGAAAAACACGAACATTTATTCATGCATTCACCCATGTGTGCAGGAGGAACACGAACATTAGGTTCATACGTGCACCCATGTGTGCAGGAGAAACACGAACATTCGTTCATGTGTACACCCATGTGTGCAGGAGAAACACAAACATTCATTCATGCGTACATCCATGTGTGCAGGAGAAACACGAACATTCATCATATGTACACCTATGTGTGCAGGAGAAACACGAACAGTCATTCATGTATACATCCATATGTGCAGGAGAAACACGAACATTCATTCATGTATACATCCATGTGTGCAGGAGAAACACGTACATTCATTCATGTATACATCCATATGTGCAGGAGAAACAGGAACATTCATTCATGTATACATCCATGGTGTTGTCCATGACACTCTCGTCCTCTCCATCGTGTACAGGCCATATTTTACCTCCACAACCATGAATCTAACTCCAAGATATGGGCGTGGGGTGGCACGCTCAGAAATTAATGACAAAGTACCTAATTTGCATTACAAATTAGAAGTACAAGATACTCAATACTAGATTTAATGCACGGGCGGCAAGGTTCCCTCACATACATAACGTATCTAGTACAAACAGAAGTGCAAGCGTCTCTCACACAGAAATGATAAAGCATGGGCTTCCCTCGCACACAGAAGAGACAGAGCACAGTCATCCGAGGGTCAAGCTTCCCTCACTCACAGAGAGCATAAGACACATCACAGACATTAAAGGTGCAAGGCTTCATTCACACAGAAATGATGGAATAGAGTCAAGCTTCCCTCACTCAGTGTGATATGGAGATAGATATGGAGTATGGTCGAAAGCTATGGGTGGAGTGCGGTCCAGAGATAGGGATAAAATGTGTCCTAGAGATACGGATGGAGTGTGGTCTAGATAGGGACAGAGTGTGGTGTAGAGATAGGGATGGAGTATGGTCGAAAGCTATGGTTGGAGTGCGGTCCAGAGATAGGGATAAAATGTGTCCTAGAGATACGGATGGAGTGTGGTCTAGAGATAGGGTTAAAATGGAGCTAGAGACCGAGTGTGATCCAGAGCTAGGGATAAAATGTGAGCTAGAGATAGGGACAGAGTGTGATCTAGAGATAGGGATAAAATGTGACCTAGAGATAGGGACAGAGTGTGATCTAGAGATAGGGATAAAATGTGACCTAGCGATAGGGGCGGGTGTGATGTAAAGATAAGGATAAAATGTGACCAAGAGATAGGGACGGAGTGAGATCTAGAGATAGGGATAAAATGTGACCTAGAGATAGGGATAAAATGTGACCTAGAGATAGGGACGGAGTGAGATCTAGAGATAGGGACGGAGTGAGATCTAGAGATAGGGATAAAATGTTACCTAGAGATGGGGGCAGAGTGTGATCTAGAGATATGGATAAAATGTGACCTAGAGATAGGGACGGAGTGTGATCTAGAGATAGGGATAAAATGTGAGCTAGAGATAGGGACAGAGTGTGATATAGAGATAGGGATAAAATGTGACCTAGAGATAGGGACGGAGTGTGATCATTCTAGAGATAGGGATAAAATGTGACCTAGCGATAGGGGCGGGTGTGATGTAAAGATAAGGATAAAATGTGACCAAGAGATAGGGATGGAGTGAGATCTAGATATAGGGCTAAAATGTGACCTAGAGATAGGGATAAAATGTGACCTAGAGATAGGGATAAAATGTGACCTAGAGATAGGGACGGAGTGAGAGCTAGAGATAGGGACGGAGTGAGATCTCGAGATAGGGATAAAATGTTACCTAGAGATGGGGGCAGAGTGTGATCTAGAGATATGGATAAAATGTGACCTAGAGATAGGGACGGAGTGTGATCTAGAGATAGGGATAAAATGTGAGCTAGAGATAGGGACAGAGTGTGATATAGAGATAGGGATAAAATGTGACCTAGAGATAGGGACGGAGTGTGATCATTCTAGAGATAGGGATAAAATGTGACCTAGCGATAGGGGCGGGTGTGATGTAAAGATAAGGAAATAATGTGACCAAGAGATAGGGACGGAGTGAGATCTAGAGATAGGGATAAAATGTGACCTAGAGATAGGGACGGAGTGTGATCTAGAGATAGGGATAAAATGTGACCTAGAGATAGGGACAGAGTGAGATCTAGAGATAGGGATAAAATGTTACCTAGAGATGGGGGCAGAGTGTGATCTAGAGATATGGATAAAATGTGACCTAGAGATAGGGACGGAGTGTGATGTAGAGATAGGGATAAAATGTGACCTAGAGTTAAGGACGGTGTGTGTTTTAGAGATGGGGATAAAATGTTGTCTAGAGATAGGGACTGAGGGGGATATGTACAAGGAAGTGGAGAAGAGAGGCGTTAGCCTTCCTGGCTTAACGCCTCTCTCCTCCACTTCTGAAACGCAAGGCTGCACCATATTTACAAGAATGTGGTGCAGCCTTGCGTTTTCCCCTGCGATGGCGCTAAGTTTAGCAACTTAGCGCCAACGCAAGCACCCTTGCACCACAGTGCATGGGTGACTGCGTGCAAGGAAGCACTGTTTATGTGCACGGAAGGTCCCCCTTCCTGCACATCAACAATCCTAGAAATGCCATTCTGTCACTTTCGTGCAAAAATTGCTTTTTAAAAAAAAGTTTGTTTATGTATAGGAAGGTACACCTTCCTGTACATAAACAAACAATGGCATTTTGCTTTTTCCATGTGTGCTGCACTAGGCGGCACACATGGAAAAAGCAAAAACAAGGAGAAATAATGCATTTCTCCTCGTTTCGCCATCTTAAGACCAGTTTTTACCTGGTCTTAATTTTGGCGCTGCCTCCTATGTACGCCACCCTTGTACATTGGGGGTAGCGTAAAAATCAATGGGTGTTGCAGTGGAACGCCCACTGCAACACCCACTTCCCACCCCTTTCACGCTAACCATAGCGTGAAAGGGGGCCTTATGTACAAGGCAGCGTTAAGCGACGTTAAGTTAACGCTGCCGTATAAATAAGGCGCAGCCCCTATCGCCACCACAACATCACTATAGGTGACGTTGTGGTGGCGATAGGGGCTTGTACATATGTCCCTGAGTGTGGTGAGGAGATAGAGTCTGGTTATGGTCTAAAGGTATGGATGGAGAGCGGTCTAGAGATAGGGATAAAATGTGCCCTAGAGATAGGGACGGGATGTGGTCTAGATAGGGACGGAGTGTGGTGGAGAGATAGGGATGGAATGTGGTCTAGATAGGGACGGAGTGTGGTGTAGAGATATCGGTGAGTATGGTCTAAAAGTATGGATGGAGCGTAGTCTAGAGATAGGGATAAAACGTTAACTAGAGATAGCGATGGAGTGTGGTCTAGAGATAGGGATGGATTGTAGTCTAAAGGCATGCATGGAGTGTGGTGTAGAGATAGGGATAAAATGTGACCTAGAGATAGTGTTAGAATGTTGTCTACAGAGAGGGATGGGGTGTTGTGTAGAGATAGGGATGGAGTGTGGTCATAAGCTATGAGTGAAGTGTGGTGTAGAGATAGGGGGTGAGTTTGGTCTAAAGGTATGGATGGAGTGTGGTCTAGAGATAGGGATGAAATGTGGTCTACATAGGGACGGAGTGTGATGAAGAGATGGGGGTGAGTATGGTCTAAAGGCATGAATGGAGGCGTGGTTAGAGATAAAGGTGAAATTTGGTCTACCCATAGGGATGTAGTGTAGTCAGAGAGAAGCACAGAATGTGTTCTAGAGATAGAAGGGAGGGTGCCCTGAAATAGGGATAGAATGCAGTCTAGAGGTAGGAAAAGAATGTGCTCTGTATTGCTAGATGCACTAGAGTTATGTATTGAGTGTGGTCAGAAATAGGGATGTAGTGTGGTTAGGGATTGAATGAGGTCTAGATAGGATGGAGTGGGGTATGATGGTGGGGATGGGGTATGATCTAGCCACAGGGATTTGACATTTGGGTTGGTGATGGAGCTGGAGTGTGATCAGAGTTGGGACGGAATTTGATCAGACATAGGTTTAGAGCAGTCTAGAGCAAGGCGAAGAGTGTAACCTAAAAGTAGGAAGGGAGTGTGCTCAGAGATAGGGATAGAATGTTGTCTAGAAATAGGAATTAAATGTTGTCTGGAGCTAGTGATGGAGTGTGATTTGCAAAAAGGAACGAGTTATGATTGGGAGGATATGGGTGGAGTGTGCTCTCAGATATGGATGCTGTGCCATCACAGCTGTGGGTGGAGTACAGACTAGTGATAAGTAAGGCGTTTGCGCAGACATGGAAATGGAGTGTGGTCTAGAGATAGGAAGGTAGTGTTTTGAGAGATAGGGATAGCATGTGGCATAGAGATTGAAGCAGAATGAAGTCAAGAGATGGGGATGGCGTGTGATGTAGAGATAGGGTTTGAGTATGGTCTAAAGGTATAGATGGAGTGTGATTAGAGATAGGGATAAAATGTGACCTAGAGACAGGAATCGACGGTGGTTGGCAGTCAGTTCTACTGAAAATCGTTCTCTCGTGTTGTGCAATGTCCATTTGTGTTTGACATTCAGTGCATCCTTCCACATGTTAAGAGTGGCACATGGCCCAGATAACAAGGTCCATGGTTACTATGAAACAGTGAAGACTCAACTAAGGAACCAGATCTCACTTCCTGGATGTAGTGTCCTGATGAGAGCCTCAAACAGCTGAGTTTGAAACAAGTTGACCATCCTCCCCAAGGGATAACGGACAGTCTAAAGAAGAAACGTACTGGAACCAAGTTGCAAATCCTAACCCTAGGGATTGACCATTCCAATAGTAGGAATAGAAAATGAGTTGAAAGCTGATTTATATTTCAACTTCCACTTTGAAAACTGATCTGTGGACTGGTGATCTTTGATTGACTATCAAGATTAAACAGACAATTGTCTTTCTGTCACAATTAAAAAAGATAATATTTGATTGGAATGGAATGGGGTAGATTGGAGTGGAGTGTGGTAAACTGGAAAAGAGTAGGTTGGAGTGGAGTTGGATAGAGTGGTGTGGGTTAGATTGGGATGGGGTGGGGTAGATTGGAGTGAGGTAGGTTGGGTTAGGGTTGGTCGATTGAAGTGGAGTGGAGTAGATTGGAGTGGAGTAGAATGGGGTAGATTTGAGTGGGGTAGATTGGAGTGGGCAGATTGGATGGGGTAGATTGGATTTGAGTAGTTTGGGGTGGAGTGGGTAGGGTAGATTGGAGTGGGGTTGAGTGGGGTGGATTGGGGTGGAGTGGGTTAGATTGGATTGAAGTGGGGTAGATTTGAGAGGCATGTAGTAGTATGGAGTGAAGTGGAGTGTGGGTTGATTGGGTAGAGTAGAATGGAGTGTGGTAGATAGGGGTAGAGTGGGGGAGATTTGGGTGGATTGGAGTGTGTAGATTGGGGTAGAGTGGAGTCGGGTAGAGTGGAGGTGGTAGATTGGAGTGCGGTGGAGTGAGGATGGATAGATTGGAGTGAAGCCGAAATTGGAGTGGAGTGAGATTGATTGGGAGGAGTGGACGGGGGAAGAGAGGGGTAGATTGGAGTGAAGTGGAAGAGATTGGGATAGATTGGAGTGGGGAAGAATGGGGTGGAGCGGAGTGCATTTGGGTGCAGTGGGGAAGATTGGAGTTGAGTGTTGTAGATTAGAGTTGAGTGGAGTATATTGAAGTGGGGTGGTTTGGCGTGGGATACATTGGGGTAGATTGGAGGGGAGTGTGGTAAATTAGGGAAGAATGTAGTGCATTGGATTGGGGTAGATTGGAGTGGGGTGGAGTATGGTAGTATGGTGGTGGGTACATTGGAGTGGAGAGAAGTAGATTGGAGTGGTGTGGGGTAGATTAGGGTGAAGGGTAGATTGGAGTGGGATAGATTGTGTGGATTATGGTAGGGTAGATTGGAGTGAAGTGGGGTAGATTGGAGTGGAGGGGGTAGATTGAAGTGAGATAGTAGTGAGGTAATTTGTAGTGGGATGGATTGGGGTAGATTGGAGTGGAATGTGGTAGATTGGAGTGGAGTGTGGTAAACTGGAGTGGAGTAGGTTGGAGTGGAGCTGGATAGAGTGGCGTGGGTTAGATTGGGAGGGGTTGGCGTAGACTGGCGTGAGGTAGGTTGGGATAGGGTGGGGCAGATTGGAGTGGAGTAGATTTGGGTGGGGTGCATTGGTGTGGGCAGATTGGATGGGGTAGATTGGATTAGAGTAGTTTGGGGTGGAATGGGTAGGGTAGACTGGAGTGGGGTGGAGTGGGGGGTGTGGGGTGTATTGGGGTCGAGTGGGTTAGATTGGACTGGAGTGGGAAAGATTTGAGAGGCATGTGGTAGTATGGAGAGAATTGGAGTGTGAGTAGATTGGGTAGAGTAGAATGGAGAATAATAGACAGCAGCAGGAGCACTGGGAATAATAAACAGCAGTGCTGGGAATAATGAGGAGCACCGGAAATCCTGGAGAGGTACATCAAATTTATGGGGAATAGGGGAACAAGGAGGAGCGACGAAAGGAGGAGCACCGAGGATTATGAACAGAATCTTTGGGAATAATGAGCACAAGCCCAAAACGAATGAGCAGGAGCAGTGAGAATAATAGACAGCAGCACTGGGACTAAGGAACAGGAGCACTGGGAATGATGAGCAGGAGCACTGGGAATAATGTGCAGGAGCACTGGGAATAATGTGCAGGAGCACTGGGAATAATGGGCAGGAGCACTGGGAACAATGAACAGAAGCACCGGGAACACTGGGAATAAAGAGCAGGAGCACTGGGAATAATAAACAGGAGCACTGGGAATAATGAGCAGGAGCACTGGGAGTAATGAGCAGGAGCACTGAAAATAATGCGCAGGAGCACTGGGAATAATGTGCAGGAGCACTGGGAATAATGGGCAGGGGCACTGGGAATAATGAGCAGGAGCACTGGAAATAATGTGAAGGAGCACTGGGAATAATGAGCAGGAGCACTGGAAATGATGCTCAGGAGCACTGGGAATAATGTGCAGGAGCACTGGGAATAATGGGCAGGAGCACTGGGAACAATGAACAGAAGCACCGGGAACACTGGGAATAATGAGCAGGAGCACTGGTAATAATACACAGTAGCACTGGGAATAATGAGTAGGAGCACTGGAAATAATCTACAGGAGCACTGGGAATAATGAACAGGAGCACTGGAAATAATGTGCAGGAGCACTGAGAATAATGAGCAGGAGCACTGGGAATAATGAGCAGGAGCACCTGGAATTATGAGCAGGAGCACTGGGAATTATGTGCAGGTGCACTGGGAATAATGAGCAGGAGCACTGGAAATAATGTGCAGGAGCACTGGGAATAATGAACAGGAGCACTAGAAATAATGTGCAGGAGCACTGGGAATAATTAGCAGGCGCACTGGGAATAATGAACAGGAGCACTGGGAAAAATGAACAGGAGCACTGGACATAATGACCAGGAGCACTGGGAATAATAAGCAGGAGCACCTGGAATTATGAGCAGGAGCACTGGGAATTATGTGCAGGTGCACTGGGAATAATGAACAGGAGCACTGGGAACACTGGGAATAATGAGCAGGAGCACTGGGAATAATAAACAGGAGCACTGGAAAGAATAAAGAGAAGAACTGGGAATAATAAAGAGGAGCACTGGGAACAATAAAGAGCAGCACTGGGAATAATAAACAGGAGCACTGGGAACAATAAACAGGAGCACTGGGAATAATGAGCAGAAGCACTGGGAATAATAAAGATGAGCACTGGGAATAATAAACAGCGGTACTGGGAATAATGAGCAGGAGCACTGGGAATGCTGAACAGGAGAACTAGGAATAGTGAACAGGAGCACTAGGAATAATAAACAGTGGTGCTAAGAATAATGAGCAGGAGCACTGAGAATAAGGAGCAGGAGCACTGAGAATAAGGAGCAGGAGCACTGGGAATAATGAACAGGAGCACTGGGAATAATGAACAGGAACACTGGGAATAATGAACAGGAGCACTGGCAATAATGAGTAGGAGCACTGGGAATAATGAACAGGAGCACTGGGAATAATAAACAGCGGTACTGCGAATAATGAGCAGGAGCAGTGGGAATAATGAGCAGAAGCACTGGGAATAATAAACAGGAGCACTGGGAATAATGAACAGGAGCATCGGGAATAATGAACAGGAGTACTGGGAATAATGAACAGGAGCACTGGAAATAATGAGCAGGAGCACTGGGAATAATGAGGAGGATTACTGGGAATAATGAGCAGGAGCACTGGGAGCGCTGGGAATAATGAGCAGGAGCACCGGGAATGGTGAGCAGGAGCATTGGGAATTATGAACAGGAGCACTGGGAATAAGGAGCAGGAGAACTGGGAATAATAAACAGTGGTGCAGGGAATAATGAGCAGGAGCACTGGGAATGATGAGCAGGAGCACTGGGAATAATGAGCAGGAGAACTGGGAACACTGGGGATAATGAGCAGGAGCACTGGGAATGATAAACAGCAGTGCTGGGGATAATTAGCAGGAGCACTGGGGATAATGAGCAGGGGCACTAGAAATAATGAGCAGGAATACTGGGAATAAAAAGCAGGAGCACTGGGAATAACAGGCAGGAGCACTGGGAACAACGAACAGAAGCACCGGGAAAACTGAGAATAATGAGCAGGAGCACTGGGAATAATAAACAGGAGCACTGGGAATAATGAGCAGGAGCACTGGGAATAATGAGCAGGAGCACTGGGAATAATGAGCAGGAGCACTGGGAATAATAAACAGAAGCACTGGAAATAATGAGCAGGAGCACTGGAAATAATGTGCAGAAGCACTGGGAATAATAAAGAGGAGCACTGGGAACAATAAACAGCGGTACTGGGAATAATGAGCACTGGGAATAATGTGCAGGAGCACCGGGAATAATGAGCAGGATCACTGGGAATAATGCACAGGAGAACTAGGAATAGTGCTGCTGCATAAATAGGGACCCCCTCTCGAGAGTTTACTTTAAGGCCAGGGAGAAGAGGGGAAAGCCACCAACATACACTAAGAAAGCTCCCTCAAGGCCTATATTTCTATTATCCTAAAGACTATATCACATCTGGGCTCAATAATCAGTTGAATCACATCAATGACATTTGACCATTATAATTTGATTCTCATTTTCTTTATTATTTCATTTCTTTATATATTTTATATACTTTCATTTCTCTTTTTCATTTTTAAAACTTTTTTGAAGATATATACATGACAATAAAAAACAAATCTTGTTATCACATCAATACATCAGATACAAAGAAACATATATAAAATGTAACTTAACAAAGAAACCCCTGGACACAACATATCAATACATCAATTTAAAAAAAACCTCATTCAAACACATTCAAACTCACACAACCTACATACAAACTGTATCCGAACAAAGGGAGACTATAGATAACAAAAAACCTCCACGACCAGATTGAAACAATATGTTCAAAAAGGATCTGAACATAGGGAAAGTGAACAGGAGCACTGGGAATAATAAACAGTGGTGCTAAGAACAATGAGTTAGAGCACTGGGAATAATGAGCAGGGGCACTGGGAATAAGGAGCAGGAGCACTGGGAATAATGTGCAGGAGCACTGGGAATAATGAGCAGGAGCACTGGGAATAATGAAAAGGAACACAGGGAATAATGAACAGGAGCACAGGCAATAATGAGCAGGAGCAATGGGAATAATGAACAGGAGCACTGGGAATGATAAACAGCAGTACTGCGAATAATGAGCAGGAGCAATGGGAATAATAAACAGCGGTACTGCGAATAATGAGCAGGAGCAATGGGAATAATGAGCAGAAGCACTGAGAATAATAAACAGGAGCACTGGGAATAATGAACAGGAGCACCGGAAATAATGAACAGGAGTACTGGGAATAATGAACAGGAGCACTGGAAATAATGAGCAGGAGCACTGGGAGCACTGGGAATAATGAGGAGGAGCACTGGGAATGGTGGGCAGGAGCACTGGGAATTATGAACAGCAGCACTCGGAATAAGGAGCAGGAGAACTGGGAATAATAAACAGTAGTGCAGGGAATAATGAGCAGGAGCACTGGGAATGATGAGCAGGAGAACTGGGAACACTGGGAACACTGGGGATAATGAGCAGGAGCACTGGGAATGATAAACAGCAGTGCTGGGGATAAAGAGCAGGAGCACTGGGGATAATGAGCAGGGGCACTAGGAATAATGAGCAGGAATACTGGGAATAAAAAGCAGGACCACTGGGAATGATCAGCAGGAGCACTGGGAATAATGTGCAGGAGCACTGGGAATAATGGGCAGGAGCACTGGGAACAATGAACAGAAGCACTGGGAAAACTGGGAATAATGAGCAGGAGCACTGGGAATAATAAACATGAGCACTGAGAATAATGAGCAGGAACACTGGAAATAATGAACAGGAGCACTGGAAATAATGAACAGGAGCACTGGAAATATTGTGCAGAAGCACTGGGAATAATAAAGAGGTGGACTGGGAATAATAAACAGCGGTACTGGGAATAATGAGCAGGAGCACTGGGAATAATGAACAAGAGAACTAGGAATACTGAACAGGAGCACTGGGAATAATAAACAGTGGTGCTAAGAACAATGAGTAAGAGCACTGGGAATAATGAGCAGGGGCAATGGGAATAAGGAGCAGGAGCACTGGGAATAATGTGCAGGAGCACTGGGAATAATGAGCAGGAGCACTGGGAATAATGAACAGGAACACTGGGAATAATGAACCGGAGCACTGGCAATGATGAGCGGGAGCACTGGGAATAATGAACAGGTGCACTGGGAGTAATAAACAGCGGTACTGCGAATAATGAGCAGGAGCAATGGGAATAATGAGCAGAAGCACTGAGAATAATAAACAGGAGCACCGGGAATAATGAACAGGAGTACTGGGAATAATGAACAGGAGCACTGGAAATAATGAGCAGGAGCACTGGGAATAATGAGCAGGAGCACCGGGAATGGTGAGCAGGAGCACTGGGAATTATGAACAGGAGCACTGAGAATAAGGAGCAGGAGAACTGGGAATAATAAACAGTGGTGCAGGGAATAATGAGCAGGAGCACTGGGAATGATGAGCAGGAGCACTGGGAATAATGATCAGGAGAACTGGGAACACTGGGGATAATGAGCAGGAGCACTGGGAATGATAAACAGCAGTGCTGGGGATAATGAGCAGGAGCACTGGGGATAATGAGCAGGGGCACTAGGAATAATGAGCAGGAATACTGGGAATAAAAAACAGGAGCACTGGGAATGATCAGCAGGAGCACTAGGAATAATGAGCAGGAGCACTGGGAATAATGGGCAGGAGCACTGGGAACAATGAACAGAAGCACCGGGAACACTGGGAATAATGAGCAGGAGCAATGAGAATAATAAACAGGAGCACTGGGAATAATGAGCAGGAGCACTGGAAATAATGAACAGGAGCACTGGGAATAATGAACAGGAGCACCAGAAATAATGTGCAGGAGCACTGGGAATAATGAGCAGGAGCACTGGAAATAATGCGCAGGAGCACTGGGAATAATGTGCAGGAGCACTGGGAATAATGAGCAGGAGCACTGGAAATAATGCGCAGGAGCACTGGGAATAATGTGCAGGAGCACTGGGAATAATGGGCAGGAGCACTGGGAATAATGTGCAGGAGCACTGGGAATAATGAGCAGGAGCACTGGAAATAATGCGCAGGAGCAATGGACATAATGAACAGGAGAACTGGGAGCACTGGGAATAATAAGCAGGAGCACCTGGAATAATGACCTGAGCACTGGGAATAATGAGCAGGAGCACTGGACATAATGAACAGGAGCACTGGGAATAATAAGCAGGAGCACTGGAAATAATGTGCAGGAGCCCTGGTAATAATGTGTAGGAGCACTGGGAATAATGAGCAGGAGCACTGGGAATAATGAACAGGAGCACTGAACATAATGAACAGGAGCACTGGGAATAATGAACAGGAGCACTGGGAATAATTAGCAGGAGCACCTGGAATGATGAGTAGGAGCACTGGGAATAATGTGCAGGTGCACTGGGAATAATGAGTAGGAGCACTGGCAATAATGTGCAGGAACACTGGGAATAATGAACAGGAGCACTGGGGACACTGGGAATAATGAGCAGGAGCACTAGGAATAATAAACAGGAGCACTGGGAATAATAAACAGAAGCACTGGGAATAATAAACAGGAGCACTGGGAATAATAAGCAGAAGCACTGGGAATAATAAAGAGGAGTACTGGGAATAATAAACAGCGGTACTGGGAATAATGAGCACTGGGAATAATGTGCAGGAGCACTGGGAATAATGAGCAGGAGCACTGGGAATAATGAACAGGAGAACTAGGAATAGTGAACAGGAGCACTGTGAATAATAAAAGGTGGCGCTAAAAACAATGAGGAAGAGCACTGGAAATAATGAGCAGGAGCACTGGGAATAAGGAGCAGGAGCACTGGGAATAATGTGCAGCAGCATTGGGAATAATGAGCAGGACCACTGGGAATAATGAACAGGAACACTGGGAAAAATGAACAGGAGCACTGGCAATAATGAGCCCCGGCACTGGGAATAATGAACAGGAGCACTGGGAATAATAAACTGCGGTACTGCGAATAATGAGCAGGAGCACTGGGAATAATGAGCAGAAGCACTGGGAAAAATAAACAGGAGCACTGGGAATAATGAAATGGGGCACTGGGAATAATGAACAGGAGCACTGGAAATAATGAGCAGGAGCATTGGGAGCACTGGGAATAATGAGCAGGAGCACCGGGAATGGTGAGAAGGAACACTTGGAATTATGAACAGGAGCACTGGGAATAAGGAACAGGAGAACTGGGAATAATAAACAGTGGTGGAGGGAATAATGAGCAGGAGCACTGGGAATGATGAGCAGGAGCACTGGGAATAATGAACAGGAGAACTAGGAACACTGGGAACACTGGGAATAATGAGCAGGAGCACTGGGAATGATAAACAGCAGTGCTCGGGATAATGAGCAGGAACACTGGGGATATTGAGCGGGGGCACTAGGAATAATGAGCAGGAAGACTGGGAATAAAAAGCAGGAGCACTGGGAATGATCAGCAGGAGCACTGGGAATAATGAGCAGGAGCACGGGGAACACTGGGAATAATGAGCAGGAGCACTGGAAATAATGAGCAGGAGCACTGGAAAAATGAACAGAGGCACAGGGAACACTGGGAATAATGAGCAGGAGCACTGGGAATAATAAACACGATCACTGGGAATAATGAGCAGGAGCACTGGAAATAATGAACAGGAGCACTTGGAATAATGAGCAGGAGCACTGGAAATAATGTGCAGAAGCACTGGGAATAATAAAGAGGAGCACTGGGACTAATAAACAGGGGTACTGGGAATAATGAGCAGGAGCACTGGGAATAATGAACAGGAGAACTCGGAATAGTGAACAGGAGCACTGGGAATAATAAACAGTGGTGCTAAGAATAATGAGTAAGAGCACTGTGAATAATGAGCTGGGGCACTGGGAATAAGGAGCAGGAGCATTGGGAATAATGTGCGGGAGCACGGGGAATAATGAGCAGGAGCACTGGGAATAATGAACAGGAACACTGGGTATAATGAACAGGAGCACTGGCAATAATGAGCAGGAGCACTGGGAATAATGAACAGGAGCACTGGGAATAATGAACAGGAACACTGGGTATAATGAACAGGAGCACTGGCAATAATGAACTGGAGCACTGGCAATAATGAGCAGGAACAATGGGAATAATGAGCAGAAGCACTGGGAATAATAAACAGGACCATTGGGAATAATGAACAGGAGCACCGGGAATAATGAACAGGAGTACTGGGAATAATGAACAGGAGCACTGGAAATAATGAGCAGGAGCACTGGGAGCGCTGGGAATAATGAGCAGGAGCACCGGGAATGGTGAGCAGGAGCATTGGGAATTATGAACAGGAGCACTGGGAATAAGGAGCAGCAGAACTGGGAATAATAAACAGTGGTGCAGGGAATAATGAGCAGGCGCACTGGGAATGATGATCAGGAGCACTGGGAATAATGAGCAGGAGAACTGGGAACACTGGGGATAATGAGCAGGAGCACTGGGAATGATAAACAGCAGTGCTGGGGATAATGAGCAGGAGCACTGGGGATAATGAGCAGGGGCACTAGGAATAATGAGCAGGAATACTGGGAATAATGTGCAGGTGCACTGCGAATAATGAGCACGAGTGCTGACCTCAGTCAACGGGTGATGGGCCCGACTCATGAGGCAGGACACACCCTAGATGGAATCTTTTCAAACCATTTACAACTCCATTTTACAGGTGTGCTGCCCCTTACCTGGACTGACCACTCTGCTGTGCAATTTGAGTTGGCTTGTTCAGTGCATTGTCAGAATAGGGAGGGGCCGAAGAGTCAAATTAAAAGCAGGGCTTGGAATAAAATTGAGGGCCCTGCGTTAACTAATGCTCTTTTAGTAAGTGTGGGCCAGTTTCCTCCAGGATTAGAGGAGGCCACCACACACTACACCAATTGGATCGAAACAGCGTGTAACGATCTCGCCCCGGAAAAAGTGCGGGTCCCTAGAAGATCCCAACCTACGGCCCCCTGGTATACGGAGGATCTAAGGGAACAGAAACTTATCTGTAAATCTCTTGAACGGATTTGGAGGAGAGATTATGAGGAAGCTGCTAAAAAAAGTTATAAACAAAGTCTTGCAATTTATAAGCAAATGATATGTAATGCAAAAAAGGATTTCTTCTCAAACCGCATCAGTCTTGCAGGAATTCGGCCAAGGAACTTTTTAATATAGTGTCCAGCTTGGCATCCCTCGTCCCAAAAAGATTGAATCAACACAGGAACTATGTGAGGATATTGCCTTGTTTTTCAAAAAAAGGTTGATATTATTTTTCGGCTTTCCAACACCCAAGTGTTTTGGGGATGGGGGCTTATTGGGAGGAAAGTACCAACACTTCTACCCCACTTGTTGTCTTTGATAAATTTGAGCCACTTTCTTCTGTGGAAACAGAGAAGCTCTTGGTGACAGCAATGATCCCTGCCCGGTATCGGTAATCAAACGGGCTTCGGGACCGGTTGCCCGTTCACTTAGCTCCCTATTCTACTCAATGTTTGAAGTAGGGGAATTCCCTAAACGGTGGAAGATCGCCTCAATACTTCCTCTATTAAAAAGCCTAACTTGGATCCTAAAGATCCTAATAATTTCCGCCCAATATCTCGCCTTCCGTTGCCAGCTAAATTGGTTGAAAAAGCTATGAATGGACAACTCACTGCTTTTATGCAAGACAAAAGGCTTAGATCCAACTCAAAATGGATTTCGAGAGGGCCACAGTACAGAGTCCGCTCTTATCAAATCCACCGAAGAGATTAGAGATGTTTTGGATAGGGCAGGTAAGGCCGCTTTGATTATGTTAGATCTATCAGCAGCCTTTGACACGGTCCATCATGATTTATTGATGGACCGGCTGTCAACATGCGGGGTCCAGGGCAAGGCCTGGAAGTTGATAAAATCCTTCCTAACGGATAGGTCTCAAATTGTGGCATTGGATGAATTTTGTTCCAGACCCTTCTCCTTGCCCTGTGGAGTGCCACAAGGGTCCTAACTTAGCCCAACACTTTTTAATATTTATGTCTCCTCTTTGGCATCTCTAATTGGCTCCTATGGTCTTAACCTTACCTCCTACGCAGACGATACACAAATTGTGGTTGCTCTGCATCCTGGCCAGAGAGCGAGAATAGAAAGTCGGTTTCATGACTGTATGGAGGCGGTAGGGAGGTGGATGGCGCAAAATTGTTTAAAAATTAACTCAAGTAAGACAAAGGTCATTTTATTTGGAAATGACCCTAACTTCTGGGCCCCAAGTTGGTGGCCAGACACTCTGGGCACTCTCCCCACACCTACCAGGAAGGTAAAGAATCTGGGAGTGATTGTTGATGATAAGCTCAATTTTAGTGATCAGATAAATGCTGTAGCTTCAATTACCTTTTACACTCTCAGAATGATTAAAAAAATCCTACACTTCTTGCCGGCAGACAGTAGGTGGACAGTTGTCACGGCACTCATCATGTCTAGGTTAGATTACTGTAATGGTCTCTACCTAAACATACAAGAACGATCTATGAATAAGTTGCAACTGCTGCAAATTGCAGCCGCTAGATTGCTTACTAACACTCCCAAATTTATGCCTATTGCTAATGAAATAAAAAAACTCCACTGGCTGCCGGTGAGGAAAAGGGTGCGCTTTAAGGCCCTGTGTACAGTGTACAAGGCTTTGCAGGGCACTGGCCCAGAATATCTTAAGCAGCGACTGCAATGGTACCAACCCATAAGAACACTACGCTCCTCCGGGGCAAAGTTGGTATCAGTACCAGCCATAAAAAAAGCTTCATGGGGTGGAAGAAGCTTTATAGCTTGTGCAGCAAGAGCCTGGAATGATCTTCCCTTCTACTTGAGAAACTCCACTGATCTGCTACTTTTTAGGAAGCAACTGAAAACATGGCTTTTTAATCTATAACTTGTGTTTATATCTTAATGCCCAGAGGAAAGCAGTTAGCGCCAGGACACCCTTGGGTAACCGTTTGCGCTTTAGAAATACCAATAACATAACATAACATATCATAACACTGGCAATAATGTGCAGGAACACTGGGAATAATGAACAGGAGCACTGGGGACACTGGGAATAATGAGCAGGAGCACTAGGAATAATAAACAGGAGCACTGGAAAGAATAAAGAGAAGAACTGGGAACAATAAAGAGCAGCACTGGGAATAATAAACAGGAGCACTGGAAAGAATAAAGAGAAGAACTGGGAATAATGAGCAGGATGTAGGACAGTGGAATCTGACTGCATGGTTGCCCCACTTTTTTCCTGGTGTTTTGCTGGTTTTCGACTTAGTTGGACTGGGACCCTGCTATTCAGGGCCCCCGTTTATCTGCTTTCTCTTTAAATTGATTCCCTGTTCCTTAGGTACACCACAGATTGGATTCTGGGGTGCCCTTATAAGTCCCTAGTATATGGTATACTATGTACCCAGGGCATAGGTACCCCAGAGGCCTACCAGGGGCTGAAGCATGTATTGTGCCACCCCTGGGCAGCCTTCCAAAATGACACCACAGGACTGCTACAGCAGCCTGAGTGAGGTGGTGCATGCACCCCTTACTGAGATATAGGTTCACTATATCTCACCCTATCACTGCACATATAAACCTATCAGTCACCCCTATGGCAGGCCTTATCAATCCTGAAGGCAGGGTGCTTGGTTTTATGTGAGAGGGTGCCCCTTCATAAGTAGAGCCCCTCTGCAGCCTTTGGAATCTATTCTCCGGGGTTGTCTGTGATGCAGCCTGACCATATACTCTTAAGTGCATTATAACCAAACGGTAAATGCTAACTTTGGGATGGCTGCACGGAAACATGTCGTGTTTGGTGTCAAACACCTTGGAATCATACCCCCACACCAGTAACTGGTGTGGGAGTATGATCCCACCCTTCTAGAGGGAGAGACATGACAGCACCGGTATACCCGGTACCAACAAACAGAGCCCTGGCATCACAAAATGGATGCTGCAGCCACAGACACGAGTCTGCCCTCCTGCTGCTGGATGAAACTCCGGCAGGGGAGGCCTGGACAATAGGTTTCCTGTCCCAGGGAGGTGTTACCACCTCCCAGACAGGCTTTAGTGTATTGGGGCTGGGTGGGTGCACTCTCAGAGTGCTTTGAAGTCCTGCACTGGGGGCACATTTGGTGTCCCTGTGCATAGACCAGTTCAAACCGGTTGCAGGGGCTACCAGCCCCTGCTCTGGCGCGAAACTGGACAAAGGAGATGGGTGTAGCCACCCCTCTTTCCTGACACTCCCATAGGTGGGTCCCCAGAGTATGTCCAACCCTTTCCTTGGGTATAAGATAGGAACCCCTGGGAACAGGACTTTAGATATCCCTGGACGAAACTCTGAAACTGAATCCTGGACCTTCGATGATCTGTTCAACGCCAGATGACTGAAGAATCTCCCTTGGAGTAAAGGAGTTACTCCCCTGCTTGGCAGGCACCAAAGACGCATCTGACTGGTCTGCATCTCCGAAGCTCCCACCGGACGCTGAAGACTTTGCAACCCAGGAGGTGAGTTTCCAGACTTCCCAGAGGCTGAACCGAGTCCCCAGCAAAGCTGAGACCCGTAGCCCTCGTGGGTACCGTGGAACCGGAACCCCTGGACACCGTGCACATTTGCAAGAGCATATGCTTCTTGTCAATCCTTGAGGTTGTGCTTTGGGTTATTTGTAGCCCTGACCCCGAGCAGAGAATCCACCGAAGATTGCTGGCCTACCCACTTCGAGTGACCCGTGGGCCGCCATTTTGTGATTCCGCTTGAGGTCCCTTTGCGATCCCTTGTCCGTCGACTTGTGGGTCCCTGAGAAGGGTAACTTTACTTTGATTGGGCTTTCCTGGTTTCACCAGACGTGCCCTGACTCTCCATTGCTTGGAGAGTCCCCAGGACCTTGCTGGTCCGCACTGAAGCATCTTTCCTTTTCCTGTGTGGGTTGCTGTTGCCAAGGCTTGTTGTGTCCCATCCGGGCACCGATACCGCAGCACTCGACATCCTTTGTGGGACAACTAGAATCCAGCTCCTGGTTGTCGTCGACACCTCCTGGTCCTCGTGGCTGAAGAGTCAAGCTTCACCTCTTTGCACCTGAAACACCCGACATCGGTGGGCATTCGACTATCGTGCCCCTGGTCACTGGCAAGTGACCCAGACTCTGTCCCCTCTGCTTTCAGGTCCTGCACATTTTGATCCAGGCTTGGATCTCTTCGGACACTTCGCATCTTCCCGGCAGCAGCACTTCTCTGCCAGCTGCCATTGAAAACGACGACGCGACCCAACACCATTTGACACCTATGCACCCGGCTTCCCTGGGTGAGGTAACACGAGTACTCCGGTGCTCCCATGGGTGTTGACCCTAGAACTATCTAAGTCCAAGAGGGTTTGGTCCTAGTCCATTTCTAAGTGTCCTTTAACTCTAAAACTCTAACCGCAACTTTCCCCATAGAAGCTAACGGAGTCCCGCAGCTGTGTTCTCACACAGAACACGTCCTCCGTGGGTCCCCTGTGTCACTACCTTGGGTGGTTCCTTGGGGTCCCAGCGATTCTACAGGCTCTAGGCCTTGTGTCTAGTCAAGTCGTGGTTCTTATACCACTTACTTAGTATATGGTTTGGTCTTCCCCTGGAGCCTATTGTGTATTGTGCTATTTACTGTTGATTAAATGCTTGTAACTTGTGTGCTTTGACCTCTAGCCTCATAAAGAGACCAGTGGGTAGTGTTTAGTAATAAATACATATATTTTATATATATACCTGGTGTGGTTCTCCTTTCATTTGGTCATTCATGAGATTATAGACTGGTAAAACAAACAGCTTTACACTCCTTCAAGACTTAGCCTGAAAGCTGCTCTCCACAGCTACCACTAGGATAGCTTTCAATAAAGGTTGTCTTTAACCTATCACCTCTAAGGGGCTGTTTGGACTGGTGCAAGGTGCCCACTATAACTAGTGGACAGCATATACCAGGCCAACTTCTCACATTGGTGTGCAGCGGTTGGAATCAAGCTTGCCTTTGTTTTACCAGATAATCTCAAGTGAGTGACTAACTGAAAACCACTAAAGGTACCACAGGTACATATAATTCAAGCTTAAAATTACAGTAAGTTCTACTGAACTTAGAGTTGTGTGTCAAGGGCTTAGCAAACCCTTTCTACAACTCAAGGGAGTTTAGTAGGCCACACTAGAGTAGGTAGTGCATACACCACACCTCACTAGTGATGTCTTCAAGGCCAGGAACCAGTGGGTCCCTGCCAGAAGCCAATGGGCTTCTACCATCCAAGTATGACAACCTCCCATTCTTGGAATTGGGAGCATTGTGTAGTACTAGGAAATTGAAGACAGGAAAAAGTGCCAACACCCAACGCCTCATAGAGGTGCTGCTGTTGGATGATCTCAGAAGGCCCACAGGGTCTGAAGGGGTAGGCAGAGAGGGTGGGGCAGCAGATGAGGAAAGGCCAAGGGGTGGAGATACCCATGACCTGACCTCTGAAGCTGACCAGGAAGATGACACTGATCTTAACCTGGGAAATCCAACTCCTCCTGCAGATGAGGAGGATGACCAGAATGGCCACCTCTTTATTCCACCAGGGAGAGTTGAGAGTGTGCCTAGAAGGTCAAGATCTCTTTCTCAGGAGTCTAACCATTCTGACACCTCAAAAGGGACCTCTGTTTCCTCTCATAGGAGGGAATCCTCTCATGAAAGGAAAGAGAGACTGCTCAAGTATGAAGAAGCTCAGCTTAGAATCAGAAGAGAGCAGTTGGCTTTAGATAGGGAGTCCCTAGAGCTTCAGAAAACTAGAAGAAAATTGGGACTAGAGTCCCATGGTGGCAGCAACTTCCCTAGTGTTAGGGAAAGGTCTCATGACCATAGAAACCTAAGCAAGATTGTCCCTCCCTACCAGAGTGGGGATGACATCCACAAATGGATTACTGCACTGGAAAGGGCCTGTAAAGTTCAGAGGGTCCCCCAGGAGCAGTGGGCAGCAATCTTGTGGCTCTCCTTTGCAGACAAAGGTAGAGACAAGCTCCTCACTGTTAGAGAAGAGGATGCTGACAATTACAAAGTCTTGAAGAGTGCTCTGATTGATGGGTTTGGGCTAACCACTGAACAGTACAGGTTGAAGTTCAGAGACACCCAAAAGACTCAGACTCAAGACTGGGTTGACTTTGTAGATTGTGCTACTAAGGCTCTGGAAGGTTGGATAAATGGCAGCAAGGTGCATGACTTTATAGGATTGTACAATTTGATTATGAGGGAGCAGATCCTTAATAATTGTCAAAACCAGCTTTTACACCAGTACCTGGTGGACTCTGATTTGACCTCTCCCCAAGAATTGGGAAAGAAGGCAGACAAATGGGTCAGAACCAGGGTAAGGCCTAAGAATCAGGGTGGTGACCAGAAGAAAGATTCTACCAAGTCCCAAGAGAAAGGTGGGGATAAATCTAAGGATAAGTCCACTACAGGGCCCCAAAAGTCCTCTTCTGGGGGTAGGTCCCAAACTCCTTCCTCTCCTGAAAAGAAACCATATTGCCATGTCTGTAAAAAGCCTGGACACTGGAAAACGGATCCCAGTTGCCCCAGGATGGGCAATAAAGAAAATGTTCCTCCAACTAATACTACCACCCCTCCTGGTACTACTAGTAGTAATCCCCCAGGCGGTAGTGTTGCACCCAAAAAGTTAGGTGCATTCTCATGGGGAACAGAGGTGGGCCCTAGTTTAGACAGGTCCCCCTCTTTAGTCTGTGATGGTGGCATGGGATTTGCCACTTTTACCATGGGTCCCAATGCATTGGGCAGGTACAGACTGGAGCCACTGATTAATGGTCAGAAAGCTGTGGCATTCAGGGACACAGGGGCTAGTGTCACCATGGTGGCAGGGAAACTGGTCCCCCCTCACCAGCTTTTGCCTGAGTTTAAATACCAGGTGACCAACATTGATGGTGTCAGAACAGATCACCCCATGGGCATAGTCAATCTCAGCTGGGAAGGGGTCACAGGCCCAAAAAGAGTGGCAGTGTCCCCCAACTTGCCTGTAGATTGCCTGATGGGCAATGATCTGGAAATTTCAGCCTGGGCTGAGTTGAACACCAAGCCCATCTGAGAATGCTGGGCGTCCCTGAGAGAGTTAGTGGGGCTGTGAGGGCCACAGCCCAACCCCAGGGAAATTTTGGAGTGATGGAGCCTGAAAGAATGGCCCACTCTCCTCCACAAGAGAGCACAAGGGTTGAAGAAAAGTCTTCTTCCCCCAGACTATAGGTAAGGGTCAGCTTCCTCAGGGAACTGATCCTACCCCTAGTGAAGGAACTGCCCCAGAGGTGGTCAGGCCTGTCCTGGCAACACCCCTGATGGCAGGGGACCCTTCCAAGGTGGTACCCAGTCTGGAGCAGGTAACCTGCCCCTCTCTACCCTGCCTCAGTCAGCCCAGGGCTGCAGAGGTCAGGAGGTCAGTGGACCCCACAGGGCCCCCTGTCCAGAGGAACCCCCATCAGCAGATTAGGGGCACCCAGTCTAGTAGCCCTAGCCAGGTGAAAATTCCTAAACCCACTGAGGGATCCCCCTTACCATTGTGTAGGGACCTCCCCCAGATGGAATCTGCTGGGCAAAGGCAACCCTGGGACCAAAAGGTTCCAAACCTGCCATGTCCCTCCAGGGTTCCAACCAAAGGGACCCAACCCCCAGCTGTAGGCAGCCAAAGGTTGACCCTTAGATCTAGACCCAACTTAGTCATGGAAAGTAAGGCCTCCATGGTGGCTAGTGATCTGAGGAAGCTGAGTCCAACTTATTAGGGCCTCACTTCTCTACTCAGACACCCCACCAGCCTTTTACTATGCCATAACACACCACAGGTAGTGACTCCAAATGGTGGAGATCATCCCATCCCCTTGGGGTTGGGGATTGCTTTGTGGACCATAAGACAGGGGGTAACCATGCTAGTGCAGGTACTTCCTTATATGGCCACTTAGTAAATAAAGGCTCAACTGGGCAAGGTTAGCCTTATCTCCTTTCATTTGGGGGTGGGGGGGTTATGTAGGAAGGTGGAATCTGACTGCATGGTTGCCCCCACTTTTTTCCTGGTGTTTTGCTGGTTTTCGACTTAGTTGGACTGGGACCCTGCTATTCAGGGCCCCAGTTTATCTGCTTTCTCTTTAAATTGATTCCCTGTACCTTAGGTACACCACAGATTGGATTCTGGGGTGCCCTTATAAGTCCCTAGTATATGGTATACTATGTACCAAGGGCATAGGTACCCCAGAGTCCTACCAGGGGCTGAAGCATGTATTATGCCACCCCTGGGCAGCCTTCCAAAATGACACCACAGGACTGCTACAGCAGCCTGAGTGAGGTGGTGCATGCACCCCTTACTGAGATATAGGTTCACTATATCTCACCCTATCACTGCACATATAAACCTATTAGTCACCCCTATGGCAGGCCTTATCAATCCTGAAGGCAGGGTGCTTGGTTTTATGTGAGAGGGTGCCCCTGCATGAGTAGAGCCCCTCTGCAGCCTTCGGAATCTATTCTCCGGGGTTGTCTGTGATGCAGCCTGACCATATACTCTTAAGTGCATTATAACCAAACGGTAAATGCTAACTTTGGGATGGCTGCACGGAAACATGTCGTGTTTGGTGTCCAACACCTTGGAATCATACCGATCCCACCCTTCTAGAGGGAGAGACATGACAGCACCGGTATACCCGGTACCAACAAACAGAGCCCTGGCATCACAAAATGGATGCTGCAGCCACAGACACGAGTCTGGCCTCCTGCTGCTGACCGAAACTCCGGCAGGGGAGGCCTGGACAATAGGTTTCCTGTCCCAGGGAGGTGTTACCACCTCCCAGACAGGCTTTAGTGTATTGGGGCTGGGTGGGTGCACTCTCAGAGTGCTTTGAAGTCCTGCACTGGGGGCACATTTGGTGTCCCTGTGCATAGCCCAGTTCAAACCGGTTGCAGGGGCTACCAGCCCCTGCTCTGGCGTGAAACTGGACAAAGGAAATGGGTGTAGCCACCCCTCTTTCCTGACCCTCCCATAGGTGGGTCCCCAGAGTATGTCCAACCCCTTCCTTGGGTATAAGATAGGAACCCCTGGCAACAGGACTTTAGATATCCCTGGACGAAACTCTGAAACTGAATCCTGGACCTTCGACAATCTGTTCAACGCCAGATGACTGAAGAATCTCCCTTGGAGAAAAGGAGTTACTCCCCTGCTTGGCAGGCACCAAAGACGCATCTGACCGGTCTGCATCTCCGAAGCTCCCGCCGGACGCCGAAGACTTTGCAACCCAGGAGGTGGGTTTCCAGACTTCCCAGAGGCTGAACCGAGTCCCCAGCAAAGCTGAGACCCGTAGCCCTCGTGGGTACCGTTGAACCGGAACCCCTGGATACTGTGCACATTTGCAAGTGCATATGCTTCTCGTTGATCCTTGATGCTGTGCTTTGGGTTACTTGTAGCCCGGACCCCGAGCAGAGAATCCACTGAAGATTGCCGGCCTACCCACTCCGAGTGACCCGTGGGCTACCATTTTGTGATTCCGCTTGAGGTCCCTTCGCGATCCCTTGTCTGTCGACTTGTGGGTCCCTGAGAAGGGTACCTTTACTTTGATTGGGCTTTCCTAGTTGCACCAGACGTGCCCTGACTCTCCATTGCCTGGGGAGTCACCAGGACCTTGCTGGTCCGCAGCGAAACATCTTTCTTCTTCCTGCATGGGTTGCTGTTGCCAAGGCTTGTTGTGTTCAATCCGGGCACCGACGCCACAGCACTCGACATCCTTTGAGGCACAGCTCGAATCCAGCTCCTGGTCATCGTCGACGCCTCCTGGTCCTCGTGGCTGAAGAGTCAAGCTTCACCTCTTTGCACCTGAAACACCCAACATCGGTGGGCATTCGACTATCGTGCCCCTGGTCACTGGCAAGTGACCCAGACTCTGTCCCCTCTGCTTTCAGGTCCTGCACATCTTCGATCCAGGCTTGGATCTCTTCGGACACTTCGCATCTTCCCGGCAGCAGCACTTCTCTGCCAGCTGCCATTGAAAACGACGACGCGACCCGACACCATTTGACACCTATGCACCCGGCTTCCCTGGGTGAGGTAACACAAGTACTCCGGTGCTCCCGTGGGTGTTGACCCTAGAACTATCTAAGTCCAAGAGGGTTTGGTCCTAGTCCATTTCTAAGTGTCCTTTAACTCTAAAACTCTAACCGCGACTTTCCCCATAGAAGCTAACAGAGTCCCGCAGCTGTGTTCTCACACTGCACACGTCCTCCGTGGGTCCCCTGTGTCACTACCTTGGGTGGTTCCTTGGGGTCCCAGCGATTCTACAGGCTCTAGGCCTTGTGTCTAGTCAAGTCGTGGTTCTTATACCACTTACTTAGAATATGGTTTGGTCTCCCCCTGGAGCCTATCTTGTATTGTGCTATTTACTGTTGATTAAAAGCTTGTAACTTGTGTGCTTTGACCTCTAGCCTCATAAAGAGACTAGTGGGTAGTAGTAATAAATACATATATTTTATATATATACCTGGTGTGGTTCTCCTTTCATTTGGTTATTCATGAGATTATAGACTGGTAAAACAAACAGCTTTACACGCCTTCAAGACTTAGCCTGAAGGCTGCTCTCCATAGCTACCACTAGGATAGCTTTCAATAAAGGTTGTCTTTAACCTATCACCTCTAAGGGGCTGTTTGGACTGGTGCAAGGTGCCCACTATTACTAGTGGACAGCATACACCAGGCCAACTTCTCACACAGGAGCACTGGGAACAATAAACAGGAGCACTGGGAATAATGAGCAGAAGCACTGGGAATAATAAACAGCGGTACTGGGAATAATGAGCACTGGGAATAATGTGCAGGAGCACTGGGAATAATGAGCAGGAGCACTGGGAATAATGAACAGGAGAACTAGGAATAGTGAACAGGAGCACTGGGAATAATAAACAGTGGTGCTAAGAACAATGAGGAAGAGCACTGGGAATAATGAGCAGGAGCACTGGGAATAAGGAGCAGGAGCACTGGGAATAATGTGCAGGAGCACTGGGAATAATGAGCAGGACCACTGGGAATAATGAACAGGAAAACTGGGAATAATGAACAGGAGCACTGACAATAATGAGCAGGAGCACTGGGAATAATGAACAGGAGCACTGGGAATAATAAAGAGCGGTACTGCAAATAATGAGCAGGAGCACTGGGAATAATGAGCAGAAGCACTGGGAATAATAAACAAGAGCACTGGGAATAATGAACAGGAGCACCGGGAATAATGAACAGGAGTACTGGGAATAATGAACAGGAGCACTGGAAATAATGAGCAGGAGCATTGGGAGCACTGGGAATAATTAGCAGGAGCACTGGGAATAAGGAGCAGGAGAACTGGGAATAATAAACAGTGGTGCAGGGAATGATGAGCAGGAGCACTGGGAATGATGAGCAGGAGCACTGGGAATAATGAGCAGGAGAACTGGGAACACTGGGAATAATGAGCAGGACACTGGGAATGATAAACAGCAGTGCTGGGGATAATGAGCAGGAGCACTGGGGATATTGAGCAGGGGCACTAGGAATAATGAGCAGGAATACTGGGAATAAAAAGCAGGAGCACTGGGAATGATCAGCAGGAGCATTGGGAATAATGAGCAGGAGCACTGGAAATAATGAGCAGGAGCACTGGGAATACTGAGCAGGAGTACTGGGAATAATGAACAGGTGCACTGGGAATAATGAGCAGGAGCCCTGGGAAGAATGAACAGGAGCACTGGGAATAATAAATAGTGGTCCTAGGAGTAATGAGCAGGAGCACTGGGAATAATGAGCAGGAGCACTGGGAAGACTGGGAATAATGAGCAGGAGCACTTGGAATAATAAGCAGGAGCACTGGGGATAATAAGTAGGAGCACTGGGAGCAATAAACAGGAGCACTGGGAATACTGAACAGGAGCACTATGAATAATAAACAGCGGTGCTGGGAATAATGAGCAAGAGCACTCAGAATGATGATCAGGAGCACTGGCAATAATGAGCAGGAGCACTGGGAATAATTAGGAGGAGCACTGGGAATAATTAGCAGGAACACTGGGAATGATGAGCAGGAGCACTGAGAATATTGAACAGGAGCTTTATGAGCACCCGAGAATAATGAGCATGAGCACTGTGAATAATGGGCAGGAGCACTGGGAACAATGAACAGAAGCACCGGGAACACTGGGAATAATGAGCAGGAGCACTGGGAATAATACACAGGAGCACTAAGAATAATGAGCAGGAGCACTGGACATAATGCACAGGAGCACTGGGAATAATAAGCAGGAGCACTGGAAATAATGTGCAGGAGCACTGGGAATAATGAGCAGGAGCACTGGGAATAATGAACAGGAGCACTGAACATAATGAACAGTAGCACTGGGAATAATGAACAGGAGCCATGGGGATAATAAGCAGGAGCACCTGGAATGATGAGAAGGAGCACTGGGAATAATGTGCAGATGCACTGGGAATAATGAGCAGGAGCACTGGAAATAATGTGCAGGAGCACTAGGAATAATGAACAGGAGCACTGGGAATAATGAGCAGGAGCACTGGGAATAATAAACAGGAGCACTGGGAACAATAAAGAGCAGCACTGGGAATAATAAACAGGAGCACTGGGAATAATGAGCAGAAGCACTGGGAATAATAAAGAGGAGCACTGGGAATAATAAACAGCGGTACTGGGAATAATGAGCACTGGGAATAATGTGCAGGAGCACTGGGAATAATGAGCAGGAGCACTGGGAATAATGAACAGGAGAACTAGGAATAGTGAACAGGAGCACTGGGAATAATAAACAGTGGTGCTAAGAACAATGAGGAAGAGCACTGGGAATAATGAGCAGGAGCACTGGGAATAAGGAGCAGGAGCACTGGGAATAATGTGCAGGAGCACTGGGAATAATGAGCAGAAGCACTGGGAATAATAAAGAGGAGCACTGGGAATAATAAACAGCGGTACTGGGAATAATGAGCACTGGGAATAATGTGCAGGAGCACTGGGAATAATGAGCAGGAGCACTGGGAATAATGAACAGGAGAACTAGGAATAGTGAACAGGAGCACTGGGAATAATAAACAGTGGTGCTAAGAACAATGAGGAAGAGCACTGGGAATAATGAGTAGGAGCACTGGGAATAAGGAGCAGGAGCACTGGGAATAATGTGCAGGAGCACTGGGAATAATGAGCAGAAGCACTGGGAATAATAAAGAGGAGCACTGGGAATAATAAACAGCGGTACTGGGAATAATGAGCACTGGGAATAATGTGCAGGAGCACTGGGAATAATGAGCAGGAGCACTGGGAATAATGAACAGGAGAACTAGGAATAGTGAACAGGAGCACTGGGAATAATAAACAGTGGTGCTAAGAACAATGAGGAAGAGCACTGGGAATAATGAGCAGGAGCACTGGGAATAAGGAGCAGGAAAACTGGGAATAATGAACAGGAGCACTCACAATAATGAGCAGGAGCACTGGGAATAATGAACAAGAGCACTGGGAATAATAAAGAGCGGTACTGCAAATAATGAGCAGGAGTACTGTGAATAATGAGCAGAAGCACTGGGAATAATAAACAAGAGCACTGGGAATAATGAACAGGAGCACCAGGAATAATGAACAGGAGTACTGGGAATAATGAACAGGAGCACTGGAAATAATGAGCAGGAGCACTGGGAGCACTGGGAATAATTAGCAGGAGCACTGGGAATGGTGAGCAGGAGCACTGGGAATTATGAACAGGAGCACTGGGAATAAGGAGCAGGAGAACTGGGAATAATAAACAGTGGTGCAGGGAATGATGAGTAGGAGCACTGGGAATGATGAGCAGGAGCACTGGGAATAATGAGCAGGAGCACTGGGAAGACTGGGAATAATGAGCAGGAGCACTTGGAATAATAAGCAGGAGCACTGGGAATAATAAGTAGGAGCACTGGGAGCAATAAACAGGAGCACTGGGAATACTGAACAGGAGCACTAGGAATAATAAACAGCGTGCTGGGAATAATGAGCAAGAGCACTCAGAATGATGATCAGGAGCACTGGCAATAATGAGCAGGAGCACTGGGAATAATTAGGAGGAGCACTGGGAATAATTAGCAGGAGCACTGGGAATGATGAGCAGGAGCACTGGGAATATTGAACAGGAGCTCTATGAGCACTGAGAATAATGAGCATGAGCACTGGGAATAAAGAGAAGGAGCACTGGGAATAATAAAGAACAGTGCTGGGAATAGTGAGTAGGAGTGCTGGGGATAATGAGCAGGAGCACTGGGGATAATGAGCAGGGTAGTGGGAATAATGAGCAGGAGCACTGGACATAATGAACAGGAGCACTGGACATAATGAACAGGAGCACTGGGAATAATGAGCAGGAGCACTGCAAATAATGTGCAGGTGCACTGGGAATAATGAGCAGGAGCACTGGAAATAATGTGCAGGAGCCCTGGGAATAATGAGCAGGAGCACTGGAAATAATGTGCATGAGCACTAAGAATAATGAGCAGGAGCACTGGGAATAATGAACAGGAGCACTGGGAATAATGAACAGGAGCACTGGACATAATGAACAGGAGCACTGGGAATAATAAGCAGGAGCACCTGGAATGATGAGCAGGAGCACTGGGAATAATGTGCAGGTGCACTGGGAATAATGAGCAGGAGCACTGGAACTAATGTGCAGGAGCACTGGGAATAGTGAACAGGAGCACTGGGAACACTAGGAATAATGAGCAGGAGCACTGAGAATAATAAACTTGGGCACTGGAAAGAATAAAGAGAAGAACTGGGAAAAATAAAGAGGAGCACTGGGAATAATAAAGAGCAGCACTGAGAATAATAATCAGGAGCACTGGGAATAATAAACAGGAGCACTGGGAATAATGAGCAGGAGCACTGGGAATAATGAACAGGAGCACTAGGAATAGTGAACAGGAGCACTCGGAACAATAAACAGTGGTGCTAAGAATAATGAGTAAGAACACTGGGAATAATGAGCAGGAGCACTAGGAATAAGGAGCAGGAGCACTGGGAATAATGTGCAGGAGCACTGGGAATAATGAACAGGAACACTGGGAATAATGAACAGGAGCACTGGCAATAATGAGCAGGAGCACTGGGAATAATAAAGATGAGAACTGGGAATAATAAACAGCGGTACTGGGAATAATGAGCAGGAGCACTGGGAATAATGAACAGGAGTACTAGGAATAGTGCACAGGAGCACTGGGAATAATAAACAGTGGCGCTAAGAATAATGAGTAAGAGCACTGGGAATAATGAGCAGGAGCACTAGGAATAAGGAGCAGGAGCACTGGGAATAATGTGCAGGAGCACTGGGAATAATGAGCAGGACCACTGGGAATAATGAACAGGAACATTGGGAATAATGAACAAGAGCACTGGCAATAATGAGCAGGAGCACTGGGAATAATGAACAGGAGCACTGGGAATAATAAACAGCGTTACTGAGAATAATGAGCAGGAGCACTGGGAATAATCAGCAGAAGCACTGGAAATAATAAACAGGAGCACTTGGAATAATGAACAGGAACACCGGGAATAATGAACAGGAGTATTGGGAATAATGTACAGGAGCAGTGGAAATAATGAGCAGGAGCACTGGGAACACTGGGAATAATGAACAGGAGCACCGGGAATGGTGAGCAGGAGCACTGGGAATTATGAACAGGAGCACTGGGAATTAGGAGCACGAGAACTGGGAATAATACACAGTGGTGCAGGGAATAATGAGCAGGAGCACTGGGAATGATGAGCAGGAGCACTGGGAATAATGAGCAGGAGAACTGGGAACACTGGGAACACTGGGAATAATGTGCAGGAGCACTGGGAATAATGAGCAGGACCACTGGGAATAATGAACAGGAATACTGGGAATAATGAACAGGAGCACTGGCAATAATGAGCAGGAGCACTGGGAATAATGAACAGGAGCACTGGGAATAATAAATAGCGGTACTGCGAATAATGAGCAGGAGCACTGGGAATAATGAGCAGGAGCACTGGAAATAATGTGCAGGTGCACTGGGAATAATGAGCAGGAGCACTGGAAATAATGTGAAGGAGTACTGGGAATAATAAACAGGAGCACTGGAAAGAATAAAGAGAAGAACTGGGAATAATGAACAGGAGCACTGGGAATAATAAACAGCGGTACTGCGAATAATTAGCAGGAGCACTGGGAATAATGAGCAGAAGTACTGGGAATAATAAATCAATCAATGAATCAGGGGATTGTAAGTGCGCTACTCACCCGTGAGGGTCTCAAGGCGTTGAGGGGGGGGGGGTCCGCAGATCTGTTTAGCCGAAGAGCCAGGTCTTGAGGGTCTTCCTGAAGGTGTTCATGGAGGGGGCGCGTCTGATGTCTGCCGGTAGCTCGTTGCAGGTCTTAGCTGCGATGTGAGAGAAGGATGTTCCGCCTGCTCTGGCTCTGTGGATGCGCGGGGTTTCGGCCAGTGCGAGGTTGGAAGATCGGAGGTTTCTTTTGGGTACGTGGAAATTGATTCTGTCGTTGAGGTATTTGGTTCCGTTGTTGCGTAGGCATTTGTAGGCGTGAGTGAGGATTTTGAAAGTGACTCTTTTCTCCACGGGGAGCCTGTGGAGACTTCGTAGGTGTTGGCTGATGTGCTTGTGTCGGGGGATGCTGAGGACGAGTCTGGCGGCAGTGTTCTGTATTGTCTGGAGTTTACAGAGTAGGGACTTGTCGATGCCGGCGTAGAGTGAATTTCCATAGTCCAGTCTGCTGGTGATGAGTGCATGGGTGACTGTCTTCCTTGACTCAGGGGGGATCCACTTGAAGGTCTTGCGGAGGATGAGGAGGGTGTTGAAGAAGCTGGAGGTGACGGCGTTGACCTGTCGGTTCATGGTGAGTGATGAGTCGAGTACGATGCTGAGGTTCTTGGTGTGGTCTGAGGGGGTAGGTGCGCTTCCGAGGGCGGTCGGCCACCAGGTGCTGTCCCATGCAGAAGGGGTGGTACCGAGGACTTCTGTCTTCTCGGCGTTGAGCTTCAATCTCGGCGTTGAGCACCGGGAATAATGAACAGGAGTACTAGGAATAATGAACAGGAGCACTGGAAATAATGAGCAGGAGCACTGGGAGCACTGGGAATAATGAGCAGGGGCACCGGGAATGGTGAGCAGGAGCACTGGGAAATGTGAACAGGAGCACTGGGAATATGGAGCAGGAGAACTGGGAATAATAAACAGTGGTGCAGAGAATAATGAGCAGGAGCACTGGGAATGATGAGCAGGAGCACTGGGAATAATGAGCAGGAGAACTGGGAACACTGGGAATAATGAGCAGGAGCACTGGGAATGATAAACAGCAGTGCTGGGGATAATGAGCAGGAGCACTGGGGATATTGAGCAGGGGCACTAGGAATAATGAGCAGGAATACTGGGAATAAAAAGCAGGAGCACTGGGAATGATCAGCAGGAGCACTGGGAATAATGAGCAGGAGCATGGGGAACACTGGCAATAATGAGCAGGAGCACTGGAAATAATGAGCAGGAGCACTGAGAATACTGACCAGGAGTACTGGAAATAATGAACAGGAGTACTGGGAATAATGAGCAGGAGCACTGGGAAACATGAACAGGAGCACTGGGAATAATAAATAGTGGTGCTGGGAGTAATGAGCAGGAGCACTGGGAATAATGAGCAGGAGCACTAGGAAGACTGGGAATAATGAGCAGGAGCCCTTGGAATAATAAGCAGGAGCACTGGGAATAATAAGTAGGAGCACTGGGAGCAATAAACAAGAGCACTGGGAATGCTGAACAGGAGCACTAGGAATAATAAACAGCGTGCTGGGAATAATGAGCAACAGCATCAGAATGATGATCAGGAGCACTGGCAATAATGAGCTGGAGCACCGGGAATAATTAGGAGGAGCACTGGGAATAATTAGCAGGAGCACTGGGAATGATGAGCAGGAGCACTGGGAATATTGAACAGGTGCTCTATGAGCACTGAGAATAATGAGCATGGGCACTGGGAATAAAGAGAAGGAGCACTGGGAATAATAAAGAACAGTGCTGGGAATAGTGAGTAGGAGTGCTGGGGATAATGAGCAGGAGCACTGGGGATAATGAGCAGGGTAGTGGGAATAATGAGCAGGAGCACTGGACATAATGAACAGGAGCACTGGGAATAATGAGCAGGAGCACTGGGAATAATGTGCAGGAGCACTGGGAATAATGAGCAGGAGCACTGGAAATAATGTGCAGGAGCCCTGGGAATAATGAGCAGGAGCACTGGAAATAATGTGCAGGAGCACTGGGAATAATGAGCAGGAGCACTGGGAATAATGAACAGGGGCACTGGGAATAATGAAGAGAAGCACTGGGAATAATAAGCAGGGGCACCTGGAATGATGAGCAGGAGCACTGGGAATAATGTGCAGGTGCACTGGGAATAATGAGCAGGAGCACTGGAACTAATGTGCAGGAGCACTGGGAATAATGAACCGGAGCACTGGGAACACTAGGAATAATGAGCAGGAGCACTGAGAATAATAACCTTGGGCACTGGAAAGAATAAAGAGAAGAACTGGGAATAATAAAGAGCAGCACTGGGAATAATAAACAGGAGCACTGGGAATAGTGAACAGGAGCACTGGGAATAATAAACAGTGGTGCTAAGAATAATGAGTAAGAGCACTGGGAATAATGAGCAGGAGCACTAGGAATAAGGAGCAGTAGCACTGTGAATAATGTGCAGGAGCACTGGGAATAATGAGCAGGACCACTGGGAATAATGAACAGAAACACTGGGAATAATGAACAGGAGCACTGGCAATAATGAGCAGGAGCACTGGGAATAATGAACAGGAGCACTGGGAAAAATAAACAGCGGTACTGAGAATAATGAGCAGGAGCACATGGAATAATGAACAGGAGCACCGGGAATAATGAACAGGAGTACTGGGAATAATGAACAGGAGCAGTGGAAATAATGAGCAGAAGCACTGGGAATAATGAGCAGGAGCACCGGGAATGGTGAGCAGGAGCACTGGGAATTATGAACAGGAGCACTGGGAATAAGGAGCACGAGAACTGGGAATAATACACAGTGGTGCAGGGAATAATGAGCAGGAGCAGTGGGAATGATGAGCAGGAGCACTGGGAATAATGAGCAGGAGAACTGGGAACACTGAGAATAATAAGCAGGAGCACTGGGAATAATGAGCAGGACCACTGCGAATAATGAACAGGAGCACTGGCAATAATGAGCAGGAGCACTGGGAATAATGAACAGGAGCACTGGGAATAATAAACAGCGGTACTGCGAATAATGAGCAGGAGCACTGGGAATAAAGAGCAGAAACACTGGAAATAAAAGACAGGAGCACTTGGAATAATGAACAGGAGCACCGGGAATAATGATCAGGAGTACTGGGAATAATGAACAGGAGCAGTGGAAATAATGAGCAGGAGCTCTGGGAGCACTGGGAATAATGAACAGGAGCACCGGGAATGATGAGCAGGAGCTCTGGGAATTATGAACAGGAGCACTGGGAATAAGGAGCACGAGAACTGGGAATAATAAATAGTGGTACAGGGAAGAATAAGCAGGAGCACTGGGAATGATGAGCAGGAGCACTGGGAATAATGAGCAGGAGAACTGGGAATAATGAACAGGAGCACTGGGAATAATGAACAGGAGCACTGGACATAATGAATAGTAGCACTGGGAATAATGAACAGGAGCACTGGGAATAATAAGCAGGAGCACCTGGAATGATGAGCAGGAGCACTGGGAATAATGTGCAGGTGCACTGGGAATAATGAGCAGGAGCACTGGAAATAATGTGCAGGAGCACTGGGAATAATGAGCAGGAGCACTGGAAATAATGTGCAGGAGCCCTGGGAATAATGAGCAGGAGCACTGGAAATAATGTGCAGGAGCACTGGGAATAATGAGCAGGAGCACTAGGAATAATGAACAGGAGCACTGGGAATAATGAACAGGAGCACTGGACATAATGAACAGTAGCACTGGGAATAATGAACAGGAGCACTGGGAATAATAAGCAGGAGCACCTGGAATGATGAGCAGGAGCACTGGGAATAATGTGCAGGTGCACTGGGAATAATGAGCAGGAGCACTGGAACTAATGTGCAGGAGCACTGGGAATAATGAACAGGAGCACTGGAAACACTAGGAATAATGAGCAGGAGCACTGAGAATAATAAACTTGGGCACTGGAAAGAATAAAGAGAAGAACTGGGAAAAATAAAGAGGAGCACTGGGAATTATAAAGAGCAGCACTGGGAATAATAAACAGGAGCACTGGGAATAATAAACAGGAGCACTGGGAATAATGAGCAGGAGCACTGGGAATAATGAACAGGAGTACTAGGAATAGTGAACAGTGGTGCTAAGAATAATGAGCACTGGGAATATTGAGCACTGGGAATAATGAGCAGGAGAACTAGCAATAAGGAGCAGGAGCACTGGGAATAATGTGCAGGAGCACTGGGAATAATGAGCAGGACCACTGGGAATAATGAACAGGAACACTGGGAATAATGAACAGGAGCACTGGCAATAATGAGCAGGAGCACTGGGAATAATAAAGAGGAGAACTGGGAATAATAAACAGCGGTACTGCGACTGATGAGCAGGAGCACTGGGAATAATGAACAGGAGTACTAGGAATAGTGCACAGGAGCACTGGGAATAATAAACAGTGGCGCTAAGAATAATGAGTAAGAGCACTGGGAATAATGAGCAGGAGCACTAGGAATAAGGAGCAGGAGCACTGGGAATAATGTACAGGAGGACTGGGAATAATGAGCAGGACCACTGGGAATAATGAACAGGAACACTGGGAATAATGAACAAGAGCACTGACAATAATGAGCAGGAGCACTGGGAATAATGAACAGGAGCACTGGGAATAATAAACAGCGGTACTGAGAATAATGAGCAGGAGCACTGGGAATAATCAGCAGAAGCACTGGAAATAATAAACAGGAGCACTTGGAATAATGAACAGGAGCACCGGGAATAATGAACAGGAGTACTGGGAATAATGAACAGGAGCAGTGGAAATAATGAGCAGGAGCACTGGGAATGGTGAGCAGGAGCACTGGGAATTATGAACAGGAGCACTGGGAATAAGGAGCACGAGAACTGGGAATAATACACAGTGGTGCAGGGAATAATGAGCAGGAGCACTGGGAATGATAAGCAGGAGCATTGGGAATAATGAGCAGGAGAACTGGGAACACTGGGAATAATGTGCAGGAGCACTGGGAATACTGAGCAGGACAACTGGGAATCATGAACAGGAACACTGGGAATAATGAACAGGAGCACTGGCAATAATGAGCAGGAGCACTGGGAATAATGAGCGGGAGCACTGGAAATAATGTGCAGGTGCACTGGGAATAATGAGCAGGAGTACTGGAAATAATGTGTAGGAGCACTGGGAATAATAAACAGGAGCACTGGAAAGAATAAAGAGAAGAACTGGGAATAATGAACAGGAGCACTGGGAATAATAAACAGCGGTACTGCGAATAATTAGCAGGAGCACTGGGAATAATGAGCAGAAGCACTGGGAATAACAAATCAATCAATCAGGGGATTGTAAGCACGCTACTCACCCGTGAGGGTCTCAAGGCGTTGGGGGGGGTCCGCAGATCTGTTTAGCCGAAAAAGCCAGGTCTTGAGGGTCTTCCTGAAGGTGTTCAGGGAGGGGGCGCGTCTGATGTCTGCCGGTAGCTCGTTCCAGGTCTTGGCTGCAATGTGAGAGAAGGATCTTCCGCCTGCTCTGGCTCTGTGGATGCGCGGGGTTTCGGCCAGTGCGAGGTTGGAAGATCGGAGGTTTCTTTTGGGTACGTGGAAATTGATTCTGTCGTTGAGGTATTTGGGTCCGTTGTTGCGTAGGCATTCATAGGCGTGAGTGAGGATTTTGAAAGTGACTCTTTTCTCCACGGGGTGCCAGTGGAGACTTCGTAGGTGTTGGCTGATGTGTTTGTGTCGGGGGATGCTGAGGACGAGTCTGGCGGCGGTGTTCTGAATTGTCTGGAGTTTGCAGAGTAGGGACTTGTCGATGCCGGCGTAGAGTGCGTTTCCATAGTCCAGTCTGCGGGTGATGAGTGCATGGGTGACTGTCTTCCTTGACTCAGGGGGGATCCACTTGAAGGTCTTGCGGAGGATGAGGAGGGTGTTGAAGAAGCTGGAGGTGACGGCGTTGACCTGTCGGTTCATGGTGAGTGATGAGTCGAGTACGATGCCGAGGTTCTTGGTGTGGTCTGAGGGGGTAGGTGGGCTTCTGAGGGCGGTCGGCCACCAGGTGCTGTCCCATGCAGAAGGGGTGGTAACGAGGACTTCTGTCTTCTCGGCGTTCAGCTTCAGTCTCAGCGTTGAGCACCGGGAATAATGAACAGGAGTACTAGGAATAATGAACAGGAGCACTGGAAATAATGAGTAGGAGCACTGGGAGCACTGGGAATAATGAGCAGGGGCACCGGGAATGGTGAGCAGGAGCACTGGGAAATGTGAACAGGAGCACTGGGAATAAGGAGCAGGAGAACTGGGAATAATAAACAGTGGTGCAGAGAATAATGAGCAGGAGCACTGGGAATGATGAGCAGGAGCACTGGGAATAATGAGCAGGAGAACTGGGAACACTGGGAACACTAAGAATAATGAGCAGGAGCACTGGCAATGATAAACAGCAGTGCTGGGGATAATGAGCAGGAGCACTGGGGATATTGAGCAGGGGCACTAGGACTAATGAGCAGGAATACTGGGAATAAAAAGCAGGAGCACTGGGAATGATCAGCAGGAGCACTGGGAATAAGGAGCAGGAGCATGGGGAACACTGGGAATAATGAGCAGGAGCACTGGAAATAATGAGCAGGAGCACTGGGAATACTGAGCAGGAGTACTGGGAATAATGAACATGAGTACTGGGAATAATGAGCAGGAGCACTGAGAAAAATAAACAGGAGCAGTGGGAATAATAAATAGTGGTGCTGGGAGTAATGAGCAGGAGCACTGGGAATAATGAGCAGGAGCACTAGGAAGACTGGGAATAATGAGCAGGAGCACTTGGAATAATAAGCAGGAGCACTGGAAATAATAAGTAGGAGCACTGGGAGCAATAAACAGGAGCACTGGGAATACTGAACAGGAGCACTAGGAATAATAAACAGCGTGCTGGGAATAATGTGCAAGAGCACTCAGAATGATGATCAGGAGCACTGGCAATAATGAGCAGGAGCACTGGGAATAATTAGGAGGAGCACTGGGAATAATTAGCAGGAGCACTGGGAATGATGAGCAGGAGCACTGGGAATATTGAACAGGTGCTCTATGAGCACTGAGAATAATGTGCAGGAGCACTGGGAATAAAGAGAAGGAGCACTGGGAATAATAAACAACAGTGCTGGGAATAGTGTGTAGGAGTGCTGGGGATAATGAGCAGGAGCACTGGGGATAATGAGCAGGGTAGTGGGAATAATGAGCAGGAGCACTGGACATAATGAAGAGGAGCCCTGGGAATAATGAGCAGGAGCACTGGAAATAATGTGCAGGAGCACTGGGAGTAATGAGCAGGAGCACTGGAAATAATGTGCAGGAGCCCTGGGAATAATGAGCAGGAGCACTGGAAATAATGTGCAGGAGCACTGGGAATAATGAGCAGGAGCACTAGGAATAATGAACAGGAGCACTGGGAATAATGAAGAGAAGCACTGGGAATAATAAGCAGGGGCACCTGGAATGATGAGCAGGAGCACTGGGAATAATGTGCAGGTGCACTGGGAATAATGAGCAGGAGCACTGGAACTAATGTGCAGGAGCACTGGAACTAATGTGCAGGAGCACTGGGAATAATGAACAGGAGCACTAGGAACACTAGGAATAATGAGCAGGAGCACTGAGAATAATAACCTTGGGCACTGGAAAGAATAAAGAGAAGAACTGGGAAAAATAAAGAGGAGCACTGGGAATAATAAAGAGCAGCACTGGGAATAATAAACAGGAGCACTGGGAATAATAAACATGAGCACTGGGAATAATGAGCAGGAGCACTGGGAATAATGAACAGGAGTACTAGGAATAGTGAACAGGAGCACTGGGAATAATAAACAGTGGTGCTAAGAATAATGAGTAAGAGCACTGGGAATAATGAGCAGGAGCACTGGGAATAATGTGCAGGACCACTGGGAATAATGAACAGGAACACTGGGAATAATGAACAGGAGCACTGGCAATAATGAGCAGGAGCACTGGGAATAATAAAGAGGAGAACTGGGAATAATAAACAGCGGTACTGGGAATAATGAGCAGGAGCACTGGGAATAATGAACAGGAGTACTAGGAATAGTGAACAGGAGCACTGGAAATAATAAACAGTGGCGCTAAGAATAATGAGTAAGAGCACTGGGAATAATGAGCAGGAGCACTAGGAATAAGGAGCAGGAGCACTGGGAATAATGTGCAGGAGCACTGGGAATAATGAGCAGGACCACTGGGAATAATGAACAGGAACACTGGGAATAATGAACAGGAGCACTGGCAATAATGAGCAGGAGCACTGGGAATAATGAACAGTAGCACTGGGAATAATAAACAGCGGTACTGAGAATAATGAGTAGGAGCACTGGGAATAATTAGCAGAAGCACTGGAAATAATAAACAGGAGCACTTGGAATAATGAACAGGAGCACCGGGAATAATGAACAGGAGTACTGGGAATAATGAACAGGAGCAGTGGAAATAATGAGCAGAAGCACTGGGAATAATGAGCAGGAGCACCGGGAATGGTGAGCAGGAGCACTGGGAATTATGAACAGGAGCACTGGGAATAAGGAGCACGAGAACTGGGAATAATACACAGTGGTGCAGGGAATAATGAGCAGGAGCAGTGGGAATGATGAGCAGGAGCACTGGGAATAATGAGCAGGAGAACTGGGAACACTGGGAACACTGGGAATAATAAGCAGGAGCACTGGGAATAATGAGCAGGACCACTGGGAATAATGAACAGGAACACTGGGAATAATGAACAGGAGCAGTGGAAATAATGAGCAGGAGCTCTGGGAGCACTGGGAATAATGAGCAGGAGCACCGGGAATGGTGAGCAGGAGCTCTGGGAATTATGAACAGGAGTACTGGGAATAATGAACAGGAGCACTGGGAATAATGAGCAGGAGAACTGGGAACACTGGGAACACTGGGAATAATGAGCAGGAGCACTGGGAATGATAAACAGCGGTACTGCGAATAATGAGCAGGAGCACTGGGAATAAAGAGCAGAAACACTGGAAATAATAGACAGGAGCACTTGGAATAATGAACAGGAGCACCGGGAATAATGAACAGGAGTACTGGGAATAATGAACAGGAGCAGTGGAAATAATGAGCAGGAGCTCTGGGAGCACTGGGAATAATGAGCAGGAGCACCGGGAATGGTGAGCAGGAGCTCTGGGAATTATGAACAGGAGTACTGGGAATAATGAACAGGGGCACTGGGAATAATGAGCAGGAGAACTGGGAACACTGGGAACACTGGGAATAATGAGCAGGAGCACTGGGAATGATAAACAGCAGTGCTGGGGATAATGAGCAGGAGCACTGAGGATAATGAGCAGGGGCACTAGGAATATTGAGCAGGAATACTGGGAATAAAAAGCAGGAGCACTGGGAATGATCAGCAGGAGCACTGGGAATAATGAGCAGGAGTACGGGGAACACTGGGAATAATGAGCAGGAGCACTGAAAATAATGAGCAGGAGCACTGGGAATACTGAGCAGGAGTTTTGGGAATAATGAACAGGAGCACTGGGAATAATGAGCAGGAACACTGGGAAAAATTAACAGGAGCACTGGGAATAATAAATAGTGGTGCTGGGAGTAATGAGCAGGAGCACTGGGAAGACTAGGAATAATGAGCAGGACCACTGGGAATAATAAACAGGAGCACTGGGAAGAATGAGCAAGAGCACTTGGAATAATAAGCAGGAGCGCTGGGAATAATAAGTAGGAGCACTAGGAGCAATAAACAGGAGCACTGGGAATACTGAACAGGAGCACTAGGAATAATAAACAGCGGTGCTGGGAATAATGAGCAAGAGCACTCAGAATGATGATCAGGAGCACTGGCAATAATGAGCAGGAGCACTGGGAATCATTAGCAGGAGCACTGGGAATAATTAGCAGGAACACTGGGAATGATGAGTAGGAGCACTGGGAATATTGAACAGGAGCTCTATGAGCACTGAGAATAATGAGCATGAGCACTGGAAATAAAGAGAAGGAGCACTGGGAATAATAAACAAAAGTGCTGGGAAAAATGAGCAAGAGCACTCGGAATACTGATCAGGAGCAATGGGAATAATGAGCAGGAGCACTGGGAATAATTAGCAGGAGCACTGGGAATGATGAGCAGGAGCACTGGGAATATTGAACTGGAGCTCTATGAGCACTGAGAATAATGAGCATCAGCACTGGGGATAATGAGCAGGAGCACTGGGGATAATGAGCAGGGTAGTGGGAATAATGAGCAGGAGCACTGGACATAATGAACAGGAGCACTGGGAATAATGAGCAGGCGCACTGGAAATAATGTGCAGGAGCACTGGGAATAATGAGCAGGAGCACTGGAAATAATGTGCAGGAGCCCTGGGAATAATGAGCAGGAGCACTGGAAATAATGTGCAGGAGCACTGGGAATAATGAGAAGGAGCACTGGAAATAATGTGCAGGAGCACTGGGAATAATGAACAGGAGCACTGGACATAATGAACAGGGGCACTGGGAATAATGAACAGGAACACTGGGAATAATGAACAGGAGCACTGGGAATAATAAACTGCGGTAGTGCGAATAATGAGCTGGAGCACTGGAAATAATGAGAAGGAGCACTGGGAATACTAAGCAGGAGTACTTGGAATCATGAACTGGAGCACTGGGAATAATGAGCAGGAGCACTGGAAATAATGAACAACAGTGCTGGGAATAGTGAGTAGGAGTGCTGGGGATAATGAGCAGAAGCACTGGGGATAATGAGCAGGAGTACTGGGAATAAAGAGAAGGAGCACTGGGAATAATAAAGAACAGTTCTGGGAATAATGAGCATGAGCACTGGGGATAATGAGCAGGAGTACTGGGAATAAAGAGAAGGAGCACTGGGAATAATAAACAACAGTGCTGGGAATAATGAGTAGGAGAGCTGGGGATAATGGGCAGGAGTACTGGGAATAAAAAGCAGGAGCACTGGGAATGATGAGCAGGAGCACTGGGAATAATGAGGAGGAGCAGAAAGAATAATAAACAGTGGTGCTGGGAATAATGAGCAGGAGCTCTGGGGATAATGAGCAGGGTAGTGGGAATAATGAGGAGCACTGGGAATAATAAACAACAGTACTGGGAATAATGAGCAGGAGCACTGGGGATAATGAGCATGGGCAGCGGGAATAATGAGAAGGAGCACTGGGAATAATAAACAGCAGTGCTGGGAACAATGAGTAGGAGAGCTGGGGATAATGAGCAGGAGCACGGGGGATAATGAGCAGGAGTACTGGGAATAAAAAGCAGGGGCACTGGGAATGATGAGCAGGAGCACTGGGACTAATGAGGAGAAGCAGAAAGAATAATAAATAGTGTTGCTGGGAATAATGAGCAGGACCACTGGGAATAATGAGCAGGAGCACTGTGAATAATGTGCAGGAGCATTAGGAATAATGAGCAGGAGCAGTTGTAATAATGAACAGAAGCACTGGGAATAATGAGCATGAGCACTGGGAACAATGAACGGGAGCACTGGGAATAATGAACAGGAGCACTGGGAATAATGTGCAGGAGCTCTGGGAATAATGAGCAGGGGCACTGGAAATAATGAACAAGAGCACTGGGAATAATGAGCAGGAGCACTGGGAATGATTAGCAGGAGCCCTGGGAATAATGAGCAGGAGCACTGGGAATAATGAGCAGGAGCACTGGGAACAACGAACAGAAGCACCGGGAACACTGGGAATAATGAGCAGGAGCACTGGGAATAATGAGCAGGAGCACTGGGAACAATGAATGGGAGCACTGGGAACAATGAATTCGAGCACTGGGAATGATGAGCAGGTGCCCTGGGAATGATGAGCAGGAGCACTGGGAATAATGAGCAGGAGCACTGGGAATAATGAGCAGGAGCACTGGAAATAATGTGCAGGAGCCCTGGGAATAATAAATAGCGGTGCTGGGAATAATGAGAAAGAGCACTAGGAATAATGAGCATGAACACTGGGGATAATAAGCAGGAGTGCTGTGAATAATAAACAGCAGTGTTGTGAATAATGAGCAGGAGCACTGGGAATAAAGAGAATGAGCACTGGGAATGATGAGAAGGAGTCTAACCACAAAAAGCTGCTCCTAACTGAATTGCCACTACGAGGTTTGGGATGTATTTGTAAGTGAAGGCATCTCACAAAAAGTAACGGACTGGTCTCACACACCACCTGGTGTCATGCTTCATCATTGACCAGTCCTCGCCCTCTAAAACCTTGGTTTGATAGAGGGCGGGCATACACCTGACGACAGGGATGCACTTCTAAACTAAGTGGGGGCCCATAAACAAAAAGTGTGGTTAAAAAAACATTATAGTTATCTTAATCGTGTTTTTAATGTTAAAGGTAACTATATGATATTAAAATCAAGTGACGGTATGTGGGGGAATTAATGTCCCCTATCCGTTATGTGAGAGGTCAACATGTTTCTGCCTTAATGGCCCGCTTGGGTCCAGGGCATTCGTCAGGACCTAAAAAGAACATAGAGGGCTCCGTTCTTACCAGCTAGTGGTAAGAGTAAACCACTGTGTGGGCGTGAGCACTGCCACACTCCACAACTTGATGGCCTCTAATTTCAAGCCCTAGATACCAAAGCTACTTGCCCCATGGGAGGAGGGGAGGGGAAACCCCTGTAGTCAAACCTGCATCAAGGGAAATTTCCCATGTGGATCCTAGGCGACTGCTCCCGGTCCTCCCTGATGAAGAGAAGGAGCACAGGAGCACTGGGAACAATGAGCAGGTGCACTGGGAATAATGAGAAGGAGCAGTAAGAATAATAAACAGCTGCGCTGGGAGTAATGAGTCGCGGACAGGATCCCTGGGAATAAGGTGAAGCATCATTCAAGGCAAGGAGCACAGGAGACTAAATGTAGGAACAGGTGTATTGAAAAGCACTTGTGAAAATGTTCAACAACCAACTTAATGCTCTGACTTTGAAGAAACGACTCCTGTCTGAGATCCAATCCAGATCTAAAGCTGGAGTCAGCACTGAAACCGCATCCCTGAAGATAATGGCGTCTACCACATCTTAGACAAATATGACAATGGTTTCATTGTCTTGCTCGAGCAATTGTCTGCCTTTGACACAATCGACCATCACTGGATGCTTCAAACATTCAAGCACTCGAGCACCAAATGGGATTCAGAGGCATTGCTTGGAGCTTCCTCACCAACAGAAACCAAATAGTGAGGATTTGAGATCACTCCTCAGGCAGAGTGGAGACGGTATGTGGTGTCCCAAGTGCTCAGTTTCAGCTCTCGTATTTAACTTACTAATGGAGATCCTAGGTCTGATTCTCAACAACTCGGGCATTGTCATGCCCCATATGCCCACCGCACTGAGCTGTACCTAAGAACCTCAACCATTGAAGGCATTGCCACTCTGAGAACCTGCCTCCGCAGATTACACACCAGCTTGAAAGAAGCTTTCTTCCCTTAATCCCTCAAACAACTTCTACGAAGACCAAACTTGATACTGCGATCCTGGTCTCCTTAAGTCTGGATGGATTCATCCCCACTCTCTTCCCCTCAGCTGACTTCCTTGTGTTCACCCTTATTCCCAGATTCCAGGGTTGACAAAAGCACCAAAGTTTCCACTCCATACTCCCTGAACAACTCAAAACAGGCATCCTTGTGCGCCTCATCTTACAACGACTTTGGGAATGCCATTCTAGCAGGTCCCCCAAATACCCATCGCCCCACTCAAATCTGTGCTCCACTCTCGCCCCACTCAAATCTGTGCTGCACTCTCGCCCCACTCAAAGCTGTGCTCCACTCTCGCCCCACTCAAAGCTGTGCTCCACTCTCGCCCCACTCAAATCTGTGCTCCACTCTCGCCCCACTCAAATCTGTGCTGCACTCTCGCCCCACTCAAAGCTGTGCTCCACTCTCGCCCCACTCAAAGCTGTGCTCCACTCTCGCCCCACTCAAAGCTGTGCTCCACTCTCACCCCACTCAAAGCTGTGCTCCACTCTCACCCCTCTCAAAGCTGTGCTCCACTCTCGCCCCACTCAAAGCTGTGCTCCACTCTCGCCCCACTCAAAGCTGTGCTCCACTCTCACCCCACTCAAAGCTGTGCTCCACTCTCGCCCCACTCAAATCTGTGCTGCACTCTCGCCCCACTCAAAGCTGTGCTCCACTCTCACCCCACTCAAAGGTGTGCTCCACTCTCGCCCCACTCAAAGCTGTGCTCCACTCTCGCCCCACTCAAAGGTGTGCTCCACTCTCGCCCCACTCAAATCTGTGCTGCACTCTCGCCCCACTCAAAGCTGTGCTCCACTCTCGCCCCACTCAAAGCTGTGCTCCACTCTCGCCCCACTCAAAGCTGTGCTCCACTCTCGCCCCACTCAAAGCTGTGCTCCACTCTCGCCCCACTCAAAGCTGTGCTCCACTCTCACCCCACTCAAAGCTGTGCTCCACTCTCACCCCTCTCAAAGCTGTGCTCCACTCTCGCCCCACTCAAAGCTGTGCTCCACTCTCGCCCCACTCAAAGCTGAGCTCCACTCTCACCACACTCAAAGGTGTGCTCCACTCTCGCCCCACTCAAATCTGTGCTGCACTCTCGCCCCACTCAAAGCTGTGCTCCACTCTCACCCCACTCAAAGGTGTGCTCCACTCACGCCCCACTCAAAGCTGTGCTCCACTCTCGCCCCACTCAAATCTGTGCTGCACTCTCGCCCCACTCAAAGCTGTGCTCCACTCGCCCCACTCAAAGCTGTGCTCCACTCTCGCCCACTCAAATCTGTGCTCCACTCTCGCCCCACTCAAATCTGTGCTGCACTCTCGCCCCACTCAAAGCTGTGCTCCACTCTCGCCCCACTCAAAGCTGTGCTCCACTCTCGCCCCACTCAAAGCTGTGCTCCACTCTCGCCCCACTCAAAGCTGTGCTCCACTCTCACCGCACTCAAAGCTGTGCTCCACTCTCACCCCTCTCAAAGCTGTGCTCCACTCTCGCCCCACTCAAAGCTGTGCTCCACTCTCGCCCCACTCAAAGCTGTGCTCCACTCTCACCCCACTCAAAGGTGTGCTCCACTCTCGCCCCACTCAAATCTGTGCTGCACTCTCGCCCCACTCAAAGCTGTGCTCCACTCTCACCCCACTCAAAGGTGTGGTCCACTCTCGCCCCACTCAAAGCTGTGCTCCACTCTCACCCCACTCAAAGGTGTGCTCCACTCTCGCCCCACTCAAATCTGTCCTGCACTCTCGCCCCACTCAAAGCTGTGCTCCACTCTCGCCCCACTCAAAGCTGTGCTCCACTCTCGCCCCACTCAAAGCTGTGCTCCACTCTCGCCCCACTCAAAGCTGTGCTCCACTCTCGCCCCACTCAAAGCTGTGCTCCACTCTCGCCCCACTCAAAGCTGTGCTCCACTCTCACCCCTCTCAAAGCTGTGCTCCACTCTCGCCCCACTCAAAGCTGTGCTCCACTCTCGCCCCACTCAAAGCTGTGCTCCACTCTCGCCCCACTCAAAGGTGTGCTCCACTCTCGCCCCACTCAAATCTGTGCTGCACTCTCGCCCCACTCAAAGCTGTGCTCCACTCTCGCCCCACTCAAAGGTGTGCTCCACTCTCGCCCCACTCAAAGCTGTGCTCCACTCTCGCCCCACTCAAAGCTGTGCTCCACTCTCGCCCCACTCAAATCTGTGCTCCACTCTCGCCCCACTCAAAGCTGTGCTCCACTCTCGCCCCACTCAAAGCTGTGCTCCACTCTCGCCCCACTCAAAGCTGTGCTCCACTCTCGCCCCACTCAAAGCTGTGCTCCACTCAAAGGCCAGACTTGGCAGGTCCATATTTGGCCATATGGCTCCATACTTAGTGACCCCCACTGACTCCCCATCATGGCTGGTATAAACCTTCAAGCCCATTCATTGAAACAACCCCTTCTGCGTGGACCGACTCTTCATTTATGGTGGCTCTTGAGGTTTCAGAAACCAAGAGACTCTTCTACTCAAAGTGTCGAAGTCCAGAACCTCCACTGTACACAATCAGCACTTTTCTGGAGCTGGAACTTTCTTCCCATAGAATTAAGAAAATTTAAATCACTCACTGCTTTTGGAAAACATCTAAAGACCCATCTCTGTAGGCAAGCTCTGAAACAATCATGGGTCCATTAGGTTCAGGTCTGTGACGGGCTGTTGTTGAGGCTCAAATGTAGATATTAGAGGGTCACGAGACAGGAACGGGGCTGTCTGAGCCTCTCACAGACTTACTCCAAGGCTATAAATAAATCTTGCACCCAACAAGATTCTAAAGTCATCCATCTCATGGGTTTATTAAAAAATAGTGTCAGTACTGAAAGCAAAAAGTAGTTAGTTAAACTAAAGAATTAGACTAATCGTAAGTATCTAAATAGATCTGGAAATAGACTGACTTAGAGTCTGTCTTCAAAGCAACGTCCAAAGATCACTGGCTCTCCTTCAAAATAAAACATCTTTTATAACATTTTAGGGGCAGAAGGCTCGCACATTTTCAAAGCGTGACATTTCGAAGAAGGGTTGGGTTAAAAATGTTTCATTCATGACAACCAATCAATATATCAATTGGTCACACTCCCTAGGAACGCCTACTTCCAAAGGCACCTTATTGGTTAAAGCTGTGTATATGTAAGGAGATTAAATCACACATCATGAAACGCAGGAATAGAATAGCCTGTTCAACAACAGCAGAGCAAAGCTTAGTGACCTTGAAATTGTAACAGAAACATCCTTCCCTCCTGAGAGGAGAACAAATATTATACAGTTGTATTAGGACAGACCATGGCAGAGGTTGTATTTTCTTTTTTTTTTTATAAATCTTTTTATTAAGCAGTTGTTCAGTTCACAGCTATTAAGACCGAATGAAAAGCCAATACAGCAAGCCACTCGCAGGAGGCAAGCAGAGGCTGTATTTTTGTTGATTTTCTGAAATAGAGAACCCTTGTACACCTAAAATAAACATACACTTTTCTGCAGTATTTCATGAATGATTGTCAATGAGGCCTGGTGCGGCCTAGGTAGGCTAACTGAAGCATGCTTAAATTTATCATTATTTTATAGCAAATTAAAACCCGTTTTGACTTTACTCCTGGACTTGCTTCCAATCCTCGTCTCTTCTTCCCCTGGTTTGAACTCCCTCCTCCCCATCTCATGGAACCAATCACTATTTATTTATGCCTGAGCTGCCTTTTCAGTCATGGTGTGCTATATAAATTGCTAAAATAACTATAATGTCCCTGTAACCTTTGGTTTGTTCAGCGAATTGCTATGTTTTTTTAAATTCTATTTCCTAACTTTAATGTCCCTGTAACCTATGTTTTATTCAGTGAATATATATATATATATATATATATATATATATATATATATATATATGTTCAACCAAAACACCCTCATTTTGAAAACGCCTTCCACAGCAGATTGATTAAAATCAGCCAGCTTTTTATTCGTGGATGTTTCATCTGGCCTGACGCGTTTCGGAGCATGGCTCCTTGTTCACAGGCTGCCACGATGTTCGCAGTGTGCTGAAAGGCATATTTCCCTGCATAAAGTTCTCCTTAAGTAAGTTCCAGGTGAGTAAACTTGTGTTGCCTGCTGGGAAAAATAGTGCATTTCAGAAAGTAGTTCTATAGTAGAGTCTGCGCAACATCATGCAATAAGCAATAGTACATTGCCCTTAGTGGGCCTCCAACTAGTAAACAGCAGTAATTACGCTACTCTGCTGTTCCACAATTAAGTTCCGGATTGTCAGGATCTCGTGGCCCCCATTCAGCATCTCAGGGTGGTGCAGTTCTCACGAGGGCGTTTTGGTTGAACACATATATATATATATATATCATAAAGTGCTTCTTCGTACCTGATCCACAGCAGTGAGCCTTACGACAGATTGTGGCAAAAGGAGGCAAAAGCGACACCGCAGGGCATTTCTTACATGTGCTTTTATTTCATTCCATCACAACAGTGCATACAGAGGACAGTCTACGTGTTTCGGCGTTATGCCTTCCACAGGACCATTATATATATATATTACGGAATAGTTATAGTTAGGATTCCCAAAGATAGGAATTCCTCAGATATTTGCCCATTAATAACTTTGCACTCATAGTGAGGAATCCCCACAAAACTGTGCAAACCTATAGCTTTTTCTACATTAGCAGATAACACAAAGTTTTGTTGGAACTACCACCACCCCGCTGCGGCAGCGGTCCCAAGTACTCCGTCAAAGCTGATGGCGTTACATCCACAGTATTTCGATGTTGCGGAAATAGACAGGCGACTGCCACGGCAGCGATCTTCTCTGCTGGCTAACAGTATTCAGTCGCCATCATGCCGGTGGGTTTGCGCCGAGCAGATTTAGATGTTTCCGTTGTGCTGGCGGTGTCCTGGCAGCGGTGTCTTGACGGAGTGAGGCCATGGTGGTATGGAGACAGGTAAGTGCTACTCATCATTATCTTACTACACATATACGTTGTGAATGTGTCATAATGTATATATAGGTATTGTGTTATTCCACTTTTTGGTACATATTGCATGCCACACAACCAACATACACACACTTTGTAATGCACACACACAGGCACCCCAAGCACAACACCCACAAACACCACAACAACAATACTTTTTTAAGTATCAATACAGGTGTGTTCATTTTACCTTGACGAGTAGGAAAATGAACACTACTGCAATACACCTAAGAAAAATGTTGCATGTAAGAGCAATGCAGAAGTACACGAGGCTACAGTAATTGTCAATACACGATACATAGGACAATTGTACAAGTAACTTACCGTAGATCTCGACAACAACAGAGTCGTTTGGCGTCTTGCTGGAGTCGGTACAGCAAAGGAGGGACCTGGACGATGGGGTACAAGATGGAAACGGAAGCAGGAAGCAGGAAAAAATGTAAGTTTTTACCTAATTTCCTTCGATTTCGCCAACTTGAAGCAGGAGGGAATCCCGCCACGGTTGTCATGGCGGAAAGGCACATCGTAATCGGGACGGCGGAAATCAAGCTGAAGTCCCGCCGACAGCCGCTTCTGCCTATACTGTGGAAATGTACCCCCGTGAGGGCACACTGGTGCAGGGTCACCCTCTCGTCCACGGGTCCGAAGACTAACAAAAGAGAGATCGGCACTGGAGTGAAGTAAAACAAACCAAGTTTATTAAAAACTCATGAGCGGGACCGCGTCCGAACAACACCTTAAAGTGTTGTGGGAGGAAGTACATTGAATACAAAAACCATCACCCTTATATACTGTTTGTTGCAGTGTAATCGCATGGGAAGGAAAACTGGAAGAAACAAGTTTAAGCATGGAAATAGCTATAGGCAAACAAGAGCAGATGGTTGACCAGGTGGTCAGGAGATGAGGAGGGGGAGTAAGAAATGTTTATTGCGGCAATAAGCAATCAATTGATAACATCTGAAACCAGGTGCACCGGCAGCTGCAGCCCCCCAGCACGTACATCAGATTGACCATGTCAGAGAGGTCAACTAAAGTTAAGGACACAGGCAGGGTGAAAAGGCGAACAGCAGAGAGCAAAATGAATACGATAGAAACGAAATGGACTCGACAGTCAAAATGGCTGCCGCTTATGCTAACGTAGAATTTACACTTTTCCACAGACGACCTTTTTAGCATAAGCTAAGACAGTTTTGTCTTTTCTAAGGGTCATAGAGTATATCCTCAACATCTATTGCCATTAATCTACATATTTCTTGTTCTACTGCTAAACGAGCATTTACATTTTGGACATTCACTTTAGATGGTATGCAGGCAGTACAGGCAGAAGAACAGAGAGAACAGAGCATTGGTCCGCAATGAATACACAAACAGCAAGAGAAGATAATAGCTATTAATATGAACAGGACTGATAATACTTTCAAACCCCAAACTGAAAGTAAGTCCCAAAACCACCCAGTCCAAGTCCATGTTCCTGGTTCTTGATGTATTTCGGTGGCTATCTTGTGTAGTTTGGAGATGGCTGCAAAGACAGATGGTGAATTGTCCGGTATGAAAACACAGCAGCTGGATCCGATGATACGGCATGCTCCACCTCGGTCAGCTAGAACAACATCTAATACAAGTCTATTCTGCAAAGCGACCATGCGGATTGATGCTTGTTCTTCTGTCAAGTTCCCTAAAGCCGCAGTTGTCTGATTAATCACTGCCTCCATAGTACGGGTGAGGCGACGGACCAGCTTGCTGTTTTGTACTGGGCCAACGAAGAAGAAAAATCCTTTATTAAAGTCTGTATATTGCTCCCATGTTGTCTCTGTCTGACCGACTACAGAAACATCGATGGCACGTTTCCCCCTACTACCAACGTGGTGATTGAACAATTGCAAATCTTGGTGGTATGTTGGGGGAGCTAGAAACACAGGAGGTAGAAGAAAAGCTATGTAACAGGTACCAGACCAGCCTGAAGGTAGGAAGTAGTATGCCTTAGCTCCACAAACAAAATAAGTATGACGTGATGCGAGGAAGCTGCTTTGGCCCCTTGTGGACATTTGCAACACTGTAGTACAGTTACTGTGACCCATTAGCACATTGCCTGTACTCTACACAGAGAGGGCCAGTAGTCAGAACAACAGAGATAACAGGTGGCCCATTGCCTTTAGCCGATCTAGAGTTTGGATACACATATTTTGTTGCTGTATTTCCTCTACTATATTCTTCCATCTTCAAGATGGTCCCCTTTGCTTGTGGGTCCCCATCTTCGTTGGGATAGCATACTTTATTCAGTTTGGCGTTGAGGTCGCCCACATCCCATGTTTCTGAGAGGTTAAATTTGTAGGAAGCATATAGTAGCTCAAACCAAGCTTGGCATGAGCCATTGTGAGAAAATGGCAGTGGTGGCAACGGGATTCCTCTTATGTTCGGATGAGGAGGAATCTTGCCACAAACCCAACAGTTAGTAGCATTGCTTAGCTGGTGTGTCTGATGCAACATTTGAAGAAATGAATTGTTTCTCAGATTTTGCCGATACCCCTGTTCATGTTGCGGCAAATCGAAATGATGGTGTTCCTTTGTAGTAGGCGATGTCAATCAATCAATCACAGAATTTGTAGAGCGCACTACTTACCCGCGAGGGTCTCAAGGCGCTGGGGAGAGGGAAGGGGGGGTGCTGCTACTGGTCGAACAGCCAGGTCTTGAGTAGCCTCCTGAAGGTCAGCAGGTCTTGGGTCTGTCGTAGGCTTAGTGGAAGGGTGTTCCAGGTCTTGGCGGCGAGGTGTGAGAAGGATCTGCCGCCGGTGGTTGTTCTTCGAATGCGAGGGACGGTGGCGAGGGAGAGGTCGGCGGAGCGGAGCTGGCGGTTGGGGACGCTACAGATGTAGCAGTAATGTTGAGCAAGGAAGCCCCAGGCATTACTTCCTCCACTACCCACATTACAGTAGCAATAAGAGCAGCAATCAAAGTCAAACCAAGGATGCAAAGTGTACAGCCATTACACATTGTTGTAGCAATCTTCTTCTTCTTCTGAAGCGGGCTCATTTTGCCAACAAACGACAAGAAGGATAACGCCCTAAGAGTCCTGAGTGGACGTTGGTTTATTCACTGACGTTGAGACGAGTCACCACTAATAGGAGACCCCCCTTTGTAGTCAGACTTAACCACTCAGGACAATGGCTTAACCTATCTTGGTTTGTACTGGAGCGTTTTTCTTCCTGGATCGGAGTAGGTACCTGGATGTACCGGGGATCGTGTGGTCCAAGAAGACTTCCTCAGTTCTTTCAGGTGATGCAGCTCATCCTGTCTCTGTGACCAAGATGTCGCGGTGATCCTTCAGTGCAGTAGGATCCACGAGGGTGTGTGGAACCTTCTTACAGTGGGTGGCATGCGTCCAATTTTTCCTGTTGGTCACTCGGACTGCAGTTCGGGTTGCGAGGAAGTCCTCCTCAGGGCCCCTCCAGCGAGGTTCCAGACAATTCGTTCGCTGAAAGATCTTCACCATCACAAAGTCTCCCGTACGCAGGTCATGTCCGTCTCCTTGCGACCTGTCCGGGAGAGCTTCTCGCATATGCTGTTGAATAGAAAGTAAACTGTCAGTCAACTGAGACAGATAATTGCTCATTAATGTATGAGGCACATCGTGTATAGGGCGAGGCTTAGGAACCCCCCAAATATTCATGGGCCTGCCGAACACAACCTCATATGGGGTAAGCCCAGAGCGTGTATGAGGTATTGACCTGATGGAAAGCAGTGCCAAGGGTAATGCATCAGGCCATTTCAAGGAAGTGGAAGCCTGTATTTTTGCCAATTTCAGTTTCAATGTAGAGTTATAGCGCTCCACCAAGCCTGCTGACTGTGGGTGAAAAGCAGCATGGAACTTCTGCTTGACCCCTAGCCCTTTCATGACATACTCTACAACTTGTCCAATGAAATGAGGCCCATTGTCACTCCATAAAATTCGACAAGCACCAAATCGAGGGAAAAACTCCTTCAGGAGTATTTTCGCAGTCGTGAGGGCTGTATTGTCTTTGGTAGCATATGCCTCCACCCATTTGCTGAAGGCGCAAACTACTACTAAGACGTATTTGAGATTATTGCAGCGCTCAAACTGAATGTAGTCCATTTGAAGGACCTCAAAAGGTGCAGATGGTGTCGCAAACCCTCCTCTTGGAGTCTGCGTTCCCTTTCCAGGATTATACTGGAGGCAGACCAGGCAAGACTGGACTATCTTTTTAGCGGTAACAGCAATATCAGGATGGCATAAGCTGTTTCGCTACTGAAGATGCACCAACATGGGCTGGACCATGTGCCATATGAATCAGAGGGTATAGATATGAAGTGGGCAACTTCCATTTAGTCATTCATATCTTTGTTCCTCCAACAGCCCTCATCATCCAGTGCTCCTTCCTTAGACCATAGGTCTAATTCATCAGAGGAGGCAGATTGTTGCATATCCAACACTTCCTGTCTAGCATCATGCCAACGTTCAGCTTGCGACTTAACCACATACATAGACGTGGTGTTTCGCTGCGTTGCGGTCTCACGAGCTGTGCGATCCACGAAGGCATTACCTGCTCCTATTTTATCTGTCACCTTCTTGTGTGCGCTACACTTGACAATAGCTATTTTCTTAGGATAGGTTAAGGCAGTAAGGAGATTGTGCACTAGTTCTCCATGTACTATCTGTGTTCCATGTGAAGTGAGAAAACCCCGTTCTTTCCCCAGGCGGCCAAAATTATGCGCTATCCCGAACGCATACTGACTATCAGTGTAGACATTGACAATCAGGTCTCTACTAAGCTCACATGCTCTGGTTAGAGCGATCAGTTCAGCTGCTTGAGCTGATTTCTGTGGGATACGAGCTGTCTCAACTATTGTCTGGAGTGTCGTAATAGCATAGGCAGCAGATGTGGTACCATCAGGTAATTTCAAACATGACCCATCAACCCATAACTCCCCATCTGCAATGGAGAAGGGAGTGTCTTGCAGGTCGACGCGACCCTTTGTTTGTTCTTCAGTAAGAAATATACAATTGTAGGAGAGTAGGATCTGCTTCTTATGGTTACCCCCACTTTTTGCTGATGTTTCACTGTTTTTCGACTTTAGTCTGGCTGGGGCCCTGCTATCCAGGACCCCAGCCTAGCTGTTTCCTCTCTAAAATGGATTCCTACTACCTTAGGTACACTTCAGATTGGATTCTGGGGTGCCCTTATAAGTCCCTAGTATATGGTATACTATGTACCCAGGGCATAGGTACCCCAGAGGCCAACCAGGGGCTGCAGCATGTATTATGCCACCCCTGGGAAGCCTTCCAAAATGACACCACAGGACTGCTACTGCAGCCTGAGTAAGGTGGTGCATGCACCCCTTACTGAGATATAGGTTCACTATATCTCACCCTATCACTGCACACATAAACCTATCAGTCACCCCTATGGCAGGCCTTATCAATCCTGAAGGCAGGGTGCTTGGTTTTGTGTGAGAGGGTGCCCATGCATGAGCAGAGCCCCTCTGCAGCCTTCGGAATCTCTCCTCCGGGGTTGTCTGTGATGCAGCCTGACCATATACTCTTAAGTGCATTATAACCAAACGGTAAATGCTAACTTTGGGATGGCTGCACGGAAACATGTCGTGTTTGGTGTCAAACACCTTGGAATCATACCCCCACACCAGTAACTGGTGTGGGAGTATGATCCCACCCTTCTAGAGGGAGAGACATGACAGCACCGGTATACCCGGTACCAGCTAACAGAGCCCTGGCATCACAAAATGGATGCTGCAGCCACAGACACGAGTCTGGCCTCCTGCTGCCGACCGAAACTCCGGCAGGGGAGGCCTGGACAACAGGTTTCCTGTCACAGGGAGGTGTTACCACCTCCCAGACAGGCCTTAGTGTATTGGGGCTGGGTGGGTGCACTCTCAGAGTGCTTTGAAGTCCTGCACTGGGGGCACATTTGGTGTCCCTGTGCATAGCCCAATTCAAACCGGTTGCAGGGGCTACCAGCCCCTGCTCTGGTGCAAAACTGGACAAAGGAAATGGGTGTAGCCACCCCTCTTTCCTGACCCTCCCATAGGTGGGTCCCCAGAGTATGTCCAACCCCTTCCTTGGCAACAGGACTTTAGATATCCCTGGACGAAACTCTGAAACTGAATCCTGGACCTTCGATGATCTGTTAAACGCCAGATGACTGAAGAATCTCTCTTGGAGTAAAGGAGTTACTCCCCTGCTTGGCAGGCACCAAAGACACATCTGTCCGGTCTGCATCTCCGATGCTCCTGCCGGATGCCGATGACTTTGCAACCCAGGAGGTGGGTTTCCAGACTTCTCAGAGGCTGACCCGAGTCCCCAGTAAAGCTGAGACCCGTAGCCCTCGTGGGTACCGTGGAACCGGAACCCCTGGACACCGTGCACATTTGCAAGTGCATAAGCTTCTGGTCGATCCTAGAGGCTGTGCTTTGGGTTACTTGTAGCCCCGACCCCAAGCAGTGAATCCACCAAAGATTGCTGGCCTGGCCACTCCCAGTGACCCGTGGGCTGCCATTTTGTGATTCCGCTTGAGGTCCCTTTGCGATCCCTTGTCCATCAACTTGTAGGTCCCTCAGAAGGACAACTCTACTTTCAATGGGCCTCCCTGGTTGCTCCAGGCCTGCCCTGACTCTCCCTTGCTTGGGGAGTCCCTCGGACCTTGCTGGTCCGCACCGAAGCCTTTGTTCTCTTCCTGCGTGGGTTGCTGTTGCCAAGGCTTGTTGTGTCCAATCCGGACACCGATACCGCAGCGAGCGACATCCTTTGTGGGACAGCTCGAATCCAGCTCCTGGTTGTCATCGACACCTCCTGGTCCTCGTGGCTGCAGAAACAATCTTCACCTCTTCGAACTTGAAGCACCCGACATCGGTGGGCATTCGACTATCGTGCCCCTGGTCACTGGCTAGTGACCCAGACTCTGTCCCCTCTGCTTTCAGGTTCTTCACATCTTCGATCCAGGCTTGGATCGCTTCAGACACTTCGCATCTTCCCGGCAGCAGCACTTTCCAGCAAGCGGCCATTGAAAACGACGGCGCGGCCCGACACCATTTGACACCTATGCACCCGGCTTCCCTGGTTGAGGTAACACGAGTACTCCAGTGCTCCCATGGGTGTTGGCCCTAGAACCCTCTAAGTCCAAAAGGGTTTGTTCCTAGTCCACTCCGAAGTGTCCCTAAACTTTAAAACTCTAACCGCGTCTTTCCCCATAGACGCTAACGGAGCTCGGGGCTGTGTTCACACACTGCACACGTCCCCCGTGGGTCCCCTGTGTCACTACCTTGGGTGGTTCCTTGGGGTACCAGCGATTCTACAGGCTCTAGGCCTTGTGTCTAGTCAAGTCATGGTTCTTATACCACTTTCTTAATATATGGTTTGGTACGCCCCTAGGGCTAATCGTATATTGTGCTAATTTACTGTGATATTTGAAGTGTAACATATGTGCTTTGACCTCTAGCCTCATAAAGAGACTAGTAGGGTGTGTTTAGAAATAAATACATATATTTTATATATATACCTGGTGTGGTCTCCTTTCATTTAGCCATTCACGAGATTATAGACTGGTAAAACAAACAGCTTTACACTCCTTCAAGACTTAGCCTGAAGGCTGCTCTCCATAGCTACCACTAGGATAGCTTTCAATAAAGGTTGTCTTTAACCTATCACCTCTAAGGGGCTGTTTGGACTGGTGCATGGTGCCCACTATAACTAGTGGACAGCATATACCAGGCCAACTTCTCACATTGGTGTGCAGCGGTTGGATTCAAGCTTGCCTTTGTTTTACCAGATAATCTCAAGTGATTGACTAACTGAAAACCACTAAAGGTACCACAGGTACATATAATTCAAGCTTAAATTACAGTAAGTTCTACTGAACTTAGAGTTGTGTGTCAAGGGCTTAGCACACCCTTTCTACAACTCAAGAGAGTTTAGTAGGCCACACTAGAGTAGGTAGTGCATACACCACACCTCACTAGTGATGTCTTCAAGGCCAGGAACCAGTGGGTCCCTGCCAGAAGCCAATGGGCTTCTACCATCCAAGTATCACAACCTCCCATTCTTGGAATTGGGAGCATTGTGTAGTACTAGGAAATTGAAGACAGGAAAAAGTGCAAACACCCAACGCCTCATAGAGGTACTGCTGTTGGATGATCTCAGAAGGCCCACAGGGTCTGAAGGGGTAGGCAGAGAGGGTGGGGCAGCAGATGAGGAAAGGCCAAGGGGTGAAGATACCCATGACCTGACCTCTGAAGCTGACCAGGAAGATGACATTGATCTTAACCTGGGAAATCCAGCTCCTCCTGCAGATGAGGAGGATGACCAGAATGGCCACCTCTTTATTCCACCAGGGAGAGTTGAGAGTGTGCCTAGAAGGTCAAGATCTCCTTCTCAGGAGTCTAACCATTCTGACACCTCAATAGGGACCTCTGTTTCCTCTCATAGGAGGGAATCCTCTCATGAAAGGAAAGAGAGACTGCTCAAATATGAAGAAGCTCAGCTTAGAATCAGAAGAGAGCAGTTGGCTTTAGATAGAGAGTCACTAGAGCTTCAGAAAACTAGAAGAAAGTTGGGACTAGAGTCCCATGGTGGCAGCAACTTCCCTAGTGTTAGGGAAAGGTCTCATGACCATAGAAACCTAAGCAAGATTGTCCCTCCCTACCAGAGTGGGGATGACATCCACAAATGGATTACTGCACTGGAAAGGGCCTGTAAAGTTCAGAGGGTCCCCCAGGAGCAGTGGGCAGCAATCTTGTGGCTCTCCTTTGCAGACAAAGGTAGAGACAAGCTCCTCACCGTAAGAGAAGAGGATGCTGATGATTACCAAATCTTGAAAAGTGCACTGATTGAGGGGTTTGGCCTAACCACTGAACAGTATAGGATAAAGTTCAGAGATACCCAAAAGGCACAGAATCAAGACTGGGTGGACTTTGTAGATTGTGCTACTAAGGCTCTGGAGGGCTGGTTACTTGGCAGTAAGGTGTGTGATTTCAAAGGATTGTACAACTTAATTATGAGGGAGCAGATCCTTAATAATTGTCGAAATCAGCTATTGCATCAGTACCTGGTGGACTCTGATCTGACCTCTCCCCAAGAATTGGGAAAGAAGGCAGACAAATGGGTCAGAACCAGGGTGAGGCAGAAGGTTCAGAACCAAGGTGGTGACCCCAAGAAGCAAGATTCTAAGAACTCTGACAAGGGTGGGGGAAAAGGGTAAAGACCAGAAGTCTTCTCAAGGTCCCCAAAAATCTTCATCTGGGGGAGTCCTAATCTAACAAAAGTAAAGGCCAAAAGAAACCATGGTGTAAAATCTGTAAGCAGAAAACCCATTGGACAAGTGACTGTACAAAGTCCAAAGACTCAACTCCAGCCACCATTGCCCCTAAGGCAACTGTTCCCCCTAGTGCAGCTACAATTGGTGGTACTCAGAATAAGGGTGTAGTAGGGTTAACCCTGGGTTCTGAGATGGGCTCTGGCCTAGTCAGAGTTTTAACTCAGGCTGTCCTGGTCTGTGATGGAGGCAAGGACATGTCCTCCTTTGTGAGTCCCAGTAACTTGGGCAAATACAGACAGCAGCCTTTGATAAATGGAAAAGAGGCTTTGGCATTCAGGGACACAGGAGCAAGTGTCACAATGGTGAGAAAAGATCTTGTGGCTCCTGGGCAGATTATACTTGGTGAAATGTACCAAGTGACCAATGCTAGCAATGTCAGGACAGACTATTCCTTGGCAGTTGTTAATTTCTCTTGGGGAGGGGTAACTGGCCTCAAGAAAGTTGTGGTAAGTGCAGACCTCCCTGTTGAATGCTTGCTTGGCAATGATCTAGAAACTTTAGCTTGGGCAGAAGTGGAGCTCAGGACACATGCAGAAATACTAGGGATCCCTGCACATGTATTTGCTGTGACCAGGTCACAGGCCAAAAGCCTAACACTGAACAGGCCCTGGATTCTGGAAGAATGGACCAGGTGCCTCCCAAGAGGAGGAGCAGTAGGGTTAAGGCAGTGCCTTCCCCCCTGACTCAGAATACAGATCAGCCTCCTGAGGGAGATGATCTTAGTCCTGAAGAAGGAACTGTCCCAGAGGAGCTTGAACCTGATCAGGTTGAGTTCTTGGGGACAGGGGGCCCTTCCAGGGCAGATCTGAGCCAGGAGCAGCAAAGCTGCCCCTCTCTTGAAACCCTCAGAAAGCAAGCTGCTGATGAGGCTGCTGGGAATGCTAGTGGCACCCATAAAATATATTGGGAGGATGGACTCCTATATTCAGAGAGTAGAGACCCCAAGCCTGGTGCTTCCAGGAGGTTGGTAATACCTCTGAAATTTATGGGCTTCCTATTGGCACTAGCCCATGATATTCCTCTAGCAGGTCACCTGGGCCAAAACAAGACTTGGGACAGAATTGTTCCTCACTTTCATTGGCCCCACATGTCTGAAGACACCAAGGAGTTTTGTCGCTCCTGTGTCACCTGCCAAGCCAGTGGGAAGGCAGGTGGAACCACAAAGGCCCCCCTGATACCACTACCTGTGGTGGGGGTTCCCTTTGAGAGGGTGGGGATTGATATAGTTGGTCCCATGGATCCTCAGACAGCCTCTGGGCACAGATTTATCCTGGTGGTGGTGGACCATGCCACTAGGTACCCAGAAGCAATTCCACTTAGGACCACCACAGCACCTGTGGTGGCAAGGGCCCTCTTGGGAGTATTCTCAAGGGTGGGTTTTCCTAAGGAGGTAGTATCAGACAGGGGTGCCAACTTCATGTCTAGTTACTTGACTGCAATGTGGAAGGAGTGTGGAGTGAATTATAAGTTCACCACACCCCATCACCCACAATGCAATGGTTTAGTTGAAAGGTTCAACAAAACTTTGAAGGGCATGATCAAAGGTCTCCCAGAAAAGCTCAGGCGCAGATGGGACATCCTTTTGCCCTGCCTTTTATTTGCCTACAGGGAGGTGCCTCAAAAGGGGGTTGGTTACAGCCCTTTTGAACTTTTGTTTGGCCATCCTGTTAGGGGTCCTTTGTGTCTGGTGAAGGAGGGGAGGGATGGGAGTTACCTCTCAAACCCCCTAAACAGGACATAGTGGACTATGTACTTGGTCTCCGCTCCAGGATGGCAGAGTATATGAAAAAGGCAACTAAAAACCTTGAGGCTAGCCAGGAATTACAAAAGGCCTGGCATGACCAAAAGGCTGTGCTGACTGTGTACCAGCCAGGACAGAAGGTGTGGGTGTTGGAGCCTGTGGCCCCAGCAGCCCTCCAAGATAAGTGGAGTGGCCCCCATACAATTGTTGAACAGAAGGGAGAGGTCACCTACTTGGTAGACCTTGGAACTCCCAGGAGTCCCCATAGGGTACTTCATGTCAACAGACTGAAACCATATGTCGACAGGGCAGACATGGGCTTGCTCATGGCTACTGATGAGGGACAGGAGGAAGAGAGTGATCCACTCCCTGACCTGCTCTCTCAGAACCCTGATGATGGATCAGTAGATGGTGTAGCCTTGGCAGGCAGCCTCACTGTCCAGCAACAAACTGACTGCAGAAACGTTCTCAGCCAGTTCAGGCATATGTTCTCCCTGACACCTAGTCAGACTACCTGGTGCACTCATGAAGTGGACACTGGGGACAGTCTGCCTGTCAAGAATAAAATCTACAGGCAGCCTGATCATGTCAGGGATTGTATAAGGACAGAGGTCCAAAAGATGTTGGATTTGGGAGTCATTGAACCCTCAGATAGCCCTTGGGCTAGTCCAGTAGTCCTTGTGCCTAAACCTCACACCAAAGATGGCAAGAGAGAAATGAGGTTTTGTGTGGACTACAGGGGTCTCAATGCAGTCACTAGGACTGATGCCCATCCCATCCCAAGGGCAGATGAGCTTATAGATACTTTGGCCTCAGCCAAGTTTCTGAGCACATTTGACTTGACAGCTGGCTACTGGCAGATCAGACTAGCTGATGATGCAAAGCCAAAGACAGCATTTTCTACCCCTAGTGGACATTACCAATTTGTGGTGATGCCCTTTGGTTTGAAAAATGCACCTGCCACTTTCCAAAGGTTGGTGAATACAGTCCTTACAGGCCTGGAAGACTATAGTGCAGCATATCTAGATGATATTGCTGTCTTTAGCTCCACCTAGGAGGATCACCTGGTCCACCTGAGGAATGTTTTGGAGGTCCTGCAAAAACCAGGCCTAACTATCAAGGCTACTAAGTGCCAGATAGGTCAGAGTCAGGTTGTGTACCTGGGCCACCTTGTAGGTGGAGGCCAGGTTCAACCATTGCAGAGCAAAATCCAGACCATAATCGACTGGGTTGCTCCCACTACCCAGACTCAGGTGAGAGCCTTCTTGGGCCTGACTGGGTACTACAGAAGATTTGTAAAAGGTTATGGATCCATAGTGACCCCATTGAATGACCTTACCTCTAAGAAAATGCCCAAAAAGGTTCAGTGGACAGTTAACTGTCAAAAGGCATTTGATGACCTGAAGCAGACCATGTGCACTGCTCCCATTCTGCAGAGTCCTGATTACTCCAAAAAGTTCATTGTACAAGCAGTGCATCTGAGTTGGGGGTAGGGGCTGTACTGTCACAGTTGAATGATGAAGGTCAGGATCAGCCAGTAGCTTTTATTAGCAGAAGGCTGACCCCCAGAGAGAAACGTTGGTCAGCCATAGAGAGAGAGGCTTTTGCTGTGGTTTGGGCTCTGAAGAAGTTGAGGCCATACTTGTTTGGCACTCACTTCATTGTTCAGACCGACCATAAGCCCCTCTTATGGCTAAAACAGATGAAGGGTGAAAACCCCAAACTTTTGAGGTGGTCCATTTCCCTACAGGGGATGGACTATACAGTGGAACATAGACCTGGGAGTAGCCATGCCAATGCAGATGGACTCTCCAGATATTTCCACTTAGAACATGAAGACTCAACTGGTCAAGGTTAGTTTAATGTCCCTGCGTTTGGGGGTGGGTTGTGTAGGAGAGTAGGATCTGCTTCTTATGGTTACCCCCACTTTTTGCTGATGTTTCACTGTTTTTCGACTTTAGTCTGGCTGGGGCCCTGCTATCCAGGACCCCAGCCTAGCTGCTTCCTCTCCAAAATGGATTCCTAGTACCTTAGGTACACTGCAGATTGGATTCTGGGTTGCCCTTATAAGTCCCTAGTATATGGTATACTATGTACCCAGGGCATAGGTACCCCAGAGGCCTACCAGGGGCTGCAGCATGTATTATGCCACCCCTGGGAGCCTTCCAAAATGACACCACAGGACTGCTACTGCAGCCTGAGTAAGGTGGTGCATGTACCCCTTAATGAGATATAGGTTCACTCTATCTCACCCTATCACTGCACACATAAACCTATCAGTCACCCCTATGGCAGGCCTTATCAATCCTGAAGGCAGGGTGCTTGGTTTTGTGTGAGAGGGTGCCCATGCATGAGCAGAGCCCCTATGCAGCCTTCGGAATCTCTCCTCCGGGGTTGTCTGTGATGCAGCCTGACCATATACTCTTAAGTGCATTATAACCAAACGGTAAATGCTAACTTTGGGATGGCTGCACGGAAAAATGTCGTGTTTGGTGTCAAACACCTTGGAATCATACCCCCACACCAGTAACTGGTGTGGGAGTATGATCCCACCCTTCTAGAGGGAGAGACATGACAGCACCGGTATACCGGGTACCAGCTAACAGAGCCCTGGCATCACAAAATGGATGCTGCAGCCCCAGACACGAGTCTGGCCTCCTGCTGCCGACCGAAACTCCGGCAGGGGAGGCCTGGACAATAGGTTTCCTGTCACAGGGAGGTGTTGCCACCTCCCAGACAGGCCTTAGTGTATTGGGGCTGGGTGGGTGCACTCTCAGAGTGCTTTGAAGTCCTGCACTGGGGGCACATTTGGTGTCCCTGTGCATAGCCCAGTTCAAACCGGTTGCAGGGGCTACCAGCCCCTGCTCTGGCGCGAAACTGGACAAAGGAAATGGGTGTAGCCACCCCTCTTTCCTGACCCTCCCATAGGTGGGTCCCCAGAGTATGTCCAACCCCTTCCTTGGGTATAAGATAGGAACCCCTGGCAACAGGACTTTAGATATCCCTGGACGAAACTCTGAAACTGAATCCTGGACCTTCGACGATCTCTTAAACGCCAGATGACTGAAGAATCTCCCTTGGAGTAAAGGAGTTACTCCCCTGCTTGGCAGGCACCAAAGACGCGTCTGTCTGGTCTGCATCTCCGAAGCTTTCACCGGACGCCGATGACTTTGCAACCCAGGAGGTGGGTTTCCAGACTTCCCAGAGGCTGACCCGAGTCCCCAGCAAAGCTGAGACCCGTAGCCCTCGTGGGTACTGTGGAACCGGAACCCCTGGACACCGTGCACATTTGCAAGTGCATAAGCTTCTGGTTGATCCTAGAGGCTGTGGTTTGGGTTACTTGTAGCCCCGACCCCGAGCAGTGAATCCACCGAAGATTGCTGGCCTGGCCACTCCCAGTGACCCGTGGGCCGCCATTTTGTGATTCCGCTCGAGGTCCCTTTGCAATCCTTTGTCTGTCAACTTGTGGGTCCCTCAGAAGGACAACACTACTTTCAACAGGCCTCCCTGGTTGCTCCAGGCCTGCCCTGACTCTCCCTCGCTTGGGGAGTCACGCGGACCTCGCTGGTCTGCACCGAAGCCTTTGTTCTCTTCCTGCATGGGTTGCTGTTGCCAAGGCTTGTTGTGTCTAATCCGGACACCGACACCGCAGCAAGCGACATCCTTCATGGGACAGCTCCAATCCAGCTCCTGGTCATCGTCGACGCCTCCTGGTCCTCGTGGCTGCAGAGACAATCTTCACCTCTTCGAACTTGAAGCACCCGACATCGGTGGGCATTCGACTATCGTGCCCCTGGTCACTGGCTAGTGACCCATACTCTGTCCCCTCTGCTTTCAGGTTCTTCACATCTTGGATCGCTTCGGACACTTTGCATTTTCCCGGCAGCAGCACTTTCCAGCAAGCGCCCATTGAAAACGACGGCGCGGCCCGACACCATTTGACACCTATGCACCTGGCTTCCCTGGGTGAGGTAGCACGAGTACTCCGGTGCTCTTGTGGGTGTTGGCCCTAGAACCCTCTAAGTCCAAAAGGGATTGTTCCTAGTCCACTCCGAAGTGTCCCTAAACTTTAAAACTCTAACCGCGACTTTCCCCATAGACACTAACGGAGCTCGCGGCTGTGTTCACACACTGCACACGTCCCCCGTGGGTCCCCTGTGTCACTACCTTGGTTGGTTCCTTGGGGTCCCAGCGATTCTACAGGGTCTAGGCCTTGTGTCTAGTCAAGTCGTGGTTCTTATACCACTTTCTTAATATATGGTTTGGTACGCCCCTAGGGCTAATCGTATATTGTGCTAATTTACTGTGATATTTGAAGTGTAACATATGTGCTTTGACCTCTAGCCTCATAAAGAGACTAGTAGGGTGTGTTTAGAAATAAATACATATATTTTATATATATACCTGGTGTGGTCTCCTTTCATTTAGCCATTCACGAGATTATAAACTGGTAAAACAAACAGCTTTACACTCCTTCAAGACTTAGCGTGAAGGCTGCTCTCCATAGCTACCACTAGGATAGCTTTCAATAAAGGTTGTCTTTAAACCTATCATCAATAAAGGTCGTTTGGACTGGTGCAAGGTGCCCACTATAACTAGTGGACAGCATATACCAGGCCAACTTCTCACAACAATCATGTGACTCCTGTGACTGAGGCTGAGTGGATGGAAATGGCAGTAATGTGGCAGGATTTAATGTCAAACATCTTTTTAGTGTAATATGGGGGGCCAAAAGTGTCAATTCATATCCAGTCAGACGAGCACTAGTCAAATGCTGCGTCTTTGTTTGGTTTAGCAACGCATCAACTGAATGGGGCACTAACACAAGCAATTTGTGTGATAGAACTATTCCTTCACTCTGGCGTATGGATACAGCCATTGCTGCCACTGCTCGGAAACATCCAGGCAGCGCGCGAGCGACTGGGTCGAGGACAGCTGAAAAATATGCACACGGGCGTTGTTTATCACTGTGCATCTGTGCTAAAACCGAGAGGGCACAATCTTCCCTTTCATGTACATAGAGTGTGAAAGATTTAGTGTAATCTGGGGTACCTAATACTGGTGCAGAGCAAAGGGCTTGACGTAACAGTTGGAAGGTGCTCTGGCACTCAGCAGTCCATGGGAGGGGCATCGGGGTGTCTTTGGTCAAAAGGGCTAACAAAGGTTTAATAATGTGCGAAAAACTGGCGATCCACTGCCTACAAAAAGAAGTAAGGCCAATCAATGCACGGACATCCTTTTGAGTACGGGGCACAGGAGTATCTAGAATGGTCCGAATGCGATCTGGTGTAAGTGCACGTCCCTCCTTAGACAGGAGGTGACCTAAATAGGTAACCTGCTGTCTACAATATTGCAATTTCTTTCTAGAGACTTTGTGATTATGTGATGCAAGAAACGAGAACAATAACAATGTACCTTCTTCACATTGCTCAGGAGTGTCTGCAGCTAGCAGAATGTCATCAACATACTGAATGAGAGCCACCCCTTTTGGTATAGGAAAGGAATCAAGTTGTCTCTTTAACCCCTTGACCGCGATCGGAATTCCGCTCGTGTGCTGGACATTCCGATCGCGGGTGGGGTCGTGACGAGCTCAGCTCGTCATGCGCACAGCGCTACCGCGCAGCATGACGAGCTGAGCTCGTCATGAGCACGGAAGGGGTTAATGCTTGACTGTAAATACTGGGACTTTCTGTATAGCCCTGTGGAGCTCTACAGAACCTGAATGATCTGTTTTTCAGTGTGAATCCAAATAGATAACGGCTTTCAGGGTGAATGGGTATTGAAAAGAATGCATTTTTTAAATCAATCACTGAAAATGTGGTGGCAGTAGGAGGGACCATAGTGAGAAGGGTTGTTATGTCAGAAACTACCGGATATTGGGGCACCACTATTTTATTAACCTCACGCAAATCAATAATGAACCTGTAGATCTTAGTATCAGTGTCTTTTTCAAAATAGGAAGGATAGGGCTATTGCAGGTATTATAGGGAACCTCTTCCACTACTCCTACTTGAATCAAATCCTGGACAATGCCTGCTAATGCTTCCTCGCCTTCTCGAGATATCTTGTATTAGGGCAAACGAGGCAAGGAGGCACCTTCTCTCACTTGAATTTGTACAGGTGGAATAACCATTTGACCCACATCAGTGTCTGATCTAGCCCACAAAGTGCAAGGTAGGGACGCCAGAGCGACGTCCTCTTTGATAAGGCAAGATCTATCAATGATTGGATAATTGTCATTAAGAATAACACGTACACCTTCTGGGGAACAGCGTATTGTAGCACGAAAATATTTTAGCATATCGATACCTACAATGTTATCTGGAGTGTTAGGGGAGAGCAAGAATGGACATGCTGTAGTGAATTTATCTAGTCCGAATTCGAGTGGCTGTGATAATGGGCTAGGTGTAGGCATTCCATCGAACCCTATAAATGTTAACATTGTGCCGGACAGGGGAGCCCTAGGAACCAGTTTTTTAGACAGGGCACTACGGGTAGCCCCTGTATCAACCAGAAATCGATCAGTAGATCCCAAGACATTTGCGTCAACATAGGGACCCATTTGATCTACTGGCACCTCAACCGGTCCCACACCCCATCCTGGGCATCCCTATGCATAATCGGAATCTGTAGGCGTATCAGCAGAATAATCAGTCATTTGGTACTGGTGTCGTTTGTCAAAGGCATTAGAATAGTTTGGTCCCTGTTCGACTGCCTCAAACCGGGGGCGAGCACTTGCACCTCCCCTGCTTCCTATGTTCCCTAGACACCCTCTTATGCTTCCCCTTCCTCGCTGGTATTGTTGGCCTTGCAAAAGGGGGCACTCAGAACGCCAGTGCCCAGTCTCCTTACAATAAGCACACTGGTCAGGAGACAAATTTGCTCGAAGGAGAGGGGGTGCTCCGGGCGTATACATTGCACGTCCGCCTCCTCCACCTCTCCTAAATGGAGAGCCATACGCCTGAACCATCATAACCTTTGTTTTCAACTCCTTAACTTTTTTATCCTCCTTTCCCTTTGCTTCTTGTTCCTGTCGCTCATAATATTGTGCCATTGTCAAAAGGGAAACTGGGGAGGACGTGGTCCAAGAACTTTCACTCGCCTTGAGGCGACTAGATATTTCTGGTAACATATTAGCAACAAATTTATCAACAAACAGGTGTTTACCCGTTTCGTCGGCCAGAGACTGGCCACTAAAATCATGAAATGTCTCCTCAAATCTTGAAAAGAAGTCAGAAACTGGCTCATCCTTTTTCTGTTTACAGGACGCTAATGTAGTCCAATCTATTTTCTTAGGGGGTATGAGAGACTTCAATTTAGTCACAATAGCTTTAGGAAGATCTGATATCTCTTGTTGGGGCTTCTGAGCAGGCTCCCTGTCCGCATCTATTTCTTCAAATTTTCCCCAGGTGTCAACAAATACCTCAGCGTCATTAATTTTACGTATTGTTCTCCACATATCAGGGGGCAAAATAAGCCCAAAAAACATATCTATATCCGCTAAGGTCATAGTGCAAGAACTAATGGCTCCTTCCACCTCCTCATAGAAGGCGGCAGGATTTTTCCAGGGGTCAGGCAAGGCAGTCTTAAGGGTCATAACATCTGCTCTACTCCAAGGAGTATAGACCCAATTATATATGAAATATCCCTTTGCATCATCAGAACCCTTATCATCATTTGTTCCCGCACCCTTCGGGGGAACATACAGGGGTGCGGCTTCACGCATTGGTTTCATAGCAAGCTCATTACCACTAGGTTTGTCCGCATCTACCGGGACATCTGTTTTCTCTATCTGAGACTCTTCTGTGCCTTTATGCTGCTTTTTAGCTAATTCTTTTTCCTTTTGCAGTTTTAATGTTTTATCCCGTAATTTAACCGCTCGTCTAATTCTATCAGGTATATTTTTGAAAGGGTAAGTTCCATCTCCTAACTGCTTATAATCTGCATTCAAGTCTTTTGGGCCTGATTCATCAGAGATATGTTGCCAATTATATAATACATCCGAACAGAATTTTTCTAAAAAATATAACTGTTTTGCGTCTTCCCAAGTCTGAACTGTATTTGTGAGGAGCGTCGCTGTAGTAGTCCGACGAGATTCCTCTCTAGCACTGCCCTTCAATTTATCTTTCTCTTCGCTAGACAGAGTGGAGCGAGTCTGCCACATGAGTTGCTTATCTTTGTCTACCTCTTTTGAGGGAAATACTTCCTCATCTGAAGTACCTCCCTCAGGGGCACTCGGATCAGGAGATTTATACGGGGGTGGGGGTCGCTCTAATAAGATGGAATCATCATGAGGCTTATTAAGTATTGGATAGACAGGACGTCTAATAGGGTACTGGCCATTTACCTGAAATCGACGTTCCCTATCTTTTTTCTCTATTTCTTCCTGCATCTCTTTATCTCTCAATTCAACACATTTCTGATATATCGTCTTCCGCTGCTCTTTCTTCGCTATAGCTTCTGCTTTCCTCTCGCTCTCTCGCACTTCCTTATCCCACATACGCAAACAATCAAACATATCCTGCCTTCTCTTTCTTTTGAACAAAAACTGTTCCACATACTGAACCTTCTTAAGATCAAATGACCCATTTACTGGCCACTGTAGGTCGGGCTCTTTCTTTGTGTATTTATTCCACAATGTGCCATACATTATGGGACAAATACCATATTTTATATACATTTCTCTATTCGGCGTCCCTCCTGGTCAGTGCAACAGCAGCACCACTTACGAAGTGTACTAACAACAGGCATGCTTTTACAAGTATTGTAAAATATTACTTATCCAAAAACAAATTTCAAAAGGGAATATAAAAATATCCCCACATTACCTGCCTTCAGTCTTTGCAAAGAATGAATACCAAAACCAAACCAAACAATCAAGAGTGCCGCATCAGCGACCTTACCAAACAGAAGTCTTCAACTCCCACCTGCCGATCTCTGGTTGACCTAATGGTCACTGCAAATTCGCCAAAGAAGCCCCAGTCGAGACCGGCCACCACGAGGAGGGTCAAGTCAGGAAAACCGGAAAGTTCACGTCGGCTGCAAAGACAAAGGTCTTCTCATGCAGTGCGCGTCCTCAGTGATAATTTCGATCTTCCGTCGAGACCACTCCTTCAGGCGGCTGCGTCTCTGATGGGGCCCCGCGTTGGACGCCAATTGTGGAAATGTACCCCCTTGAGGGCACACTGGTGCAGGGTCACCCTCTCGTCCACGGGTCCGAAGACTAACAAGAGAGAGATCGGCACTGGAGTGAAGTAAAACAAACCAAGTTTATTAAACACTCATGAGCGGGACCGCGTCCGAACAACACCCTAAAGTGTTGTGGGAGGAAGTACATTGAATACAAAAACCATCACCCTTATATACTGTTTGTTGCAGTGTAATCGCATGAGAAGGAAAACTGGAAGAAACAAGTTTAAGCATGGAAATAGTTATAGGCAAACAAGAGCAGATGGTTGACCAGGTGGTCAGGAGATGAGGAGGGGGAGTAAGGAATGTTTATGGCGGCAATAAGCAATCAATTGATAACATCTGAAACCAGGTGCACCGGCAGCTGCAGCCCCCCAGCACGTACATCAGATTGACCATGTCAGAGAGGTCAACTAAAGTTAAGGACACAGGCAGGGTGAAAAGGCGAACAGCAGAGAGCAAAATGAATACGATAGAAACTAAATGGATGCGACAGTCAAAATGGCTGCCGCTTATGCTAACGTAGAATTTACACTTTTCCACAATACCGCCGTCGTCGCGGTTGAAAATTCCTGGCGGAGTCAGCGGAACTTTGGCGGTCTTTTGTCTTTTGCAGGCGGGAAGACTGTCGAAAAATCAACGGCAGGACCTGATCTAAATCAGGCCTTAGTGATCCTCTTCATTTGCTCACTCTTTCCTTCGTTTTCACTCTTTCCTTAGTTTTCAATCTTTCCCTCATTTTCTCCTGCCGCTGCTGCCCCCATGTCCCCTCCCCCCTCCAGTGTGTCCTTCCTGCTCCCGCCTCCCAGCTGTCCCACCCTCCCCATCCCTACATAATGGCGGCCGCTCGAGGACGCGCAGTGGACGCACGTAGCCTGTCTGCGCCCGTCTGTGACCAGACCGCGACCAGCGCCAGGGACCCTGGTCCCCTGGCCCGCCTCCGCTACAACTCCAGCACCCTCCATGATATCAACCCCGGACAGATCAACAACTGCCAGCTCTCGACGCCGACCAACACTCACAGCCCTCTCTCTGTCATTGCACCCGAACTACGTCGAACGATCAACTGCTTCTTCGAGACTGCCACCTTCCCCAACGACTGGAAACATGCCGAAGTCAACCCCCTCCTGAAGAAACCCTCCACGGACCCGACGGACCTCAAGAACTTCAGGACCTTCTCCCTGCTTCCCTTCGCAGCCAAGGTCATCGAAAAGGCCATCAACACCCAGCTAGCGAACTTCATCGAAGCCAACGTCCTGGACATCTCCAAATCCGGATTCCAAGGCAACCACAGCACCAAGACCGCTTATCTTGCCACCACCGACGACATCCACTCCCCCCTTCGACCAGGGCGAAATGGCAGCCCTCATCCTCCTGGACCTCTCAACTGCATTTGACACCGTATCCTACTGCACCCTAGCCACCAGACTCCACGACGCCAGCATCCATGGCAAGGCTCTCGACTGGATATGCTCCTTCCTCACCGGCAGAACCCAGCGGGTCAGACTCCTCCCCTACCTCTCGGAACCGACAGAGACCAACTGTGGAGTGCCCCAGGGCGCCTCCCTCAGCCCCACCCTCTTCCACGTCTACATGGCCCCCCTAGCAACCATAGTCAGGAACTACGGGCTCAACATCATCTCTTATGCCGACAACACCCAGCTGATCCTCTCCCTCACCAACGAACCCTACATCACCAAACACAACTTCCAAGAAGGAATGAAAGCCGTCGCCACCTGAATGAAGAACAGTTGCCTCAAACTCAACTCAGAAAAGACAGAAGTCCTAATCCTTGGCTCCACCCCGTCCGCATTGAACAACTCCTGGTGGCCCTCCGCCCTCGGAAATCCTCCCACCACGACAGACCACTCACGAAACCTCTGCATCCTACTAGACTCATCGCTCACAATGAACCGCCAGATCAACCCCGTATCCTCGACCTGCTTCAACACCCTCCGCATGTTCTAAAAGACTTTCAGATGGATCCCAACTGAATCCAGAAAAACTGTCACACACGCGCTCATCAGCAGCAGACTGGACTACAGCAACGCTCTCTACGCCGGAATCAATAAGAAACTCCTTCACGAACTCCAGCCTGTTCAGAATGCTGCAGCCAGACTGATCCTTGACATCCCCCGTCACAATCACATCACCCAACACCTCCGCGATCTCCACTTTCTTCCAGTCGAAAGAAGAATAACCTTCAAACTCCTCACCCACGCATACAAGGCCCTTCACAACACCGGACCCGCATATCTGAACAGCCGCCTATCCTTCCACGCACCCAAAAGACACCTCCGATCAGCCCAGCTTTCTGGCCACCATCCCTTGTACCAGCAAGACCAGAACGGGAGGAAAATCCTTCTCCTACCTCGCAGCCAAAGCCTGGAACATGCTCCCCATCCACCTCCGGCAATATACCACATTGCCCGAGTTCTGGAAGGACCTCAAGACCTGGCTCTTCAGATGACCCCAGCAATCAATGGAGCCGCCCTCCTTCTCCCCCAGTGCCTTGAGACCCCCACGGGTGAGTAGTTGCGCTTTACCAACTCTGATTGATTGATTGATTATCTGTGGCCACTGTAGTTTCGCAAAAGTTTGTGGTATTTCGGGAAAGTACCACGGTACATAGCGATAACAAGTATTTCTGTGATTGGCTAATGACTGCCTTTACAAAATCTAAAGGCAGCCATGTTGTTTTAAGTATACTTTGGCTATGCTCTGGGCTAGGGCCTTAGATATAGGTAAGTATTAGGTTTTATATTTTACCCTACCTATTACCACTTTATTAAAGTGGTACTAGATAGGGAAAATTATTTCAAAGTTTTCCATACATTTAAAAAAAAACGTACAGAGTGCCGCAGTACTTCCTAGGATGTACCGCAGTACCTAAAAAAAATGGGAAAAAAAGTTAAAAAAATAAAAATACACTGTAGTACACTATATTTCACAAATATAGTGTACTACGGTGTATTTCATTTTTACATATTTACTTTTTTAAAATTAACACAGTACCATGCTACTACCTAGAAAGTACTGCGCTAAGAAATCATTAAAACAAAATAATTTGTAAAAAAAAAATTACTATTTAGTGCACTATATTTCACAGTGTACTTTTTATATTTTCTTTTTTTAATTTTCCTGTAACTACTGAGGCATTCTGTAGGGAAGAGCACAGTAGTGCATACATTTTTTTATAAATATATCGAAAATATTATTTTCCGTACCTATTACCACTTTAATATAGTGGAAATAGGTAGGGAACAACAATAAAACCTACTACTTACCTATATTTAAGGCCTTAACTCAGGACACTGCCAAAGTGTAGTGAAAACTACATGGCTGCGTTTTACTTACAACTCTTCGCTTGAAAAGTGCATGTCGTTCAAGCATAATGTTTGGTTCATCAGCAAATTGCTTGCGTAATCTAAAAATAGCTTCAAGATAAATATTCCACTGGCCATCACCAGAAGGTGCCGGCATAGTTTGCAAACTGGCAAAAATCTGCTGCGCAGCATGACCAAGACTGCCAAGCAAGCGAATTTGCGTGAAGGATAATATCCTGTAGCATCAATAACAACCCGATGATTCTCAAATAATCTGCACCAATGTGTCCATTTAATTACAGGTTTGCCTGGATGAGTTAAAAACGGTGGAGGTTGAGTCATAGTTTGCTGAGAATTTGCCATAGAAGAATTACTACTTGCACTCACACCTGAATTTGAGGTGGACATTATCACACAAAGTGAATGCAAATGTAAGAAATAAACAAAATGCCCAGTATATAGCTAAAAAAAAAAATATATAAACTACCACAAAGGTTAAATAACAGTTTATCATATACGGATGGCGTGCCTATCACCGAATGCGTAGGTAGCACACAACAATACCTGTGCGTACTACGTCCAGCATGCAATGTACTTATCACCAAATGTGCATGCCAGCAAACAAAGCTTTTGTAGATCAAACGTAAATAGCGCGTTGAAGCGGTTAACTCTGCCAACCAAAGATGGCCGCCATTGACGTTGACGTGATGACGTGGGGCTGGATCAGGCGTGCCTGACCTAGACTTCAAACCACAGCTTCAGAACAACACCAAGATAACCGTCAGCACATTAGCGTGATGACAAAGCGCTGTGTCGGGTTTGCCTGGCCCTGTCACGCATTGTGCCCTCTACACAACTCCGAAGCTGAAACGGGATCACCGAAAAATGCGCTGGAGAAAACAGGCGTTGTGGGATCCACCGAGGAGGCCTGGCAGCAAAAATGTCTTGTGAGAGCATGGGTGGTTGAGGACCTTCACTGTGTGGATTATTTTTCATTTTAGAAGATCCCCAAAAAAAAATAAAAGTGCTTTCCTCCCATCGGTGGGCTAACGAAGGTCAAGTCGTCGCCAAATGAAATGAAGAGCATCCGATCCAAAGATGTTTACAACAAGTAAGCTTGTATTCTCCGTTGCAAGCCCACGACGCAGCACATCCTGTCCACTCGGACCCCGACAGCGTAACCGCCTTAGCGGGAACCAAGCGGACATTCCGAGCCGCGAACATGAGCTACCATTTAAATATACATAAAGCAACATGACATGCAAGGCGTACTGAGGGAGACTGCTCAGAACGAGAATAACATTCCAAACATGCACATAGCGCTTTACATTTTATTACAGATGGCCTCTTTAAGGCAATGCTAAGTCAACGTGGTAGGTTACCAAAAAGGCCCCCCCAGCATTTAATGATCACTTCAGCAGTCAAAGTGGTATTTTGTCTGTAGTGCTTAATTCCTTGCACCCCACTGGTGGTCTGTGGTTCTAAAGATTGTATATTTCTAGGTCTGCCATTAGACAAGACATTTTCTATTTTACTTAGACTATATATCAGCTGTGGCTGGCAAAGATCGAGAGTGGAGGCGCGGGGGGGCCAGACGGGGGAAAGAAAAAGTAAATTCCACTTATCTCTTTGCCGAGTCTCTCCTCCTTGCCGCGTCTCTTCTCCTCGTCCCTCCCTCCACCGGAACACGAAGCACCCAGGCTTCCAGGCTCCCCTGAGCCAATCACAACATTGCAATGCAGCGTTGTAATTGGTCTGAGCGCCGATGTTCGGCGCTCAGATGGGGACTAGGGGCCTGGGCATGTTCTCCACCCAGGCTGTAATGCAGTCTGGGTGGAGAACATGCAAAGTGCACATGAATGTTTGGCCGGCCCGAGACAGCCGGCCAAACATTCATGCGCACTTTACAGAGTGCCTTCTACTCCTCCCCTGCTCTGAGAGCAGAGCAGCCCCGCACCACCAAGCTGCCGCACTGCCGCAGCAGGAAAAAATGTAATGATAATAACATTGAGTTATTATCATTTTATTTTTCCTTTATTTATACAGCTTAAAAGCAGTGGGGTGATGCTCCTCCGCCTTAACGGAGGAGCCGCCACTGCTATATATATAATACATACAGCCTGATAAAATGGGTTGGCTCACTTCAGCCATTGGCTTTGTTCACTGTGAGTGACGGCCTTCTGCTCTTTCACAAGGAGCACATCCACTCACAAAGTAGTTCCATTCATTGCCAGGGACTACTATGCAATGTGTGCTCTTTAAACCAAAAAAGAAATGGGGCCGATTCACAGAACTAATCTGAGATAAAATCCTTAACTTACTACTTTTGGTATTCACAGAAGGCATTTACTAGTAGTAAAGTTAGGACTCCTAACTTACCAAATGCCTTCTGTGAATACCAAAAGTAGTACGTTTAGGATTTTATCTCAGATTAGTTCTGTGAATCGGCCCCAATGTTTTTAGCCATTTTTAGGTCTCGGCCTGCACCAGCGCTTGCGCTGGTCTGGCCGAGAGTTTTAGTAAGTGGGTTTTGGAAGTGCAAACACTGGCTTTCGGCTGGCGACCAGCTTGCGTTCACGATGGGCGTGCACGCGCGCAGCTGCCATCTGGGGTTTCCTATCTCTTCCTCATTTCCTCGTCATGGCTCATTAACTCTCTGGACTCTGATGTTTCAATCGCAGCAGCAGCTCACATTACCAACTGACGGCCCTGGACTACAGTCACATGAAAAACAACAGCGATTAGCATTGAAATGCAAGCTTTTTTTGTCTACTTAGAAATATTGCTTTGGTGGGTTGATTTCACTTTATATCGCTAGTAGTTTTATATTGGGAGTCACAGCCTAATTACCAGTATTTTTGTCTCACTCTGTTTTTAAAAAAATATTTATTCGCGCAAAGCACAAAGCTATATTTAAGGTTACTTTTTCCGCGTCACTTCTTCACTCTATTTAAACTCCACACCCCCACTCTTATTGTCTCTCTCCTTCTCTCTCTCTCCCCTCTCTAATTCTCTCTCTACTTAATTAACTCTCCCCTCTATCTTTTTAGCCTTTCATTCTCTCACCCCTTTATCTGTTTCTCTTTCAAACTCCTTCATTCACTCTCTCTCCCCTTCTTTCTCTCTCTCTATCCCGCTCCACTCTTTATTCTATGTACACCCTTTCTCTCTCTTTCTCTCTCACCACCCTCTCTAATTGGGCATTATATCTTCACTCTATCTCTCACTCGGCAACACCACAGCATCACTCAGCGCAACCACAGCATCAATCAGAGCAAGCACAGCATCAATCCGAGCCAGCACAGCATCACTCAGCACCAACACAGCATCACTCAACGCCATCACAGCATCACTCAACGCCATCACAGCATCACTCAGTGCAACCACAGCATCACTCAGTGCAACCACAGCATTACTCAGCACAACCACAGCATCACTTAGCGCCACAACAGCATCACTCAGCGCCACCACAGCATTACTCAGCAGCACCACAACATCACTCCGCGCCACCACAGCATCACTCAGCACCACCATAGCTTCACTCAGCGACACCACATCATCACTCAGCACCACCACAGGATGACTCAGCACCACCACAGGATGACTCAGCACCACCACAGGATGACTCCGCACCACCACAGGATGACTCCGCACCACCACAGGATGACTCAGCACCACCACAGCATCGCTCAGCACCACCACAGCATCGCTCAGCACCACCACAGCATCGCTCAGCGCCACCACAGCATCGCTCAGCGCCACCACAGCATCGCTCAGCGCCACCACAGCATCGCTCAGCGCCACCACAGCATCTCTCAGCGCCACCACAGCATCACTCCGCGCCACCACAGCATCACTCCGCGCCACCACAGCATCACTCCGCGCCACCACAGCATCACTCCGCGCCACCACAGCATCACTCAGCGCCACCACAGCATCACTCAGCGCCACCACAGCATCACTCAGCGCCACCACAGCATCGCCCAGCACCACCACAGCATCGCTCAGCACCACCACAGCATCATTCAGCACCACCACAGCATCATTCAGCACCACCACAGCATCACTCAGGGTCACCACAGCATCACTCAGGGCCACCACAGCATCATTCAGCACCACCACAGCATCACTCAGGGTCACCACAGCATCACTCAGGGCCACCACAGCATCACTCAGGGCCACCACAGCATCACTCAGCGCCACCACAGCATCACCCAGGGCCACAACAGCATCACTCAGGGCCACCACAGCATCACTCAGGGCCACCACAGCATCACTCAGGGCCACCACAGCATCACTCAGCACCACCACAGCATCACTCAGCGCCAAGACAATATCACTCAGCATCCGGTTTCCTGGGTAACTCGGATAAAGCAAGCATTTCGAAGCAGAGCCTTTAGCAATGGGGCATAAAGTAATGAGAAATTATGGATTGTGAGGATAGTAAGCGGGCAACGTCATATACATGTGTCCTGCATTAAGATCTAGATTTACATTTGTCAGCGTTCTTGTTTATGTGAGCTGTTCATAGTACATATAGCGTGTTATTTGTGTTCCTTCCAGCTGTCACCTTGAAAGGACCGCATTCCTGCATCCCTCGTTATACATATTTTATTTTCCTCTGTCATTGTGGTCAGACTCATCCCTGCTGTCTCGCACGGGATCTCGGTTCCAGTTGAGTTTTCATCATGCCCGGCCGCCTCTCTGCTGATTTATGAACCCCTGTGGCACTATTATCCCCGCCGCGTCTCTCCGCCCTCGCGACACATGGCTTTGGCCTCTGGCACCGGAAGTGCACTCATTGCATACCGTTAACCTGCAGTTGTGTTTCCGTGCAGTCGCGATGGCGGGCTGGTTTCATGGATGGGGACCTGCTCCTAAAAGACTGCTTTGTTGGACCAGAAGCACGGCCCAAAGAAAGAAGTCAGTAGTTGGCGTGTGCCTTCCCATGGCTGCTTTATATGGGCAGATCTGCTTGTGCAGTCGTCATAATGCGCAGTTTTGTTATTAATGTGGTTATTCAGTCAATTGAGAATGAATAAACTCTTGCAAAATTGACTTCTAACCTGGTGTTTTTCTCTTGCTCAACTGTTTACTGATAAACCTTTAGTTCTCTGATTGCTAACAGTTCCTTAACAGCAGATGTGCTTCCCTCCATACCAGAAGAATATGCAGCTCTCATGCTGCTAAATAACTTTTTTAAATGTATTTTTAATAATTTTCACACATGAAACGAGCGTCCTACTCTGATACAAGTAGAAACAAGCATTTGCAATGCAATAGGTCTCGCATTTGCTAGAGTTTGAGCTATTGGCATTGTAAATTACAATGCTTTTTATTTATGTGTGGGTTTTGAAAACAAATAAATAAAAAGCATTGTCATTACAATGCCAATAGCTTAAACTCTGGCAAATGCGAGACCTATTGCATTGCAAATGCTTTTTCTTTTTCTTCCTCGACAAATTAAAAAATAAGTGCAGGTACTCTGTATCTTTCACTTGAAAACATAGGATGTGCTGCAATAGCTCCAGTTGGGTGCACCAGTCTTTCAATATTAGAAAGAGCTGATGGCTAGTGGTTTAAGTGCTGCTCTCAGAATCTGATAACCCGGCTTCAAATCCATGCCTGCCAAGTATCACGCATCAGGTGTGACGCTCACGCATTTCAGTGTGGTGTTTCGCATCACCGCACTGAAATGCATTGTCACGCATTTATGCCACTCTGAAACTCCCTACGCAGGGTGCCAGCGCGCGCTGCCGGCGGCGCCTGTGCACCGGTTCTGCTGCTCCGAGACGTGCTTCCAGCAGCTGCTCAGTGCTGGGCTCAGTAAGTTAATAGTTAACGTTGATTGTCTGCTCTCAGCTCTGGACTGGCTGAGAGTGAATGTAAGAAATCTGCCCAGCCAGCCTGTCGCGCCTGGCTGCAGATATAATTTCCTGCTGCGCCGTGCGGCTTTGACACTGCTGCTGCCAATTACCGAGACCACGGGGGGCGGGGCCTGCCCTCAGCACTATCTGGGGGCCCCGGATTATAATCCGGATGTGACCCGTATTGCCTCGTCACGTCCTGCAGGAAGAGGAAGTGGTGCACTGATAGCCTGCATTACAGTACATTCTAGGACTGTCTAAGCACACCGCATGACTCCACCGTGGGCAGCAGCTGGCCGTACGTGAAAGCGCTGCAGTGCTCGTTACTAGTAAGCGTCACACCATGCAATATCCAAATAATTTAATTTACTTTTCTGTCACTACTTTATCCTGATAATTTAATTTACTTTAGTTTTGAGAGCGCCTGAACGGTGACGCCTCATGATCTTGATCCTTAAAGTTACAGCTGCAGAGGCCTCAAACTTTAACTATCGTGCAGCTGAAATCATGATCCGCGCTGGGGCCCCATTATGTTCCTGTGCACCACAGGAGGCGGTGTCAGCTGCTTTCAGATCACGTTTGCCACAGTAAAAGTTTCTCTGCCAGGCCGTCACTACTTTTAGATAAGGCGGCGAGGCAGACCCTCCTCGCCACCGCAGCGCTTCCATCAGCTCAAGGAAGTAGCTCCAATCTCTCCTCCTGCTTTAGCCTGCACTCTTAAGTCTGTTGCGAAATTCCCTTTCAGTTAAAGATATTTAATAATACAAATATTTTGCTTGTATATAGCACCAAGTCTCTGAACGAGCACAGCGACATTTTATTGATCCCAGAAGAGCCGAAGGCTGAGGGTGGTAGGGGAGGGGTGAGGGGGTTGCCAGACTAAGTCACGCAAGTCTCAACATCAGGCATTATAACCAATTAAGTTATCTTGCCCGCTATGTATATAATTCCAACTCATTTTAAAAGCTATTTCTGAAACAAGGGAAACCCCGCTTGATTCCGGACACTGTAGTTCTGCTCTTGGTCCTCTCCGTAGACTTCTTGCCTAGTTGTTAATCTCATTTTTTGCATGCCTGGACCCGAGTTCCTTCCCTTCGTTACACGAATGTATTTTCTCCCCAATCTCTGATTTGTTAGCAGTCAGCACTGCGTTGGATTTGTTGGGAGATAGTGCGAAAGGTAAAAACGGGCATTTCTGGTGTAAGGGTGTCCCAAAAAGACAAAGTCGTTTTATACTGCAGTGGGCTGCAAACGTGCCTTGTCTGTCTCTGAAGATAGCCCATTCTGTCTGGCAGTAACTTCCGGAAGTATTAAAGTAAAGCCCGAATCCGGAATAGCCATGAAACCTGTTGAGTGAGGGCGAACAGAATTTGGGGATGTGAAGCAGTGGACATGGGCTGCCATAATGAAGGTTCCTGCAGGCTAAGTAGTCTGGAAGTCTGCCTTCTTGGCGAGCTTTCTCCCATGCAACACTATGACACTTATTTTATTGTGCCCTCGATGGGGTCTACCGTTCCACAGTATAGAATCTGTAACTTACTGGCGACGGGGTGATGTTCTCTGACTCAAATCTGGTGTGCTGTGAGACTGCCCTTAGGCACTAGGGAGAATTAGAACTCCTGTAACCAAAGCACTGAATACCAAACATACACTTCATTGATCCATAAAATAACACTAAAATAACACCAAGTGCCTTGAGCCTGGAGCTCCAAATGCAGTCAGCACAAAGTTGAGTTCAGCTGCGTAAAAGTTAGTATAGCTGATAGCTCTACATTGCAGTGAGTCATTGTCTGCAGTACAAGAGCACTACATTAGTGTCTTTCCATTTCTACAAATGCATTGCTCCATTTTTAAGATCTTCTTAGAGTTTTGCATTGCTCAAATGGGTGTAATTTCTGGTATTTATATGTTTCCCTCGTCTTCATGGCTCGATTTTGCTCGCGCGAAAGTGTCACTCATAGTCGTTGAAATGTCACTCATAATTACACTGAAATTATGAAAATGTCACACATGGCAATCTGAAACCTTGGCAGCTATGCAAATCCAGTATCTGCACTTAACCACATGTAGTGCCATTTTCTGCAAGTCACTCTTGCTCCACATGCAACATAGAATGTCTAGTGCAAATATGTCATCTTAAGTGCTATGTAGTGCATTGCCACAATCTTATGGTTCCCAGGTGCTTTCATAATCTGTGTGCCCTTTACGTTTCTGGCATTTTTGTTGACGTTTGTTCTGTTGATATTGCAATTTGTAGTGTTTCCTATTAATACGGTGTGTTGGATGGTGGTTAGTAAGGCTGGAGTAGGATTATATATTGTTTAGTCATGGAATATATTGTATAGTGAACTGCTAGATTTGGCTCTGGATCTGTGTGGAACATTCTTTGCTTAGTTCTGCTGGGGAGTAGAATTTGCCCATTTGCAGTGCTTAATTTGAGCTGTTGCTGGCAGGTGGGGCCCACTGGCACATTTTTCCTCATCAAGTTGGACCCAGAAGAAGAGAGAGCAAGCATTTGCAATGCAATAGGTCTCGCATTTACGCAAGTTTGAGCTATTGCCATTGTAAATGACATTGCCTTTTATTTGTGTTGATTTTAAAAACATAAATAAAAGGCATTGTTATTTACAATGCCAATAGCTTAAACTCTCGCAAATGCGAGACCTATTGCATTGCAAATGCTTGTTTAATATGGTCGTTCAGTTTTACATAATGCCTTCTTGGTCATATATAAAGTAACAAAAATGCTTCTGACACTTTTTTATTATAACTTTTCAGCATGCTGCACAGCAGCCACACTTCTCTACAGCACAGCTTGAAGACATTGGCAAAGTCAATAGCTCTGGCTAAACACTTATAAGGCCCCAAAGGCGAGACCTATTGGCTATGCCAATGCTTGTTTGTATTAGTGTGGATCCTGTAGCTCCCCTAACAATAAAGTCCTACAAAAACCTTGACAAAACAAGCATTGACAAAAATCAAAAGGCTCGGAACCAACAGCCAGATCTATTGGCTTTAGCAATGCTTGTTCGAGGACGCAGGCAGGCTGAGGTAAGTTTTAAGGGGAGGTGTGGCGTGTTCAACGGCTGAGTCTGAGGTAAGGACGCGCCTACCAAGGCATGTGTTCTGTGGCAGAAGGAGCTGCAGAGCCGGCAGCGTCCAATAACGGCGCCTGACCTCTGAACCGGAACTACCTCATTGAATACTTGCACTATACTCTTTTTATTGTCTTCGCACATGCTCAGTTCATGGCCAGTCATCCGAGGGCACAATGGAATAATAATAGTGCTGCTGCTAATATTAAGCAGTAGAAGGGGGCTTATCGGCGCCCGGTAGTTTTTAGGCGCTAAAATTCCAAAGACGCTATTCCAAAGACACTTCCAGAACTAATACGTTCGGTCTTAGGCCCCTCTAGGAAGTCCGCTCGTCAGTATAAAGTTGTACTTGTGTCTGTTCATTCCTTATTTTATGTGTTGTGTTGGTTTTTATGTGCGTGTTCCCCCATTATAAGTCCCCTGTGAAGTCACGCCCTCTCTACTACCTCAAGGAAGCTCTTCCATGATAGGAATTCTGTATTCCAAGCCTATAGAAGGGCCTTCTCAGTGTGCTTCGAGTTACTGCCACTTATTACAGTATTTTGCCTTTAGTGTATTTTGTACCCCATGTATCATATATTTTGTACCCCATGTACCCCCTGTTGAATCCACGCCCTCTCTACTACCTCAAGGAAGTTCTTCCACTATAGGAAATTCTGTACTCCAAGCCTATAGAAGCGCCTTCCCAGTGTGTCATGTGTGACTGCCATTTATTGCAGTATTATACCTCCATTTGTATTTGGTATCCCATGTTTCATGCACATCTGTCACTTTTTCCTATTGGAACTCATTCCTCTTTTGTATTTGGTTTGTTTGTTTTTGCACAATTGTCACTTTTTCCTCATGCAATGTAACGCTTGTCTTTGTATTATGCTCATTTGTATCCTCCTCCTTATGTAATGTTGCTGATCCTGTTGTGAAGCGCTCTGACACCCTCGGGTAAAGTCCGCGCTATATAAAAACGCATAAATAAATAAATAAAATAAATAAATAAAATGCAAGGATTTTCATGCCTGCCATCGTTGCTGAAGTAATTGGCAGTGAGGTTTCTGGTTCAAACCTCCGCTGTCCCCAGATTCTATCACATCCGAGGCGCCCTAGGGACTACAGAAGTTCAACAAATAAGAAAGTGTCTCTCTAAATTAGACATTGTCGAATGAATGGAATTTGATTATATGTGCATTCCTTTTCCCCCCAGGGTCTTTCTTTAAACTTGTTTTTTAGGTTCCAGCTTGGACAAGAAAACAACGTCTTTCGGATTGGGCCACATTCACTGACTGGCCTGCTGCATCTCCACCATGTTCCTTCTGAACCTTCTCAGGGGAAAATTGTGTCCTTTTCAGACAGTATGTCATGTTATGTTAAGTTCATTTGTGTAGCGCACATTCTGCCATTAGTACGGCCTCACAGCGCTAATAGAGTCCATCCTTCATTTTGTGGCTCCCATTGCAGAAAGACGCCTGGTGTGACCTTGGAGCTCTCTCCTCCGCGGTGTGTTCGTGGTTTTGTTATTGTTTCATTAAGTGTGTTTCAGTCACAGCGTCAGTGTGCTGCAGTGCTTCGTGGATGCGCTTGAAAGGCTCATCAAATCAACTGAGTACTTGTCGCTGTTTTTTGACATGCACATGGCCCTCCATGTAGTAAGAGTGAGTTACCTGCAGGTTGTGAATGATGTTAGCAAGCCATCCTGACTGTACTGGATGGGTGCTAGTCCTTCCTTTGCACGGGGCGTGGCCTATCTGATTATGGGTTGGCTTAAAACACGTGAAGTAAAATGCTGTGGGCCATATTATCAAGAAGGGCGATAACATTATCGCCGCTTTAGCGGCAGTTAAAGCGGCGATAAGGGGCTTGATAATATGCCCTATAGAATTCCAATAGAAGCCCAGGTTCTGGTGTGAAGGACATCAAACCTGGGCTTCTATTGGAATTCTATAGGGCATATTATGAAGCCCATTATCGCCGCTTTAGCGGCAGTTTCCTGCCGCTAAAGCGGCGATAATGTTATCGCCCGTTCTTGATAATATGGCCCTGTGTTTCTTACTGAACCACCCAACCAGTAGTTTGGTGCCTTTCTGTGAGCTTTCACTAAAGACATATCACACAGTAACTGACATGCACCTAAAACAGGCCAAACTTATTGGCTTTGCCAATGCTTGATACCAGTATCAGATAAATCAGTAACAATGATGTTGTTGTAATCAGAATTGCAAAAAGTTTCAATTTTGTAAATATGAGTTTGTTGAACATTAGAAGGTCTGTGGCAGGGCCGATAACACTCTTGTTCATTCAGTCGCACCACTTTCACCTGTAGTCTTTCTGTTACACGTCTAAGCCCCTTTTCTCCCCACATCTTTCTGAAATCCTCCATTTCCACATCTCACACCTCATCTAGTGCCTCTTCAGTATCCTCTTTTACCTCTCTCCTGCCTCTTCCTTCTCGCATCTCCTTTGCTTCATCACCCCTACACACCTAGCGCACTCACTCACCTGTAAGGACTGCATTTTCTTTTATATTCGCAGTGTCAAAATTTCGACAGCTGTGTAGCCCATGAGTAGAATCATGATTGTAATTAGGACATGTGACTATTGCTCTGTGTGGTCTGCAGAGGACAAGGATTGGATGAACATGTACTCTGACCCCTGTATGGCAGACTGACATGCTCTGTGAGAAACTCGCTCTGCCTTCAACCTCAGCTTCAGTGCTCTCATTGTGGCTCGTTCTAAACACCCACCCACAACCTGAACTCAAAGACACCTAGGGGCACATTTATGGGGCCTTTGCGCTGCCATAGCGTGACTTTTTGTGGCGCTCTGGCAGGGCAAACATTGAAATCATATCTACAAGGCCACGACAATTTGCATGGCTTTGAATGGCGTCAGAGACATGGAATAAGGCAAGGCAGCACTTACTCTTCCCTAGGGAGGCATTCCATGGGCGTTGCGATGGGTGTTAGGGGATGCACGGTGAAGTAAAACAAGTCAAAGGTAAACAGGGACCTCAGCACTGACATGGATTACCTGAAGGGTGTTTAATGACATGGTTCACCCAATCAGTGTTTTTTGCCTGAAAAGTTAAAGACTTCATTACAGGGCCTGATAGTGATCTGTTTCAATGTCTGTTTTTCATTAATATCTGCTCTGCGACACGGATAGACCAGGCTCAGTGAAAGCCCTGGTGGCAGGGTTTCTATTCAACATACTCTTTTGTAGGTAGGTGGGGTGTATGTGTGTGTGTGCGTGCGTGCGTGCGCGCGTGCGTCTGTGTGTGTGTGTGGCGTGCTGAGGAGGTGAATGATGTAGTGAGCGCTGCGAGACTCAGCTTTATTTCATCTGTTTGCTCTGTTGGGTGTGTGTGCAGTTCTGGCTAACGTGCTCTGTTGTTGTGTTTGTTTCATCAGACTGATGAACCAGGTGCCAGATTTTCTATAATATTGGCCATATTTTCAAGTATTTAATTTGTAAAAGAATACGTTCTGGAACCCAAAGTTTTGCTCAAAAGCCCACTGCCGGTCTATAGAATGCTTGATTTCGCGTCATGCCTCTTTAATCCACCACCAGACACTCCCTGTCCATTTAGCTCACTCTTGCAAGTTATTGCTATCTCCCCTTGTCACAGTTTTCCCCTCTTTCTCTTCCTCCTTTTCCCCCTTGTGTGTTTCTCTCTCTCTTGCAGAGTCAATGGGTCTGATTATGAGTTGAGGCGTTATTTATTGCCCCTGATAAATAACGATACCATGGGATATGTTATTTATCGGGTGTGATAAATTACACTTATTTCGAGTTTATGGGGAATATCGTGCAGATCTTGGTGTGTAACGACCTAAAATCCGCATGGTACAGTAAACACTATGGGGCATATTCTCAATAACGTGCGATAACCATCGCCAAAATAGGTTAACGCAATTATTCATATCGCCGTCTATCACGGGAAAATAACTCTGTGTTAACGTCGTATTCCCAAAACGGCGGTAACATGCAATAGTTTCCCGATAGCGCGTCAAATGTCTGTGATAAAATCACCGGGACTGCGATAAAAATCTAAAGCCGAAAGTGAAAAAAGTGGCGATGGGCCCAACCGCGATAAAAAAAAATCAGCTATAAGCTGCGCCAGGCCTGCAATTCACACACGTCAGGCGGGAAAAATCACCATAAAAGCAGAAGAAAAAAAAACACAAACAAAACCAAAACAACTGCGAAGCACAATGGAGGTAGCCGGAGCAAGTACAGAGGACAACCAGAACCCCACAAGCCCCACGGAGGACCAGCCTGGGACCTCGGGGTCAGGGAAGGGCATGGAGAAGAAGAATAGGAAGACGCGGTTCAGTCTGCAGGAAAACAGGACCCTGATAACGGAGGTGGTAGAACACCATCAACAACTGTTCGTCACCTCCACTGTGTCATTGGCAACAAAAAATGGAATATGGCAGTCCATCCTGGACAAGGTGAATGAAGTCGGAGTGCTGAGGAGGACAATGGAAGAGCTCAAGAGGCGCTGGAATGATGTGAAGCGCAAAACCAAGCAGAAACTCGGCAACAACCAGAAGGCAGCAATGCAGACTGGAGGTGGGAGTCCAGCGCCACAGGAGGAGCTGGATGAGATGGAGGAAATGGTGTCCACAGTCATCAGTGGGGAGACGGTGGCAGGAGTTGGGGGACCGGACACTGCTCAACATGACTGACACAACAGCAACAGGGCGAGTAATGACCAGGGACTGGGGGGACGGGGGGAGATGGGCACAATGGCACACATGCACAATTAAGTATAGCACAGTGCACACCCACAATGACTCTGGATCATGTCCCTGATCCCCATGGCACACTGTAGCACACCTAGAAACAGCAAGTAGGCCCCCTTCGACTATGTACCCAGAGGGGGCCCTTCCCACACATCACCAATCTCACAACCAACCCATGCACATGTGCCAAAACCAGCAAAGCTGCGTGTCTGTGAGCCACACTGACAATGCAAGTAACACTGCATGACGAATAGCATGGCTGCAGTCAATATATCATGACATGTTGCACCCCACGACACTGAGGTGGCTGAGTGTGGACCACATCCGTAAAGGAGCAGGTCACACTCTGACACATCCACGTGCACAAACAACCTCTGATGTCAACAACACATCTGCGGACAAATCATGCCCCAGAGTCCCAACTCCCACCAAGAGCCCAATTTACCCAAGTATGCAACATCTCAGCACTGTATAAGCACAGAAGTCAAAGGCACACCGCCTGAAAGGGATAAGAGGCAGCAAAATCAGAGCTGCAGGGGCGACTCTCCCAAAATGCAGCACACACACATAACATTCAGAGCACATCAACAGTGACAACAATGTGGTATAAACTGCAACACGTTCACAACAGAACAGAGGACACAACTGGTGCCGCTTGTGTGTAGAAACTGGCCAATCACATTTGGCATATCAGGGAAATGTGAGATGATAATGTACAAGTACAAACACACATCCGTGATGTTGTCGAAATGTCCACTGTCCCGCATCAAATAGGCAGATCCTCCCAAACAGTCACAATGTACATTGTCATGCAGTTTGTATGTAAACTTGTACAATGCGTCAACATACATGTGAACACAATGTTAAACTGCATCTCCCCTTCACATTGCAGAGGGAGAACCAACACCTCCTGCAGTGCAGACCCAACAGCTCTTCACTGATGACGAAGAGGACCTCCACACCTTCGACACCGACGCCCTCCAAGAGCTCATGGACAGCTACGGCACCTCACCTCCAGTAGCAGGGCAGCCCAGCTGCATCGAGGAGACCCCACCCCCTGCACAGACCACACAGCAGGAAGCACCCACCACCACAGCTGACTCCCAGGACCCCCACGAACAACACATGGCCTTCCAACGCTGTGTGTTAGGGTGCCAGGAGAAGATGGCTGACCAGGTGCGGGTGGGGTTCGACCTCATGGCAGCCAAACTAGATGCCATACGTGGGTGTCTAAGTCCCATCAGGGACCACTTACAGTCCCTAACGGACACCCACAGTCCGCTCCATGCTCTCCAACGATCCATGGCTGACATCGCTGGAGTCCTGACTCTGAGACAAGGACAACTGTCTAGTCAGAGTGGCTCCAGCGATGTCATCTGGGAGTTGGGACACATGCGGAGGATCATGGAGAACAGGGAGTGGATGCAGGCGGAAAGAATGGCTGCCACGGCTGCACACCAGTGAGATGTAGCTGGGTTCTTCCATGCCCTGCAGATCCTCATCATGGCATTGCTGCCACAAGGCCTGGCACCGATGAATGCTGCTGCTGCTTCTACATCCACATCTCCGCCCCCTGATGTGTCAGTGCCTCACAGTGCGGCAGACAAAACACCACCACCCACATGTGAGGCACATGAAACATCAGAGGATGAAGATGCGGATGATTCTGCCTTAGTGGTAAGAATGAAGCGGTAGCATTCATCTCCGCCATATGGCCTGTTTCTGCTTGGTTCTGCCCTCTGCATCATCACCTTCCACTGTCCCCCAATGCACTCTGCGACACTCACCTTGGACCTCGACAGGGACTGCCATATTCTGTTTGGTTACCAATGACACAGCAATCAGACTGTGGACTGAACTCTTCCTCTTCCGATGAACTTGTCATTCCCTAAAGGACTCTGGCTGGCCCTCCACGGGGCAACAAAGTAAAGTGGGGTTTGCATGGCCCTGTCCAGCTTCAACACTCCACTGAATGTGAATAAAACATTCAGATTCACACAGATGTGTCATGTCTATGATCATTCAAGTATGAAAGTATGGATGAATGTGGGGTCAGTGATTCCCCCTTACGTCCATGTTGATCACGTTGTAGGACTTGAGTCACAGGGTGCAACATTGCCGATTGCGGTCCGGGTGGCGCCGACACCACAACAGAGACACGCATTAGTTACTTTCTTGTCCAGCCCAGAACTGAACCACGCCCAGAGCCCCGGGCTATTTATTCATGACATACGCCGGCCAAGGCCACTCCGCTCACGCTTACAGGGGGGGGGACGACAAAGCTACATGTCCAAGGTCTTCCACACTGCCTGAAGTAACCTGTTTGCGTCCACTGTCCACAACACTATAAACACCAGCAGTATATGTCCACATGGACATGTCTGTGCTCTGCATACTGAAGTCTGTCCAGCACATCACCGCCACACTTGGCATTGTGTACATTCTCATTGATGGGTCACTTGCCTCCTCGCACATACTTTGTTCCCACCTCTCCCCACATTCTGCAATTGTGTGGCAGAGGTGCCATGCCGTGGATGGTTTGTCTACATGGCTGGCCACGGTTACCACAGTTACTTGTGTTGTCGTGTCTGGTAGTTGGGCATGTTGATTGGCATGTTGTATGTGATTTTGTAACGTGCATTCCCACAGTTGTGAGTTATATGATTGTGGAGTTGAGGTGTATGGTGTGTTCAGTTGGTACTTACCGACGGGCAGTGCATTTCCATGGGTGCCATCCTCAAAGCGCTGGTTGGTGATGGACTTGCGGAAGATGTAGGAATCATGCACACTGCCTGGGAAGTTTGCAACGACATTCGTGAACAGGCCCCGGTGGCCCACTTTTGCCTGCACATTGATGGAATGCATGTGGTTTCTGTTGCGGTTATTGTGTGCAGTGTCGGCAGGGGGCACAAGTAGTACATGTGTGCAGTCAATTGCCCCCAACACGTGCGGGAAGCCAGCTATGGCGTAGTTCCCTTGCTTGGTCTCCAGCTGTTCCTGTGCAGTGTGGGGGTAGTGAAGGTGCAGGGGTATCAAGCTGATACAAACCATGATGCTTACAGGTATGATAAATCCTGCATGAAAAGACCGTAACAGAAGTTTGTGTGGTCGTAACCTTCCTACGAAGGTTACGCCCACACGAACTTCTGTCACGGTCTTTTTATGCAGGATTTATCATACCTGTTAGCATTCCGGTTTGTCCAAGTGCAATGCATTGTACCAGATTACGTTTGTGACTATACGGACGCTTGACCATTGTCGCCATTTCTCCAACAGGTTTCTGAATACTGACTTTCGGAATATGGAATTGTATTGGGGAGTTCCCGCAGCATATGCAGTTAATTGAATCCACACGTTGCCCTGATGAGGTTCACCGTTGGGAATGGAACGCGTTGGCTGAGCTTTTCGTATTGTTGATTTATGTATTTGTAATAAAGAACTGTTTTTACACTACTGTTGACTACTGGACTTCATGACCTGGCGCACCCCCATTTCAGTAACTGCAATCTTGGATCTGGAGCATAGAGGCGTCAGGCAACGGCTGGCGTTGGGGTTGGTTGCGCAGGGACACTACGAATTGGGACTAGCGTGTGGTGCGGATACAGGGGCCCGCCATTGCTTTTGTGGACATGCATCCAAGACATGTGTGTGGAAGTTTGATGGGGCTGGCTGTGAGACTCCTCCGACTCTGGCAGTTGTTGGTTGGAAGGTACCAGAGGCCAACAGGTGCAGCACAGCCAGCAGCTTTGTCTGCGGAGGGATGTTGGTTGTCCGCTGTGTTGGTACCGTAAGCCTGTGGGCAATGTGGGTCAGGATGCGGAGGATGGTTGTCCTTTTGAGCCTGTAGTGGGCAATGGCGTCCTCTGGCGTTGAGTGTCTGAGGCTGGTGCGTTTTCGGAACGTCCGCTGTCTTCTTCTGCGCTGCCTAGGTGGTAGTCCTGGGGGGAGTGGTCCGTGGGGGGGCCTGGGGGTGGTGGCAGTGGGTGTTGTGGCCCTCTTGGGTCTCCGAGCTGCATGATCAATGGCTCCATGGCATCTGTTGGTCTTCAGATGTGGCTCAGGGCTGGGCTCGTTTCATACTGCAGGTTGTCGTCCTGCTTAACACCAGTAAAAGGCAGGTGTTAAATCCCTGCTGCTAACGCACCTTATCGCCTGTTTTTGGATCGCTTCGCCGATCTGGCTGGTCGTTGAGATTATCGCGAAGTGGTGTTTTCGTGTGTTTTTGCACGGGAACGCCTACTCTGCATATCATTAGCATTAGTTGTCGCTCTCATCCGTGGCAATGTTTTTTGCGGCAGCTATCGCTGGAAAACTGGCGATATCAGCAGTTTGCACCAGCTTGAGAATAGGGCGATAAATCTATCGCCACTTTTGCGGCGCTAAAGTGCCGATAAATCGGCGATAAGTCCTTGAGAATAAGCCCCTATATGTTTTCCCCTGTTAAATTTCGCCGGTTGGACCTGCCAAAATTTAACAAATGTGTTATTTAACGCATCCGATAATTATGGGATGTGTTACATAAATCCAAACTCGTAATTCACTCCTGTGCATAAACAGGGGTTTACGCATAGGATGGGATTTAACGAGCCAGTCATAATTAGGCCCAAAGTCTGATAAAAAATAAGTGCTTGTCCTTAAAAATGAGTGCTCGGGCAGTCTCACCTGCCATCACCTGCCCAAATTAAGCACTAATGTTATCCTATATGATGTAACCAGCATTTATATAGTGTGCTTCTGCAATTTGTATGGCCTCGAAGCGCTTTTGAATTCTGGGCACTCTTCTGAACTGCTCTGGGGATTCTCAGTGATCGAGGTCTTGTGGGCGTGTGTCTGGTCGGTAAAATCCAATTGGTTGAATGTAATATTAAGTGATGGTCCAATCCTGTAACCTGCACACGGTTGTGTATGTCATAGGAACTCACTGCTTGTTTTGTTCCATGACGGTGAATGGTTGTCCATTACCCAGTATGACGTCTCTGGGCCAGCATCACTTCCAGATATATAGCTACAGTGCTGGGTTTGCTGCTCTGTTGTCTTTAGTATGGCCCAAGTAATGTGTTCTGTTGGTTCTGGGAGGTATGTTTGTGGGAGGAGGGGCTGTGCTGTTGGAGAAGCAATACTTGGCTTTGGTGCCAAGGTGTGCACAAATGAGCATGGACTGCAGTTCTGATACTCACCAAAGGACTCACAGAGAACAGGATACAAAGAATTGAGAAAGGAAAGGCAGACAATGAAGAGGTTCTGCAAAAAATCAGAACATGAAGGAATATGTTGTCATATTTCCCGTTCGATCCATTCCACTAAGACATACAACATGTATGTGTACTTTCACT